>OX463866.1:2232408-2856371 GCA_949825065.1 Odontocerum albicorne
TCTGCCCAAACGACGCTAAGGGAGAAACCCTCCCAATAAGTCGAAACAAGATTTGCCCGAACGAGGCTCGGGCTCGTCAGTATAAAAAGAAACTTCGTGCACGAGTCCCGCTCGGGCAAAACTGTCATGTGGTTAACAGTAATTTAAAACATGCGTTGTAAAAATAATAAATCCTATTTCTTTCATGACTTAGAAGAAAAAAAGGAACAAATTTCATAATACAGTAATCCCTCCGATTTACTCGGATAATCTATTCCAGGAAACAAAAGGATATCCATCGTAACTTAGGATGATTGTCGATCATATGTACGTGTATATTCATTTATCTCGTACAAGTTGTAAGGCTAACGAAGGGTTGGTGGGCAGAAGTGCTATAAGGGCAGTCTGCGAGAGTCGCTGACTCTGTGCCGGACACCTGAAGACCAACTGGCTCGGATCGTGGAATTAATGGCGGATCAATGCAAAAATTATAACAGGACTAAAGAAAAAGATTGACGATGAAATATTCTCAATCTTGTTCCTTCGCCCTGTTGTCAGCCATTGCCATTAAAACTCCTATGGCCAAAAGAGGAACAGGCAGTTGACTTAACAATCGGAGTTGACACATAGTAAAAAAAAATTGCACGCAAGCTTTAGCCATACCTGCCTCTGGAGTTGAGTAACCCTGCATCAACATGTGGAAGGTTTCTATTCTGCAAAGCAACTTGCATCTTGTTCTACAAGTGAGCCCGTGTGTTTTCTATATCTCAAGATCTATTCAAAAAATTCAATTTTTGTTCTATGTAAGCATTGTTCCACTAAAAACAAATCTGAATTCTTTACCTCTATAAAATAAGTCTTGGACAATTACGTAAGTCTGCTTGGTGAAGTTTGGTAATATTTTGTGGTATACATACATAACATATATTGAACTTAAATATACATATAATTATTAAATAAATGTAAAACAATGACTGTAATTTATTATTACTACTGCTTTTTGTATCTTCATGTTAGTTTAAGATAAAGTTTTGTATTATTTGTCAATAATTTTAAGTACTTGTATAACCTGTCACATGTTCATTTGTATATAAAGACACTGTTGTGTCGTTAATTAAATAAAATAAATAACTAAATAAATAAAATACTGTGAGTATGGTCAACCTATTCTAAGGCTACTGAACTTGAAATCAAGCGGAAATAATAAGTTATGAATTGATATAACAGTTTTCAACAGACTGATGGTATCTCAATAGATAGACATTTGAGAAACTGTTGTCAGTGTGCTGTATACACGCGTCAGCATTGCCAGGCAGGGTCCTCAGCAGGGTCCACATGTCTGTAGCATTTGCGGGAGGGAGTGCGCATCTAGGATCGGGCTGTTTTCTCACAGAAGATCACATGATCGACGTGGGAGAGCAGCTTTGGATTGACGTTGGAGTGGCGAGGGGATCCTTGACTACGAGGTCCAACAATGATGACAAACTGTTGCATTTTATCAAGCACACAGTTTTGATAAATCAAAATGAAAGTGGTTAAACTTCCTAGGCAAACATTGTCTTTCCAATGTCCTCTGCATCTTTGGGAACAGGAAAAAGTCACCGAGGGCCAGTCATATCTGGTGAACGGCAGTGTTGGTTTTGGCCAAAATTTCACAAATTAGCAGTGAAGTGTGATTAACGTGGTGCAAAATCCAGGATTTGTTTGTCCACAATTCTGTCAATTTTGTTTCGATTGCTTTAACCCTTCCCTTACGGTGTTAAAATTGAAACGCGTGCTCCGGTGTTGGGTAGTGAGTACGTGATCAAAAATTTGCGATTTTAAATCGGAAAAATAAGAACATTCATAGATAATCCCCTTAATTAATTATAATTGAAGTTAAAAATTATAATAATTGAGATTTATTTGCTGAAAACATTAAAAAACCATCTGGCAACGCTCACGGAACGGGCGTACGTCTAACCTATTTGCAAGCTTAGAAGCTACTAGTGGCGCGGAACGTCAGTCGCATACCCCGGCGCTTACGCTTATGCTTGCGACGTTGAGACAATTCAGCTCCTCGCAATTCAGTCTAGTATGCAAGAGTGAGATGCGAATATAGTGTCGCGCTTCCCGCATACTATTCACCTATCGTCAAGACGATGCACTCGCAGCGTTTAAATGCGAATTTGTTTTCGATCTTTACAAAACACCTACGATGTAGTCGATAAATTCTGCTTATTATTAATATTATTTTTTAAATCAATGCGTAAATATATTATGGAGGAATACCTAAAATCTTAACCTTGTATTTATAATATTTATAGAGATATTGATGGTTATTAGAAGCAACGTGTAGAAGATACCCAACACAGGGAAGGAAAGGTTAAACAAACGGTAAAACCTCAGTTCAGTTTTATAAATTAAGAATTTTTTTTTAGTCTGGTTTTGCAATCTAATCATAAAAATGGTAAAAATGTTATTTTTTTTTAAATTAAGGTGCGTCTTATAGTGCATAGTAGTTTATAGTCTGTAGCGTCTTATAGTCTGTAAAATACGGTAAATCGCGTTCAAGTCAATAAGTGTAAATAGAGGGATTACTGTAGTATTTACAATATGTAAAATAGGATACAAACACAAATATAAAACAATTTACAAAAAGTAAATAAAAACAGTTTCTTTTTAATGCGTAGAAATTAAACAGTTTCTTAAAACTGTAAAAGAACGGTAACCTTTTTTCGTATAGACCAACCGACATGATTCGAAAATGCGATTTATACAATTTTAAGAATGTACTCATTTCGTTCACGGTCGACACTTGTATAGTAAATATCCAACGATTGACGAAACTAAAATACCGTAAAAAAAATCACGTTCAACTATCTTATACGAGTATGTCTGTCTGTTTTTATTAAATTTTCGCATATCTAATCCTCGTTCGCTGACCGGGGACTGAATTTGTGTAATAAAAGTGATAAAATCAATTAAAAATCAACAAATCAGTTTCTTTAAAGAAATCAATAAAATATCTTAAAAACAAGTCGAAAATACTTTGGTTAAATATACATTTAGCTGCGTCCCGTCAAGAAATAAATTCAGATCTCTACGTTCTTTTTTCGAAAGAGTAAAAATACTTTGGTTAAATATATACATTTAGCTGCGTCCCGTCAAGAAATAAATTCAGATCTCTACGTTCTTTTTTCGAAAGAGTAAAAATACTTTGGTTAAATATATACATTTAGCTGCGTCCCGTCAAGAAATAAATTCAGATCTCTACGTTCTTTTTTCGAAAGAGTAAAAAATACTTTGGTTAAATATACATTTAGCTGCGTCCCGTCAAGAAATAAATTCAGATCTCTACGTTCTTTTTTCGAAAGAGTAAAAAATACTTTGGTTAAATATACAGTTAGCCGAGTTCCGTAAAGAAATAAATTCAGATCTCTACGTTCTTTTTTCGAAAGAGTAAAAAATACTTTGGTTAAATATACATTTAGCTGCGTCCCGTCAAGAAATAAATTCAGATCTCTACGTTTTTTTTTCGAAAGAGTAAAAAATACTTTGGTTAAATATACATTTAGCTGCGTCCCGTCAAGAAATAAATTCAGATCTCTACGTTCTTTTTTCGAAAGAGTAAAAAATACTTTGGTTAAATACACATTTAGCTGAGTTCCGTCAAGAAATAAATTCAGATCTCTATGTTCTTTTTTCAAGAGTAAAAAATAAAAAAAAAGTCAACGAATTTCTCTTCTACGTACGAAAAGAATTATTAGTTATTCGTAAAGGCAAGATTCTCCTTAAACGTAAAGTCTTTATTGTAGAATATCCATTCCCATTTAGGATGATCGTAAATAATCAACAGGTAAAAAAGCCGTTTAGAATGTGAATAAAAATAATATTATCTCGAAAATTATAAAGTTATTCTGATCGTGACGTTGTAAATGCTTAGCGTAAGCTGAAAAGTATATAAAAAAAAGTTGTATAGAAGCTCAAACACTGTATGTGGATAATCATTGTATCGGGTGAGCAGAGGGTAGTAGGAAAAGGATGGATTAGGAGACCCTGCCTAGGTCGAAGTCTGGCAGCTTGTAGGTGGCCATGTGGTATGGAGGCTGTGTCGGGCTGGGCGGCGTGTTGCCGGGACCGGGCGGCGACGGAGGAGGAAGAGCGGCGGAACTGCGGCCTCGTTTTCTGCGTGGTAATATTCCCTTGCGCGCCATGAAGAATCTGCAACCAAAATATATTTATTTTAATAATAATAATCAATCGAATCTTCTGTCTGTAGAGCATGTATGAAATGCCTTGACTGAGTGGTTTAATATTTCAAAAGGGGTAAAGCAAGGATATGTCTCGTAACCCTGGTTGTTTAATATTTACAAAGATTTCGTGCGTGAAGGAAATACAGAGGTCAATGGGAATGTATGCGGATTGCTGTATGCTGATGACACGATAATGTTAAGCTACGGTTTTCTAAGAAAGTGGTGCCGTTATGTAGCGGCCGTAACATGACGTGATACGGCGGACGTAAGAAAACACTCGAACCAGAGATGTAAACTTAAAAAAAAAGACGGAAACGGTCAGTGAGCGTATTGCGGTGGAGAATGGACGTGTGCGCAAGTAGTTTGCGTCGCATCCGCCTGGCGCGCCGCCAGACGGCAGAAATGAGAACCCACAACTGTCAGTTTGAGACCTCACAAATGAGAACCCACAACTGTAGTAGTGTGCGAATTAATGTGAACAAAGATTAAATACGAGGCGTATCCAGAAAGTAAGTGTACTGAGGCTCTCACGAACGGATGGATTTTATTTTCGACATGTTGGCTACACTTCCGTGTAGCCTGACCCTTCCCCTCCGCAACGAGACCGGTTCGAGGTCAGTACGTTGAGAAGTGTCGACGCGACAACACGTTTCGTGAAAAATGGCAATCCAATCTCCCGCCAAGTGCGAAATATGCGGCGTCATCCGTTATCTCGTTTGGAAGGGAAAACCTCCGGTTGAGGTTTATAATGAGGTGAAAACTGCATATGGTGATAAAGCTATGAATCGTACGAGTGTGTACAAGTGGTGTTGCGAGTTTAAAAACGGTCGTACGTCTGTGCATGATGATCAGAGGAGCGGAAGACCTTCAATTGTGACTGACGAAATTGTGGAAAAAATCGAAAATGCGCTCCGTGACGATTGCAGATTGACTGTGGATGAACTTTCTGCGATGTTTCCGCAAATCTCCAGATCTCTACTACACGAAACCATCACAGAAACCCTCGGATATCGGAAACTGTCTGCGAGGTGGGCACTTTTCGGGATAGCCTTTAGCTCACCCCAATGATTTTGACTTTATCTCTTCTCTGGTTGCAAAACGATGTCCTTCTCTATTTTTGGGAACAGGAAAAAGTCGCAGGGGACCATATCTGGTGAATACGGTGGCTGCGGCATCATTTATACTAGAGAAAATGTAGCATGGTCCCTGTGACAGTTCACAAATTTGCCCCAATACAACCTTGTAACGACGTTCAGTAATTTTAATTATTTTATTGTGTGTTTTACAAATTATGTTTTATTAAAAATAAAAAATAAATTTACTAAAACAACCGCTCAATTTTAAAGACATTACAAATATTGAAGAAGAGTTACCTAATAGTGGATATGGGAATGTTGAATTGGTCCGACACAGTCTGAAAGGTCTGCCCCCTGCTGACGCAGTCCGCGGCCTGCTTAAGCAGCACCTCGGACCTTCGGATTCTCTTGGTGTTGCCAAGATCTCCCCCAAAACTGAATGCCTGAACGCCCTGCTGGCCTGTGGGGACTAGCTGCTGGTTGACTGCCCCCTGGAGGAAGAGCGAGGCTTGCTGCTGCTGCTGCTGCTGTTGCTGAACCAACGGTTTCTGCAGAGACGACGAGGACGACCCGCTGTGTTGTTGCTGTTGTGTCGCGTTGCCCGCTGCCAAGAGTTTTTGACTCATCGCGAGGAGTTGCTGATTCAGGTGCGCATTGTTCGGGCTTAGAATTGCGTGAGGGTCGTCCTGTGAAATAAATAAACCAAATGAGTAAAAGGATGGTTAATATTAAGTATTTTAAGTTGTATGTATTTTGTTGAGTCAGACCAAATCTCATTAACCCTTCCTTCCCTGTGATGTGTAACTAGTGCACATTGCTTCTAAAAACTTTAATATCTCTATAAATATAATAAATACTGGGTTCAGATTTTAGGTATTCCTCCGTAATACATTCACGCATTGAATGAAAAAATAATATAAATAATATTGGGTGTACAAATTAGTTCGGTCCGTTTTTTTGTGTTCAAAAATGCATTTATTTCTTAACAAAATGAATGAACAGATCACTTAAAGTAATCGCTGGCTACTACTTTTTCCCATCTCTCAAGCAATTTTCGATTCAATTTCGAAAAAATGACTCGTCTTTTGAGGCGATCCAAGTTTGGAGTCAATTTTTGGTTTCTACGAAAGAAGTGAACCGGTGACCTGCCAAATCGTGCTGCATCTTTCGGAACAACCAGTAATCAGAAGGAGCAATGTCCGGGGAATACGGCGGGTGCGGTAAAAACATCCCATTTGAGCGTTTCCAAATATTTTTTTACGACTTTTGCGACATGAGGCCAAGCGTTGTCACGAAGAAGAATAACTTTACCATGTCTTCGCTCGTATTCCGGCCGTTTTTCTCGCAATGCACGGCTCAAACAAATTAATTGTAGCCGATACCGATAGCCCGTAATGGAATCGCCAGGTTTCAGCACCTCATAGTAAACAACACCCCTTTGGTCCCACCAGATACAGAGCATGATCTTCGAACCGTGTATTTTCGGTTTTGGTGTTGATGTTGAGGTCGATGGCAACGATTGACCGGGCTTAGCGTAGTATTTTTTCTTCTTGGGGTTGTCGAAGAATATCCACTTCTCATCTCCAGTTACAATGCGATGCAAAAAACCTTTTCTTTGTTGCCTTTGAATCAGCTGCTCACAAGTGAAAAATCGCCTTTCAATGTCTCTCGGTTTCAGTTCATAAGGCACCCAATTTCCTTGTTTTTGAATCATTCCCATGGCTCTCAATCGTATGGAAACTACTTAATGAGTCACTCCCAATGATTCTGCAAGCTCCTCTTGCGTTTGATCTTCTTCGAGTAATGCCTCTAATTCTTTGTCCTCGAATTTTTTTGGCTGTCCAGAGCGAGGCTTGTCTTCGACACTGAAATCTCCATCCTTGAAACGTCGAAACCATTCCCTACATGATTTATCAGTTGGAGCAGCGTCACCATAAACTTCGACAAGCGTTCGATGGGCTTCAGCTGCACTTTTCTTCCAATTAAAGCAGAAAATTAAAACCTCCCGCAAATGCTGCTTGGTTAACACAAAATTCGACATTTTCAACACTGTACAAAACAAGGTTTTTGCATGAAACTCAAAGCGATATAAACTGAATATTATTGGCAGATGTCTAACCTCTCTGAAACCGCCAAAATCGGCTGTCACTATGAACAATTCATAACAGCCAGAGCCATCTTTTGGAAACGGACCGAACTAATTTGTGCTCCCAATAATTAGCACTTATCGGCCACATCAGAGATATTTTATGAAAATCGGGAATAAATTCACCAATACAATCAAACGTGTGCCAGTGTGTGATGTAAGTATATTCATTTTAAAAAAACCGCTATGGGTGAGGAAGTGACGCTATTCACGTCTCACTCTCACTCTACTTCGGTATATGGGAACGCAAGAAATAGAATCTCAGTTCGCTCGCTTCAGTAGCTTTCGGGCATCAATTTGAGGTGGTCGCTTCGCCCGTTTTGTGAAGGTCGGCCGATGTTTTTATTCATGTTTTCAGCAATTAAATTTCAATTATTATCACTTTTGACTTCAAATTTAATTAATTTAAGCTATTGGCTATGAATATTCTTATTTTTCCCATTTTAAATTGCTCATTTTTACATGTGTACTATATTGAATACACAGCACCGGAACGGGTGGATTTTTTTAGCACAGGAAGGGAAAGGTTAATATCTTTCTTGTTCGTTTGTAGATATTGCCATATTACCAATAAGCCCGCTAGGTTGTACTGTATACAACGAAACTGTAATACAATACAATTAAAGGGCCACAATTTCAGAGATGGTTATGAAAACACAGAAGAATTGACATACCTGTTTGATGATAAAGGCGGGAGGTTCACAACTGTCATTGTGAATGTTGTGCGCATTGTAGTTGTGGTCTTCGGTGCTGGTTGATGAGGTGTGGGGTGCTGCAGACGGTGACGGGGATCTCGACGTGTCGTACTCGCACATCACGTTGGCTATCGCGTACTCTGAAACACCAAATACTGTTCAATACGTTACTTGGCAATCTTTTGCATAACTAGTAGGACAGGCTGAGAAGTATTGCTTAAAACCCTACAGTGCATTTGGATGCAAATTTGCATCATGATAATTAAAAAAATATGATAAATGCAAGACCATCTTTTGGGAATAAAATACACTAAAATCATACGGTACAACTATCTCTCTTGTTGACTATTTGCGAAAGAAAATAAAAAAAAAAACGTTTTTTAACCCTTTAAGTGCCGGAAGGTATTGGCCGGTATAGCCGAACCCAAGAGGCCGTGATTTTTTCAACAAAATAAAACCTAAAAAAATTATATTTTTTGTATACAGATATAAAGGATATTATGAAAACTTACTAAATATATACACCGTGGGGCGTTTGAGCTGCCGTTCACTCAGAAAAATACAGTTTAAAAATATTCACAAAATGTCAGGGTTGTCACAACTTGACACAGAAAACACGTTTACTCATAAATATAGTGGAATATAATATACTTTGTAAACTAAAATCAACAAATTATCTGTATGATGTAAAATAAAGCGCAAAAGGTAAATAAACTTTAAAATAAAACCGTAAAAAGCCTGTATAAACGTCGTATTATGCCGAAAAACTACCACCAAACTACCGCCAATAACCAAAGAATACATGAAAACACACTTTGTAAATAAATACTTTAAAAATTAACAAAAATAACGCACAAAGGTTAAAAATCAACCATTGAACAAAACTACAAACGAAGTCATTATAAATCATCGCAATTACGATGCAAAAAACTGTAGTCGGTAACCCTGTATCAGAGACACGTATTGACTGTCAGTGAAAGCTTTTAGAAAGATGACTGTAACTTTGATAATATCGGTAAATTGTAATATTTAAGTATTTCTTGACCATCCCAATAGATGTCACTGTGTGTTATAATTTATAAATTATTACAATTGCATTTGATATTGGCTTGCGACAATCTCAAAGGAGAGCGCGTTTATGCGTTCATTTTGTATGGCCGGCCTGGCGAGCACTGAATCGGAGAGAGCGCGTCAACGCGCTCGTGGCAGTGAACCGGTTAATTCTGACAGTTGGAGGAATGGTGGATTCAACTTTTGGAGGAATGGTGGATTCAACTTTTTACTGCATTTCAAGAATTAATTAAACCATAATTAAAGTGTTTTAGAAGTTGAAAAAGGGAAAAATAAAATTAATTCAGTTATGTTTTATTTATTAACACAATATTTTCATGCCAAAACTTATCTGCATGGTAAAAATCAACAAAATATGTGTAAAGCAAATTTGCATCATTGTGCATATTTTCAATAAAAAAAACACTAAAAATTGTTTTTGATTTTTTTCATTATTTTTCCCGTTGTATACATCACTTTTCCTATGCTGAGTATAAATTTCATCAAAATCCATGATGTCACGCATTGTAGGTTTAAACCAGTGCTACTCAAATGATGATTCACAGACCGGTGCCAGTCTGTAGGTGGTAGATACCAGGGGTGGTAAACCTTTTTGGGCAATGTGCCTATAAGGGCAATCTGCGAGAGTCACTGACTTTGCACAGGGCGCCTGAACACTGGGAACAAGTGGCTTAGGACTGTGGGGGGTGGAGAGCCATCTATTTTCAGGATAATGGTATTTCAACGGTTATAAATGTGAGAAAAAGTGTTGTGAACATGCGTCAGAATTACCAGACAAATCAGCAAAAATCATATGTTTGTAACGTAACATTGGGCTCCTCACAAAAGATCACATGAAAGAGCAGATTGCAATCGACATTTAGTGGCGAGAGGATCCTTGACTATGAGGCCCAGGAACGATGATAAAAAAAACTGCTTGCGGGTAGTACAAAACACCTTGGCGGACGACACACAGACCGTGGGTTAAGCATGCCTGCTTTAGACCGTAACCTTAGTAAGGCAGCTTATTGTATTCATTTGAATTTAATAAAACTATATTCACAAAACCTTTTCCACCAGCTCCTAGTTAGCACTGAAAGAAACTTTGAGTAGCACTGGCCTACACCACTGTAATTTCTTTCTCAATTAATTTAATTCCCTATTGCTTGCATAATACAGGTTAAACCTAATTAATTATACAAAAAAACTTGAAAATAAATGTTTTACAGCATAAAAAAATTTAATAAAAAATAATCGTTGATTCCCTCGACATTCCAATATCAATTCAGTTGGAAAGCGAATCCTGGATATTGCACCACGATAATGCACCGGTTCACACTTCACTGCTAATTGACCAAAACCAAAACACCGTTGTGTCGCCGCAGCCACCATATTCACCAGATATGGCCCCCTGTGACTTTTTCCTGTTCCCAAAGCGCAATTTGTGAAATTCTTGTGTAATACCTTTATCGTTCGATGGGAGAGGCACAGTGCGGGGTTCGAACCGTAAAATAAATAAATAAAATGAAATAGTAAAAGAAAATGACATTTTTAAATAATTTATATTTATTCCATAGAAATTGCATTGTAATTTACAATATTTTGACATAAAATTTCACTTTAAAAACAGTCAATTCGCAATAAATATGTACGCATTTTATGTATATATCATAACATAAAATGTAATTGTTTATTACTATTGTATGATACAATGTATACATATGTATAAGGAAATAATATTAGACACATTCGGATGGATGGAATAATTCTTTTATGGAAAATACTCACTTTTCAATGTAGTCAACTCCGGTTATAGTGAGCTCGGTTATAGTGAACCTTCGGTTATAGTGAACCAACATTTTCTGTCCCAACCCCATATATCAAAAATGTATGGAAAAAACTTATGTCATAGTGAACTAAAAGTAGTAGATTTTGGTTCACTTTAGCCAAAGGGTCACTATTACCGAGTTCACTATAACCGGAGTTGACTGTGTATCTTTTTAACGTAAGTTCGTTTGATTGCTTGTTCTAAAATTTAAGGTCTAAACCTTTCCGATGGCAACACTCCTGAATATGAAAAGAATTGTAGAGACAACGGATTCAAGGTTTGACACAACGGGAGAAGGCCTCCGTGGTGTCAAACCTTGGCGACCTACGTGGCCTGGTGGTAAGACAGTTGTCTGCCGATCCGGAGGTTGCGGGTTCGATCCCCGCTGGAACCCAGATTTTTTTAAATAGGATTCCAGTCTGGTTAACACTTAGGGCCTATAAAAACATATTTCTGGTTGGTTGGAAGAGATTGCCACATGGCAATGAACTCGCCAGGTAAAAAAAAGAAAAAAAAGGAGGAAAATGACTCACAGTGCAGTAAATATACTTAAGAATTAACTTTAGGCTTGGAGTTCAAACAGCCCAGCAAGTTATCAGTACTTTCACGGAAAATTTCGAATGCATCAAAATTATGTTTTGATGTCACTCGATCGGAGCAGCCAATCAGTCCGAAGATGAACCGACGTAAGGCTGAGTTTGCATGTTAAATTATTGACTTGATTTTCATCGAAATACCACAGAATGCACTCTGCGAATTGATTGCAAAATAGGTCACAAAAATTATGACAGGGTGAAGGGAGACGATTGAAACTAAAGTGTTTGCCATTAAAGCTGTCATGGCCATAGAGAAATTGGTTACACTCACGGGGAGCGGAGGCGTGCCCTGATGCAAGGAAACAAATCGGAATGTCTGTATTCCCGCAGAGGATGACTTACGATGTTGCCATATTGACAACTGGGCTTCTGGGCAGACTTTTAATAATTGCGTGAAGGGAGATTCTTATACTATTAACTGTAGCCCAGAACAACTCTGAAATTGCACCCATACCATTCACGTAAGACGTTCAACCAAGAGACACGGTGTCTTCCTCTGCCTAGTTTGCCATTAATTTTTTCCTAGATGGTCAGGTGTGATTAATTTCGACAACGGTTAGTCAAATGCTACGTTTGGTCAGTGTTATTGCATGGAGTGGAATCATGGACCCTCAAAGTTGGTAGTATGAACCGACTGGAAGCATTCGAAATGTGGATGCACCGGAGAATGCTACAGATACCCTGGACGGATATGGTCAGCAACACGAGGGTTCTTCAAAGAGCCAAAGTTGATACGAGAGTTGCTGACTAATATTAAAATCCGAAAGGTGTCCTACTTGGGTCACGTACTTAGAGGAGCAAAGTACAAATTACTGCACCTGATCATCCAAGGCAAAGAAGGCCGAAGAAGAGGTGTTGGCAGGAGGTAAATCTCCTGACTCTGCAATATACATGATTGGAATGGCATAAGGGGCGTTGGAGATCTTTTTCGGGCTGCCGGGGATAAAGATGTCTACTCTCAGGTGATATTCAACGTTGGGAGGACCTGACATGACACTGGGAAGAAGAAGAAGGTCAGTTGTGTTATGCACTGTATCTCCTGTCCCTCATTACGTGAGCGAGACACTAACCTTCGAATCTTCATAATTTTAACCCGTTTAGCCTCAAGGTGTCGATATATCAACACCCATATTGTCAGCTAAAAGGCTCACGGGTTTTCAAAAGTCACGGTTTAAAGCCCGTTTAAGACACGCAATTATATTGGGTGTTAACATAAGTTGTGTCCGTTTTTTTCCAAGTTTAAAAATGAGCACCAAAAGTAAAACAAAATGGTAAAAGTTATACGTCATTTGAAAGAAAATTTTCTGCTCTACAAGATATTGTGTTTGCTTTTACGTTACATATATTATTTTATTTGTTTACAAGCCTTCAAAATGGAATGTCAAGTAGACGAAAGTGAGCATTTTCGACACCTCCTTCTGTTCGCGTTCAATCAAGGGATCAATTCAGATAACCAAGATAAACTATTTTTTTTTATGAATTTTAGACCTTTTTTGTTCAGAATGTACGTCAAGTCTTTTAGAATATACTTTGTAAAATAGTCCGAGGCTAAAAGGGTTAGGCAGTTCTCGGTCCTTGTATATATATTTTTTGGAGTTGTGAATATTTGTTTCTTTTTAAGTTGGTGTTAGCAAACTTAATAAGTTTGAAAGTGGATGAGGTTGGATATAGTACTTCTTTTTAAGTTGGTGTCAGCAAACTTAATAAGTTTGAAAGTGGATGAGGTTGGATACTTTTGAAAACAATGAAATAATATTTAAACAGAATGATTTAAAACTTAAATTTGAAAAAATTGTACATAATAAACTTAAATTAACCTTTTCAGACCTGCCGTCCATTATAATTGACATAGAGTTCGTATGCAGATTGTAAACAACTTTACGGTATATTTCTATTCCCAATGATAACAAATGAAGTGTAGGATACTGTATTATCGACTTTGAATGTTTTGGGCGCCATCTATCTAAACTAATACGAGATAATGTTGCATTTAATGTAAATAATACATTCACAAGCGAGAATATTTTTAAAAACATTAGAATTAATTCAGGCCTGAAGAGGTTAAAGTGACAGGCCTGTTTTGCTTAAAAAAAGCATTGTCAAACTGAATTCGATACATCACTTAAAAATATAGGCATAAAGCAAACTATTTTACAATCTGTGGATCAAAACTAACATAACATCTTAATAGGAGCCGACCATCCTGACACATTGCAAACTACCAGCCCTCATAAAACTTTGTATAACGATAATATCTTCACTCGACTTATGATGTAAAAAAAGAATTAGATCAATTAAGAAAATCCCAATCCTAACATGTAATATGCTTAAAAAATCAAACACCTTTTTGGCTAAAAGGAAAAATCCCAATGGTTTGTTTTGAAAACCTTTTTAAATAAATTGATCTATTTCATCTGATTTTACATTAAAAGTTGGGTGAAGATAGTATTCCAGTCGTTCAAAAGCTGGTGTTTTCTAATAATATGTCAGGATAGTCGTCTCCTATTAAGTTGTTACGTTAATTTTAATCCAATAATTGTAAAATATTTTGCTTCATAAGTTTAGAAAGCAATGTTTCGAGAACGGTTTGTACAGCGAAACAAGCCTTACGTTTTTATTGCGTAGAATTTTTTCACATTTAACCCTTACAGGCTTAGTGGTACACGTTATGTACCACCTTTTTTTGACGCAGTACTGCACAGTTGATATACGCAATGTACCACTTATTAAACATCTCTCTATTGCTGCACGAACCCTCAGATTATGTACCACTTCGTATAATATAATACTTATGCCTCATATCCGCACAGCTGCAGCAGGTCTGGTCCTGTTCAAATTCATTTAGCTTCTAATATTATTGACAGTTAGTTGTTCTCGGTGTGCCGACTTGTGCGTATAAAAGAAAATGTTATATATTTGTATTAAATTTTAATAAAAAATAGTTGTGTTGTGATAAAATTGACTTCAGTAATTGTGGTAAATTTATATTTAGGTTAAAAATTAATTTTACTCGGATGTATTTCGGCATTATTTGGTGGTACATTAGAAGTACCAGTGGAAATACGGACTAGTGGTACATAAGTTGTACCACCTCACCGGGAGTTCCTTGACCTACCGAGGAAGTGGAAATATGTTAATTTAGCATTTGTATGTATCATTTTTCAAACACATTAAAAAAAGTAATGAGAAACTTGACTTTTTATTTTTTGTGCAGCCTGAGTAAAAATAAGGGAAGTTTACCTGTGCCTGTAAGGGTTGAATTAAATCATTTTATTTCAACAGGGAGTTCTACAATATAAATACATAATCAATTATGAAAACAATGATTGTTTGGGGTAAACAACATTTGAAATTTCAACAACTGAGTTATACTTCAAGTCTGAACAAAGTACTAGAAATATTGTAAAGCAGTTTCAAAAATAATTTTGATGATTCAAAAGTAAAAAGTCAATTAATTTTTACATTAAAAAGTCATATTTATTAATTAATGTATATAATAGAGTTTCCATCTTATCGTTTCATTTTCTAAAATAATTTAACGAGTTTATTCTTAATTAATTTATATTATTACGAAGATTCATGTTTTTTTTAATGTGTACGGAGTGGGTTAATGCAAGAGTATTTATATTTTTAGTATACATGTTTTTTTTTTATCCACTTTGCACGGATTACTCCTGAAAAACGGATTTAACGGTCCGCACACCTTGGAAATGTTAGAGAAGTGTTTTTCGGTGGCACGAACGCTTTAGAAGTGGTCGTGAGTCGGTCGAGGATGACGAACGCAGTGGCAGTCGAAAACCGATGAAAACATCGATAAAATCAAAGAAATGTTGGCCGAAAACCGCAAATTGACCATCAGAGAACTGACAGAGGACATGAACATCGCTTATGGATCCGCTCAAGACATTTTGGTTAATGATTTGAGCTTCAGACGTGTCACTGCAAAACTGGTGCCGAAAGACCTCAATTTCATGCAAAAAAAGGACCGCGTTGAAATCGCGAAATACATGATTTCCATGAATTTTTGACCAAAAACAACACGAATACTATCCAGCAGCCTTCGAATTCACCTGATCTGGCTCCCTGCAACTTTTTCCTGTTCAACCGACTTAAAAAACCGCTTCGCGGAACGCGTTATAGCAACCCGAGAGGATGTCATGAAAAAATCGAAGACGGCTCTGATGGATGTACCGAAAATTGAGTACCAGCGGTGTGTCGAGGATCGGATCAAGCGCTGGCGTAAGTGCGTTGCAGCCGATGGGGAGTACTTTGAAGGGGACCATATAGATTTTGATGAATAAACTTGTATTTTCGATTTTATGAATAAAGTCCTAAAACTTTTTGTTCAAGGTAGTATGTTCAATTTTGTTTACTGTTGATTGTCATTTTCGTTATTTGATGTGTTTGTAGGTTTGATTGATTGTTGTGTTTAATTGAATTTTATTTCATAATTAAGATTTGACATTTTGTACATATAAAAGCTGTATCCATTAAAAATTTATTATAAATAAACAAACAGAATTTAAATCGTATAAAAACAACATAAAAAGACTTTTACTTTTAAATCATCTATAAATTCATCTAAACAATTTTATATACAAATACAAAACAATAAATTTAATTTGAATTATATATTTTGAGATTTAAGTACTCTTCTTAAAATACTAAATCTATAATAAAAAAACTTAATTCTATCATCTTTACATAGTTTATTATATTAATAAATAATAATAAAAAAACATGTCTTTTTTTCTTTGGCGTAGTTCAGAATTAACTATTTTAAAATTTAGTTCATTCTCATATAATATTTGAGGTTGTTTTTAAATAGAGTTTAGATAAAAAAGTTTTTATAACTTGCGTAGTGTCTACTGTCAAAAGAGGGTAGCACTTTTTAAAAATAATTATCACTATAGCTAGGCAGCATGAATGCTGTTAATATCTATATCAAGTTTTCCTGTCGTATGTCCATGGAGAGACAGCGAGGGAAAAGTAAAGGGAACAGAACACCGCTAAAACAGTACTCCTGGATTTGTGTGCAAGAACTTGTTCTGACGTCTCGTACATTGGTTCAATGTCACAGCACTATTGTGCAGTATTATCATTATAGCTAGACAGCATGAATGTTGTTAATATCTACGAGGCGTATCGAGAAAGTTAGTGTACTGAGGCTTTCACGACCGGATGGATTTTATTTTCGACCTGTTGGCTACACTTCCGTGTAGCCTGACCCTTACCCTCTGCAACGAGACCGGTTCGAGGTCAGTACGTTGAGAAGTGTCGATGCGACAACACGTTTCGTGAAAAATGTCAACCCAATCTCCCGCCAAGTGCGAAATTTTGTAAAAAGGCAAGAGTTTTTGAGGCGCTGCAAACTCCATGGAGATGAATTTCTCCGCTCCATCGTTACTGGAGATGAAACTTGGGTTGCACACTACACGCCTGAAACCAAAAGGCAGTCTCAACAGTGGCGTCACACCTCTTCACCCTCCGCCAAAAAGTTCAAAACCACAATTTCAGCCAAGAAAATCATGGCATCCGTGTTTTGGGACTGTCAAGGCATAATTTTAATTGAATATATGCCTCAAGGGGAGACCATCAACTCTGCAAGATACTGTGAGACCCTAAAAAAATTGCGGAGGGCGATTCAGAACAAGAGGAGAGGCATGCTGACAAAGGGAGTCTGCCTGCTGCACGACAATGCAAGACCACACACGGCCAACGCCATGAAGGAACTGCTCGCCTCGTTTAAATTGTATGTCCTGAACCATCCCGCGCATTCCCCTGACCTAGCACCTTCAGATTATTATCTCTTTACCTCCCTAAAGCTGCACATGGGTGGAAAAAGGTTTTCAACCGACGAGGAGGTAAATGAGGAGGTGGAGAAGTGGACGGAGGGGTTGGCGGGAAACTACTTCGAGAAAGGCATCAAAAAGTTGATACCCCGCTTCACCACCTGCATTGACAGGAATGGCGACTATGTCGAAAAACAGCTTACATGTGTACTACGGTAACCACGTAATTTTTTTGTTTAAATAAAAAAAATTGTAACCTACAAAAATTCAGTACACTTACTTTCTGGATATGCCTCGTATATCAGGTTTACCTGTTGTATGTTCATGGAGAGACAGCGAGAGAAAAGCAAAGGGAACAGAACACCGCTAAAACAGTACTCCTGGATTTGTGTGCAGGAACTTGTTCTGACGTCTCGTACATTGGTTCAATGTCACTGCACTATTGGGCAGTATTATCAATATAGCTGGACAGCATGAATGCTGTTAATATCTATATCAGGTTTACCTGTCGTATGTTCATGGAGAGACAGTGAGGGAAAAGTAAAAGGAACAGAACAGCACTCCTGGGTTTGTGTGTAGGAACTTGTCCAGACGTCTCATACACTGGTTCAATGTCACAGCACTCACTACACTATTGGGCAGTATTATCATTATAGCCAGGCAGCATGGATGCTGTCAATATATTAAGTGTTTTATTTACTCTATTAAGTGTTTCATTTTATTCCTTCAAATGCTAAGGAAAATTTTCAGTCTTTGCCTAATGTGATAATAGTACACAGAGTGCCGGACTGAAGACCAACATGTGTAGAGGGGATTTGTAGCATTCCTATGATATTAACGGAAGGAAAATAGTGTTGATTTTGAAGTAGATAAAAACCTTTTCCTCTAACTCCATTAACTATAATTTCATCTCAATATATCCTAAAGTAGATCATTTTTAAGTTCATTTTTCGTTATTACAATAAGTATATATGAATATTAAAGTACTTGGAATAATATTCTATTTAAGTTCTTTGCAAAACATTACAAAATAAAGTAATCCATCCAATTATGTGATTTCAGGTTATTTGTTTGAAATTTCTATTGTATTATAGTGACATCTATTAAATATTTCCAATAGTTTCCGGGCTGAAAAAGTTCGAGAGTGTATGATTAGATCCGTCGGCATGTCCTAAAGATGTTACAGTTATAATTTGATATCTCTACCCTCAGAAGTATGTCAATTAGAGCCAATAGAAGACATGTTGTTTCGTAATATTATGAAATGTTAAAAATTGAATATCCTGCAGTTGTTTCTTTTAAAAGAAGGGATGGATTAGATGGAAAATCTTCTGTTATATTCTAGAGTGAAATACTTGGCTTAACAGTTTCACTTAAGCAGAGAATCTCTCGAAGACGACCCTCATCAAGGCAGACCAGCAGAAGGACTCACTCCAGAAACGGTTGGATTAGTGCAAGAGCAAGTCTAAGGCCTCGGCCACACAGGTAGGAGCCTCGTTTGGTGCTTAGAGCTACACTGCGAGCTAAGTGACCTAGCAAACCAACGCACCCCATACTATCGCAATGGCCACACTGCACGCCACGCTACATGACGATTAGTCACCTAGTGAGTCTCCTAACGAACAGGCGTGTTGGTTAATTTTATTGTGTCACCAAGTGATTTTACAAAATGGCGGAAGTTATAATAACAGCTGTGTATAAAAGGGAGCTTTTGTGGAACCCATCGAGCAAATTATACAAAAATGTATGCTGAAATATGTCAAAAAATTCTATTGTATTGCACTTTGATTGTATACAGTACAACCTGGAGGGCTTATTGCTATGTGGCAAAATTTTCCAACCAACCAGATTTTTTTTTAAAAGAGGACTTAAGTGAAAACTCGACAGGAATCTTTTTTTTTTTTAAATCGGGGTTACAACGGGAATCGAACCTATGTACCCCGGGTCAGAAGACAGGCATCTTTACCAACTAGGCCACGGAGGTAGTATAGGGTCTTTTAAATTGAGCGTTTTTTTAAATTTTTGGATAAAACACAGATGGCGTCGCGAACTTGCCTGGGTCTTGTGACATTTGAGAAGTGTAATATATGATATTTATAAAAATGGAGTTGTGTACAATACAACGCGTTCAAATTGTTGAATTATTTTATGTATTGTAATCTCCGGAAACGGTGATGTTAATTGCCCACCAAGATCATGTGATCTGACACCGTTGGACTATTTTCTCTGGGGTTACGTGAAAATCCAGGTCTATAAGAATGACCCCCGATCAATTCCTGAGCTGAAGGATGAAATTATTCGCATTATTGGTGAGTTAGAACCGCAATCATGGAAAATTTTGTCAAAAGAGTGGACATCTGTGGAGCTGCAAGAGGTGGACATTTGTGTTTAAATGTCACTTGTAATATTTGATTTAAAAAAATAAAAACTCGATTTCATATTGAAATAATACATTATTTTCAATGCATTGGGTTGAGAGACAAGCAACTAGGCAACGGATATTGTCTACACAATAAACTAAAATTAGTGACAGGCCTGTTTAGTTTTACAAGAGCATTGTAAAATTGTGAAACAGGCCTGTCACTTTAATTTAAGCTTTTTGTGTAGATTTTTTCACATTAAAGTGTTAAATTATTCTATTTAATAAAATTTTTTGCAACTGGCAATAAAGTGTTATTTTGTTTCTTGACAAGTGGCAGGGTTGCCTATTAATGGGACAGAATGACGTTTTCATTGAAGCTTTAAAGATTTTTTTCGTGTTGAGTGGTTGACTTTTCTTTTTAAAGTCAGTATCTGACTGGATGGTGTTATTATCAAAGCAGGAAGAAGTTATCCGGTGCGACGGGCAAGGATTTTTCAAATTGTTGCGGAGAAGTTGTTTTTTTGCCATACTATAAAAAGAAGTAAAACTCTCCGTAATGGGAGAAAAGCACAAATGTGACAATAACGATTAAATTTCGATGCTAAAAATGAGTTTTGAAATTAAATAAATATTTTCTTGTCTACGGTTTTGGCTGCCAATGTCACACATGTCTCCGGCGGGGGTTCCCACATTTTCTTAACTCTCGTCAAAATGTGTTTTATTGGCTATCATTAACCATTTATTTACACAGTAAACGGAATATTTGGAAATATATAAATGATCACTTATTTTAATTAGTGTAAATGAAGGGATTACATTATTTTGTTACAAGTTCCCTAAAGTATACATATTACAATATAATGGAACATATTTTAACATTACATTTGAGTATTTTTTTTTACAAAATATTTTTTTTAATCAATAAAAGGTGAAATTCGTAGATTTCGACGCATTACCTCTGTGTAAAATTTCATCATGAATTTAATTTTTCTTTTAAAAATACCTTTTTATAGTAAAATGTTGACAAAATAAATATTAATTTTTTTTTTATACATAATATAGCTATACTCATTTTCAGGCAATTGTAAAAACTTGTTAAAAAAACATTTAGTCATTGGTGAAAAGATCTAGATACCATCACGTCGTACCCCTTGTGCTGGGAATGCAGAGAGAACACATCTCCAAACTTTTCTATCCAAGCACACTTCTTTCGCCTCATCAACATTCATACGTAATTTTCCATTATACATATTTCTCGTTATATCTTCTCCGTTTACCGAAATCTGGTCCATTTGATCGAGCCACATTTTCCACCATCTTCCACTTCTGCCATGTATCTTTAGTCATTCTTTCGTAATTCATTCTCTCCACATGTCCAAACCATCTTAAAGTTCCTTTCTTCATCTTACTTAACCTTTCCTTCCCTGTGTTGGGTATCTTCTACACGTTGCTTCTAATAACCATCAATATCTCTATAAATATTATAAATACAAGGTTAAGATTTTAGGTATTCCTCCATAATAACTTTACGCATTGATTTAAAAAATAATATTAATAATAATCAGAATTTATCGACTACATCGAGGTGTTTTGTAAAGATCGAAAACAAATTCGCATTTAAACGCTGCGAGTGCCTCGTCTTGACGATAGGTGAATAGTATGCGGGAAGCGCGACACTATATTCGCATCTCACTCTTGCATACTAGACTGAATTGCGAGAACCTGAATTGTCTCAACGTCGCAAGCAAAGGCTAAGCGCCGGGGTATGCGACTGACGTTCCGCGTCACTAGTTGCCTCTAGGCTTGCAAATAGGTTAGACGTACGCCCGTTCCGTGAGCGTTGCCAGATGGTTTTTTAATGTTTTCAGCAAATAAATCTCAATTATTATAATTTTTAACTTCAATTATAATTAATTAAGGGGATTATCTATGAATGTTCTTATTTTTCCGATTTAAAATCGCTAATTTTTGATTGCGTACTCACTACCCAACACCGGATCACGCGTATTATTTTTATCACCGTAAGGGAAGGGTTAAAACATACATTTTATCCGTGCATTCATTTCTGATCTCTTCATTCCTCCTTCTTTCAAACATTGACACTCTACAAATTTTCCTTATCGCACGCATCTCCACAGCATCTTACTCTTATCCTTCTTCTGCCAAGTCCAAGTTTAACCTCCATACATCAAGGTGCCCACCAGCATACTATTGTTAATTGTAATTTTTCAACCGTTAATATTGCAAGGTTTTTGTATATAACATTATGTACGCCGTTTACCTTTTTTCCTGTCACTACCCTTTTCTTTCAACCGATTCATTCCGTCTTCTTTCATACATCACAAATTCCCTTTGTTTCTCGCACCTCCACACCATTAATCTATCTTTTGCAAATAACAAGTTTCACTTCCATACCACGTAGATTTCTAGATAAAAACCATAGTGCACTTTCCCTGTTTTACATATCATCACACTGTCTCCCTATAGGGGCAGGGGGAAAGGAAAGAGCACCACATTTTTCTATCACAACGGCACGTATCTCATTTGCCACTTCTACATCCATACACATTCTCATACAGTTCCTATGATTTCTCTAACTTTTTACATTTCCTTCTTTCAAAATATCATACACTTGATCTAACCACACTCGCCTTGGTCTTCCTCTAGCACGGCTTTCTTTGTTTTATTGTCTTTCGTCATTTAGTCATTCTGCATGCTTAAACCATCTCATAGTGATATTACCCTGTTGTATTATATAACACTTTCATTGTATACAGTACAACTTAGTGAGTTTATTGGTTATGTGGCGATCTTTCCCAACCAACCAGAAATATGTCACAGAGGCCATATTTGAAAACCAGACTGGCATCCTTTTTAATAAAATTCAGACGTCAACAGGAATCTCACCCGTAACCTTCCGGGATGTCAGACAGGCGTCTTACCAACTTGGCCATGGCGGTCGTCCTTTTAGGGTAGCCAGAGAGTACATAGCGATTAATGTTGGTGTTGAGTCGAGTGTAAGGAAAGAAAAGAAGGCGGTGGCTCATCTTAGATGTATCTTAATAAATACTGAATTTATAATCATCGAAAAATTCCAGACCCTCATTACAATCAATTAGGGATAAATGTGGACTTAAGGCTGATGTGATGAGTAACGTGAAGAAGAGCATGCTGAGATGGTTTGGACATGTAGCATGAACGAATGACAAAACAAATTTCTAGTGTCAATGTGAGTGAAAGGGGTGATGAGAGAGTGATCAACAAGAATATAGTTGTATCAAAAGAATTATATTTTGAAACAAGCATAAAAAGTTTGAGGAAATCATAAAACTTGTACGAGAAGATGTATGGATGTAGAAGAGGCGAAGAATTTTCTTTGAGATAGAAAAGTCTGTCACTCTGTCCTCTTTGCCTATTCCGACAGGGAAATTGCGTGATAGTATATATTACAATCAATTTATACGAGAAAGCAAAATAATTACGGCCAAAAAGGCTCAGTCAAACACAGGTCAAAAATTGTTAAACCAGTGTTGTTAACTCTCGGAAGCTGGTGCCGTGTAAATACGTGACTTTTGCGTTGAGATCCGGTCCCGTGTGTTCACGAGAAATTTTAGCTTATTTTTTGTAGTGACATCTAGTGACCTGCATTAGAGTTATTTCATGATTAAACCATTCCAAAACAGTTAATACTTTCTGTTTTTTTTTGTTAAAAATAGGTATCTTTATTATCGATTGAAAATCCATTTTTTCATAATGGATACGTACACGATTAAACCATTCCGAAACATTTTTAAATTCTGTTTTTTTTTTGTCAAAAATAGGTATCTTTATTATCAACTGAAAATCCATTTTTTTATAATGGATACGTACATGATTAAACCATTCCAAAACATTTATAAATTCTGTTGTGTTTTTGTCAAAAATAGGTATCTTTATTATCGACTGAAAAGCCATTTTTTCATAATGGATACGTACATGATTAAACCATTCCGAAACATTTTTAAATTCTGTTTTGTTTTTGTCAAAAATAGGTATCTTTATTATTGACTGAAAATTTATTTTTTCATAATGGATACGTACATGATTAAACCATTCAAAAACATTTATAAATTCTGTTTTTAATTTGTCAAAAATAGGTATCTTTATTATCGACTGAAAATCCATTTTTTCATAATGGATACGTACGTGTCCTTTACAGTTTCGTGTTTGATTGCAAGGAATATTTTATTGATTGAAGAGTTACTGATTTCTAAAGGATACGAGTCAACATATTTCGATAACAACTCCATCGACTGAAAGAAGCACAGATAAACCCTGTAGGGCACGTGAGGTGTACGAGATTTGATATATGTGCAAACACTGTCATTTGACTCTATTATATACAGGGAATACGTCATTGCTGGCAACATTATACGAGTACGTACTGTTTCGGAAGAGGATTTATCGATCACGTGACAATACGGGACCGGGACTCAATGCAAATCTTGTTTATCACTTTAAAACACGGGATCAAGATCAACACATTAAGCAAAGTACTTGTTTTCGAGAGTAACTAGATAAGCACGCTACTTTAGATTGAACAGTAGCTTATTGAACAACTGGTTTTACCGAGATTAAGAAAGTTTTTTTGCTAAATATTTAGTTTTGTTTATTTAAAAACAATAAAGCTCATTAAAAATTGAAAATGTTCCTCTTTGGTTACGTGACTAGTTCGTACGCACAATTCTCACTTTTAAAACTGTCCATATGGGGCCATGAGACCCCACGACATTAGCCATCAGTTAGCCGACAGATTGATGAGGTCCGCGTCATTCATCAAGTCCTGCATTCTAGCGTCTTTCTTCTCCCTCGAAAACTGGCTTTTAATATTGTATTTCTGCATCCAATTCCTCAAAGTCTTCTTGGGTATACCGTATTTCTTTGCTGCACCGTAAACACTCGTACCGTTCTTAACGGCGATCAACGCTTCTTTCAAATTCAAAGAGGTGTAACGTTTGTACGATTTCGAATTTATTAAATCGACCGAGATATCGTGCGCCAAAACGCTTTCGCTTATATCTCCGATCTGCGGTCTAGATGTCGTGTTTAAAAAGAAATTTTTAAAAGCTTCCTGCGACGTCATTAAGCTGTCGTGGTTGATATTGTCCTTAGGTAACGACGGAAGTATAGACGTCATGTCGTGCATATTGATATCGGCGTTATTTCTCTGCGTACTATCGCCATTTTCGTACATCCCCAGGTGGCGGATAAGCGCCTGCCTTATGTAGCTTTCCGTGTCCAGCTCCCGGCTTTTCGGCGCGTCGACGACGTCGAATGGACGGAACGGTGTGGCAACTGCAACAAGCCGGAAACAAAAAGCCCGTTAGTTTTTTTTTTTTTTTTTTTTTTCAAATTTTGAATTTCGATTGTTTTTTAATTTTTTTTTTTTTCATTTGTTGATCCGTCAAAAAACACAACAAACAATTCAAATTTTATTGTTGAGGTGACGAATCGAAAAGAATAAAATGGGTGAGGTCATTATAAACTTCACAGTATTTGTTAAAAAGAAATTTGATTGAAATTTTATTACGCTCGTGTAGAAAAAAAAATTAAGGAGCGTAGAAAATACTAAGAGAGAGTTATTTTTTTTTAAAGATATCAAAACTACTTTGAACTTAATATCAAGAAAAAAAAATTGAATTTATTTTTAATCGAAATCAAAGTAAACAGTTAAAGACATATATTTTTTTTAATTCATGATAATGATTTTTTTTTATACACATATGAATTGACTTTATATTTCCAGCATGTATACAGTGCCACTCCAACAAATTAAGGTAAATCAAATATATGGTAATACTACAAAATAAATGATGGACAGTGAAACCCTTCTAAAACTAAATATGACTTTTACAGAGATATGAAACAATTCTACAACACAAAAAAAAAGTGAAAAAAAAAAACCTGTTTCGGACTTTGAAAACATCGTCAAACTGTATTTTGTATGTTATTTTAAAACCTTATAAAATCTGGATTAATCCTTATATAAGATGTCTTACATTGAACGGTGCTTATATAGAGTGAAAAAAATTAAATACCTCGGAAGTATCCTAGTAGAAGACCTCGGCCCAGAAACCGAAGTCAAGTGCAGAATTGAATCGTCTCGTGCGACTTTTAATAAAATGAGAAGCGTATTCTGATATGATAATCAAAACTTGTTAGTCAAATGCTACGTTTGGTCAGTGTTATTGCATGGAGTGGAATCATGGACCCTCAAAGTTGGTAGTATGAACTGACTGGAAGCATTCGAAATGTGGATGCACCGGAGAATGCTATGCATACCCTGGACGGATATGGTCAGCAACACGAGGGTTCTTCAAAAAGCCAAATTTGATCCGAGTTGCTGACTAATATTAAAATCCGAAAGGTGTCCTATTTGGGTCATGTACTTAGAGGAGCAAAGTACAAATTACTGCACCTGATCATCCAAGGCAAAATAGAAGGCCGAAGAGGTGTTGGCAAGAGGCAAATCTCCTGGCTCCGCAATATACGTGATTGGACTGGCATAAGGGGCGTTGGAGATCTTTTTCGGGCTGCCGGGGACAAAGATATCTACTCTCAGGTGATATTAGACGTTGTGGGGACCTGACATGACACTGGGAAGAAGAAGATTAGACGAGATCGGTATGAGAATGGGTCGATTGAATCTAAGGTGGATTCTGTCATGCCCTGGGAGAGATAAGCTAACGAAGAGATACCGTAGACCAGGCATGCCCAATCTGCGCCCCGTGGGCCACATTCAATCCCGCCACGGTGTTTTGTGTGACCCGCAAGCTGTTTATTTATAAATCACGAAAGAAATAACAATAACACATAGTTAAACTCTATTTGTTAATTAATTTTTTTCAAGTCCTTTGCACATCGCAGGTTTCCCAAATTTTTACACACCAAACATAACAAGTACATAAGAAAACATACACAAAAAAATTCAAAATTTTAAGAATTATTTGATAAAAATTATGAGAAAATGTAGCATGTTAAATAATACAGGGTGTCGCAAAAAAATGTATCCACACTTGAATTATTGAGAAATAATGGAAACACCGTCAACATACTAGCATTACAGAATTGGTATAATATAAACCATAGATTTTATAACAGTTTAGGTCCTTGCTTTGTTATAACCGAAACGTGAACATTCTTGGAAGATTCGGAAATAAATATTTTAAGGATTAAAAAATTGTACTACAGTGGGGCACAGTTAATCCAACTCACGAATAATTGAGCCTCGGACAATCGGCGCTCTACTGTACTTTCGTTTTTACGTAATGTATAAATGATTCTTCTTCTTCCTGGCACTGTCCCAACTCATTGCGTAGGTAGGCTGTTGGGGTCGGCTCTTCTCGTTCTCAGGCTGTATATTCTTCGGTTCTGGGTGTCGCTTTCATCTAGGCCGTTTCTCTGCAGGATTTTGGAGCATCGAGTCATCCAGGAGTTCTTTAGTCTTCCTCTGGACGGCTGTCGAGGAAGATCCACAGACATTGCCCGATTTACCGTATGGTCTGGTGGTCTCCGTCTTATGTGCCCGTACCATCTCAGCTGTCGCTCTTCCAGCTTACTGTTTATATCAGTGACTCCCAGGCTACCACGAATGCGTGAGCTCTTAATTTTATCTTTCAGTGATACTCCTGCCGACCACCTAAGCATTCGCATTTCTGCTGTTTCAAGTTGCCTAGAGTAGGAGCTGTACATAGTCCAGCATTCTGAGTCATACATAATCGCGGGTCTAACGATAGTCTGGTATACCTTTCCTTTCAGTTTTATAGGCATTTTTGGGTCACACAAGACTCCTGTTACCGATCTGAATTTAATCCATCCCACACTTATTCTATGGTCAACATCCACGGCGCACCCTCCGTCTCTGTGAATGAGTGAGCCCAGATACTTAAATGAGTCACAGCCGCCTAATATTTCCCCATCCAGTTGCATTCAAGGAGTTGGGGCAATGTAATTATCATCAGTGAGATACAGGCAAAAGCCTAGTTTACTGGGGACACGACAAATGAAAGGCAACAAACCCAGATCCATTAAAATTGTATGTCCAAATTAAATTACCTGTTGTTTTTTCGCAAATTATGTATATTTCTTGTCATGTGTAATAATAAATAAATAAAAATAAAAAAAATGTAAAAATGATCATTTTTGATAATGAAAACAGGGAGCCTGAACAGCAATCACTCTAAGTATGAGTTTGAGGCGAATGGCTGCATGGTTGTTGCGTTTTACTCCAAACGGAAAGTTGTCGATTCGAATCCCGTTCTCCCGTCATATCACACGGATATTTTTCTGCTTAGTATTCACGAATATAGCGATACTGAAATGAAAAGGTCGAACGCTAAAGAACACCGTCATTGGTCGTCACGTATCGAAGATGACAAATATAGAAATAAAACAAGAGGTCTGTGTTTTTGGATATTTTTTAATTACACAAATTCCACACGTAAAATCATTTCCTATTCTCAATACACGAGTAGGACAGGTTAAGTACAATAGAAAATACAAAGTCAACTCTCTGCAATATAAATATGTATATATATATAATTATATTATATTTAAACTATTCAAGTGGAAAACAAGGCCAACCATTCTTAAATAAATATACACATTATTACCAGCAGAGTTATTCCACTATGTCAAAAAAATTATTTAAAAGAAATGTTACGGTATGAAGTAACGAGTAGAGAAGTTTCACTTTATCCGCGGAAAATATCTAAGTTCTCGAGCGGATAATAGTGATACCCCTTTAAATTACTAAGCATTTTACACGGACCATTCGTGTAACTTTTGCAGTTTACGGTACAATGAACAAGCACGAATTACATTCACGAACAGAATGTCTGTTCTTTCCGTCCGTACGTAGTGCTGTGTTCATGCGCACTATATAACAATACACACACAGGCGTCAGTCCATCCACAGGATGGACTGACAATCTTACTCTATAGCTAGGGATTGCCTGTATGTATGTAGCACTGCTCAAGTGTTGATCTGCCTGCTGGTGTGTGCTTGCTGTAGTGCTGTGTACATGCACACAATAGAGCAATACACGCACAGGCGTCAGTCTACCCTGTGGATGGTCAGTCCATCCACAGGGTAGACTGACAATCTTACTCTATAGCGAGGGATTGCCTGCTGGTGTGTGCTTGCTGTAGTGCTGTGTGCATGCACACAATAGAGCAATACACACACAGGCGTCAGTCTACCATCCATCCACAGGGTCAGTCGTTCCACAGGGTGGACTGACAATCTTACTCTATAGCGAGGGATTGCCAGCTCAGGTGTTGTTCTGCCTGCTGGTGTGTGCTTGCTGTAGTGCTGTGTGCATGCACACAATAGAGCAATACACGCACAGGCGTCATCCATCCAAAGGATGGACTGACAATCTTACTCTATAGCGAGGGATTGCCTGCTGGTGTGTGCTTGCTGTAGTGCTGTGTACATGCACACAATAGAGCAATACACACACAGGCGTCAGTCTACCCTGTGGATGGTCAGTCCATCCACAGGGTAGACTGACAATCTTACTCTATAGCGAGGGATTGCCTGCTCAGGTGTTGTTCTGCCTGCTGGTGTGTGCTTGCTCTAGTGATGTGTGCATGCACACAATAGAGCAATACACGCACAGGCGTCATCCATCCACAGGATGGACTGACAATCTTACTCTATAGCGAGGGATTGCCTGTATGTATGTAGCACTGCTCAGGTGTTGATCTGCCTGCTGGTGTGTGCTTGCTGTAGTGCTGTGTGCATGCACACAATAGAGCAATACACGCACAGGCGTCATCCATCCACAGGATGGACTGACAATCTTACTTTATAGCGAGGGATTGCCTGCTGGTGTGTGCTCGCTCAAGTGTTGTGCGCATGCGTACAATGGACACTGATCATTGTAGATTTATTACTCTACATATATTTATTGACATTGTGGAATATACCGGCTGATTATTATTACACTAAACAAGAAATCACTCAATAATATTAAAATCTATTTCTGTATAATACTGACCTATTTAACTCTTGAGAAATTGGATAAATTTAATTTATTTTACAAAATATGTCGTAATATAATTAATATTAAATGTATTGGATTGTATTAAATATATTCTTTGGCATAGAAACAGGGGTATAATAATAATATAGAATAATCATAACATAGAATAAAAATAATGTAAAGTTAATTGTTCCACTTTTCTATATTTTATAAATTAAACACTGTAGGGCCACCCTGTACTCGTATATGGAGACAAAGCACTAGGCTTAGATAAATTCAATTTAACCAACAAGTCGAACTGCCCCCAGTTCAACCCAATTTAATTTAAAATAAGTTTCAGTCTGACCTTTCCTTTCCGGTGCTAAAAAAATCTGCGCGTTCCGGTGCTGTGTATTCAATACACATGTAAAAATGAGCGATTTAAATTCGAAAAAATAAGAATATTCATGGCCAATCGCTTAAATTAATTAAATTTGAAGTCAAAAGTGATAATAATTTAAATTTAATTGCTGAAAACATGTAAAAAACATCGGCCTACGTTCAGAAAACGGGCGAAGAGACAACCTCAAATAGATGCCCGAGAGGTACTGAAGCGTGAGAACTGAGATTCTATTTCTTGCATTCCCATATACTGAAGTAGTGAGACGAGAATAGCGTCGCTTCCTCACCCATAGCGGTTTTTAAGAATGAATATACCTACGTCACACACTGGCACACGTTTGATTGTATTGGCAAATTTATTCCCGATTTTCACAAAATATCTCTGATGTGGCCGATAAGTGCTAATTATTATTAATATTATTCATTCAATGCGTAAATTTATTACGGAGGAATACCTAAAATCTGAACCGAGTATATAATATATTTATAGAGATATTAAAATTTTTAGAAGCAATGTGTACTAGTTACACATCACAGGGAAGGAAGGGTTAAAGCAAGACCTATTTGATATCTTTCTGGTGGATTGGGAAGCCTAGGTGTTACAGACATCAACAGCAAGATGGAGGAGAGGCGATTGAGATGGTATGGCCACGTTGGACGCAGAGCACCCGATCACATTGTGAACCAGGCAATCTCCATGGATCTTCCTCGAATAACAACCAGAGGAAGACCAAAGAATTCATGGGTGGTGCAAAAAGATAACCTGATGCAGAGGCACGGCCTGGGGGACGTGATCTGGGATAGAAGAGCATACAACCTGAGGACGGGGAAAGCTGACCCCAACAGTCTTCGCAGACAGTGAGTTGGAATGGAGCCAGGGAGAAGGATTGGGAAGATTGTCATATGGCAATTGATTGCTACCAGGTCGTACAATATACAATGAAAATGTAATACAATAGTTAACATACAAGAGTGTAACTTTTTGTTACGTGGTAAATCATTGGACTTCTGTTGGTTCGAACCCAGTGTTGTTACTGCCCTCGAATAATGATACAGACATTTTTTCTGCCTAGTATTCAGAATGTGTGGAGAAAGTTGGGCCGAGGGTGTGGGCTGAAAAACATCTGGTGTCCTCGCGGCCGAGCTCGTCCTATATTGACGGGGTGTATCTCAGCCGGGGGTTGTTATGAGATCAGATCTTTTGATAGCTTCTCTCTTAAATTTATTTTCCATTATTCATCTTGAGACATATGTCCGATTTTGGGATGTATTTATGTGTGTGTGTGTACTATGTTGCTATCAATAAACCTATATTTATTTGTCTATTATTCAGTCATTGTTTGCCCAGATTGTAAAGTAGGTCATTGTTTGCCCAGATTGTAAAGTCGGTCCATTGTTTGCCCAGATCATAAAGTAGGTCATCGTTTGCCCAGATCGTAAAGTAGGTCATTGTTTGCCCAGATTGTAAAGTACGTCATTGTTTGCCCAGATTGTAAAGTAGGTCATTGTTTGCCCAGATCATAAAGTAGGTCATTCTTTGCCCAGATTGTAAAGTAGGCCATCGTTTGCCATGCTTTAAAATTTATCATACCAAAAGAGTGTTTTGGAAAATAAATAACAATTTTTTACGAAATCACATGTTCACGTCCCCTGACGAGTATGATGCAAATAATTACATTTTATTTTTACGGGATTTTGTGAAATCTACTTCGAAAAATGCAATTATAAACAACTTGCATATTTTAGGTTTATATATAAGAAAAAAACTTAAGTTACGCGGGGGTTAATATTACAATATATAACATCGTTCGAGTCAATTAATTTATTATTAAACATATTCTTTTCAATTTTACAGCCATATACGAGAAACAAAAGGTCCCCCCCACAGTGTTAAGTTCAAACTCTCGTAATAGATATTATATTGACTAAAATCACACCAAGCACCTTAGTTTGATTTCATCACGCACGCTTATCATTATTGTCCAGTGTACGTAAGGAAAATACCCGCTGCAATCTCTTCCCCTCTCACTCACACTTTCTAAATCGTTCGTAGTATAAAAATCATAGATCGAAAACACTTGTCGTTCGTACGGAGCCAGTGAGCATCTAAAGGGTCTTTCAAATTGAGCGTTTATTTTAATTCTTGGATAAAACACAGATGGCGTCGCGAACATGCCCGGGTCTTGTTAAATTTGAGAAGTGTAATGTATGACATTTATAAAAATGGAGTCGTATACAATACAGCAACGCGTTTAAATTGTTGAATTATTTTATGTATTGTAATCTCCGGAAATGGTGATGTTAATTGCCCACCAAGATCATGTGATCTGACACCGTTGGACTATTTTCTCTTGGGTTACATGAAAAGCCAGATCTATAAGAATGACCCACGATCAATTCCTGAGCTGAAGGATGAAATTATTCGCGTTATCGGTCAGTTAGAAGCGCAATTATGCCAAAATGTCATTGAAAATTTTGACAAAAGAGTGGACATTTGTCGGATATTGTTTTTTGTGTTTAAATGTCATACATTATATATTAATGAACGATTAAAAGTTTTTTGAAATCAAAGCAAATTGTGTTTTATTCAAGAATTTAAAAAAAAATGCTCAATTTGAAAGACCCCTTTATAAGTAAAAATATTGATTATTTTTATGCCAACACGTCCAACTGATTGTATATTATTTATAGTTAAGGCATTAACATTGTGGAAGTTTCAAGACATTGTAATTTGTTTTATCAAACACTGTTTAATAAAGTAGAATAAACAGTGTTTGATACAACAAATTATAATGTCAAACTGATTGTGTTTTACGGCTTTCGCAGCTCTTCGTAACAGTTGTATAAGTTCTTTCGAAGTCTTGTACGAGGTGATTTAGCTTATGATGCCCAAGTTTCGTTAACAATGCAGTTTTCATTTTAAGTTTAAGGCTTGTTCGTAGTGGCAATATTGACTACGAACAAGCAACGTTTCCGACACATTCGCAGTCACAAAAAACTGCATCCACACTTATACACCGTGTCATTGACATGAACTTGCTGTAGGAATTTGTCGTACCACGCATTCGTAAGGAGTGTAGGGATGATGAAGACCTTTATTTCCAGCAGGATGGTGCACCTCCCCACTACCATCTTGATGTGAGGGCCTACCTTGATGGAACTTTGCCAGACAGATCGATTCATCATAGAGGTAGCATTGAATACCCCCCACGCTCTCCAGACCTCACGTCAGAAGGTTTTTTTTAATGGGGAATCATCAAATAAGTTTATGAAACAAAACCAGCAAGAGTTAATGAATTGAGAGCAGCCATTGAAAGAGAATGCGCCCAAATACCAAAACAAAATATTTGTAATGTTTACGATTCCACATTATCATCAGTACATGGACCAAAACAGCCATCAATTGGAACACTGGCGATAATTTAAAAAATCTACATCTGTCTTTTATAATAAAGAATTTTAATCTTAGATATAATTTAATAAATAATGAATTTATGATCACGCAGTGAAGTGTGTGTACATTTTTTTGGACACCGTGTACCACTGAAGCATCTATCTCTATGATTTTTTGGACACCGTGTACAACTGAAGCATCCATCTCTATGATTCTTTTGGACACCGTGTACACCTGAAGCATCCATCTCTATGATTCTTTTCGAGACAGTGTACACCTGAAGCATCCATCTCTATGATTCTTTTGGACACCGTGTACACCTGAAGCATCCATCTCTATGATTCTTTTGGACACCGTGTACAACTGAAGCATCCATCTCTATGATTCTTTTGGACACCGTGTACAACTGAAGCATCCGTTTCTATGATTCTTTTGGACACCGTGTACAACTGAAGCATCTATCTCTATGATTCTTTTTGAAACCGTGTACAACTGAAGTATCTATCTCGATGATTTTTTTGGACACCGTGTACAACTGAAGCATCCATCTCTATGATTCTTTTGGACACCGTGTACAACTGAAGCATCCATCTCTACGATTCTTTTGGACACCGTGTACAACTGAAGCATCCATCTCTATGATTCTTTTGGACACCGTGTACAACTGAAGCATCTATCTCTATGATTTTTATAATACGAACACACAAGTCTCTCGTTAGCTCGTTCTCCAATATATCAAGTTTTTAAGGACTTTTTTTCTACGGACCAGAAGTTTCCATCTTAAATATAGCCTTAAAAGTAAAATTATTTATATTTTTAATTAAAATAATCATACCAAAACACACCAAGACAATAAGAAAATAAATTTAAGCACATTTCTCTTTCCCTCCATCTCTCACAAGTGTTCATAATAAATAACATGGTACAATTTATTTTATATCTTCAAGTGAATGCACACTGATAATGTAAGGCTTTCTTTAACTTCAAAAAACACCCGTAAGGGAAAATTGAACGATTAACAACAATTTACTTGAACGATGCTGTCATAGCGGCTTTCGAACAGTAGTTTGAAGACCTTGACGAATCCTTTTATATAACTGGAATATCGGCTTTCAATAATCTCTGCTTCGACGAGAGAAAAGTTTCGTCGACTCTCGATTACACAGTTACGGATTAACTGGGGTGCGTTTTTTTTTTTTAAATATTATTTATTACGTAAAAATCATTTTTTGTTTGACTGTGTACAAATATGATTAAAAAAAAAGTATAATAGAAGAAATTCCAGTTGATGATGTGTTCGTAAATTATTATTTACGCGCACTTCGATTCGGACAAGTCGCACGATTTTCGATTGTAACTTTAATTTACGTGTGCACAGTGGCCGATTTATTTTTGACTTGACGTGTATTTTAAAATATCTTTAACTTTGTATTTTCGTACCACATTGCTGTTGCGTATCTAGTTACGTTTTAATTTTTTTCCTTACTATTTTTTGTAGCGGTGATTATTTGTTTTTAATTCGGATCAATTTTTTATCCTTACTATTTTTTTAGCGATGATTATTTGTTTTTTTTTTTAAATTCGGATCAATTTTTTATCTTGACTATTTTTTTAGCGGTGATTATTTGTTTTTTTTTTTTAATTCTGATCAATTTTTTATCCTTACTATTTTTTTAGCGGTGATAATTTGTTTTTTTTTTTAATTCGGATCAATTTTTTTCCCTACCGTGTCGGATAAGCGAAAGACAATTATTGTATATCGAAATATTAAAAAAAAAAATTCCAGCCACGCTCTAGCGCAAGAATTCCCAAAGTGGTCGATATCGACCCTCTGGGGTCGATTTGATCTATCTAGGGGTTGATAGTTTCAATAAAAAAAATTGCGGGTCGACGACAGCAAAAATAGCCCCCCTTACTACTGCTATTTGTTTGTTACTTCAAAATATCTATGATTCCAATAGGTATACCTAATTAAGAATATTTGTACTTATTTTGAATTTACATATTTATTTCATAAATGTCAAAAATCAAAACAGACTGCTCGTATTTTTTTGCTTTAATTTTCGTCAGCGCAGATTTCAATATTAAATGTTGAGCAAGATAATGCAATGCATAATCCGTAGTCCTTTTATCTTTTTCAACCCTTAATAACAAATTATTAAAATGAAAAGGTTGTTATCTAGTGAAATATTTAATATCGAGTACTGTACAAACTTATTAATTTGAATAAGTAAAGTAAATGACTAGGGGGGAGACGGTTTTAAAAGCTTTTGGTAAAGGGGGTCTGGTTTTGGTAAAGGGGCTGAAAAAAGTTTGGGAACTGTTGCCTAGCATTTTTTTTTACACGGTTGCAAATTTTCTAGCCAACCCTCGTTTATGTTATTGCTGGAAACTAACTCATTCAAATTCACCCTTAAAATACGGATTTGCATAATTTCCTTACGTGTGTATTAGAGATGAGAATGGGGTGGGGTTGTTTTAACTGATTCAAATGGTTTAGTATTTGGGGAGAATATTTAATTTTTTTTATAAAAGAACAAGACCACTCGGTCACAGGTCTCGCCTAAGTGAAGTTATTTTCTCTATCTACAAAATGGTGGTTTTGTGTTGCACTCTCAAACTGAATTAAATTAATTAAGTATTAAATTAAAGACTCGACGGTTTCCGAGTCCGTTACAAAATGGTGCTTGTACATATATAAATCAAAGATCGCATTAAACACAACAATACCGCCCTGACACATCACCTGACGGCAGCTGAATGTCAAAACTGTAAAATCTTCACTCGGGACTGTTATCTATTCAACACTACATCAGGGCATGGATAAAAAGAAATGATTTCCATTTTATAATTTAATTATTATAGTGTATCCCTTTTTATTTATTTATAAAAGCGAAAAAACTTAGTACGAGATATTTCATCGCTAATCAGAACTATCATAATTCTTATCGATAATAATGTGGTATTAGGGTGACATCTGTTTTTAGATTTTGTAAATTTTTTCCCACTTCGGACAAAGTTCAGAGCGTTCTTGATAGTTATTACGTTTCTCAGAAATTATCAGTGTGCATCGAGTTTTAATCATGTATTTTATACACCGTCAAATGGCTGTTTTCTTCATATCGACGAACCTTTGGTTTATATTTCAGAAAGAATAGTTAAGTAACAACACAGTATAAATTCGTTCATCATTCATTCGTTTGCACGGTACCGTTCAAAAAAGCCGAAGTTAGCCGATTATAGCCGACAGTCTCTTTCTTAAGCCCGATGTGTATTACTTACTGCCGGGTACTATAAGTGCAAGCCGACCTTTACATGTTGAAGTTTCGTGGAACTTCAGTATTTCGAAACTCGCTTGTTCGTATACGATTGGACTGGGGCACGCTTAACACTAGTTGTACGTGTACCGTAGTTTGCAGACTATTGATCTATAGGTTTACAGTCGGAGCGTTGCAGGACTGAAAGATTCGTGACACGATCACTCCAGCGGGTCCGAACAATGTTATTTGATTTGAATAGTTGATGTTTATACTGTATTTTAACTTAATTACTCGTAGATTTTTCGTTAAAAATTATATAGCGTTAATTATCTAATCAAATATTTAAAAAATAGACATTCAGTCTTAAATAGTACACTGGGTTTTTGTTTAAAAGTTCATAGACAATCCTAGTGCAGTAATAAATTCATCATAGATACATTAAATATAATCAATTCGTAACAATACCTTCCATAGTACGGATATTGCGGGTTATAAAAACACCGTACTTCATAAAACCTCCATTATCAAGGTATAATTGTAATGTGGTTCCAATCATACTATTACGTGTGTCGGTTGACCAAAATATTTATCCTTTTGTTTCCTCAAATGAATGCATATAGAAATTTTACGCATATAGGAATTTCAAACATTAAAAATATACTAAAAATTTGTAGCATATTTTTTTTTAATTGGTACATAAATAATGTCCATACAGCAGTGCTTTTTTTGCGGTGGAGCGCAGTGGAGTGGCGCTCCACCACCTTTTTTACGGTATACAAAAAGCTTAACAAGAAGTGAGCTCCGGCACTGTCCGTACTTTTTTTGCGGTGGAGCGCAGACGAGTGGCGTTCCACCACCTATTTTACGGTTTACAAAAAACTTGTCAAGAAGTGAGCTCCAGCACGTTTTTTTTTAAAAAAAGCACTGCCATACAGTGTAGACAATGTCATAAACAGTGTCCATATAGTATAAACGATGTCCATACAGTATAGACAATGTCATAAACAATGTCCATACAGTATAGACTATGTCATAAACAATGTCCATACAGTATAGACAATGTCATAAACAATGTCCATACAGTATAGACAATGTCATAAGCAATGTCCATACAGTATAGACTATGTCATAAACAATGTCCATATAGTATAAACAATGTCCATACAGTATAGACAATGTCATAAACAATGTCCATACAGTATAGACAATGTCATAAACAATGTCCATACAGTATAGACTATGTCATAAACAATGCCCATATAGTATAGACAATGTCATAAACAATGTCCATACAGTATAGACTATGTCATAAACAATGTCCATATAGTATAAACAATTTCCATACAGTATACACAATGTCATAAACAATGTCCATACAGTATAGACTATGTCATAAACAATGTCCATACAGTATAGACAATGTCATAAACAATGTCCATACAGTATAGACAATGTCATAAACAATGTCCATACAGTATAGATGTCATAGAAATTTTTATTACAAAAAAATATTTAAACGTTTGCAAAGTTATTTTATTTGTCTCCACTTACATATCTTTTTAACATTGAATATCAAATGTGGTGCACAATAGTGTTAAAGCGGCCACTTTGATGGATGGGAGTGAAACTTGGACGTGGAACGAGAGTGAAAAGAACCGAATAAATGCTGTAGAAATGCGTGCACTTTGAAGAATAGTGTGTCAATGGATGACAGAATACGGAAGGAACTGATTAGGGATGAGGGTGAACTTCAAGGCTGATGTGACGAGTAAGGTGGAGAAGAGCACTCAGAGATGGTTTGCACATGTAGAACGAATGAATGAAGAAAGACTAATAAAACAAATATACAGTGCAAACGTGAGTGGAAGACGTGGTAGAAAAAGAACAAAGTATTGTTGTTGTTTTAATTTTGGTTGTTTTTTTATTTGTGTTTCTGTGTATTTATTGTTTTAATTTTTATTCTTATGATTGTGTGCGGTATATTATGGGATGAACAGGTTTGGTCTTTCTGGAGTGATGATGTGTGAAGAGTTTGATTCCGCATGATGTTTCCAGTTGTAATTGAGTGTCACTGTTTGTCAGGTTGATGAGAACGTGCAACGGGGTTTTGTTTTTGTGTAATCAAAAATCGGAAAGAAGTATCGATTTATTTTTTCATGCTAAATATCCTCAGTGAGATACAGGCAAAAGCCTAGTTTACTGGGGATACGACAAATGAAAGGCGACAAACATCCATTAAAATAATTTATGTCCAAATTAAATTACCTGTTGTTTTTTCGCAAATTGTGTATATTTCTTGTCATGTGTAATAATAAATAAATAAATATATCAAGTGTACAATATTTTTAAAGTAGGAAATATAAAAAGAAAGAGGAATCGCAGGAGCTGTACGAGGTGTATGGATGTAGAAGAGGTGAAAGATGAGTGTTGCGATCGAAAAGTCTGGCACTCTCTCCTTTCTGTCTATCCCGATAGGGAGACAGCGTGATCGTATGTACGTATCAAACTGTAATGGGATCTGACACGACACTGACACATGCATCTTACTAGCACAAGTCATCAACCCATGGCCCTATCGGGGTAGACAGAGAGAGAGCGAATCTCCACTTATTCTATCCTCGCATTCATTTTAGATTTCTGCCACGTCTATACACTCTTACCTATTTAACAATTTGATACATTTGGTTGCGCTATATTTTTTTACGTCTTCCCAAATCTCTAGTACCTTCTATACTGCTGCTCATATAGATTACGTTTATGAATCTTTCATCAGTCATTCTTTCTGCGTAGGATTGAACCATCTTAATGTTTCCGTCTCCCCTTTCTTTCGTAATGTCCTCATCCCTCGTTCAGTAATACATTGTTTTTCCACACCATGTAAACAAGTCAAAAGACTGCATATACTATCATACAAATAACAGCTTAATATCAATAAATAATTACACACCATCACTGTTTCCCTATCGGAGAAAGCAGAAATGAGCGAACGCTACTTTCGCCTCCTCTAAATCTAATCATTACCTCGATCCAATCATACTCTATTTGGTCTTCCTCTACCACACCTTGCCTTCCGCTCACATTTCCACTGTATATTTATTTTGCTACCCTTTCTTCTTTCATTCATTTTACATGCCTCAACCATCTCAGAACGCTCTTCTTTATCTTGCCTAACACATCAAACAGTCAAATTTACACACATCCTTAACCCTTTATAGGGCAAGTTTTTATTTTTGAGATATTGAGTTTTTCGTTGAATAAATCATTATTATTTGTATCAAATCAACTTTGTTTCTTCGAAAATGTGTTTTAAAAATTATTTTTTTTGAAAATGAGGCGGTCGCATACGAGAGCTGTGCCCATTTCAGGGGTCATGTTAGTGGCCGCACAAGTGACCAATGAATGTTTAGGTAATAATATCTCAGTTTAGGTTATATTACAAAATACAATTCTTATATGAGATATAATTAATGGTGATTTACTTATTTGACAATAAATTGACCGCATGTTTAGATCGTTGCTACTGAACATGCAGCCAACTTCACAATGGTCCGTCTTAAATAAGACCTCTGCCTGTCCACTACATTTGCCAAGTTGACATTTGTGTTACTTAAAAACGTTTCATTAAGAAAATGAACCCTTATAAGTATAACTATAAGGGTGGTCGCATATGCCACCCATTTCTGCTTATGCCCGTGTAAGGGTTAATCACGTCATTCCGTATTCTACCATAAATTGTCACCCCATGGCTTCTTCATAGTGCATGAATTTCTATAAGCATCTATTCATTTCCTTTCAGTCTTTTTCCACGTCCATGCATCAAAGTTGGCACCAAAATACTGTTGTAGATATCAGATATTCATAATATAGTTATCACATTACAGTAAAACCCGAACTGTTCAAAACCATATTTTTATTCTGTATGGTACCATTCAATTCATCTGAATTATACTTGAGAAATTGTAGCATGGTCCCTATGACAGTTCACAAATTTGCCCCAATACAACCTTGTAACGACGTTCAGTAATTTGAATTATTCTATCAACTTGAATATAACCTCGATTCCAATAAATACCAAGTTATTTAGGTAAATACATTACATAAAACTAACAATAATGACAAATCAATACATCTTGTTACAGATTAGCAAAAATGTTACAGTTTGTTAAAATCAAATAATATTTGGCGACGTTTGTCAAAAGTCACTACGTTAGTCTGCATTGGCTAGGGATGGGGTGTACGATAATTGGATTTTTTATTTTTTTATACCTAAAATTAAATGTTCGTAATTAGTATTGATTCATAGTGGATCTTGGACTATTTAAAGATAGATACAAATCATACAATACATTAGAAAGTCAGTATAATGAAAATTAGGAATTAAAACGTCAGTTTAGAGAAAAACTATTTAACGATTTTACCCCATCCCCTTGAGACATGACATTTCAAATGTCACAGGAACCATCCTACATTTTCTCAAGTATAATGTTTCAGATATATTGAGGAGAATGGCTGGGAGGGAGACAATATTGTCTTCAGTCCCAGTAACCGAGTCTTTGGGTTTTTAGAACCTATGGAGTAGGCACGGAACTCGCGTTCATCATCGAATACGTTGGCAACAAGTATCAAGAACTCTTTGATCAGACTAGCACCCCTTTTTTTTAATACCCACGGGTGAAAGTCAACAATCTTACCACTAGGCTACGAGGTCGCCAACCGTACTATGCGAGGTATTGTTGCATTTAAGATAATGTCTGGAAAGTAATTTCGTATTTTAAAGTCAAATTCAATCGCAAACTTTCTATATTTTACGTACCTCTGCAATCTTTGGGTTCGCAGAATACTGATTATTCATGATCAAAGCCTTGAAATGATAACACAATCATCGCTTTAGGGCCATCAGGGGTAGTCAATTTTTCAAAACAAACTGGTTTTGGTTTTGAAACCACATTTGACACACACACACGATCCCTTACTACATTGTCATTATACCACTGTGTACATATCGTAAAAAAGCATCGAGCACCGAAAAACCAATTTGTTTAGTTGCCTTCAAAATGGCAACTAAAAAACTGAACGTTCAAGCGATTCGGGTCAAAAAATGAGCTTAACAATTACCTTTCATAATAATATACATTCAACACGTTAGGAATGAAGTTAGTAACGAAAATTTTGTTCAACGACATCTTTGCGAAAGATACGAAACTACTTTCTGAACGACACGATGATAACATAATAAAGTTTGTTATACACTTCTAATAAATAGTATACAAGTTAAAAATACTAATATACAATATGTAATATACTTTTTAAAAAAGGGGGGGTTAAGTATTCACTATCACATCATTAGAAAAGAGAAGAAAGTTTTTCTTTCCTTTTCCAAACATCCTAAAGAACATCAGGGTGAGATTTTCACTTTGCCACAGTGAGCTTGCTTACACGAACTTGACAACAGTCAACAAATTGAAAAAAAATTGCAAACAGGCAACCTACAGTCTGTCAAGAAAGAGTAGAAATTAATAAAATTGGAACTAAAAAAATTATAGCTTGGCAACACCAAAATTGGCTGTCATGTCGCATTTATTTATTACGTATATGCGCGAACTGTTAGTATGACTGGTATGTACATATTTATGTTTTTTAAATAATTATAAAAAATCTTTAAAGTTTAGAAATCATTCGCATATATTTCGAGTTGATTTTTGTTCAAAAGTTATCATTTCTGAGGTTATGTTTACGAGTACATAGTTTGACACCTGCTTGGACAAATGGTATAACCCATATTTTTTTAAAGTTTTATGAGATTTATATTTTCATCATAAAAGTTATGTTACGAACATAAAGGTTATGTTACCATAATATATCACGAATATGTCGTGTTATTTAATGGATCGTTTTTTAAATGTTATTTAATAAATTATTATTTATATTAGTATTAATGTTTTTTTTTATTTATAGGTAAATAAAAAAGCACGGTTAGACGATGTATTAAAGAATACGAAGAAAATGGGGAAAAATTCATAGCTCCAGGCAAAAAAAAGGAAGGGTCGCCCTAAAAAAGAATTGGACGATTTCAATATCTGTGCCATTCGCCAACAGATTCGAAACTTAACGTGTTCCCCGCGGGGAGCACAAACACCTGTGATCTGACGACAATCCAAGTTTCAAATCACAAATACTTAAAAAAAATGACACAAAACCGGAATAAAAATTTGAACTAAAATTTTAAATAATCTTTATTCTAGCGACATCTCTGAAAACCTTGTCAAATATTATATTAGTTTATGAGATATTGTTGAATAAACAGAGCGCCGAATTTTTTTGGTTTCTCAATATTTCCAGCATTAACGACCTGTCGCGTGGATCGAGTCCTGCGATGAGTCTCTCTTACGTAAATAAACATTACTAAGTCTCTCTTACGTAAATAAACATTACTAGTGCTATATGCATTTGATTGGGTGAGTGTCATGAAGCATACTCTTTTTATATTCAATTTTATATTATAGGTAAGTTCATCAAAATGGCTAGTGTTTATTTTTTCCGACAATTTTTTTTTGTGGGTTATCAGCTATACACAACTACGGTGTTGCCAATCAGGCGATCGCAGCGCCCTCATTTATTTTCAACTCTTTTTTGACAGACTGTAACAATCTGACTTTATACACTTGGAAAAAAAATGTACGCAAGCCCTCTGAGCGTAGTCGACCACGCTCGTGTGGGAAATCCAGTCCAAAGTTGCAAATAAAATACGAGGCACAATTTTTTCAGTGGAGTTTAGGCTATTAGAAAAGAAAGACACGCAATAGAGTCCTATACATTTCCATCATCCTTCCCCAGTCACTGCTTTTTGCTTTACGAACATCTTTGGTATCGTACATCAGCTTTCTTACACAACTTTCAAACAAATTTAATACCGATGTTTTGAACGATCTCTTTCGTTCATCATCATTTTACGAGCATTGCCGTAAAGTCCATTAATTTGGATACAAGAGGTAATTGTTGCTTGATAAGTGATCGAGGCAATGGGGTGTTTGAAAGAGTAAATAATAGCCGACAGGCAGAAGGAAGCACTTTTATATTTAGTGCGTAAAAAAATCACGTGTGCATAAATTATCCCAACACATCACTTCTACCAAAGTCGTACGAGACATTAATATTTCATGAAATACAGGTATTCCTCGCTTTAGGCATTAACGTATTAGCCTGAATATAATGCGATATTTTTTACTCAAAATATTTTTCCAAAAATAACATTCGCGTTATATTCGGGGTTTAGGCCGTGTCCAATGAGCGCAGAGCACACAGCAATCGGCTCTTAGCTGGATCTGGAATCATCCTCTGACGCCTGCAGGGAAAATAAAGAGACCATCAATTCCAGTCTTAGGGGGATGGATCATGACCGCCTGGCAGAAGATTAGTGACACGTCTATTGAAAAAGGTTTTAAGGAATGTCGCATTTCCAACAATCTGGATGGGAGTGAGGATGACATTTTATGGGAAGAGGAAGGTGCCGTAAATGATGCGTCGAGTAGTGACCATTCAAGCGACACTGGTGGTCGATCATTCAAACATGTCTGAATAAAAAAAATCATATTTTTTATAATATTAGGTGTTAACATAAGTTGTGTCCGTTTTTTTCCAAATTAAAATTGAGCACCAAAAATAAAACGAAATGGTAAAGGTTATACGTCATTCGAAAGAAAATTTTCTGCTCTACAAGATATTGTGTTTGCTTTTACGTTACATATATTATTTTATTTGATTACAAGCCTTCAAAATGGAATGTCAAGTAGACGAAAGTGAGCATTTTCGACACCTCCTTCTGTTCGCGTTCAATCTAGGGAATAAAGCTGCCAAAACTGCTCACGATATTTGCAAAGTGTACGGTGAAGACGCTATGAATGAAATATCTTTTCATTCCTGCTCCAAATATATAGGTCGCGTTATATTCGGGCTAATACGGTAATTGATTCTAAGAAAAATAGCATAGTTATAAAAACACGTAAAGTGACTTGATTTTAATCTAGGTAAGAAAGGAATTGAATTGGAAATAGACACAGAGGGAGACTAAGAATAGCTTACACAAGAAAATGATTGTCGAGATCGAGAGACAGAGGAAGAAGGTCCAAGCAACGGACACTAAATGGACGCGATAAGGCTAAGGAAAACGAGAGAAAATAGGGATTGGTTGAAATGAAAAAAATTATCTTGAAAATGATAAAAAGACGATTATTAAATTATTTTTTTCACTTCTTTTAATCGGGGAAATTCTAATAAGATTTTCGTAAAAAAAAATCCAAAACGAAGGCAAATGCCTCCATTCTTGAAGAACTGAGAATAACCGATAGATTGTCGACAATGTGTCTTCGACGAGTCTTCCGATGCTTCGGGCACATTGCTCGTGGCCAAGGAGACAGTTTGGAGAGGTTCGAGGTTACTGGAGGCGTGGAAGGACGACGTACAGGAGGAAGAATCCCAATGCGTTGGACTGACCAAGTGAGAGACGCAACTGGACTACTCTTAACAACTGCTCTTCGAGCCGCGGCATGCAGGGATAGATACGAGTAGACAGGAGTAAGGATACCAGTCATGAGCTATATGGCACGATAAGTGTTTAACGAGGAATACCTGTAGACAGAATAATATTGTTAGCCTATAAAATGTTTTTCTACGATATTTATCAGACTTCTGTCACTCTTCACAATGTTCCCACTTCACGTACATTCTTGAATTACAATAGATTCTCATATCACATTCTCTGTAGATAACACTCGAATCCAAAAATTTCAACATTCGTAGTACATAGTATATAAAAACCATATATTTAATAATTCTAAGGAAAAATCATTTTTGTATAAAATTGTTACCCAATAAATATTAATGTTTTAGACTAGAAAAGAGATTTTTGGTACATTCAGAAATGACATTCGACGACCGTAAACATTTCGGTACGAATTTTGTTTTTTAAAACCGTCAAATGTCCCGAGCGATCTTGTTAAAATCGCCCGATTTCTCCTCGTTCAAACCGTCGTTCACGTTCGAATCACCGCTGTCGAGTCCCGCGAGTTGTTCCACATTGGAGAACGAAACGATTTTCTTCGACAGATTGGCACTTTTCCTCTGTTGCGACATCCCTACGTCATCTTCGTCCTTGTTTATCACTTCGTCGTTTTGTGAATCGTGAATACTGGCGACAGTCTCGTCGAACAGTATATTCCCGGACATATCCATAATCTGACCGTACGCTTCGTCCGATTCTTTATAAATATCTGTATCGAGTATATTCTCATTTACTGTGGATAAAGCGTTCTTACGTGTATCTTTTTTGTATGACACAACTTCATCGTTATCTGATAGCGATATATCGCTAGATTTACGGTCGTCAACTTTTAAATTCAAAGCCACGTCATTTTCATCACAACTCGAAGTAGCTCTCAAATCTCCAGTTCTATAATAATCGTTCATCTTTTCGTGGCTATCAGCATTTTCCATATCTATAATCTCACTCTTAATACCTTTCGCCTCTTCTTCTATGTTCAATTTCCCCCCATTCGGGTCTATGATTTTGCTCCGTGCTCCGAGGGAGAACAGAGTGTTCGTGAACTCTCGTCTTAATTCCAATTTGTGCTTTCGGTTGTTTTCGACAAACTGTTTTAACTGCTGGGGCATGGGAAAGGACGATTTTATATGCCACCTTTTCATCCAGTTCCGTAAAGATTTTCTCGGCACCTTGTGGGTCTGCGCAGCTCTGAAACAAATATTAGTTTTAGTTAGTTCACGAAAGAAAACAAACAAATTAATGAACTGAATTAGATTTGAATTTGATCACACCATTTCAATGTCGGGGTAGGCACAGAGGAGAGAGCACCTAACTTTCCAATCTCGACACACATGCTTAACCTCTTCTACATTTCACTAACTTTCTACATTTCCTTCTTCCAAAATATAATTCAATCATACCTTCCTTGGCCTTCCTCTCACATTTACACTATATATATATGTTTTATTAGTCTTTCTTAATTCATTCTTTCCACATGCCCAAACTATCTCAGCGTGCTCTTCTTCATCTTAATCAACAAATCACCTTTAAATTCACATTCATTCCTTATAACTTCATTCCGTATTCTGTCATACATTGTCACTCCGTGTATTTGTCTCAAAACACGCATTCCTACAGCATTTACTCGGCTCCTATCAGTGTTTTTCCATGTTCACATTTCACATCTACACATCAAAGTTGGCACAAAAATACTATTGTGGACTATCATCATATTAGCAGATTTTGATATTGTCCGGTTCAAATCTACACATTAAATGTATACCACTTAGCTTACGGCGCAGTCTCAACCATAACGTTTGTCATTAATTTTTTATTTAATTTGTTTTGGGAATCGAACCCAAAACCCCTGAGTGGAAGACAAGCTTCTAAGCGATTTGACAAAACATGTTCTAAGTATGGATATTGAAAGAGATTTGACAAAACATGTTCTAAGTGTGGATATTCAAAGAGATTTGACAAAACATGTTCTAAGTGTGGATATTGAAAGAGATTTGACAAAACATGTTCTAAGTGTGGATATTGAAAGAGATTTGACAAAACATGTTCTAAGTGTGGATATTGAAAGAGATTTGACAAAACATGTTCTAAGTGTGGATATTGAAAGAGATTTGACAAAACATGTTCTAAGTGTGGATATTGAAAGAGATTTGACAAAACATGTTCTAAGTGTGGATATTGAAAGAGATTTGACAAAACATGTTCTAAGTGTAGATATTGAAAGAGATTTGACAAAACATGTTCTAAGTGTGGATATTGAAAGAGATTCAGTAAAATATGTTCAAAGTGTGCAAACATATTCAAAGTGTGAAAACTCAATTTCCAGCCCACGTACTAATCTCACATAATGATCATAATGAGATTCAGTAAAATATGTTCAAAGTGTGCAAACATATTCAAAGTGTGATTCAGTTTCGAGCCTGCGTACGAATTCCACATAATGAGCAAAACATAAGTGTGGAAACTAAGATTGTGATGCTTGTCAAGTTCTAGTCAGTGGCGCTCAAGGTATTAGAGTGGTAAACGTTGGATGGAAGGATAACTCATGAACCAAGCATCAAATTAAAAAAATTCAAGAGAGCACAATCTTTTTTTTTTGAACAAATACTTCTTGTAGTCAATTATTATTGGTAACAACAAGTATTGTATAGTCTTTATAATATTATTGTAACTTTGGATGCATTCTGATGCCAGCACTAACATATTATTGTAACTTTGGATGCATTCTGATGCCAGCACTAACATATTATTGTAACTTTGGATGCATTCTGATGCCAACACTAACATATTGTTGTAACTTTGGATGCATTCTGATGCCAGCACTAACATATTGCAACTTTGGATGCATTCTGATGCCAGCACTAACATATTATTGTAACTTTGGATGCATTCTGATGCCAGCACTAACATATTATTGTAACTTTGGATGCATTCTGATGCCAGCACTAACATATTATTGTAACTTTGGATGCATTCTGACGCCAGCACTAACATATTAAATGCATGCTATTTTTTATTACCACTTCTGTAAATATGAAACCGGAATTTTCTCATAGATGGTTCTAGTTGTCAATGTAGTGACTGTCAAACCGCGTCATTGGCGCTTTTTTCTTGTGTTTACATTTGTCAAAGACTTTTAACTCGCAACAATACAAGTTTAATACAACTACATATGTTTCCATTAAAAACTACAATTTGCGGACAGCATTGATTTTCTGTTACCATTTGAAGAAAACTGCTGCAGAATCGCATTGAATGCTTCTCTAAGCTTACTGTGAGCATGCTCTTGGTAAATCACAGTGCTTTGAGTGGTTTAAAAAATTCAAAAGTGGCGATTTTGACGTGAGAAACGAAGAATGTGTAAGACCACCGAGAAAGTTTGAAGACGCCGAATTGCGAGCAATGGGACAGGCGATGAAAAATGGATATATTTCGAGAATCTTAAGCGCAAAAGATCATAGGTAACTCCTAACAAACCAGCGACATCGACTGCAAGGCATCGTTATGGACGGAAGACAATGCTCTGTGTTTGGTGGGATCAGAAGGGTGTTATCTATTATGAGCTGCTAAAACCTGGCAAAACCGTTAATACCGAACGCTACCGACAACAAATGATGGATTTGAACCAAGCATTGCGTGAAAAACGACCAGAATATCAAAAGAGGCAACACAAAGTGATTTTGCTTCATGATAATGCACCATCGCACACAGCAAAACCGGTCAAGGAAACGATTGAGGCGTTTAGTTGGCAAATACTTTCACATGCGGCTTACTCACCAGACTCGGCTCCATCCGATTACTACTTATTTGCATCGATGGGACACGCACTTGCTGAGCAGCGCTTCACTTCTTACGAAAATGGCTCGATGATTGGTTTGCCTCAAAAGAGCAACAGTTTTTTTTGCGTGGCATCCACAAATTGCCAGAGAGATGGGAAAAATGTGTAGCTAGCGATGGGCAATACTTTGAATAAAATATTTTTTACCATTTCCATACAATAAATGTGTATTTTCTATTAAAAATTCCGGTTTCATATTTACAGACCTGATATACCCGTGAACCTATTATTGTATTAACTGAATTGATTGTATTGATTATTTATTTATTTTTAAATAACATGTACAAGCGTGTGGGCTGGAAAATGTCTGATGTTCTCGCTACCGGGCTCGACCTTCTATTGGTTGGGGTGTATCTCGACTGGGGGGATGTTATGAGATGAGTCCTGACATTTTGATAGCTGCTCTCTTAAATGCATTTTTTTCGCCATTATCTCGAAATATATTTGCAATTTTAGGATATATGTACACACTATGTTGCTATCAATAAACCTATATTTATTTATATATAAACTTCCACGGCAACATTTCAATTATACTCAAGAAAATGTAGCATGGTCCCTGTGACGTTTAAAATGTCATATCTCAAAGGGATGGGGTAAAATCGTTTTTTTTTTACAAATTGAATAGTTTTTTTATAAATATTGGGTGTACAAATAAGTCACCGCCGTTTGACAAAAGTTGGCGCCACCAGTAAGTTATGGTTAAAATTGTCAGATGTAAAATGTCATTATCGTAAGGTTGGACATCTGTCAACAACATGACCTTGAAATATTAGTGAATTTTTATCAGTATAACATATTTTTTTGTGTTCGAAAATGTCAAGTTTTGAGCCGAATAAGCGTCATTTGCGGGAACTTTTGATTTACTTCTTCAATTTGAAGAAATCTGCAGCTGAGGCGCATCGATTGCTTGTAGAAGCATATGGTGAGGCTGCCTTAAGTGAGAGAAGTTGTCGTGAGTGGTTTCAAAAGTTTAAGAACGGTGAATTTGACATCGAAGACAAAGAACGTAGCGGAAGGCTGAAAGTGTACGAAGACGCGGAATTGGAAGTATTATTGGATCAAGATTCGTGCCAAACGCAAGAAGAACTTGCACTTACATTAGGAGTGACTCAACAAGCAATTTCACATGGGTTGAAATCATTGGGAATGATTCAAAAACAAAGAAATTGGGATTCATATGAACTGACACGGAGAAACTTTGAATGCCAATTTTCCACATGTGAAATGCTGCTTGCCAGGCATAAACGAAAGGGTTTTCTGCACCATATAGTCACTGGTGATGAAAAATGCATCCATTATGATAATCCAAAAAGGAAGAAATCATGGGGATCCCCTGGTCATGCTTCAACATCTACGGCTAAGCCAAATATTCATGGAAAAAAACTCTTGTTGTGTATTTAGTGGGATCAGCTTGGTGTCGTGTATTATGAGTTGCTCAAACCGAACGAAACCATTGCTGGGGCTGTCTACCAAACATAATTGATGAGATTGAGTCGAACACTCGAGGAAAAGCGCGCCCACTACTACGCCAGACACGACAAAATTATTCTCCTGCATGATAATGCTAGTCCACATGTTGCGGCACCGGTCAAAACCTATTTGGAAACACTCAATTGAGAAGTTTTACCCCACCCGCTGTATTCACCAGACATTGCTCCTTCTGATTACCACTTGTTTTGATCGATGACGCATGGCCTGTCTGAGCAGCACTTCACATCATATGAAGATACCAAAAATTGAGTCGATTCGTGGATAGCCTCAAAAGATGAATCATTTTTCCGACGCGGTATCCGTATGCTGCCAGAAAGATGGGAAAAAGTAGTGGCAAGCGATGGGCAATACTTCGAATAAAACATGAGGTTCCGTTCTTTCACAATAAATGCCCAATTTTTGATAAAAAACGGCGGAAACTTATTTGTACACCTAATAGAAAAATTGTTTTTCTCTAAACTGACGTTTTAATTCCTAATTTTCATTATACTGACTTTCTAATGTATTGTATGATTTGTATCTATCTTTAAATAGTCCAAGATCCATTATGAATTAATACTAATTATGAAGATTTAATTTTATGTACAAAAAAAATCGAAAATCCAATTATCGTATACCTCATCCCTAGCCAATGCAGACTAACGTAGTGACTTTTGACAAACGTCACCAAATATTATTTGATTTTAACAAACTGCCACATTTTTGCTAATTTGTAACAAGATGTATTAATTTGTCATTATCATTAGTTTAATGTAATGTATTTACCTAAATAACTTGCTATTTATTAGAATCGAAGCTTATATTAAACTTGATAAATTAATTAAAATTACTGAACATCTTTACAAGGTTGTATTGGGGTAAATTTGTGAAACGACACAGGGATCATGCTACATTTTCTTTAGTATAAACAATACATTTTTGGTTAGATTTCGATAAGAAAAAGTAAAATTAAATTGAATGCAAAGAATTTGAATAGACGACCGCGTAACAATTCGTATAATACACGAAAGCTCTACCACTATACATTTTCATTCTTTCGCACGGTTGACTTAAAAACCTTCTCGCAAAGGATCGAACGTAAATCTACCCGAGAGGCGAAAATAAATAGTGAAAATTACCTATAAATACTTCCTCCTTTCTTGACATCCATCAGAGCTGCCCACATTGCCTCGTTGGAGTACCTCCGGTTGGGGTTATACTTCCCCAGCATTGCTTGTTCGATAGCAGTCCGAGAGAGACCGGAAGAGCTCACTTCTTTCCCCGCTAGGAACTGATCCAGATCTCCGGGCTCCAAAAAGTCAAGAAGATTTATACCTTCAGCACTCTTGTTATTCTTCTTACCGATGGTCTTGTCAATTTTCTTTTTAGCCTTAAACCCAAATTCATTGTTTAATTTCGGCGGTTTAACGTCGACAATGTTCGGACTTATGCCAAAGTTGTCCGTGTAATAACGTAACCATTGTTCGTTAATCTCCGATTTTTTGTCGTATTTCCCTAAAGCATTATGTTTTTTTGTTTTCGGCACTGTCTCGATAAAAACAGGTGTAGGTTTAATATCCGTATTCGATATAACACATCCGTTCGACATGGAAACTTCCAATTCCTGATTTTGCGCCAGCCACAATTTTAAATATTCCTCGTCTTCGTAAATCTGTTCGTCGATCTTTTCTTCCAGTTCATTATAATCCTTTTCTATCGTAACACTTTTACCTGAGATTAACGCTTTCAATATCGGATCTTTGTCGGGATGACTAGACGGATTATTTCCGTGTTCCTTCGTCGCAATTTCTTCTTTGTCTTCGGTAACTGAATTAACTTTGTCTTTGACGTTTTTCGAACCGTCGGTCGCGTTGTTCTTTTGGTATGTACGGAAGGAAATCTGCGGACGCAACTGCAGTCTGTTGATTAATGATTCGTCCACGTTACTCAATTTGATTCCGCACAGTTCCGATCGAGACTTAACTCGCAACGATATAGCTTTTCTTCCTTCTGAAAACAAAAAAATAAACAATTAAAAAAACACTAATTGACTTTTAACTATAAACAAAATATATCTCATGTTATTCTGCAATATTTTATTTCAACGTGACATACGGCAATACCATTTGGATGACCAATTAATAAAGACTTTCTATTATTGAAAAATTTCAAGTGGGGTTAAGTCGATTTTATTTAACTATACTCGTAATTGGTATTGAAAAAAATATATCTATAATTTTCGGAAAATTAATAAATAGGAATATTTCTATTATATTATTTTAATTAAATATATTTAAATATAAATAAAAAGAAGAGAAAAACATATATAATAGTTTCAGCATTTTAAAACCGAAAAAAAGGTTTAAGAGATGTTTTTATGACTTGACATTCAAAGTTAAAATATTTATACCACATTTTGTATATAGTACAAAATGTTGGGTTTATTACCATGCAGCAATCTTTTTTAACCGACCAGAAAGATGTTAAATAGTCTTTAAATGAAAAACCAGACTGAAACCTTTATTTTAAACCAGGCGCCAACGGGAATCGAACCTGTGTCCCCCGGGTCAGAAGACAGGTGTTTTACCAACTAGACTACAGAGGTAGTAGTTGTAATATTTGATTTGACAATGAAACAACATTATTTCGTATTGTATTATATATATCTTAAGTTGTTTAAAATACAGCCTGGTGGGATTATTGACACGTGTCAACCCCTTCCAACCAACAATAAAGATGATAAAGAGGCCTTTAGTGAAAATTACGAATTATTATATGAATCTGGCAGACTTAACTATTGTCACGTGATATTTTTTCAAAAAAACCAGAAAGATTTTATATCCAGAGTTGAAACAAAAAGGTACGGGCGGAAATAATAGAATTTTACCACAAATACATATATGATGTACGATTATTTCTTTGTAAAAATAAATCGTTCGATATTTATAACAAATTTGCAAAAAAAATTTCAAATGGTATTGCCGCATTAAAATAACTTATTAATAAGAAATGATTCACATTTTTCAATGTTGAAAAATAAGAATACTATTTTTAAATATTTATTTCAAAATCTAGCTTACATATTTCAAAGAAAATATATATATATATATATATATATATATATATATATATATATATATATATATATATATATATATATATATATATATATATATCATCTATAATAATGATTTATTATATATGGCAAACTACCTACCTTCCAAATATATATCGTCTTTTAAACGTCCATTCACAATATGTTCTTCACTCTCGTGGGATCTTTACGTAACCACAATCACTTTTATTTCACTGATTAGAAATAATAAAGAAAAAGAAGAGAAAAAAAAAGATAAAAACACGGCTCGGCTAGGCCCGACATCGCTGGCAACACGAATCCGACCATCGCATTGCGGCGGTATGAAGTGTTTAAATTAAACGGTACGAAGCCATTTTTTGTATTTATTTTTTGACATTTTTTTTTTTTCGTTTATAGTTTTTTTTTATCAAGACAATTATTAGGATGTTCGTTTCTCGCGCTGTACGACCAATGAAAGCGGGAATAACAGAGGAAGACACACTGCAAATAAACATTTTTCAAGACATATTTTAAATATTAATTTATAAAAGCTATACTTACATCTGTCACATGTTACGTGCAAATCAATTCCCATTTATATATATAAATAATCCTACATACGAATTGTCCCAAAAAAAAAAACAACAAACTATACTAGAGAAAATGTAGGATGGTCCCTGTGACGTTTGAAATGTCATGTCTCAAGGGGATGGGGTAAAATTGTTTTTTTATAAATCGAAAAATTGTTTTTCTCTGAACTGACGTTTTAATTCCTAATTTTCATTATACTGACTTTCTAATGTATTGTATGATTTACATCTATCTTTAAATAGGTCAAGATCCACTATGAATTAATACTAATTACGAACATTTAATTTTAGGTATAAAAAAATAGAAAATCCAATTATCGTATACCCCATCCCTAGCCAATGCAGACTAACGTAGTGACTTTTGACAAACGTCGCCAAATATTATTTGATTTTAACAAACTGCCACATTTTTGCTAATTTGTAACAAGCTGTATTAATTTGTCATTATTGTTAGTCTTATGTAATGTATTTACCTAAATAACTTGCTATTTATTAGAATCGAGGCTTACATTAAAGTTGATAAAATAATTGAAATTACTGAACGTCGTTACAAAGTTGTATTGGGGCAAATTTGTGAACTGCCACAGGGACCATGCTACATTTTCTCTAGTATACACAGTTTTACATCCACTGATACTAGAATTTCTTTTAAGCACTTGCTCAAGAATTATGTCCGTTTCTTAAAAGCCTACATTGGCTAAAGTGTCACAAATTTTAATTTGATTTTTCTTCATCGAATAAATTGATAGTTCCAAATCAATACAATAGGGATGGGATATAATGAAAGAGCTTTTGCAGTTGCCGGTCTTGTGGCAAGGAATAGTCTGCCTTAAGTGTCGCGCGCAACTTTAGGAAACACTTGAAAATGACCCTTTTTGAGAGGTCTTATCAAAATCCATGATTATATCTGAACACATTTTAATAAGCTAAATTTTATATAAACACTACACCTAAAGCCGTACGCATTACTATCACAGAAGACGAACTATAAAGAAAGCTTTTATTGATCTTCCAATATATGATAATAATACATTTGGCTTTAGGTGTAGTATATTGTACGGTAACCGGCGGTAAGTAATACACATCGGGCTTAAGGAAGAGACTGTCGGACATAATCGGCTAACTTCGGCTTTGTAGAGCGTCGTCTCTGTCATTCATGCACGTGTTCCGTCCCGATTTGTCTTACTAGATACCGGACTGTTAGCGTATCGTGCGACAGAGACGACGCTCTACAAAGTCGATTACGGCCGACAGTCTCTTTCTTAACCCCGATGTATATTACTTACCGCCGGGTACTGTATGTGTGTAGTGTTCATACACTATCATCTCCTCCATGGCCTAGTTATTAAGACGCTTGTCTTCCAACTTAGAGGTTGCGGGTTTAATTCCCATTGCAACCCAGATTTTTTAAATAAAATTCCAGTCTGGTTGTCATTTTAGGCCTCTTTTAACATCTTTCTGGTTGGTTGGAAGATACTGCCACACGGCAATAAGCCCGCCAGGTTGTACTGTATACAATACAATCATAAATTTGAATAAGACCTCCCAAAAATGATTGTTTTCAAGTGCTTCCCAAAGCTGCATACGCCACCCATATCTCAAATATTTAGAGGCAGACAATTCCACGCCACAGTTTCGGCAACGGTAAAAGCTCTATCACATATTATCCCACACTGTAGAATTAATTTAGAAAAATTAATTTATTAGATGAAGACGAAATGGAATCTCAAAGGTTCTACTATTCTCTGAACATTTATCTACTTTGATATGAATTGTAGAAGTCAGCTTAATAAATATTTTATTTTTAATTATTAAAAGTGCTACTATATTTTTTTGGGACAGTCAGTATTTAATAATCAATAATATGAAGGGTTCGGCAGTAAATAATGGTAAGCGACACGTATCACATTTTGAGATATTAAGAAAACAAGTCTTTATAAAATTTATTTAAAAAGAATGTAATTTTAACATTTATTAAAAAAGAATGTAATTTTAACATTTATTAAAAAAGAATGAGGTTTTAAGACTATTCTGCTTGAATATTAGATTTTTTAATTCAACCCTTAACCCTTATCTTGGCAAAGTTCAATTTATCCAAATATTAACGTTTTTTTTGGTGATTCCTTGTTTTTTTTTAACCTGGCAAGTTTATTGCCACGTGGCAATCTCTTCCAACCAACCAGAAACATGTTTTTTTTTATAGGCCCTAAGTGTTAACCAGACGGGAAACCTATTTTAAAAAAATCTAGGTTCCAGCGGGGATCGAACCCGCAATCTCCGGATCGGCAGACAATTGTCTTACCACCACGCCACGGAGGTCGTCTTGTTATATGGTAAGTTATGAAGGAAAATTGAGATAAAAAAATCACAACTTTTCTTCATAGTTTTTTTTATATGTTACATTGCCAAAATATCAATTTTTATAAAACACAAAAAGGGCTATAAAATGATTCTATAATCTAAAACATGAACAACATTTACATAGCTGAATTATCAACAAATAAAATGGTTTGAATAAATTTTTCTCTACATGTAGTGATTAAAAAGATATTTAGATTATTTACCCCAATTTTCAAAACGCACCCACGCTGTCCAGACATGTTGACCCGATGTCGTTTGAAAGGTTGTAGCGTTGTCAATATTTATCACCAGATGATACCACTGCACACAATAGTGCATGTATAGTATTTGAATGTGTTGCCATATTTGAAATTACGTTACAGTTTCTGGATTTTAAAAAAAATCCCTAAATTAGTGTAACACCTGTGTTACATGCCATGATAAGGGTTAACTATCTAATTTGTAATTTTGAAACTCGTCTTTTGTAATTTCGTCACATACCGTTATTTACTGCCGAGCCCTTCGTATAATATTTTTTTAGTAATCATTTAAGGAATTGTTAAATAAAAAATAATATATCAAGGGAGAAAAACTACGATAAAAATCATTTAATTTCATATTTATACATGGCGGATGCTTCGTACGTATCCCACGGGCTGCAAGACGCACCAACGTTTCGATCATCCCAGAATTGCAGATTACCGAAACGCTTTCGACAATATGCGGAAAAAGAATTCTAACGGCCAGAAAAAATTATGGAAGTTTAGAGAAGTTGATGATAAACGGGGATTATGAGATGGACTAATCAAATAAACAAGTTAACAGGGCCCTCTTTAAGCGCCGTGGCCTGCAGAGTTGAAGACATAGCAGAGGGCCACGATGCTCAGCATTTGGGGCGCGCAATGAAGGAAATTGAGTATGCAACGCACGGTTATACTCCCAGAAACTAATCAAAGGGCACAGATTTCAAACCCGCAACCTTCGTCAGCACTCAATCATGACTTATGGAATCAAGTCTACATCAAAATAAAAAAATATAGCAGTCATAACTAATGAAACGAAGACCCTCAGAGTTATTGTAGACAAAACACTGATCAGACAGAATTAGAGACGACTGTATCAGATAAATATGTCAAGTGGAAGATATTGCGAGATGGCATAAAAATCGCAGAAGATACTGGCGATACCGTGTGGAAAGGATGGATATTACAAGAGTTCCTTAAGTGGCAATGCACGAAGTATCCATCGGCAGTTGTCTATCAGGAAGAACTCCGAAAACATGGAGAATACTTCTGATGATAATATACCACGGTCTAACTTAAGAGAAAGCAAAACCTTCAGCATGGAAGATGGAGCTGTATACTGTACAGCCTGGCAGACTTATTATCGTGACATTTTTAACGAACCAACCAGAGAGATGTCAAAAGTTTTTTTTAATCTTAAGTATTATTGTGTTAAAATAAGCCTTAAGTAAAAACCAGGCTGGAACCCTTCAAAGGAAGACGTGTGTGGGTCTTGCCATCTAGGCTACGGAAGTTGCTACTAAAGATGTACAAGTGATATGGTCTTAGAAAAAAAACTCAGTCCAGAATCGAACCTGAGGTGTCCATTTGCTTTGTGGAAATGCTAACTTATAGACCAGAGACGCGCCATCTGATTAATCCACATACTTACTAGGCCAAGTTCATCATCTGCCTTGCATACTTTTCCTAATTTCATACATTGACACAGCACATATTTTCCTTAGTAAAATACGGTATTTGGTAAGACACCTGTCTTCTTGAGGTTGCGAGTTCGATTCTGGCTGGAACCAAATAAAAAAAAAAAAAGGTACTATATGCAGTCTAATTTTCACTTAAGGCCTCATAAAAACCTTTATGGTTGATTGGACAAAATTGCAACATGGCAATAATCCTACAGGGTTGTACTATATACAAAAAGAGTGTCAGTCGAACGTTGCTATAGCTGCCAGATATGATTTGTTAAATTATAGCGGGTTCAAATGCCGAGTTAGAACTCTCTGCAGAGAGTTTGTTCTCTAAACAGTGCTACATAACATTGTCCTCTTCCTCTTTATCTTCTTTTTCAACATTTATATTCCTTTCTCTACAAATTCCACGACACACTACTTGAATGCCATTAAAGACAACAATTTCCTGTATTTATTTAATCAATAAAATTGCAGCATTGTTAATTTGTTTTATCAAACACTGTTTATTCCACTTTTTGTATCGGTATAACCCTAAAAGTTTCAAGGCTTTCACCTCATCAGAAACATGTTTTAATGGGCCCTAAGTGAATACCAGATTGGAATCCCTTTTTTTTTTTAAATCTGGGTTCCAGCGGAGATCGAACCCGCAACCTCCGGATCGGTAGACAAGCGTCTCACCATCAGGCCACGGAGGTCGTCTGAGATGTCTCACAAACAAGACTTGTTTGTGCTACCCTGAAGATAGGGTAGGGTTATACCGTTACAAAAAGTGGAATAAACAGTGTTTGATAAAACAAATTATAATGTCTTGAAACCTCCACAATGTTAATGCCCTTACTATAAATAAAAATTGCAGCATATCTGTAAAAAAAAACAATATGCCCTAATTTTAGTGAAAACTTTTTAGGAGTAAAAAGGCAGCAGAAAATAACAAAATATTGAATATCTCTGAAAATGATACAAACGTGATACAGAAATCGAAAAGCACATGCCGAAAATAAAACTTTTGGACATGTCGAAAATAAAACTTTTGGATATGTCGAAAATAAAACTTTTGGACATGTCGAAACTTTAAAAATAAAAGCTTAATAGTTTCTCTGAACTCTTTCGTAAAAAATTTAATTTGTCGACAATAGCTGCTCGCTTTTCTCTTTCCGTATCACAAATTAAAAAAAACAAATCACAGCTTAAGCATGAAATAAATAAATATAATATATAAACTCGAACAAACACATGTGGGAATAAGGAATTGATTTGCGTTACACGTGGACAGATTCTCGATACAGTGATAATGTGGTTGTAATGGTCTACTTTGGAATCAAACATAGCAGTAAAGTTATATACCAATAATAATCACCTATTGTTAAAGCATTGGCCTCGATTCCCAAACATAGCAGTCAAGTTATGTACCAATAATAACCACCTATTGTTAAAGCGTTGGCTTCGATTCCCAAATATAGCAGTAAAGTTATGTACCAATAATAATCACCTATCGTTAAAGCATTGGCTTCGATTCCCAAACATAGCAGTAAAGTTATATACCAATAATAATCACCTATTGATAAAGCATTGGCCTCGATTCCCAAATATAGCAGTAAAGTTATATACCAATAATAATCACCAATTGTTAAAGCATTGGCTTCGATTCCCAAACATAGCAGTCAAGTTATGTACCAATAATAATCACCTATCGTTAAAGCATTGGCCTCGATTCCCAAACATAGCAGTAAAGTTATATACCAATAATAATCACCTATTGTTAAAGCATTGGCATTCGATTCCCAAACATAGCAGTAAAGTGATATATTAATAATAATCACCTATTGTTAAAGCATTGGCTTCGATTCCCAAACATAGCAGTAAAGTTATATACCAATAATAATCACCTATTGTTAAAGCATTGGCTTTCGATTCCCAAACATAGCAGTAAATTTATATACCAATAATAATCACCTATTGTTAAAGCATTGGCTTCGATTCCCAAACATAGCAGTAAAGTTATATACCAATAATAATCACCTATTGTTAAAGCATTGGCTTTCGATTCCCAAACATAGCAGTAAATTTATATACCAATAATAATCACCTATTGTTAAAGCATTGGCTTTCGATTCCCAAACATAGCAGTAAATTTATATACCAATAATAATCACCTATTGTTAAAGCATTGGCTTCGATTCCCAAACATAGCAGTAAAGTTATATACTAATAATAATCACCTATTGTTAAAGCATTGGCTTCGATTCCCAAACATAGCAATAAAGTTATATACCAATAAGAATCACCTATTGTTAAAGCATTGGCTTCGATTCCCAAACATAGCAGTAAAATTATATACCAATAATAATCACCTATTGTTAAAGCATTGGCGTCTATTCCCAAACCAAATATAAGGTAAACCAGAATTTATTTTATGATAGATTTACGTGATAGTTAAAAAACTGATTTCCCAAAATAAGCATTGAAAAACCTACATAAATTTGACCCAAGTTATACAGACAGCATTTATTAAAGAAAACCAATGTTCGAAGCACTTCATGTTAGTTTTTAACAAAAGAAAAACTATAAAGCAGAATGTAACATGTACGGTTACTATTAAGGGTCTCGTAAACTAATTAACAGGCATAATTTATTTGACGAGCGTTTATCGTAGTTTATCCGTTGGCACAGCGCATACAAGAAAGTCGGTACAGCAGCGCATAACGAAACATAACTCACGTTTGTTCCATCATCTTAAGTTCCCGATATGTTCAAACAACATGGTAAAATAGGGAATATTAAGTGATGGATCGACTCTTTGCATCTATACAATATGCGATTCCTCGTGATCGAGCATGATCGTCATTCATCCCGCAGATGGAAGATTGTATCGTTTTATCGTGTGCAAAATTTTGCACTTCAGGAAGCACACATTCTTGACAGAATTCAATATTAATCACTTGATGGCACCAATCCACCGTGCAGAATTCTCGATATATGCCACACGTAGCAAGAATACTCGGCACACATTCGTGATACTTGAATCTAGTACGTATTATGAATTTTAGTCTTACAACCCCAAAAAAATAAAAAAATTAAAACTCAAGACTTTGCTGCGATTCCCCATTTTCAATATCTTGTCGATGCATGAGCACGGGGGCCACAAAAATGTTGTACTTGCACAAAGACGATAAACTTTATGAGATAAGGACATCGACTGTTTTACATCACTAACAGGGCAGCTATACAGTTTGAACTTGTCACAAGTATGTATACGAGCGACAAGTCCAAACTATTTAGTTGCATTGGTAACGACGAAAAGGCCGTAATGACGTGCTAGTAAGATTCGATGTGTACAAACACGTGTACCTTACCAGTTTACACATCACTAGATATATATAACAGAAGAGATATACTCGTACAGAGGAACCATTGGAGTCAACAATGCATAATAATTTTTCCTTTGTACACGTAAGATGTTTTAAATTTTACTCACAGGTTAAGAAACAATGGATTAGATCAGAGGTCTCCAAACTTTTTAGCCTAAGGGCCACACTGGCTGGCTCCTCCACTAAGTTCCGAGGGCCAAGACCTAGCTAGCTCATCATACCAACATACTGTAGTTATGAATTACGCGCAAATTTTCGTATTGGGACTAGCCTGCGAGTGAGATATCTATGGCGCAGGGTGCGGGGGTGGATTTTGATGCAATTGCAAACGATATCAAGATTTTTCAAAATCCTTTTAACGCCGATATAGAAACCCTTGCCCCAGAACTTCAAATGGAAATGATTAATTTGCAGTGTAGCGACATTTTAAAGAAAAATATTTAAAGTCATCATTGCTGGAATTTTATAAGAGTCTTCCACTCACACAGTTTGATAGTTGCATAAATTTGCTATAGTTCGGAAATTCTAGGAGGAGCCCTGTGACAGCTCACAAATTTGCCCCAACACAACCTCGTAACGACGTTCAGTAATTTTAATTATTTTATCAACTTTAATATAAGCCTCAATTCTAATAAATAGCAAGTTATTTAGGTAAATACATTACATAACGTCGTATTGGGGCAAATTTGTGAGCTGCCACAGGACTCATCCTAGAATTTCCGAACTATAGTGGCTTTTTTTCCGCTTTCGGCACTGCTTATCTGTGTGAAAAAACATTCTCCAAAATGAAATATACAAAAAATATTTACAGATCCAAATTAACTGATGAGCATTTGAAGTCACTGCTGATAATTTCCACTAGTAAATTTGATCCACAACTGCAAACAATTGTCAGTGGAAAGTTACAGCTACATAAATCTCATTAATCATAATTATAATGTTTCATTTCATTATGTGAATTACCTGTGTACATATGTCACTTATTGTAAGTTTTTAGGATAAATCTCACATCATTAATTACAGTTAAAATATTCAATTTCATTATGTATGTCAGTTATTGTGTTTCTTAATTGGTCGTTAAATAAAAACATCTGACTATTATTTTGTATGATTTACTTACATTGTAAATTTTACAATGTAATCAAAATAAACTATGACGGGCCGGATTGGTGGTGCTCGCAGGCCGTAGTTTGGAAACCCCTGGATTAGACCAATGGCTAAGATAAATAGAGGAATATTTAACAATAAATTACTTTGTAATTACATTAATACCGCTACACATGTTTCTACCTCCTATTCCGAGGCTCTCTTCAGACTTCAGAATGATCTCGATTTGTTATAAGAACAGTGCATAATTTCATGTTATTATAGACCACCCACCCATATTGGATAGCGGGGTGGGGATTTACACATTAACTGTGAATTTAAAAGCGTGTCCTAGACACTTAATGTAATAACAAAGTAATTTATTATTAAATATTCTAATAACGGCGTTCCGCAAAGTTTAAAAGCTGAAACGTTTCATAAATCGAGGAATATCATTCGAGCATAATATCGTCAGACTTTCGTAGCATAGTGATGGTGCGTTAATGAAATACGGTAAATGTGAAGATACATGAAGTACGAGACAAGGTGTTGATACGAGTAAAGTATATACAGTATAAGTAAGGGAATTTTAATAAAATATGTGATATATGAAGGATGTACGAGTATGGATGATAAGAGAGTAGAATGGTAATCAACTCACCAGAGGGTGGCTGACTGCCAATACTGCCTGTCTGTAGCAAGTCATCATCCTCCTGTAAAACCAATATATCAATTGTTCATTATGTCATTTCAGTCTAAAATGTGTTCGAGAAGTGGGCGACGTGTGCAGCTTTAACCCTTCAGGCTCGTATCCCTAAAACACATTTCCAGTTCCAGGGATGTTTAATTTGTTTTTATGGAGATAGAGGTAAAATTTATATTAATATTTTATATAAGGTTTTATAGCATAATTTAATTCAATTAACCAGGGCTGTGGAGTCGGAGTCGTGGAGTCGCGGTGTTTGGGCCGGAGTCAAAGTCGGAGTAGGAGTCGTAAAAAACGAGCGACTCCGACTACTTTTTCGTTAAAATTTAAAATACATTTTTTTTTTAATTATTATAATGAATGTGTATTGTGCACGAATATTAAACTTGCAGGCGCAAGTCGCGCCGATATGGTGAATCACCGAGATCCATTTAATGCACAAAGTCTACGAAAATGTGTTTGTCTCCTTCTTTCTCACGTCGAAAGAAAATTCTGTTGGCTAGGATCTATGCTAACCCCATGGTTCGATCCATATTGACGGAAGAACAAATAAATAGAGCTAAAAACGCTCTGTTTGAATTAACCGTTCGTATGAAAGGCCTTCGACTAGAAAAAGAGACGACAGCAGGCAGCGTACACCAAGTATCATCATCTTCATCCGACACCGCTGAATCTGAAGACGATTTAGAAAAATATCTCAATGAACAAGATAAACTAAAACGTCCTCGTTTGAATCACAGTCCCAATATAGATGAAGGAGACTCTATTTCAAAATTTAAAATTGAATTTTATGATGCATTGAAAATAATGAAAAAAATTGACCGAACTTATAAGTTAAATGTTGAAATGGCAATACAGCGGTATCTAGAAATCGTAAAAGATTCAGCATTGATCGTTACAGCATTACCCCCAACCCAAGTATCCGTAGAGCGGTTATTTTCCGCTCTTAAAATTCTCAATTCTGATTTGAGAGCCTCTACGAATACAGATTTAATAGAAGCAATGTTGTTTTTAAGAATAAATTTTATTGAATTCTAATAAATAATTATTAAAGTTTGATCTTGTTTTATTTTTATCCCTATAACATGAAAAATGGCTATATGTAAAGGTAGGAAACAACCTGATAAAATTGAGCTTTTTTGAGTCGGAGTTGTGGAGTCGGAGTTTGGAGCCGGAGTCGTGGAGTCGGAGTTGTGGAGTCGGAGTCGTGTTGTTGGCAAATATAGGAATCGGAGTCGTGTTTTTTTTTTTCGACTCCACAGCCCTGCAATTAACACTTTTAGAACCACTGGAATGCTTTTTTTTTAAATCAGTTTAGATCAGTGTTCCCCAACCTTTTTAGACCTGTGGACCGGTAAAAAAAGGAAAAAATTTTAGCGGACCACTAATACTGAAATAAAAATGTTTTTTTTATTTAATTTTTTTTTAATCTTATATTGTGACAGATGGACATGCTCGTATGTAACTATAATTAACAAATATACATATAACAGTTACAATTTTAATTGTAACATTGTCTGATACAATTAAAATTTAACAAAAACAAAGGGGTTTTTTCAACAAACTAATGCGAAACCTGCCGTTGCATCTTTGCTAATATATTGGATATTCTTGGCTGCAGTGCTGCCTCTGACATTATTTTACTTGTGTGTACTGTTACTCTCACCGGTCCATTACAAAATGAAAACAATTACATATTATGAAATTCTTGGAAATATATTTAGGTAGGGTTTTGCATCCGAGTTCACTATCCAAGAGCAAATATTTCCGTTCTCCCTAAGTGTATCTGAGAAGATTTATGACTGTCCATTCTGAGAAAACCAGCGACCATCGTGTCGCATTATCCTACCAATTATTATTTAACAATTACTAAAAATACAAGTAAACGTGCAAGCGAAAAAATCCTATATTTAATATTTTTGCATGGCAAATTTCTTGAAATTTGACATACTGTTTGCGGCCCGGCGGAAAGTCTCTGCGGCCCGGCACCGGGCCGCGGACCACTGGTTGGGGAACACTGGTTTAGATCATGGGTCGGCAACCTTTTGTTGTAACAGGGCCAAATATTTTACGTGGGGATTAGTGCGGGCCACACTAGGGCTATATCATATGTCATTACAGTATACCTACAATAACATATTTGTGTACAAATATTTTAGTTTTGAAAATAAAACGCTAATTATATATTTTTACGACATTTATTGTATGTTATAAAATCAATGAGATTTTTGTGGCTGCATTTGAGTTGCAAGTATTTTCATATTAGCGTGCATTTTTGAAGTAGAGACGCGTAGTACCGCGTTGCGTCTAAATGTGAATCTGATAACCGAGAACAGTGTAATCTGACTATCTGTTAGTTTCTGTCACGATAATATCGATCACGTCATTGGCGAACATGAACGCGAAACAGGGCACTGTTTTCGTCCATTCTTGTGTGGGATTTTTGGTGCGCGTGTGGTGCACGTCATACGTCCCTGTGGAGTTTTGATGCGCGTGCGGTGCACTTTGTACGTGCCTGAAGGGTTAAGGTAGTAAGCACTTGAAAACAACCCTTTTTGGGAGGTATTATTAAAATTCATGATTATATTATCAGGGCTGAACAATCTTTTTATACATACGATCTAGTTTTTTTAAGGGTGACATCGCGATCTACCAGTAGAAAGGAAAAAATACAAAATTATTTTTTATGAAAAAAAAATTATACAGAACTAAATTTACAAATTTATCATATGAATACTATCATCATGGCAGATTTTGATAATGTCCGGTTCGAGAATACACGTACATGTTTTAATGCCCCATTGATTTTGTTTCCTACGCTACACGTCATTCAATATTCCTCGTAACTCTTCCATCACCTGAGAAAAAAGTAACTATACTTGAGAAAATGTAGCATGGTTCCGTGACAGTTCACAAATTTGCCCCAATACAACCTTGTAACGACGTTCAGTAGTTTTAATTATTTTATCAACTTTAATATAAACCTCGATTCTAATAAATAGCAAGTTATTTAGGTAAATACATTACATAAAACTAACAATAATGACAAATTAATACATCTTGTAACAAATTAGCAAAAATGTCGCAGTTCGTTAAAATCAAATAATATTTGGCGACGTTTGTCAAAAGACGCTATGTTAGTCTGCATTGTCTAGGGATGGGGTATACGATAATTGGATTTTTGATTTTTTTATACCTAAAATTAAATGTTCGTAATTAGTATTAATTCATAGTGGATTTTGGCCTATTTAAAGATAGATACAAAGCATACAATACATTAGAAAGTCAGTATAATGAAAATTAAGAATTAAAACGTCAGTTTAGAGAAAAACTATTTTTCGATTTATAAAAAAACTATTCGATTTGTAAAAAAAAACTATTTAACCCCATCCCTTTGAGACGTGACATTTCAAATGTCACAGGAACCATCGTACATTTTCTCAAGCATAAATAGTAGAATTCTCGACCATGCTCTAATCTTTCGTTACTCACCACATTTTTCTATCAACATGACTTTGGATTTTGCAACATTCATCCTCAGATCGTTCCCTTGACACCTCTCATATATTCTGCTTATTAGATTCAGCAATTCATTTCCTTTCTCCACACACAGCAATCCACACACACACACACACACTATTTTCATGGAACCAATTAACTGCACAAATATATTACTGTAGTCTAAATCGGAGAGGTCGGAAGACACGCGACTTACCGACTAGGCCACGGAAGTCATCACTATGTAACTCTATCCATTCTCTCGTGTAACTCATGACTGAGCAACGAGACTCCCATGATAGACCTTAAGGGGATATTCTACTCTAGAAATTTGAAAAAATCGTTTTAGACCTTTAAGAATATGTTCTCAAAAGGAAATTTTAAAATTTCTCAATATTTACGAAGTTGTACGAGTAGCTATAAATGAGGCAGCAATTACGCCGCACCGGAATAACTCGGAAAATAATCTCAAAACTTTAAATGCGTTTATCTCGGAAACTACTTTTTTCGACCTGGTCGACATAAAATCTGAAGTTCTATCCAACCGATTGCCTTCAAATTTGGTATGAAACTTTGATAGATGTTTCTCTATCGTTCCTATCTTTGAAAATTCAAAACAATTATTTATTACTACTTGCAAAAAAATTTTAAATTTGAAAAGGGTAAAAAAAATTGAATTTTTTTTCCTCTTTGGTACCAACTATAACGACATTATTTCTTATCAAGAAACTGCGTATGATTTTTTGTTTCGGATTTACGAAATGGCTCCAATCATGTCGACCAGCTCACCCTCATTTTTTTTTTACGACAAGATATAACAGCTGATAACTTTTTTTGTACATTCTCAAATCATCAATAAACAAACTGTAAATAAATTTATACGAATAGGATAGTTTTGTTTTTTTTTTATTTAGTCTGAATAAATGCCCGAAATTGACGCCTCTAGTGCAGAATACCCCCTTAACGATTCCTCTCCATCAATATCTGCACTCCGCATTTTGAAGGGTAGTTATTTAGTGTAGTCCCGAGTATCTCTCACTTGGCCAATCCAATACATTGGGACTCTTCCTTTTGTGCGTCATCCTTCCACCCTTCCAGTGACCATAAACCTCCCCAAACTGTCGGAAGACTTATCAAAGGCGATGTGTCGGTGATTCTCAGTTCTTCGTAAATGGAGGCATAAGCTCCATGGCAATAAGTCCCCCAGGCTGTGCCGTATACAATACAGAAGTAATCAGGGATTAAGAGCAAAGTATAATATACACACCTGTTGTCCGCATTCCATATCGCCGTAGTACAGGCCGTCCTCCTCGACAGTCTCCTGCTTGAGCCGCCCGCCCTCTGGACTACCCTCGCTGCTGCAACCCCCGCGCCTCCTCTTCACCCCGCCAGGGGAGGTGGACGCCGGGGAGGATGCTGAGGGGGAGGGAGGCTGGGTCGTGGATGCCTTGACGACAGCGGCTAACGGAAATCAATTTATTATAGTTAAGGCATTAACATTGTGGAGTTTTAAAGACATTGTAATTTGTTTTATCAAACACTGTTTATTAAAATATAATTAATACCTAATAACTTTATTCAGTATTTTCCCCTATACTGACACCCTGTATATTCTTCTAAGTGCATGCATGCATTTCTACAGCATTTATTTGGTTCTGTCTTTTTCTTAATCCACCTTTCCCTCTCATAATCCAAGTAGGTACTAAAATATCGCTGTGGACTATCATCACTTTGCCAGATACTGTCCAGCTGGAGTACATATGTTTTAGTATCTCATTAACTTTGCTTCCTATCGCTTAACACCGTTCGTCATCCCTCTCAACTCTTCCATTATCTGAGAAAATACTACCCGAATAGTATTCATTTTCAACCTACGTAAGTACGATCATATAACTTCATACCAGAATGCATTGAACTGGTTGAATGTTAGAAATAGACGCCAAATTCACATACTGTCTCCATTGTATAATATCCTTAACAGTCCCGCCACCCCTCCCTTATCTCGCCGAAAATTTCCAATCATCTTTCCAATCATGGATTAGCGTTACGCTCAAACAGAGATTGTCTATTGGCCTTTCCAGTTCACCGCTCCTCTTTCTTTACGTCGTCCTTTACTGTCCATGCAGTGAGACTCTGGAATCAGTTACAAACCAATATAAGACTTGCTCCGTCCTTGGCATGATTTAAGAAGCGACTGAAAAAACTCTTAATTTCTAGTCAGTAAAATAACGTGTTTCATTCCTGATTTTTCTTTTCCTTTCCCCTCCACCATCGCTTCCTTTCCTTTTGATTGATGATATTTCACTTTATATGAAAAAGAATATTCGGATGACTGTCCGTCTTTGTGGGGTTCGTGGGCATGTGCTCACTTATATGTTTATGGATTTCGTGGGGATGGAAAGTCATTTGAATGATTTATGCGACCATGTAACTTGCTTCATTTACTTTTGTCTGGTTGGTTGGAAGAGATTAGCGCCTGGTAATAAGCCTGCCAGATTGTATTTGCAATAAAAGTGTTAAATAAATAATAAATAAAATAAATAGAATACCTTCCTATCGCTAAATAATTAACTTTGCTTCCTATCGCTTAACACCGTTCATCATCCCTCTTAACTCTTCCATCATCTGAGAAAATACTACCTGAATAGTAGAATTCCTCGATGTGTTCCGATCTTCCGTTGTTCGTTCCATATATCGCATTTACCTTTCCTTGCACACTTTTCTATCACCCTGATATATATATACGTCAAATTCCATACTCACGGTTGTGATTATTTAGACTATCGGCCGGCTCCCTGGGAGACGTGGCCGTGGAGACGTGATTGCTGGACGCAGGCGGTATGTTCAGTCTGGGAGGTGGGGTGCTCTCCTGAGACCCGCTCGAGTTCTCCGACCCGCAGAGACCTGGAATACGAAACATTGCGTTAAAAAGGAATGAGCTCTGATCATCATTCTATAAAGAAGACAGAAGCCATTTAATTAATGGTTGTAATGTATGGTCGAGCAATAAAAAGGAATGAGCTCTGATCATCATTCTGTAAAGAAGACAGAAGCCATTTAATTAATGTTTGTAATGTATGGTCGAGCAATAAAAAGGAATGAGCTCTGATCATCATTCTGTAAAGAAGACAGAAGCCACTTAATTAATGTTTGTAATGTATGGTCGAGCAATAAAAGGAATGAGCTCTGATCATCATTCTGTAAAGAAGACAGAAGCCATTTAATTAATGGTTGTAATGTATGGTCGAGCAATAAAAAGGAATGAGCTCTGATCATCATTCTGTAAAGAAGACAGAAGCAATTTAATTAATGTTTGTTTGTAATGTATGGTCGAGCAATAAAAAACTAGAGTAAGTCAAATGGAAAAAGATATTGAAAGACGTGTTGCAGAAGGGAATAAGTCGATGGAGCACTTAAAACTGTATTTGTCAGTAAAATTGTTGCAGAATTTTCAAAAATGATAGTACGGTGGTGCGTTAGTGATCATTTTGATGTATTAAAGTGAAGTCTGGAAATTGAAGTGATGTAGGGTCTTTCAAATTGAGCGGTTTTTATAATTAAAATTTTTTAAATTCTTGAATAAAACAAATAATTTGCTTTGATTTCAAAAAGACTTTTTATTGGTCATTGAAGTATAATGTATGACATTTAAACACAAAAAACAATATCCTCCAAATGTCCACCTCTTGCAGCTCCACAGATGTTCACTCTTTTGCTAAAGCTTTCGATGACGTTTTGGTATAATTGCGGTTCTAACTCGCCAATAACGCAAATAATTTCGTCCTTCAGCTCAGGAATTGATCAGGGGTCATTATTATAGACCTGGCTTTTCACGTAACCCCAGAGAAAATAGTCCAACGGTGTCAGATCACATGATCTTGGTGGGCAATTAACATCAGCGTTTCCGGAGATTACAATACATAAAATAATTCAACAATTTGAATACGTTGTTGTATTGTATACAATTCCATTTTTATGTCATATATTATACTTCTCAAACGTCACAAGACCCAGGCAAGTTCGCGACGCCATCTGTGTTTTATCCAAGAATTTAAAAAACCGCTCAAGTTGAAAGACCCTTAAGGAGCAGAATAAATGCGAAAAAAAAAAAAGTGTCATTTGCGAAGAATATCTAGTAGTTTAATGTATGATAGAGTAAGCAATGACCGTATTGGGCATCACTGTTTATGAACAATAATAATAATAATAAAAATGACAATTTATATAGCTCCATTTTGAGAGCAGACTTTCGTCAGGAACACTAACTCATAATTCCAACTTACTATTATTGATTAAACATATTGCAACAAAAAACCAGTTGACATAAGTATAGGAAGGTGATGGACGACGACGACGTTGACAAATGAGACGACGCAATACAAAACTGAAGTTAGCCGATTATGGCCGACAGTCTCTTTCTTAAGCCCGATGTGTATTACTTACCGCCGGGTACTGTACTTGAAAGAAATAATGTTAACCAAAAAAAAAACAAGGATAAAGAAAAAATTATAAAGGTGGTATGAGTGGAATCAAAGATAAGAATCGGAAAGAGAGGGCTTCGTCAGAAGGAAGGGTTTGTTCGAGACGGAAGGACGACCTCCGTGGCCTGGTGGTAAGACACTTGTCTGCCGATCCGGAGGTTGCGGGTTCGATCCCCGCTGGAACCCAGATTTTTTTAAATAGTAGTCCAGTCTGGTTAACACTTAGGGCCTATAAAAACATCTTTCTGGTTGGTTGGAAGAGATTGCCACATGGCAATAAACTCTCCAGGTTAAAAAAAAAACTTGAACTTAAAGGAATATAAATCTAGAATGGGTCTTGTGGCGTTTTAAACGTCATGTCTCAAAGGGACGTTGTAAAATCAGTTTTTTTTTACAAATCGAATAGTTTTTTTATAAATCGAAAAATTGTGTTTCTCTAAACTGACATTTTAATTTCTAATTTTCATTATACTGACTTTCTAATGTATTCTATGATTTGTATCTATCTTTAAATAGGCCTAGATCCACTATGAATTAATACTAATTACGAACATTTAATTTAAGGTATAAAAAAATAAAAAATACCTTTATCGTATACCCCATCCTTAGCTAATGCAGACTAACGTAGTGACTTTTGACAAACGTCACCAAATATTATTTGATTTTAACGAACTGCCACATTTTTGTTAATTTGTAACAAGATGCATTGATTTGTCATTATGTTAGTTTTTTGTAATGTATTTACCTAAATAACTTGATATTTATTAGAATCGAGGCTTATGTTAAAGTTAATAAAATCATTAAAATTACCGAACATCGTTACAAGATTGTATTGGGGCAAATTTGTCAACTGTCACAGGGACCATCCTAGAATTTCCGAAGTATAGTAGAAACAATGGTGAGTCTGGTATAGTTGAAAATGACGAGCTTTTGGAAAATGTGAGATCTAGAAGTACGAATGGCTTTAAAAGATATAAAAAAAGGAAAAGCGATGAAACGAGCACAGAATTAACAGTGTATGGATCGTGGTGCATCCGTTACCTCTGATCTGCAGCGCTTCCGCGGACTTCAATAAGCTGGGCAGATCGTCCTGCGACACGTTCACCTCCCCCTTGTACATGAAGTCCACCAGGGACTGCATCTCTGAGAACCTGCACAAAATTATTCATTAATTTTATTTCAACTGTCTAATGATATTTTTGATACACAAGATTAAAAAACAAACAAAGAAATAAAATCACAAATTATAATAGAATAGAAAAAAAAACTAGCATAAGACGAACACGACGAAACGTACACTTCTAGAGAATAAAATACACAAAGTAAACTTATATTAGGTGTTGACATAAGTTGGGTCCGTTTTTTTTTCAAATTTAAAAATGAGCACCTAAAGTAAAACTAAATGGTAAAGGTTATACGTCATTCGAAAGAAAATTTTCTGCTCTACAAGATATTGTGTTTGCTTTTACGTTACACACATTATTTTATTTGATTACAAGCCTTGAAAAAGGAATGTCAAGTAGACAAAAGTGAGCATTTTCGACACCTCCTTCTGTTTGCGTTCAATTGAGGGAATAAACCTGCCAAAGCTGCTCGCGAAGTTTGCGAAGTGTACAATGAAGATGCTATGTTATATAGTTATAAATAGTTATTATATAGTTATAAAATACAACATATAGTGAGTAGATACTTAAAAAGTCTGTCCATCATTTCCAATTCCAATGGGGTGCCGAATTCAATAATTGAAATACTTGGGTGCTAGCATAATATGCAATAATGACCTCTATGGCGAAGTGCTCGAACAATCACAAAAGGCCGCATCTATTTCCGGATGTTTAATGAACACTATCCAGAAAAACAAGTATATGAACATCCATAGCAAGGTGAGGATATATGATACAAGACCTGTGTCCGCCCCATAATGACATACAGCATAAAGTCCAGAGCCGACACTGTCAGAACCAAAAATCTCCTTCGAACCAGCGAAATGAAGGTACTCAGGAGTATCCCTGGCACAGCCCTTCGTGATAGAGTACGAAACACAGAAATCCGAAGGATGTGAAGATATTGTCAGATGGGGACGACAGAGAAGGTTCTGGAACGAACATGTATCCAGAACGGCGGAACCATGAGCCGTAAGAATGGCCAGGGACAGTATCCCGCAAGCGAGCAGACCTCCAGGACGACCTCTCAAAAGATGGAAAGACAGCTGGCAGTCGACGTCACAAGAGGGAAACGATGATGCAGGACCATAACAGGCCTCAAAGAAGAGGAATAAGAAGTATTTTCCATGTTAGAAATCCAAAATCAAGAGACAATCGTTTAAAGGTTTGTTTATAAAAATATTTACTAGATGTCAGTAATATGTCCTTTTATGTACGAGGTATCGATCACGTGAAAACAATGAAAAAATAGTTGATCACGTTAAAACACGGGATCGGGTGTTCAAGACCTCGTACATTATATTTTTATCTTTATTAATTTAAATTTAATCTTACCTCATGTCTTTCATGAAGATTATAGGATGCTTGCACGGATTCTGTATAAGAAGTTTTTCGAAGTACGTAGAACAGGCACTCAACACCACCTTGTGACATTTTATCTGTCTGTTTTCACAGGCAAGGGTGACATCCACGAAGTTCTCCGTCGTCAGCAGTTTAGGGAATACCGTCTGAAGGTTGGTGTGGTACGAATTCCACCTGACGCAAAACTGTTGCGGCGGCAGTGACATCTTGACAATACTAAAGGAAGCTCTTTTTAAAAATCAAAAAATAAATTACCCCGAGTACACGTACGACTCGACTAAATATTACACGGCACCACCGGTAAGAACAAATTATATTTTATTAAAAAAAAAATAATACTTTCGATCGGATTATACGAAACTTTCAAAAAAAACAAAAAAAAAGCCGCCAACGTAGATTTATCGACAAAGATATATATTATTACGAAAAAGACAATTATTATTTCTTTTCTTTATTTCTGTTGATTCTTTGGCTTCGGTCCAACTGAATGAGTAATACACCGGATATTTATTACGAGAATTTCGCGACTAGATTTTTTCGCTTATTACACATTCGAATTATTAGACAATTCGTTTTATCTCCTTTTATTATTTCACGTACAAATACAATTAAAAAAAAAAATTATATTATTTTTAATCAAATGTTTTTTTAAAAAAATATTTTACGTCATATATATATATATATATATTTATATGTACATATATTTCTCCAAGTTTTATTAATACTAAAATCTCTTATTTAAATCAGTCTATGAAATATACACATTTATATATATTTTTTTTAAATTGCACAAATATAAAATATAATTCCACGGATCATATAAGTACATGAATTGTTTAATTTTTAAATAGATTTATTAAAAAATAATCTTCGTATAAATGTCCATTAATATATATATATTTTTTTCTATAAATAATCTTTGGTTTCGGTGATGAAATATAAGTACAAGATACAATTTATAAAGACATCTGTTTAGCACATTGCTTCACTAATTTGGTAGTTTTAAAATAACGTAAAATGTATGGCATTCCCGTTGTTTACGCTCATAATCACCCTGACTAGAATTCTTATAGGATGACATTATATGTATATATATTTTTAAAAATTATGTCAAATTAAATATTTTAAATATTTAAACATTTTCGATTTTTTTTATTTATTATTATTATTTAACGAATTTTTATCTTCTCGTGATGATCTGTAAAAGAAAAAGAAAAAAAAAATATTAACAATATATACATTTCGGTGCTATTTATATAATAAATAAATTAATAAATATAGTCCCTTGAATCTTCGAAAAGACTTTAGTTTCACTTTGTGGTGCCATGTTTTATGTAAAAAAATAAAGAAATAAAACACTTATTTTATATTTTTGTGTTCACCACTGGTTTATTTTGAGTTTACTATATAAATACTATATAAGATAAACGTTTAACTTCACCTGATAATGAAGACAGAGGACTTCGAAACCGGTAGTAAGCTCAAAATAAACCAGTGGTGAACTCCGTATTCATCGTCAGGTGAAGATAAACGTTTATCTTCACCTGACGATGAAGACGGAGGGAGGTGTACGAAACCGGTAGTAAACTCAAAATAAACCAGTGGCGAACTCCGTATTCATCGCCAGGTGAAGATAAACGTTTATCTTCACCTGACGATGAAGACGGAGGGAGGTGTACGAAACCGGTAGTAAACTCAAAATAAACCAGTGGCGAACTCCGTATTCATCGCCAGGTGAAGATAAACGTTTATCTTCACCTGACGATGAAGACGGAGGGAGGTGTACGAAACCGGTAGTAAACTCAAAATAAACCAATGGTGAACTCCATATTCATCGCCAGGTGAAGATAAATGTTTATCTTTACCTGACGATGAAGACGGAGGGAGGTGTACGAAACCGGTAGTAAACTCAAAATAACCCAATGGTGAATTCCATATTCATCGCCAGGTGAAGATAAACGTTTATCTTTACCTGACGATGAAGACGGAGGGAGGTGTACGAAACCAGTAGTAAACTCAAAATAAACCAGTGGTGAACACAACACATATAAAATATGTGTTTTATTTATTTCTTTTTTCTTTTTTGCATCATAGTATAAATAGGCTGAAACCGGTACGATGGTTGTCGTCAAAGAAAGAATATGAGAATTTAATTTTGAATACAAGAGAGCGAGAGAGGAATACTTGGATTCTCTACGAAAGTAATTCGAAATTTGAATCTCGGTGGGTCCGCGATACTGAACGAATTTTAAATACCTCGCTAACAATTTTTGAACCGGTGTAAAAGGGGACGATGTATAAATGATATATATAAACAAATTTTACATTTATGAATATATATTTTCATAAATGTAGAATTTGTTTTACTTCCGTGAATATTTCACGGGTTGCAACTAGCCATAAATATAGTTTCATTGATAGCAACATAGTGTGTATATACATACTATATATAAATACATTCAAGAAATTACATTTAAGACAGCAGCTATCAAAATGTCTACCATAAGCTTATCTCATAACATCCCCTGGTCAAAATACACCTCACCAATATAGGGCAAGCCCGGTCGCAAGGACATCAGATGTTTTTCAGTCAACACCCTAGTTTTTCAGCCAGGTGAAGATAAACGTTTATCTTCACCTGGCGATGAATATGGAGTTCACCACTGGTTTATTTTAAGTTTACTACCGGTTTCGTACACCTCTCTCCGTCTTCACCAATACATACATACCATCATTCAATTTCCCTGTTGAGACAGGCAGAGGACAGAGCACCAGACTTTCTTATCTCGACACATATCCTTAGCCTATTCTACATCCCTACACCTTCTACGATTCCTCTGAATATCATTCACTAACATATGATAACCGGAAAAGTTTGTGCGGTTTCCGCTCCAGTTTACTACAGCGACTTGTATCTTGAGCTCAAGTTTTAATGTGTATCATTTAGCACAGATATGCATCAGTCAATCGGTACACTTTCACTTGATATGTACTTTTGTATTGCGATTTTAAACTCTTTTAAAATGTCAATTAAATCAAGTATACTTGGAGCATGTTTGCTTTACGAATTTAAATTTGATTCAAAAGCTGTAGAAGCATCATGATGATGGGGTAAGAGATATGTCGATAGTGGTTTAAAAAATTCCATAATTGAGATTCGACATTCAAAGATGGTGATGGCTCTGGAAACTGATTAACACTGATGACGACCAAATCGAGACTTTCATTGAGAATAAATAACCAGTGGTCCGTGACACTTATATTTTAGCTTTGAAACTTATATTTCTCACATTCCTTCGATAGTCTCTCAATTCTTAACTAATCATTTTCGCATTTCTTGTATTTCTCTCAATTCTTGACTAACATTTTTTATCATCTCTCAATTTTTAACTAATCTCTTTCCCATCTCTTCGATAACCTCTCAATTCTTAACAAAATTTTCACTTTTCTTCGACCATCTCTCAATTGTTAATTAATAATTTTCACTTTTTTCGATCATGTCGTCAATTCTTAACAATTATTTTTCGCATTTCTTCGACAATTCCTCAATTTTTAACTTGTTTTTTTTCGCAATTGACCGTTAATTTCTCAACTAACATTTTTCACGTTTCTTCAAGCATCTCTCAATTATTAACTTGAAATTTTCGCATTTCTTCTACTATTAATTCTTGACTAATATTTTCCTCATTTTTCGATCATCTCTCAATTTTTAACAAATATTTTTCACATTTCTCCAATTATCTCTCAATTCTTAACTAACATATTTCACATTTCTACGATCATCTCTCAATTTTTAACAAATATTTTTCACATTTCTACAATTATCTCGCAATTTTTAACTAACAAATTACACATTTCTACGACCATCTCTTAATTTTTAGCAAATATTTTTCACATTTCTCCAATTATCTCTCAATTCTTAACTAATATATTTCGCATTTCCACGATCATATCTTAATTTTTAACAAATATTTTCACATTTCTCCAATTATCTCTCAATTCTTAACTAACACATTTCACATTTCTACGATCATCTCTCAATTTTTAACAAATATTTTTCACATTTCTCCAATTATCTCTCAATTCTTAACTAATATATTTCACATTTCTACGATCATCTCTCAATTTTTAACAATTATTTTTCACATATTTAGTAATATTTTACAAGAAAAAAATGTTAATATGCCAGAGAAATCGTCCGAGTTGTGTAGTGATAGGACATACGGTCGCTTTCTCCTCTCTGCCTACCTCGCCAAGAAGACGGCATGTATGTTTATAATATTACACATATCTTAGATTATATTTAATTTCTTAACTATATTTTTCCTAACAACGCACGTTTCTAAAATTCTTGAATATTTCATTTGTCCATCAGTGACTCATACAAAATGTTAATGACATCTTTTTAAATTATTGATTTTGTTATAAAACATACCTCAAAGCTAAATATTCAACTGAGAACACGAGATAAAAACTAAACGATAATTTCAAATCTTATATAATACTTTAAATTTATTTTAAAAACGTTATAAAAACTCCCCTCCTCAGAGATGTTAAACAAATGTTCAAATCCAAAAATACTTTATAGTACATACATGCAATACGATGTTTAAAACATACTAGGATAAAAAAAAACTAAGCAGACAGTAGCGATGTACTCGAATAGTACATAAAGGACAAAAATAGCCAAAGGCAAATGCTGAAAAATAGTAATATAAAAACAATTCGATAAAAATGTAAACAAAATATAAAAGGAAATGCATCGGGAAAATCATAAATATATATGAAAAATAATACATCGGCCATTTTGTTTAACCAGCCCTTAAAAAAAAGTTAAACAATTTATTTTTAAAAATAGAACATATATTTACCGCCAACTCGATGAAAAAATTCTAAAAATAAAAATTGTTAGCAACAAACCGCTTTAACATACACTTTTGAAACGTTTCGAGACATATTTAACAGTGCTGAGTTAAGATTTTATGAAATAAATGTGTCCGTAATTAGTCGCTCACACAGAACTAACATTTTTTACGATGAAAAATCAATAATTTTAAGACTGGGGTCGACGAATTGTTATAATTTTTCTCTCAGATAACTGCGCTATCTCATAGCCGGCTTTAATAGGAAAAATTCTACATTGTACGTGCGCGAGTGCGAGCGAGACGACTATAGGATATGCATTGTAAATAATGACAGAAATGAGACATTCATAAATAAAATCGCGGTGGGGGATGAGCTTTCCATTTACCCCCGTATGTAAGAAATCAGTTTAAAAAAATATTTTCACTTACCTCATATCGATGGTTTACAGTTTAAAAACATGTTTGATGAAGAAAATGAACGATTTTTGTGGTTAATTCGTCAAATAATGAATAATTAAAAACGAGCGTCGGCGAGAAAAACAGAAAACGGCGCCATTTTGCGCAATTCAGGCGTCGTCGGTGTTGTATAATCAAAAAAAATAATGAGCTTTCGACGAATGTCGACAAGTACCACAAAATTTAATCTTGTTTTTTTTTCTTAAATTTTCATTAAAAAATATCATGTCATTTTATAAATAAAAGCGAAATATAAAAATTTATGTACGATTTAATGTTCAGTTTTGAAGTAATTGCATAAAATATATTGAAAAGTCTCGTTTTGATTTTGTTGAAATATTTATTTTTTATGGCAACTCAATCATTCGCTGTCATATGCTGTCTGCCAAAAATGTCAAGCGCGAAGGTATAATTCTTCGTTTGATCATCCAACAATTTAAATGTATTTTTAGGGTTAAAAAATCTATCTAGATTTATACTCATAAAAATCGAATTTTGTATTACCGACGCAAGTTTTGATCATCTTTTTAATAACTGTCAATCTTTAGTTCTCTCCGTAATGTTTTTTAAATTTTATTCGTTAGATCTATTGTATTGCATTGTATGTATTAGGTACACTTGCGTTATACACAGTACAACCTGGCTGGCTTATTTCTGAATGTGGAATAGATTTTTGTTTTAATATTTTACATTTTTATTCAGAATAAATATTTTTTTATTGCGTACATGCATTATTTAATATTGCAAGTTAAGGTACATGGACGCGCTGTAACGCACTAGACTTCCGTAAGGAAGGTCGTCGGATCGAATCCCGTCCTGTGCTACTTACTCCCTTCAAATGGCACAGCACAGGTCTTACTTAACACATCAGCCTTAAATTCACATTCATCTTTTCATTCTGTCATACATTGTCACTCCATGTATTCTTCTCAATGTACACATTTATACAGCATATATCTTAATATTTTTCCATGTTCACTTTCACTCTTATATATATATCCAAGTGGGCAACAAAATACTATATCATCTTAACAGATTTTGATATTGTCCAGTTCGAGTGTTTTAGTGCCCCGTTGACTTAGTTTCCTATCGCTACACACCGTCCGATATCTCTCTTAACTCTTTTATTAGTCTTTCTTCATTCATTCATTTCACATACCCAAACTAACTCAAGTTCACCTTAGCTTTTTAATTTCACATTCATCCCGTATTTTATCATACATTGTCACTCCATGTACTCTTCTTAATCCATACAATTTATTAGGTACATATCAGTCTTTTTACTTGTTCATTTTCACAACTGTACATCCAAGTTTGAACCAAAATACTATTGTGGACTAACATCTTAACAGATTTGATACTGTCCGGTTTGAGCATATATGTTTTGGTGCCCCATTGACTTTGTTTCCTATCGCTCTACACGTCGTTTGATAGCTCTCAACTCTTTTGTTAATATTTTTTCATTAATTCGTTCTAGATGCCCAAACCATCTCAGCGTACCCTTCTCCACCTTACTCAACACATCACCCTTAAGTTCACATTCATCCCTTATCACTTCATTTTGTATTCTGTCATACATTGTCACTCCATGTATTCTTCTCAATACACACATTATATAGTGTTGATTCCGCTCTTTAATAAATTTTAATAATTTGATAAATCCGAGTTGAAATTTTATTGACACGTGTTCTGCAAATAAGCTTATAGCTTCGTGCTCCATATAGATCATTCATCCAGAAGAGTAATTTTGCAATAATGTGAGTAACACTCTGTAATACACAACTAATGTAGTGGTATTGGTTTTAGAACGCCACAAGATTGGTTTGCGCAGAGCGCACGTTTGTATTGTTGTTAAAATGCTCGGTGATTAGAAAAACACTAACATGTCGGAATTAGGAAAGGGAAAACCACTTTCGGGCCAAGTAAAGGAGATTGTTTTAAATTTTGGTAATGATTGATAATAATTAGGGATCAGTCGACAAAGTGCTGCAATCTATTAGTGCCATTTTTGTCTAATGTAATGTATAATTCAAAATATTTCGAAAGCTTAGAATGTACTTTGTTATAACTTAAAGTTTCCTAGAATTTAGTATCACTCCATCCACTATTATTTTAAAACTTTATTATTTGGCATTGTAATTATGATACATTAATATAATATGTTAAATAATCTTACATTCATTTTATTTTTATGTGCTATAATCTAATTAAAGCTGACCAACATTTTCACTGTATAATACTTTTACTTATATTTATTTTTAATCTTGAAAAATTCCATTATTGTTATTAAATATTTCCTAGAATCTGCCATGCCTAAACAATCAATATGTTAAATAAACTTACTTTCATTTTATTTTTATGATTATTACAATTTAAGCTGACAGCATTTTTAATTTACAAAATGTGCGTGTTCATTTCAATGTTTGAATATAAAATATTATTTATATATTTTTTCCTTTTTCACTTCATTAAAAAAATAACGTGACAAGTTTTTGTAAACGCACTGTTACTCACACTATTGCAAAATGACTCTTCTGGCTGAACGATCTATACCTGATAGTGGAGTCAATAAGCATGCCGTATGACTTACCCTTGCTGTGAATAAAAAATACTGCAATCCTCTCTTTTTCTTGAATAATGGCCGTGAACTCCTATATATGAAGGAGTATACGCCAGTGTCAAGTGATGTCACTGTGATCTCCTTTAGAGTTGTTACTTCTAATAACCTACCTTTTAAGTTGCTTGATACACTACTATTATATTCTGTTGATTAACCTTTTAACAGATCAGCCTTATATGGGTTATCGTTCTGACCACGCTCAGACTAAAGAATATTTAAAAAAATATTATTAGTTAGTATTTAAAATATTATCCAATGATAACAGCAATTGAAGAGTAAAAGCCATAAACCAATCGAGAGCCAAAAAATATGTAAAAAGTTATAAGTAAAAAAATTGTGCGGTATTTGAGTAAACTGTTTGTGGAGATGTGCCCAGTGACATCTTTGGTTGTAAAACAGAATAATTTTTAGTTTGAATTCACATATATGCCATTTATGGGTATATTGTCGCTTGTTGATACGCTGTTTTTCCATAAAAAAAATAATAATTAAAATATGGTTGTGTAGTTTATTGGTTCAACTCTTCGATTCGAACACGAAAATTTAATTTTTATTAGACAATTGAAAGTAAATCGTGTCCGAATTCTTAAATAGGTGAGGGTTGCCACGTAAACAAGTGACAAATCTGCAAATGTCCCGGCGCAGAGGTCGGGAGTAGGTCTTGTGGAGTCAACAGATGCTCTTAATTCGACGCCCATTTCAAATTATTTACATTTTTCAAAACTTATTGACTACATAAATTACATTGTGAATCATGTAACATCTAGTACAATAGCGTCATTGCTAAGCTTCATTGTCGAGGATCCCCTCGCCATTCCAACATTCAACATTGTCAGTTAGAAAGTGAAACTGTGCCATGGAGGCCACGCGGCGTAAGAAAAGAACCTGCGACTGTATTGTACTATAGCGTAGGTACACAGAGCGCGTGATTGTGTTAGTCAACTCCTATGTGCTGATTGGTCAGTTTCTAGTATTAGTGTGTCATTGTATCAATAAAATAGTGTCACCATGATAGAAGGGTATGTTGGTTCTAGAAATGTACAGTTTACATTGAATACAGCGGATCAATTAGTAATAGAAAAAGTTTCTTTGATAAACTCTGAAGAGTGGAGCGGAATATGTAGCCACGTGAAAGACATAGTCGAAATATTGGGAAAGACAAATCATGTTTGACCATACGAGTATAAGGGAAAATCACAATTTCATAATAAGTTTAAGTGAAGCGAGTGATAGTGATTCATCAACAGACTGTGAATAATTTTATTTGTAAAAAAAATGAGACTGTTTCTTTTCTAAATTTATTAATGTATAATAAATTTAGTTCTTTTTGTATTTTTATGTTGTATTGTTATGTTTAATAAAATGTCTATACTGTGTTTCTTAACCAATACGTTTAAAAAAAAAACAAATAAACACTTCTATTTCTTAAAAATGCTCCATTGTGTATTTGTAAATAAAATATAAGGTTTGTTAGAAATAAATAAAACTTCTTGTTTCTTTCAAATTTTCTTTTTCTGTATCAATAAACAAATATTTGTTCTAAACAAAAAAATCCACTTCTGTATTTTTTAAATGGATAATAAATAAATAAACTAAATAATCTGAATATATAATAAATAAAAAATCATGGTCACCCTTCTACACTATTCTTTCCTTACGGCGCATGTATACTACTAGATCTGATGGTGCACCGAAGTGAGACGATCAGAGCACATCGGCATGCTTTTTTTAAAGAATGACCGAAGTTTTATAAGTATCCTTAAATCCCCAAATACCAGGTGAAAAAAATGTTTGTGTTATTTGAGGAGACTAGCACAGCGTGGGGTTCGAATCGACGACCTTCCGCATGGAAGTCCAGGTGTTACCGCATAGCCATGAACCTCAAACTTTGAACATTAAAATTCATCTGGTGAAAACTCTGGTTACCTCCATAGCATTCTATGGAGTGGAAACATGGCCATTGAAGAAAAAGGAAATAGATATGCTGGATGTTAAGATGTGGGGTTGATACTGAATGCTTCGCATCTCATGAACTGCAGCAATATGCACTAATGTGTGTCCATCCTCCAAGATCTGCAGGTCAAGGAAAGGCTGTCAATGTAGCTCTCATAAATAACGTGTACTATGACGGGGAATCCCCGTAGATTTTATTTCCAAAAAACCTACATTTTAGTAGTTACATCACGTTATTATAGATATACACCCCACATAGATGACCAACAGCGGAAAAGGTAAACCCTGGCATAAAAGAGTCAAAATGTGGGTTATATGTAATTCTTACTTTCAACAAAAATAATAGAACTTGTTTTTGTTCATTCTGTCCAAATAAACTGTCATTATTCGGTGATGGGTCTGTTGCCAATTTGTTCAGAAGTCTTTCATATTGGTCGATGGGAGCTGAGACGGAGTGGCGGTGTTTATCTGATTTCCGTTATAACATGCAGTTGAGCAATTTACGATATCTTTTTACATTCAAGAAATTCTTTGACTTATATCGAAAGATGGAATATTTGATAGCACTGAAAGTCAAGATATTGACGTGGACTTCAAACTTTGTTATAATACGCATCGCTTGACGCGTGCGTATTAATTATTTACATTAACATATACCATACGTCGTCTCCAAACTACGGTCAGCGAGCACCACCAATCCGACCCGTCATAGCTTATTTTGATTACGATGTAAGTAAATCATACAAAATAATAATCAGCTGTTTTTATTTAACCACTATAGTCACAAAACACTAGTCGCACTATATTTCGCTTTTCGCGCATCGGCTATCTCCGCCGCAATGAAATGTCCTTGACACTTGCCCGTAAGTACCAACCGAAATTGTGAACGGAGTGGAGTCCACCCCCGCACCCTGCGCCATAGATATCTCACTCGCCGGCTAGTCCCAATATGAAATTTTTTGCGTAATTCAAAACTACAGTATGTTGGTAAGATGAGCTAGCTAGGTCTTGGCCCTTGGGACTTAGTGGAGGAGTCAGTGTGGCCCTTTGGCTAAAAAGTTTGGAGACCCCTGTATTAAAGGGTCAAGGAAGAAAAAAAAGACATATTAAAAAGGTCAAACATTTTTACTTCACATTAATTTTTTTTCTTTTATGTATTTCCGAATGTTTTTTTAAACTACCAATTAAACCGAATGCTCTTTTACACACTCTGCAAATGTGTGGTCTTTTTCTGTGTTTATACTTAGTATGTTCCTTGTATTCCACATTGTTATGCGTCGTAAATGCGCATTCGAGACATTTCAACTTAGGCGGTCTATGATCATCTTTAAGATGAATATTAAGAGTGGGTAAATCCGGTAGAATTTCATCGCAAACTCTACATTTAACCTTCGTAGGTCCATGAGACTCGTGCGTTTTCATGTGCGATTCGAAATCTTCTTTCGAATAAGAGATTCGACTGCAAAGTGAGCATGTATTCGAGCCATGCATCGTCTGCTTGTGTTCAACGAAACGTTTCAATTGTCGAGATGTAAAACAACACGAACAATGATACAATTTATTCTGTACGAGTTCGGCATTAGAATCATATCTAACCAAACCGGATGAATTGTATTTTAACTTACACTTTTCGCAACACGCTAACTCTTCGGGATTCTTAAAATAATTGGGATGTATCCTTTTAACGTGCTCTTTTAATTTGCATACAAACGGTTTTGATAATTGACACACGGGGCATATGAAGGCTGAAGGCTGTAGATGTTTTATCATATGCCATGTTATGTATGACTTTGATTTGATTTTTATACCGCAGCATTCTATGTATCCGTCCATTTTATGTGACGTTCTATAATGTTTCAATAAGTCTTTCAGATCTACGGATTCCTTTTTGCATATATCACAAATCATGCTGTAAAATCTGCTCGCAAGTCTAGTCACTTCTCCTGTATTGACAGTCAATTCATAATTTTTTATCAAGTTTCTCGGGAAACCTTCTAAATCTGGTGAACTTGCCCTTGAAGAGTCTTTCGAGTTTTTTGAACATCCTTCTTTCAATTTAGAAACTCTCGATTTAGAAGAACGACTTTTCCGATGCTTTTTTACAGAAGGATTTTGCTCCGTATCTCGTGTGCGATCATTTGAATTATTTACAATGCTCCCGTTTACCGTGTCAGTATTTAAAATCGTATTATCGTCGCAAACCTTTTCATCTAAATCTATTTCTTCATTTTTTAACATCGGTACACTCTCACAATTAGTATTATCTATATTTACAACAGGGTCTCCATCAAAAAAATCGTTCTCTATGATTTTACCGTCCGAAATCGTTTCATCCTCGTCCTCTGGATTGATATCCCCAGTAATATAATTGTTTTCCACGGAAGAATACGTCTGATCGACCGTATTTCCATTTTTAAAGCTAGAACCTGAAGAAAACTGTTCATTTTCCGCTTTGACTTTGGTGTCTTCTACGAAATCTATACCCAAATTGATAGATTCGTTTTTCAATTGATCCATGACGGAGTCGTTGGAATCTGAATTGTCCGTTATATTCGTAATCCCGTTGGTTTCACTCCCGCTACAAATATTTTTCATCTCCGCTTCTTCTCCCATGGAATAATCTAAATATTCTATTTCAATGGTCTGATTGGCATTCAAAATATCCGCAGAAAAATTGGCCATGTTTATTTGTGTTGTATTGTCCATAGCAAAGTTTGCAACATTCATTTGTTTTTGATTATTTACAAGTGCTCCGTCAATAGGAAAATTAGCAATATTCATTTCATTTTGATTATTAACTTGCGCATTCCGAATAGAAAAATCTTCCAATTTTAATTGACTTTGATTATTTACAATTGCATTCTGCATAGGGAAATGCGTCATACTTATTTGATTTTCACTGTTAACAAATGAATTTTCCGCAGTAAAGTTTGCAATATTCGTTTGGTTTTGATTATGTATTATAGCATTATGTACAGGAATATTTGGCACATTTATTTGGTTTTGATTATTTACAGAATAAGTCTCAATTTGATTTTGATTATTGACATGTGTATTATTCATAGTATAATTTCCCATATTTGTTTGATTTTGACCATCGCCAATTTCTTTGTTCATAGGCATTAAATTAGCCATATTCATTTGATTTTGATTACTGACCACAGAAATATTATCCATTTTAATTTGATTATTCATGTGTGCGTTATTAATAGAGAAATTATCCATTATTCTTTGACTTTGATTATTACCCATCGCATTATTTATGAAATTTGCCATAGTTATTTGATTTTGATTATTTGCAATCACATTATCCATAGGGAAACTTCCCAAATTTACATGATTTTGATTATTGACTTGATGTGTATTATCCACAGAAAAATTTCCCATTTTAATATGATCATCCACAGACATATTCCCCACATTTATTTCATTTTGATTATTAACAAGTGCACCATTATGTAGAGAATAGTCTGTCATATTCACTTGATTTTGATTATTGACATGTGAACCATCAATGGAAACATTGTGTATATGTGTTTGGTTATGGCTATTGCCGATTGTATTATGTAAAGAAAAATTTGGCACATTAATTTGATTTTGATGATTAGGGTGTCCGACAGATATATTCTCCATACACGTGTGATTATTTTCAATGGAGTTATTTATAGGAAAATTTGTCACACTTATTTGATTCTGATTATTTAAATGTGTATTATTCACATTAAAATTATCGATATTTGCGTGATTTTGATTATTAACGTGTGTGTTAACAATTCCAGCTTGTATATTGATATTATCCATTTCTGTCAATAAAGGATCAGATTTTATTAATTGGCACTTTGTATCCGGGATAGATGTATTAAAACTGACGCCAATTGTGGTTGGTTGATTTTGTATATTTCTCGAAAAACTATACAAATTTGGTTGCATCGACACATTATTTCCAGATATTTCGTATTGTAAATTATTCCTTATTTGTAACAAATTCATATGAACTCTCTGTATTTGGTCGTAAAATGAGTAACAAACACTTAGGGCGCGAAAGCACTCGAGACACACTACTAACAACCCATTGTAAAAGTCTGGATTAAAATCGAATAATTTATTAAGTATTAACTTCTGCGATGTTTCTTGTCCAATGTCGACCAATGTTAGCTGATTTGTTAAACACAATTTACACTGTCCTAATGCCATTTTTGTTTATATACAATATTACAAATAGATCGATAAAAATGTCAGACGCTAAAACTGTCAAAACTTATTTATTGAGATTCGTGCTTGAATCGATAAATTATCTCAAAGGCCATTGGTTTTTTAAAAATATATAGTAAATTTTATATTTCTTGATGTGTTGTTTTGATATTACGCGGGTAAAAATACACTATTAAAAAAAAACAACAAAAACAACTTTACCAAATTGACCAGAGATATGAAAGTTTGTATAATATGAATTTGACACCTATAGCATCAGAGACAAACAGGTACATACTTAATAATGATTAATTCACATTCATCAACAATTTTTCATTAATAACTTAATATCATATAACGAAAATAGCACTGTTAATTTTGTATTGTAACGGTCTAAAAGCAGACCTTTATTGCGCGCAATAACATTGATTTACAGCGAAATTCACACGTTTTTTTTTTCAAATTCAAGATTTTTTTTTATTATTTTATGAACATTGTCATACAATACATTTAGTGAACGAATTACTAAACAGACAACTTATCTTGGAAATATTAAAATATTTTAATCCATGATCGGAATTTACAAAAAAAAATTTGTTCAAATTCAAATTTAAAAAAATAATAAATGACCAATATCTAAATAATAATGATAGAATTAAAATTTAAAAAAGTTGAATGATAAAGAAAAGAAAATTAGAATTAGAATTTTTTCAACTCTTTCTTAAACATAAATAAGGATAATATATAATACATTTAATAACTCTTGGAAGGTCATTCTAAAGTCGAGTCGAGTGAATCGCAAATGATAATTTATTAAATTATATGTGTTGTGTTGGTGTGTAACAAAAATCTTTCATTGCCTGGTCGAAAAAACGTTATGTTCTGAAATAAAGTGGATTTTTTCGCAAATATATAAAGAATTGGGGTTGTTAAATATGAAAAATAAGGTTCAATGATTGTTCCACCGAGGCATGTCAAGTCATTAACCAATTTTAGCGCGCCTCGATTGACAACCTGTCACATTATATTATGGGAAAGATTGTGATTCAGCTCGTGATTGAATTGTTGCATAACTTTGGTGCGCCACATAGCCATAATTTATAATTTTTCAGGTCTGGTATTAAAATAATAATCGAGTTTTAACAATAAAATTTCTGTTTAATGTTTTAAAACACAGATTTTTTTGGTTATAAAGAAATAATAGTTTTTTATGTAGTAAATTATTTTGACAACTAAAAATATGTATCGGTTCCAAGTGAGTATTGTCGGTATGTTTTGGCACGTGCGAGGGTTAAATGAAGATGGATCTAACCAGCGGCTATACGAAGACACTAACCTCTGAGATCTCTTTGCATAACAAAGCTCTCTGTAAAAAGCATTCTGCCATACGCTTCATGTGTCCCAGCCAGTCTTATTAAAAAGTGTCAAGGCTTTATTATTTGTGACCTAATTCCCTCTTAATGCAGTGACATATTTCATAGTCCAGTATCAGGCCATTTGATGTTATGAATACGAGGTAACAGAAGTTAGAATAAATTTATTGCACATTTTTATTTATGATTATTTTTGGCACAAATTCTGCTTCTTGTTCAATCATCTTTAAGATGTAATAATTCACACTATTGAGTGAGATTTAAAAAAAATGCTGATATTTAAAATACTTAAAGATCTGGCATAGGTAAATTGTGAATAAAGTCTTATACACTTAATAACAATTCCTTTTCTTTTTGCTGTACATAATTCTCTTGTCTATGATAAACGTCATTTGATTTGACATTTATGCGTTTGTTTACTTTGACGAAAACTACAATTTGAAAAAATATAAAATAACAATAAAATGGATTCACCCCCTTCAGTGTGCCGAATATGTCTAAGCTCTGATGCAAACACACCGCTTTTTGAAACACACGCGTCAGGAAAGAGGGGGCAAAATAAATTATTTCACAAAATGATCGTCTGTACTGCTATATTTGTAAGATTTTAGCATTGTTTATTTTATTTTTACGATAAAAATGATACGAACGAGTTTCGAAGTTAAGTTTGTAAATAAAGTGATTTTTTAAAATTAATTTGTTTCAATGTACTGAATATAGATCAATTTAAATGAATTTATTACTCATTAGTTCAATCTGTTTTGTGTTATGGAGGCGTTAGCTGGGCGCTGTGTGGTGGGTATTATTAATATACTGTGGACAGCGTTGCGTTTGCTAAGAGGCAAACCTAGGTATTTGCCGATGGGCGTCCCAAGATTCATAAATATATTGTAATTTGTTTTATCAAACACTGTTTGTATTCCACTTTATGTAACGGTATAACCAACAACGTTCCCTCTAAGGTGTGCGCGTGTGCGGCCGCACATCTGTTAAAAATTGTTCGCACACACGTTTCCATCTTCCGCACACATCTCAAAGAAAGGAACTTGTAACCATATTTTGTTTTACGCAATTATGTATTTTATTTGATATTTTATGATGGGTTCTCAGGTTCTTTTCTTTTAGATGTGTGCGGAACATGGAAACACCATATAGAATTCACGCGCTATATGGTGTGCATGTTCCGTACACACTAATACTAGAAACTGACCAATCAGCACACAGGAGTTGACTAACACAATCACACGCTCTGTGTACCTACGCTGTAGTACAATACAGTCACAGATCCTTTCCTTACGCCGTGTGGACTCTACCTACTTGTATTATGTTACGTATTTCGAATAAAAACTTCATGAATTATCCCTTGGTCAAAGGTCTTCGTGCTATTTTATTGGTGTTTTAAATTTTTTACTTCCCTCTTTTTTTCTTGCACATATAAGTTGATGGTCCGCACACACAATGAAAAAATTAAGGGGAATGTTAGGTATAACCATACCGGTTTCAAGGTTTTAACCTCATCATCAGGGGAACATGAACAAAACTTAATTATGTTCGAACTGGTGTCGACATACACACTTCTAATGGTAAAAATTCGGATTAGGGATTGTGGGTGAAGGGAGGCAGGAGACAACCTCAACAAGCAGTGGCGAGATCCTGGGAATATATGTTTTTGCCAGATGTTCATCCCAATGCACTGACTTTGATATTTCTAGGGTCTCTAATCTGTCCAATTTCTCACAGCTGCTTGCTGAAGTTGTCTCCTTCCTCCCTCCACCCACAATCCCCAATCCAAATTTTTACTGTTAGAAGCATGTATATCGGTACCTGTTTAAACAAAATTCAGTCTTGTTTGTGCTTCCCTGATGATAAAGTGAAAACCTTGAAACCAGTAGGGTTATACCGTTATATAAAGTGAAATTAACAGTGTTGAACTAAATAAAAAAATAATATTTATTTGTATTACAGTTTTTGTCTTTCCTATCAAATCCTTTCACTACTTGAATAAATTAATCTTACTTATTTATTATTATTACAGGTAACATCAGAAGATCCATTACCGAAGCACGTGTGTGAAGCATGTGCGATGAAACTGGACGATTCGTACCGTCTTCGAATGCAGGCCCAGGAGACAGACAATGCCCTGAGGGAGCGCCTTGGTCTCATTAAAATTGGTGAGGTCATTATTGAAGTGTAGCATATTGAAGGGTCCTGAACATAGCCAACTTACGTCTCAAATCCATTCTCTGGCACTATCATCGAGAGGAAGGGAAGATGCAGACTCAGCAGAGACACATGACACGCATGGCAACTGATCAAATGTTCACCATCCCTAGAGTTAAAACATCTTATGCCCAAAGGCAATATGCTTATTTAGCTCCTATAACATACAATGGTGTGCCGAATTCAATAAAGGTAAAGGGAGGAAAACCATTTAGACCAGGGGTCGGCAACCTTTTAGCTGTGGTGTGCCAAGCCACTCTACCAATATGATTCAGGGTGCCGCCTTAATTCTAAATTATATAATGGGGTTCTAGAGGAGAAGAATTTTATACCAAATTTATCTTTAAAACATATTTATTAAAAAATAACATAAAATTCTAACATAAATTAAAAAAATTTAATGCGAACCTTGTCCCTGCACATTTTTGCTTAATATTTCAATATCAGGGGTATAATTTGTGACTTTTAATTTCACACAAGATTCTGAATGTTCAGTTGTTAAACGACTTCTTTGTGGACTCAAAATATGTTTCATGTGAGAAAAAATTTGTTCACAGAGATATGTGGAACCAAAAGCGGAAAGGAGAGCACATGCAATTTTCTTTAAACAATTAAATCTTTCCGGCAATGACATCCAACAATTTAATATAGCAGTCTCGATATTTTCGCGATTTCCCTGATTATTTGTAGAGTGCCATTCAGAACCCCATCGTGTGCCAAGCCTGGCACGCGTGCCATAGGTTGCCGACGCCTGATTTAGACAGTCGATCGGAGCGTGGTTGTTATTGCGACAGGAGTTTGAGTACTTGGGCTTGCAAGAGGAATGACGCGTGGAAGAGGTTTGTGTGACCTCTTGAGCGTTGTGTTTTTTGTTGTTTTATATTTGTATTTTTTTGTTTGTTTTATGTTTGTGTGCGGTATCAGTCACATCCACATCCAGTGAATTATAATGAGATGAAATGCCCTAGAGTCTCATTACAGATTCCAGAACTTTATTGCAGATGAACTTTCAATATAATAACTGATGATGTTATGATGATAATATGGCAGATGAAATGACGTGAATGATTATACACTTTCTATTAACCTTTTTCAATACCTTTTCACCATGTTTTCCAGAGTACCAGAGTGAAACAAAATATGACATCAGTTGCTGGGCGCAAGCGGAGTTCGACTCGGCCGTGTGTGGAGATGAATTGAAAAGTGACAGTCCGCGTTCTAAAGAGGAATATAAACCAAATGGTAAGAAGCTATTTTATTATAAATTTGATGCAGAAAGTATTCCAGCAATTTCCTATTTCGGAAAGACGATAAATGAAGTAATATTTCTACAAGTATGTTTCTAATCCATGACCTCTCTTCTTCCTTCTACGAGTAAGTTCCACTTTCCACTGTGGTACTGCGGATAAATTGTTTTATTTCTTCGTCTTTTCTTGTAGCATTTTGTGTAGTATTTTTTTCCATGATGAGATTTATTATTTTTTCTATGATTAGATTTATCATTTTTTCCATAATGAAATTTTTTTTTAAAATGAAATTTACTTTTTATTCCATGATAAAATTTAACATATTTTCCATGATGAAATTGACTATTGTTTCCATGATAAAATTTACTATATTTTTCATGATGAAATTGACTATTTTTACCATGATAAAATTGACTATTTTTTTTTATTATAAAATTGACTATTTTTCATGATGAAATTTACTATTTTTTCCATGATAAAATTGAACCGAATACTTTTGCACACCTTTATAACGTCTTCTACCTTTGTTATATTGTGATTCTATTGTATATTCAATTTTATTTCAGATACCGAATACTTTTGCACACCTTTATAACGTCTTCTACCTTTGTTATATTGTGATTCTATTGTATATTCAATTTTATTTCAGATACTGAATACTTTTGCACACCTTTATAACGTCTTCTACGTTTGTTATATTGTGATTCTATTGTATATTCAATTTTATTTCAGATACCGAATACTTTTCAGCAGATTCTTTAAAAATTAAGGTAGAACCAGATACTGAAATATTTATACCAAAAACATCGCACAAAACCAAAAGAAAAAAGCTCAAAGATTACAAATTAACTTACAAAGATGTCGCAAACAAACTGAGATATAAAACAACATCAAACGCAAAGAGAAAACACAAGAAAGAAAACATCGCGAAAGAATTAACCATAGATAATCAGGAGTTGAATTTCGATGATATCAAATTGAAGATAGAAAATAGCAACGATGAGTTACCCATCTATGGTCCATTATGGATTGAAGTTCAAGATGATAAATCGGATATTATAAAGATAAACGGAGATCGGACGAGGGTCGAAAATGGAAGAGTTTTCGTTAAGAAAGAAAATATACTTAGGAAGAAAAAGAGAGAGATGAAAAAAATCAACGAATGTACGCTGTGTAACAGGGTCTTTAAACATCGACACTCCTACGATAGACATATGAGGGTGGAACACAAAATGGATGGGTAATTATTTTTATTTATTTATTTAACCGGTTCACTGCCACGAACGCGTTGATGCGCTCTTCGATTCAGTGCTCGCCAGGCCGGCCATACAAAATGAACGCGTAAACGCGCTCTCCTTTGAGCTTGTCGCAAGCCAATATCAAATCCAATTGTAATAATTTATAAATGGTAACACATAGTGACATCTATTGGGATGGTCAAGAAATACTAAAATATTACAATTTACCGATATTATCAAAGTTACAGTCATCTTTCTAAAAGCTTTCACTGACAGTCAATACGCGTCTCTGATACAGGGTTACCGACTACAGTTTTTTACGTCGTAATTGTGATGATTTATAATGACTTCGTTTGCAGTTTTGTTCAGTGGTTGATTTTTAACTTTTGTGCGTTATTTTTGTTAATTTTTCAAAGTATTAACTTACAAAGTGTGTTTTCATGTATTCTTTGGTTATTGGCGGTAGTTTTGCGGCATAATACGACGTTTATATAGACTTTTTACGGTTTTATTTTATAGTTTATTTACATTTTCCGCTTTATTATACATCATACAGATAATTTGTTGTTTTTAGTTTACAAAGTACGAGGGCGGTCCGATAAGTACTTAGCCTCACCGCCTGATGGCACCACTATCGCAAGAGCAATTTTTTATCGCGTAGTACATTCTCGTTGACAGCTACTGTCAAAATTTCAGCCGAATCGGACGCGTAGTTTTGTTTTGACCGCGTGTGGAAGCGAGCGTGTCCGCGGATTTGAGAAAAATGGAAAAAGAGCAATATCGGTCGGTGATTCGATTCTTGTTTTTGAAAGGGAAATCGCGCAGCGAAATCAAAGAGCGCTTGGATGCTGTGTACGGTGACTCTTCTCCTTCAATGGCGACCGTCAAAAATTGGTTTAACGAGTTTCAACGTGGTCGAACGTCGGTTTTTGATGAGCCACGCCCAGGTGCCCCGAAAACGGCTACCACGGAGGATAACGTGACAAAAATCCACCATCTCGTATTGGCAGACCGCCGATTGAAGGTGCGCGAGATAGCTGAGACAGTAGGCATCTCAAAAGATCGCGTGGGCATCTCAAAAGCAGCTCATAATAGATAACACCCTTCTGATCCCACCAAACACAGAGCATTGTCTTCCGTCCATAGCGATTTGGCCTTGCAGTCGATGTCACTGGTTTGCTTGGAGTTACCCATGATCTTTTACGCTTAGGATTCTTAAAATATATCCATTTTTCATCACCAGTCACAATTCGATGGAGAAATGATTTTCTTTTGTACCTGGCGAGCAGCATTTCGCAAGTGGTTTTTCAGTTTTCCTGCTGTTTTTCATTCAGTTCATGTGGAATCCATTTTCCCACCTTTTGGATCTTTCCCATGGCTTTCAAACGTATGGAGACGGCTTCTCGTGTCACATTTAATTGAACCGCGAGTTGTTGTTGCCTTTGAGCGTCATCCTCATCCGACAATGCTTGCACTTCGGCGTCTTCAAACTTTCTCGGTGGTCTTCCACGTTCTTCGTTTCTCACGTCAAAATCGTCACTTTTGAATTTTTTAAACCACTCAAAGCACTGTGATTTACCAAGAGCATGCTCACTGTAAGCTTCGACAAGCATTCGATGCGATTCTGCAGGAGTTTGCTTCAAATGGTAACAGAAAATCAGTGCTGTCCGCAAATGGTAGTTTTCAGTCACAAAAACAAACATGTTCAACGCTATGATAACATATGTAGTTGTATTAAACTTGTATTGTTGTGAGTTAAAAGTCTTTGACAAATGTAAATACAAGAAAAAGGCGCCAATGACTCGGTTTGATAGTCACTAGATTAATCGATGAACAAATTATGGTTTCATATTTACAGACCTGATATACGAGGCGTATCCAGAAAGTAAGTGTACTGAGGCTCTCACGACCGGATGGATTTTATTTTTGACATGTTGGCTACACTTCCGTGTAGCCTGACCCTTCCCCTCCGCAATGAGACCAGTTCGAGGTCAGTACGTTGAGAAGTGTCGACGCGACAACACGTTTCGTGAAAAATGTCAAACCAATCTCCCGCCAAGTGCGAAATTTTGTAAAAAGGCAAGAGTTTTTGAGGCGCTGCAAACTCCATGGAGATGAATTTCTCCGCTCCATCGTTACTGGAGATGAAACTTGGGTTGCACACTACACGCCTGAAACCAAAAGGCAGTCTCAACAGTGGCGTCACACCTCTTCACCCTCTGCCAAAAAGTTCAAAACCACAATTTCAGCCAAGAAAATCATGGCATCCGTGTTTTGGGACTGTCAAGGCATAATTTTAATTGAATATATGCCTCAAGGGGAGACCATCAACTCTGCAAGATACTGTGAGACCCTAAAAAAATTGCGGAGGGCGATTCAGAACAAGAGGAGATGCATGCTGACAAAGGGTGTCTGCCTGTTGCACGACAATGCCAGACGGAACTGCTCGCCTCGTTTAAATGGGATTTACCTCCCTGATCTTACTAATCATTACCTCCCTGATTAATCTTTACCTCCCTGAAGCTGCACACGGGTGGAAAAAGGTTTTCAACCGACGAGGAGGTATAGGAGGAGGTGGAGAAGTGGATGGAGGGGTTGGCGGGAAACTACTTCGTGGAAGGCATCAAAAAGTTGATACCCCGCTTCACCACCTGCATTGAGAGGAATGGCGACTATGTCGAAAAATAGCTTACATATGTACTACGGTAACCACGTAATTTTTTTGTTTAAATAAAAAAAATTGTAACCTACAAAAATTCAGTACACTTAGTTTCTGGATATGCCTCGTATATCACACGAATCAAACCCCTCACACTTCATCATTCCAGACAGACCAAAATGTCAATCCCATAATGTACCGCACATAATCACCAAAAACACACAACACTCGTGAGTTTACACAAACCTTTGTTACAAGTCATTCCTCTTGCAAGTCCTAGTATAGTACCCGGCGGTAAGTAATACACATCGGGCTTAAGAAAGAGACTGTCGGTTTATAGAGCGTCTCTGTCGTACGATGCGACTGACAAATCGCGACGGAACACGTGTATGAATGACAGAGATGACGCTCTACAAAGCGACAGTCTCTTTCTTAAGTCCGATGTGTATTACTTACCGCCGGGTACTGTACTCAAATTCCTGTCGCAATAACATCTACTCTGATCCACTGCGTTAATTTTTTTGCCCCCAATTGGCATCTATTGCTTGGCCCCTTTTGTACACGTTGTGCAAAACTCAATCCAAAATTGAAACTATTTGCAGGTTTGCACGTGCCAAGGACTGCATGTGCGACGTCTGCGGGAGGACCTTCCACGACCAGTACGGACTCAGGATGCATAAACGCTCTCATTCTGGTGTGTATTTTGTTTCGTACTATTTACGTTATAACTTATGGAATATTTAGCAACAGTGGTGTGTATAAACTTTTATGTGCTGACTGTGATAATTTCTATATAGGAAACATAGGAAGATCATTTAAAAAGAGATTTCGTGAACACAAATCCATCTTAACAAATCCTCTAATTTATTCTGAAATGGCTAATTATTGTCACCGTGAAAACCATACCTTTTCTATCGATGATGCCAAATTCTTACATATCAGTAGTAACGGAAATAAATTGGACAGATTAGAGTGCCCTAGGAATATCCAAATCAGTGCATCGAGGTGAACATCTGGCAAACACGTATATTCCCAAGATTTAACTCTGCTTGATGAAGTTGTCTTCTGCCTCCCTCCACCCACAAAACCCAACCCGAATTTTTATCAAAGTCCACTGGTCGTCCGGAACGCTCCATGTCTTTCAGGTTGAAATTACTGTCTTTGAAACGCAAAAACCATCGACGAGCTGTCCTTTCATTCATAGCATCTTCACCGTACACTTCGCAAGTATCGCGAGCAGCTTTGGCAGCTTTATTCCCTCGATTGAACGCTAACAGAAGGAGGTGTCGAAAATGCTCACTTTCGTCTACTTGACATTCCATTTTGAAGGCTTGTAATCAAATAAAATAATATATGTAACGTAAAAGCAAACACAATATCTTGTAGAGCAGAAAACTTTCTTTCGAATGACGTATAACCTTTACCATTTTGTTTTACTTTTGGTGCTCATTTTTAATTTGGAAAAAACAGACACAACTTACGTTAACACCTAATATAAATAATATACAATGTAATAAGTTTTTGTAAGGACATATACACGTATTATAGATATTTCAACTTTTTATATCGACATTTTATATTTCAGGGGACCGACCCTTTACGTGCAATGTGTGTGGGCAAGGTTTCACGCAACAGAGTAATATGGAGAGGCACGTTTCCGCCAGGCATAATAAGGTAACATTGTTTGGACCCACTTAAGCTACGGTTTCCTAAGAAAGCGGTGACGTTACGTAGCGGTCGTAACAAAACATTGTGTATGCAAACCAGATGGCGTTGGTTTCCTAGAGAGCGTTGGTTGTGAGCGTAACGTCAAATAGCGGTGCCGCCATTTGCATGACGGCCGTCATAGCGAAACAAACAGTCTAGTATAGTTATAACTGTTTCCCATCTACTGACTGACTTATTTATCCCATCCCTATAAATCTATATCTTTTGGTTTTAGGTCAAAAAACTCATTAAGGGATGTTTTCACTTCTTCTTCTACATTTTTTACCATTGAGAAAATTTTGCAAGGATCGAAAAATATGGTAATCACCAGGTGCTAAGTCAGGGGAGTAAGATGGTGATCGCTAGGTGCTAAGTCAGGGGAGTAAGATGGTGATCGCTAGGTGCTAAGTCAGGGGAGTAAGATGGTGACCGCTAGGTGCTAAATCAGGGGAGTAAGATGGTGATCGCTAGGTGCTAAGTCAGGAGAGTAAGATGGTGATCGCTAGGTGCTAAGTCAGGGGAGTAAGAGGGTGATCGCTAGGTGCTAAGTCAGGGGATTAAGATGATGATCGCTAGGTGCTAAGTCAGGGGAGTGGCGGATGTTGCAATACTTTCCATTTTCAGTCAATTACTTTTTTTGTGTGACGAATGCCACATGTGATCTGGCGTTATCATGGTGAAAAAGAATGCCCTTCCTATTCACCAAATGAGGTAGTTTTTAATCAATTCCTGATTTAATTTGTCAAATTGTTCCCAGTACTTATCGGCGTTTATTGTTTCATTTAATTTTAAAAGTTCGTAATACACTATACCCTTACTATTCCACCACACACGTAATACACTATACCCTTACTATCCCACCACACACATAATATGACCTTTTTCTGGTGCGATTCTCCTTTGGAGGCAGAGAGAGTTGCTTGTCCGGGGGTTGATCAGAGTCGTTTTCTTGTAACATTATTGTATACAACCTACTTTTCGTCACCCTTTACAATCCGATCCAAGAATGGTTCTGGCGAGCAAAGATCCGTAGATAGTCAGCCTATCCGATAAGTTTTTCTGCGACAAATCATGTGGCACCCAAACAGAGAACTTTGACACCATTTTCAGCTTATGGAGATGCCTTAAAACGTTTGATTTGCTAATATTCAATCTCTCTGCAAGTTCTCGTGAGGTCAGTCGAGGGTCTGCATCCATTATGGCCCGGAGTTGTCGTCGTTCGTCATCAATTTCATTGGGCCGTCCGACGCGGTTTTCATCTTTGAGGGATAAATTCCCAGAACGGAACTTGTTAAACCACTTACGACACGTTCGAGTTTTCACGACACCTTCACCGTACACTGAACAAATGTTATTAGTTGCGACAGTTGCATCGTTTCCTTTTTTACTTCGTGCAACATACAATGTCTCGAAATGAATTTTTTTCTCGACCATTTGCAGTTTTTTTGGGGGGTCGTTACACGACCGAAGTTGAAACAAAATTGGCCGAAACAGACGTAAAGCATCTATTTTAAAAGCAATGATAATCAAAAAGGTTTCAAGACTAAAGAAAAACATTTAGACCATTTCTAAATAAGTACCGTTAAAACGGCAACAACTTTCGCATCAACCTATTAGAATATGTTTTCTTTTTTCAGGACAAACCATTTCAATGCGAGCTTTGTTCGAAACGTTTCGCGTATGCATCAACTCTCCGCGAACACACCCGTGCCCATCTCGGAGAGCAGAATCACGTCTGCACTATATGTTCCCGTCGCTTCTCACGCAGGTTCGCTCTGGCGCGACATCAGTTGACCCACACGCACGCGCGGCCTTACGCATGCAAGCACTGCGGACGTACGTACACGCAGACCAATGATCTTAAGGCACATGTGAAAAGGACGCATGCTGAAGCGCCAACTGAGAAACTTTTAGATTATTGTGTGAAGCAAGTTATACCGTGAAGTGATTTTACTTTATTCAACTTTGTAAAAGAATATTTATTATTAAATTACTTTATTGTTTAATTAATTACATTTTTCTCCGCTACACATGTTTCTATCTCAAGTTTCACAGGGTGAATGATCTCAGTTTGTTACGGGAGCAATGCTTAGGTCCAACTGGTGTCATGCATCATCATCGGAAGTGTTTGTAGTCTATTGACAGTAAATGTCCGTTTATTAGAACAACACTAATTTGTTATTTGTATTTTAGTGCCATTTTCTAGGTCTCGAAATCTACTTTTTGTAAGAAATTCAACTGTTATTTCACGAAACTGTGTATTTCGTAATGTTTTTTCGACAAAGATAGCTAATCAAAACACGATCGTGATTTTTTTCCATTTTTTAATATTTTTTTTACATCAAATGTTCAAAATAAGCACCATTGTTAGCTATGCATAGCCTACACCTTCTACATAGGTCAACGTCAACCAGCCGCTGCTACCTGATAACTCTGATAAATAGCGCAGTTACATTAGAACACTTATTTTCACCCTTTAAAGTAGTCTTTGACTTGAAGAAAAAATATCGATTTTTGTGACTTGTACCATTTGAGTAAAATTTTCAACATGATGCTCTAGTACTAGCCAAATGAAATTTAAAGGGTTAATTCTCCATGAACGTGAGTAGTTTTTAACCCTTCCATTATGGTGATAAAAATAATACGCGTGCTCCGGTGTTGGGTAGCGAGTACGCAATAAAAAATTTGCGATTTTAAATTGGAAAAATAAGAACATTCATAGATAATCCCCTTAATTAATTATAATTGAAGTTAAAAATTATAATAATTGAGATTTATTTGCTGAAAACATTAAAAAACCATCTGAAAACATTAAAAAACGCTCACGGAACGGGCGTACGTCTAACCTATTTGCAAGCCTAGAAGCTACTAGTGGCGCGGAACGTCAGTCGCATACCCCGGCGCTTACACCTTTGCTTGCGACGTTGAGACAATTCAGGTTCTCGCAATTCAGTCTAGTATGCAAGAGTGAGATGCGAATATAGTGTCGCGCTTCCCGCATACTATTCACCTATCGTCAAGACGAGGCACTCGCAGCGTTTAAATGCGAATTTGTTTTCGATCTTTACAAAACACCTCGATGTAGTCGATAAATTCTGATTATTATTAATATTATTTTTTAAATCAATGCGTAAATATATTATGGAGGAATAGCTAAAATCTTAACCTTGTATTTATAATATTTATAGAGATATTGATGGTTATTAGAAGCAACGTGTAGAAGATACCCAACACAGGGAAGGAAAGGTTAAGAAAAAAATTTACGGGGCACCCGAAGATATATACCTGAACTGGACAGTACCAAACTTTGCTTAGGTGATAGTTTATAACGGTATTCTAGAACCAACTTTGGTGTATGGATAGGGTACGGTAGAGGAAGACTAAGGAAAGAATGGCTAGACCAAGTGAATGATATTTTGAAAGGAAATGTAAAAATTCAGAGAAATCGTAGGAGTTACGAGGGCCATCTAGAAAGTAAGGTTACAACATTTATGTAGGATCGAAAAATGCTTGTATTTAATTGAAATTCACAGGATACTTCACAAATATATTCAACTATTTTTCAACGTAATCGCCGTCGAGATCGAGACATTTCTGTAGTCGGTGCACCAGCTTTTGTATGTCAGTGTCATAGACCTCCGCCGCCAGCTCTTTCAGCCACTTCTTCACAGCTTCCTCGACCTCCTGATCGTTGAAAAATTGTTGGGGTGTAGTGACACACCCACGTCTCATCCCCCGTCACGATAGAGTCCAAACGAACTTCTCCCTTCTGTGCAAAACGATCCAAAAATTCATGCGCGGCGGTCACGCGATTTTGACGGTGCTCCGGTGTAAGCATAATGGACACCCATCTCGCACACAACTTCTTGTAACCAAGTTTTTCCGATGCAATATTACCGAGGAGACTTCGAGAAATGTCAGGAAATTCTTCGTGAAGGTCGTCAAGCGTCACACGGCGGTCATTTCGCACTTGTTCTTCAATTTTTTGCACAAATTCATTAGAAATCACTGCCTTGCCTCGTCGTGAGTATCAGTACGGCCTTCTCTGAACAACCTACCCCACTTCGTGACATGTTGTCGACTCATTACATCACTACCATAAATTTCCATGAGCTTCCGATGGATATTCGCGGCGGTATTGTTCTGCAAAGTCAAAAAACTGATGACCGCGCGGGTCTCGCACGGACGAGAGTTTGCGGGAGCGCACGAAAACCTTTCCATCGGAAGAATTTACTGTGATTGAACAAAATAGCCGACAAACACGCGGGACCAAACAAACTGACCATAGGATCCCCCCTACACGCCAGGTGCACAAACTTTGAAACGAAAAATTTTCCCCGGCCTCAGGAGCCCTTGTAACCTTAGTGTCTGGATGACCCTCGTATATGGAAAAGTGTATGGATATAAAAAAAGAGGTCAAAGATGTTTATCACAATAAGAAAGTCTGGCACTCTCCTCTATACCTACCGCAACAAGGCAACAGAGAAATCGTAGGAGTTATATGAGAAAGTGTATGGATATTAAAAAAGAGGTGAAACATGTGTATCACGATAAGAAAGTCTGGCACTCTCCTCTCTACCTACCGCAATAGGACAACAGCATGATGGGATGTATTTATGGTAGTCATAAAAATAAAAAATATATTTAATTTAAGTATTTTTATTTTGCAAGGTATATTTATTTACAATACCTATATAGTAATTACATTTATTAATTATGAAAGTGAAAAAAATTATTACATTTATTAATTATGAAAGTGAAAAAAATAATTACATTTATTAATTATGAAAGTGAAAAAAATAATTACATTTATTAATTATGAAAGTGAAAAAAATAATTACATTTATGAATTATGAAAGTGAAAAAAATTATTACATTTATTAATTATGAAAGTGAAAAAAATTATTACATTTATTAATTATGAAAGTGAAAAAAATGATTACATTTACTAATTATGAAAGTGAAAAAAATTATTACATTTATTAATTATGAAAGTGAAAAAAATACCGTTGGTGATTTATGATCACCAACGGACCGGAAGAGGAAAGTCCTTTCCTCTTCCGGTCCTTCATCCTGAAGACGTTCAGGACCAGGTAGTCTCAGGATACCAGCTCTTCCTTTATCTCCTCGACTCCGAAGGAGGTATGGACGCCGTGTAGGACAACAAGGAGGAGTCTCTCGTGGTCCAGTTGATAAGTGTAATATGGCACTTGGAGGCGGTTGGCCTCTTTGGCCGGCAGACGGTACGCATCGACAGACTTAGTCTGAATGCGAAGGTCGCCATTACTAAGGGCCTTTGCCATGAAAGGCATGTTGGCCGCGTGGAGCTTGATTCTGAACTCTGCGTAACACGATCCGACTTGGTCAGATATGTAGCCGGTTTGGGGGAGGCCGGTGTGGTTGGAGAAGGTTAACACATAGGACTAGGCTTTTTCTGCTTCTTGGAAGCGGTCGGTTTGGAACCCTCTTATTTATGAGGGTTCTGAGACCACCTGCCAGTCCACTCCGACAGGGCTGGCGATACAGAGCCAGGCACATAGGTGATGGTGTCAGAGTTCGGGGGCGAGGGAGAGTCGACAGACTTCCTCATTTGAGTCTCGGGCTGGTCGGCAGGAGGCGAAGGGGTTCTCGTTGCCTTCCTTGGGGGAGAGCGAGATGAAGAGATAGCTCCATCATCACTCGTCACAGCTTTGAGGCCCGTGGCCTTTATAGATATATCCCCCAGTAGAAGGAGGGTTCGCCGTTTTAGACGCCGTGCTTGAGAACAGCACGTCAATCACGTCCTGCAGGTTTGTGAGAGATTCTGGGGGAGCTGTCTCGAGGTAAACCCGCATTAATTTGCAGTTTTGCCCCTTGTTAATCCGCCAGTGTGTAACGTTTGCCCACTTGGAGGACATTGTTAACAACTGGTGTTATTATATACATGTATATGCACTATAAAGTTGGAGAGAGGAGGGAAGCGAAGTGTCCGTTTCACTTACCCGATGAGGCGACTTCGGTGAACGTCGTCGGACGCGACACTCAAGCACTGTTAATGTCTGATTTTTCACTCGGAGAAAGTCCCTTATTTTGACCGTTTGCTAACGGTAAACAATTGATGGTGACGGTAACTGCTTAGCGCGGCAGAATACTCCCACTCAGCGCCGACCTCAGCTTATAATGGCACAAAAACTCTATTTCAAAATCATTGGCTTGAGGTTCTGGAGAGTGCGGGGGGTATTAAATGCTACCTCTACGTCCAATCCATCTGTTCGGCAAGTTTTTGTCACACTAGAAGCTCTAAAGACACAAGGCATTGATAGAGCATACATTCAGTTGTTCAACAACATCTATAAGGATGCAACAGCAAAAATACAGCTCCACAAATCCTCGGAAACCTTCTAAATTGGTAAAGGAGTTCGTCAAGGAGATACTATTTCTCCAAAATTATTCACAACTACGGGATAATAAAGGCCTGGTGATTGATGGAAAATACCTGAGCCATTTGAGATTTGCAGAAAATATCGTTATATTCTCACAAAACCCGAATGATCTTCAGCACCAATTTCAAGAATTAGCAGAGGTCAGTAAAGAAGTTGATTTAAAAATGAATATATCAAAAACCAAATATATGATGAACAGCTTTGCTACCCCTAAACCAATAATTGTAGACATAAAGCCACTGGAACTTGTCCAGGAATATGTGTATTTGGATCAACTTATTTTCTTTGTAGGTGTCATATCGGAGGAAATAGCACGAAGAACAAAACTAGCATGGAGCTCATTTGTACGTTTGAACAACATCTTCAAAAGTAATCTCCCCATATCCTTGAAGCGAAGGGTCTACAACCAGTGCATTCTTCCAGTACTTACGTATGACTGCGAGACATGGACGCTCACAGTAAAGAACACACAAAAGCTCCAGACCGCACAAAGGGGCATGGAGAGATGCATGTTGGGATACACTAAAAGAGACCGTAAACGAAACATCTAGATTCGTAATATAACAAAGGTAGAAGAGGTTATAAAGGTGTGCAAGAAAATTAAATGGCAATGGGCAGGACACGTAACCAGAATTTTAGACTCCCGATGGACATATGAAATAATCTAAAGGTATCCAAGAGGCATAAAGATGAAAGATGAAATTAGGAAGCATCACATGGCACCAACGAGCAAAAAACCTAACTATTTGCAGTCAACTTGGGGAGACCTTCATCCAGCAGTGAATCGACCCTGGATGATGATGACACTACACTACACCTTAAGTCAAGTTTGTTACTCTCACACATTGGAAGATCTATTAAGGTGTCTTTGTGAATAACAATCAAGTTTGTTACTCTCACACATTAGAAGATCTATTAAGGTGTCTTTGTGAATAACAATCAAGTTTGTTACTATCACACATTGGAAGATCTATTAAGGTGTCTTTGTGAATAACAATCAAGTTTGTTATTATCACACATTGGAAGATCTATTAAGGTGTCTTTGTGAATAACAATCAAGTTTGTTATTATCACACATTGGTAGATCTATTAAGGTGTCTTTGTGAATATCAATCAAGTTTGTTACTATCACACTTTGGAAGATCTATTAAGGTGTCTTTGTGAATAACAATCAATTTTGTTACTCTCACACATTGGAAGATCTATTAAGGTGTCTTTGTGAATAACAATCAAGTTTGTTACTATCACACATTGGAAGATCTATTAAGGTGTCTTTGTGAATAACAATCAAGTTTGTTACTGTCACACATTGGAAGATCTATTAAGGTGTCTTTATGAATAACAATCAAGTTTGTTACTATCACACATTGGAAGATCTATTAAGGTGTCTTTGTGAATAACAATCAAGTTTGTTACTATCACACATTGGAAGATCTATTAAGGTGTCTTTGTGAATAACAATCAAGTTTGTTACTATCACACATTGGAAGATCTATTAAGGTGTCTTTGTGAATAACAATCAAGTTTGTTATTATCACACATTGGAAGATCTATTAAGGTGTCTTTGTGAATAACAATCAAGTTTGTTATTATCACACATTGGTAGATCTATTAAGGTGTCTTTGTGAATATCAATCAAGTTTGTTACTATCACACTTTGGAAGATCTATTAAGGTGTCTTTGTGAATAACAATCAATTTTGTTACTCTCACACATTGGAAGATCTATTAAGGTGTCTTTGTGAATAACAATCAAGTGTGTTACTATCACACATTGGAAGATCTATTAAGGTGTCTTTGTGAATAACAATCAAGTTTGTTACTGTCACACATTGGAAGATCTATTAAGGTGTCTTTATGAATAACAATCAAGTTTGTTACTATCACACATTGGAAGATCTATTAAGGTGTCTTTGTGAATAACAATCAAGTTTGTTACTATCACACATTGGAAGATCTATTAAGGTGTCTTTGTGAATAACAATCAAGTTTGTTACTATCACACATTGGAAGATCTATTAAGGTGTCTTTGTGAATAACAATCAAGTTTGTTACTATCACACATTGGTAGATATATTAAGGTGTCTTTGTGAATATCAATCAAGTTTGTTACTATCACACTTTGGAAGATCTATTAAGGTGTCTTTGTGAATAACAATCAATTTTGTTACTCTCACACATTGGAAGATCTATTAAGGTGTCTTTGTGAATAACAATCAAGTTTGTTACTATCACACATTGGAAGATCTATTAAGGTGTCTTTGTGAATAACAATCAAGTTTGTTACTGTCACACATTGGAAGATCTATTAAGGTGTCTTTATGAGTAACAATCAAGTTTGTTACTATCACACATTGGAAGATCTATTAAGGTGTCTTTGTGAATAACAATCAAGTTTGTTACTATCACACATTGGAAGATCTATTAAGGTGTCTTTGTGAATAACAATCAAGTTTGTTACTATCACACATTGGAAGATCTATTAAGGTGTCTTTGTGAATAACAATCAAGTTTGTTATTATCACACATTGGAAGATCTATTAAGGTGTCTTTGTGAATAACAATCAAGTTTGTTATTATCACACATTGGTAGATCTATTAAGGTGTCTTTGTGAATATCAATCAAGTTTGTTACTCTCACACATTGGAAGATCTATTAAGGTGTCTTTGTGTATAACAATCAAGTGACTGAACTCTAACTAAGATGATAATGAAATCTCTGAATATTTATGATATGTAAATAATAATCTATAATTAATATAAAAAAAATATATGAATTTGCTTAAATTGAAAAGGTTTGATCTTATATTAAACCATTCTACATAATCTCTCCCGTGCCGGTCCTCTTGTAGAAAGTTCTAGAGAAGGCGGCTGGACCACCCATCCCGCACGATGTGAAGTATCCTCGGCGGTACATCAGCATTGCCCCAAGCACCAGAGGAATGGTAATGAACATTCCTGGAATATATCAAACTGCGTAAGTTACATGTGCGGATTACAGTATCATGTACAGATGACACGGTAGTGTCGGCGGAGAGTGGAGATGTATTGTAGAGTTTGATATGTTAATTGTATGAGAGATGCGAAGATTGTATGGGAGGGGCTGTATTGGATGTATGCGTCACCTAAAAATATGATTTATGTATTATATATTTTCTTGTTTTGTTTGATATGTAAAGATGTTTTGCTGTGTACTGATTGTAAACAGCAATACACCTGCCGGGTTGAATAAAAAAATCCAATTTGTTTCAATTAAGACTTAATATTTATCTGATTAATTGGAAGCCAATAAGCCTACCTGGTTGTACATGGCAATAAACCTGCCGGGTTGAATAAAGAATTCGAATCGGTTTCAATTGAGACTTCTTAATATTTCTTTGATTAATTGGAAGCCAATAAGTCCACCTGGTTGTACATGGCAATAAACCTGCCGGGTTGAATAAAGAATTCCAATTTGCTTCAATTAAGACTTCTTAATATTTCTCTGATTAATTGGAAGCCAATAAGCCCACCTGGTTGTACATGGCAATAAACCTGCCGGGTTGAATAAAGAATTACAATTTGTTTCAATTAAGACTTCTTAATATTTCATTGATTAATTGGAAGCCAATAAGCCCACCTCGTTGTACATGGCAATAAACCTACCGGGTTGAATAAAGAATTCCAATTTGTTTCAATTAAGACTTCTTAATATTTCTCTGATTAATTGGAAGCCAATAAGCCCACCTAGATGTACATGGCAATAAACCTGCCGGTTTGAATAAAAAATTCCAATCCGTTTCAATTAAGACTTATATTTCACAATCTGTCTTTCAATCTGTTTCAATTAAGACTTATATTTCTCTGATTAATTGGAAGCCAATAAGCCCACCTGGTTGTACATGGCAATAAACCTGCCGGGTTGAATGAAGAAATCCAATCTGTTTCAATTAAGACTTCTTAATATTTCTTTGATTAATTGGAAGCCAATAAGCCCACCTCGTTGTACATGGCAATAAACCTACCGGGTTGAATAAAGAATTCCAATTTGTTTCAATTAAGACTTCTTAATATTTCTCTGATTAATTGGAAGCCAATAAGCCCACCTAGATGTACATGGCAATAAACCTGCCGGTTTGAATAAAAAATTCCAATCCGTTTCAATTAAGACTTATATTTCACAATCTGTCTTTCAATCTGTTTCAATTAAGACTTATATTTCTCTGATTAATTGGAAGCCAATAAGCCCACCTGGTTGTACATGGCAATAAACCTGCCGGGTTGAATGAAGAAATCCAATCTGTTTCAATTAAGACTTCTTAATATTTCTTTGATTAATTGGAAGCCAATAAGTCCACCTGGGTGTCCATGGCAATAAACCTGCTGGGTTGAATGAAGAATTCCAATCTGTTTCAATTAAGACTTCTTAATATTTCTCTGATTAATTGGAAGCCAATAAGCCCACCTAGATGTACATGGCAATAAACCTGCCGGTTTGAATAAAAAATTCCAATCCGTTTCAATTAAGACTTATATTTCACAATCTGTCTTTCAATCTGTTTCAATTAAGACTTATATTTCTCTGATTAATTGGAAGCCAATAAGCCCACCTGGTTGTACATGGCAATAAACCTGCCGGGTTGAATGAAGAATTCCAATCTGTTTCAATTAAGACTTCTTAATATTTATCTGATTAATTTGAAGGCAATAAGCTCACCTGGTTGTACATGGGAATAAACACACCTGGTTGTATAAAGAATTCTAGTCTGGAAAATCTTTCTGATTAGTTGGATAGCAATAAGCCAGCAAGGTTGTACTGTATACACTAAAAGTGCAATACAATACAATATATTCAAGAAATACGATAACTTTTTACTGGACAACCAAATACTGGTAATTTTTAGAAAACCTGTCTTGAACATGTAATAAACATTAAAAAAATAGGTATAAAATAGGTACCGATGAATGTGCCAATAAGAATGGCGGCGTCTCTCTCTGGTCGGTTACCATAGGCGTCCACACAACGCATGTGCCTTTGGAGTTGTTCCAGGTGGATTATAGATTTGCCCCGCATCTCTATGGGCTCGTGGCAACTGGAAACGTTAAGTTTTATTAGTTATTAACAATATATACCGATATCCTCCGAAACTTATATAATTATCTAATTAGGACCAAATTAGAATATGCATCTACGGTTTGGGCTCCTCATCAGCTCAAATATAAGAATAATATAGAACAAATACAAAGAAAATCCTCAGATATCTATGGTACAGGACAAAGGGGGATTACCCTAAATATGCTCACCATGTCCAACTTCTCACGATGTGTAATTATAGAAGCCTCGAAACAAGAAGGCAAGAATCCATTGCGATATTCCTAATAAAGGTTTTCCAAGGTTGCTTTAACTGTCCCGCGATTCTAGAAGCACTAAGTTTATATGTACCTAATAAATATGCCCGTGCAAGGAATCACCCTCTGTTCTACATACCAACTTACAGAAGGAATATCATGGCTAAACACTCAGTCACGCGTGGTATAGATATATTGAACCAACTGAGTGACACTGTGGATATATTATATTCTCGGCATCGCCTAGCAGTATGAGAATCTCTCCGTGCCCATCTTCTCTGTGATCTCTTTTTAACCCTTCCCTTACGGTGATAAAAATAATACGCGTGCTCCGGTGTTGGGTAGTGAGTACGCAATAAAAAATTAGCGATTTTAAATCGGAAAAATAAGAACATTCATAGACAATCCCCTTAATTAATTATAATTGAAGTTAAAAATTATAATAATTGAGATTTATTTGCTGAAAACATTAAAAAACCATCTGAAAACATTAAAAAACGCTCACGGAACGGGCGTACGTCTAACCTATTTGCAAGCCTAGAGGCTACTAGTGGCGCGGAACGTCAGTAGCATACCCCGGCGCTTACGCCTTTGCTTGCGTGGTTGAGACAATTCAGCTCTTCGCAATTCAGTCTAGTATGCAAGAGTGAGATGCGAATATAGTGTCGCGCTTCCCGCATACTATTCACCTATCGTCAAGACGAGGCACTCGCAGCGTTTAAATGCGAATTTGTTTTCGATCTTTACAAAACACCTCGATGTAGTCAATAAATTCTGATTATTATTAATATTATTTTTTAAATCAATGCGTAAATATATTATGGAGGAATAGCTAAAATCTTAACCTTGTATTTATAATATTTAAAGAGATATTGATGGTTATTAGAAGCAACGTGTAGAAGATACCCAACACAGGGAAGGAAAGGTTAAAGAGCTTATTTGATATGTATTGGGTGTACAAATAAGTCACCGCCGTTTGACAAAAGTTGGCGCCACCAGTAAGTTATGGTTAAAATTGTCAGATGTAAAATGTCATTATCGTAAGGTTGGACATCTGTCAACAACATGACCTTGAAATATTAGTGAATTTTTATCAGTATAACATATTTTTTTGTGTTCGAAAATGTCAAGTTTTGAGCCGAATAAGCGTCATTTGCGGGAACTTTTGATTTACTTCTTCAATTTGAAGAAATCTGCAGCTGAGGCGCATCGATTGCTTGTAGAAGCATATGGTGAGGCTGCCTTAAGTGAGAGAAGTTGTCGTGAGTGGTTTCAAAAGTTTAAGAACGGTGAATTTGACATCGAAGACAAAGAACGTAGCGGAAGGCCGAAAGTGTACGAAGACGCGGAATTGGAAGTATTATTGGATCAAGATTCGTGCCAAACGCAAGAAGAACTTGCACTTACATTAGGAGTGACTCAACAAGCAATTTCACATGGGTTGAAATCATTGGGAATGATTCAAAAACAAAGAAATTGGGATTCATATGAACTGACACGGAGAAACTTTGAATGCCAATTTTCCACATGTGAAATGCTGCTTGCCAGGCATAAACGAAAGGGTTTTCTGCACCATATAGTCACTGGTGATGAAAAATGCATCCATTATGATAATCCAAAAAGGAAGAAATCATGGGGATTCCCTGGTCATGCTTCAACATCTACGGCTAAGCCAAATATTCATGGAAAAAAACTGTTGTTGTGTATTTGGTGGGATCAGCTTGGTGTCGTGTATTATGAGTTGCTCAAACCGAATGAAACCATTGCTGGGGCTGTCTACCGAACATAATTGATGAGATTGAGTCGAGCACTCGAGGAAAAGCGCGCCCACTACTACGCCAGACACGACAAAATTATTCTCCTGCATGATAATGCTAGTCCACATGTTGCGGCACCGGTCAAAACCTATTTGGAAACACTCAATTGAGAAGTTTTACCCCACCCGCTGTATTCACCAGACATTGCTCCTTCTGATTACCACTTGTTTTGATCGATGACGCATGGCCTGTCTGAGCAGCACTTCACATCATATGAAGATACCAAAAATTGAGTCGATTCGTGGATAGCCTCAAAAGATGATGATGATGACTGACGCGGTATTCGTATGCTGACAGAAAGATGGGGAAAAGTAGTGGCAAGCGATGGGTACTACTTCGAATAAAACATGAGGTTCCGTTCTTTCACAATAAATGCCCATTTTTTTATAAAAAACGGCGGAAACTTATTTGTACACCTAATACATTTTTCCAACTTGAGAAAATTCCATCAATCGGTTTCCTCTTTCGTTCCTTTCCTCTTAGCCGAAATTACCCGTGCACTCTTCATCATTCCTGGTGAGTCCTATTTTTGCGTTAAAGTCTCCCATGATAATTTTAAAGTGGTTTTTCTTCTTATGTATGTATGTATGTATGTATGTATGTACGTATGTATGTATGTACATACGTACGTACGTATGCACGCACACAATATATACACATATATACGTATACACCTACAGACACACACATATTTACTCCAAGACCAAGAGGGTTGGAGATAGATGGTGGACTGATTTCAAGACAAAGCAGAGATCCACGATACTCAGCAATGAGAATGGAATGAATGGTAATAAAAAGTTATTGAAACGGTAAAAATTTACATGATATCAGAGATGTTGCGAGGATTATCCCTTCGAATGAGTGCAGCCAGACTATCGACCATCCACTGGTTAGTGCAGTCACAGAGGTACGGATTTTCTTGGATCTCAATGATCTTCATCAGGTCCCAACGCCCCACTAGTCCATTGTCGATCACTGAGATGTTGTTACGATCCAGGTAAATCTATAAATTAAAACCATACAAGTGAAGACATTAAATAATTATCTAAAATAGGTTATATTTCCTATACTAAAGAAACTGTGACGTTTCACAAATTTGCCCCAATACAACCTTGTAACGACGTTCAGTAATATTAATTATTTTATCAACTTTAATATAAGCCTTGATTCTAATAAATAGCAAATTATTTAGGTAAATAATATGCGTATCCAGAAAGTAAGTGTACTGAGACTCTCACGACCGGATGGATTTTATTTTCGACATGTTGGCTACACTTCCGTGTAGCCTGACCCTTCCCCTCCGCAACGAGACCGGTTCGAGGTCAGTACGTTGAGAAGTGTCGACGCGACAACACGTTTCGTGAAAAATGTCAATCCAATCTCCCGCCAAGTGCGAAATACGCGGTGTCATCCGTTATCTCGTTTGGAAGGGAAAACCTCCGGTTGAGGTTTATAATGAAAACTGCATATGGTGATAAAGCTATGAATCGTACGAGTGTGTACAAGTGGTGTCGCGAGTTTAAAAACGGTCACGTCACACCTCTTCACCCTCCGCCAAAAAGTTCAAAATCACAATTTCAGCAAAGAAAATCATGGCATCCGTGTTTTGGGACTGTCAAGGCATAATTTTAATTGAATATATGCCTCAAGAGGAGACCATCAACTCTGCAAGATACTGTGAGACCCTAAAAAAATTGCGGAGGGCGATTCAGAGCAAGAAGAGAGGCATGCTGACAAAGGGAGTCTGCCTGCTGCACGACAATGCCAGACCACACACGGCCAACGCCACGAAGGAACTGCTCGCCTCGTTTAAATGGGATGTCCTGAACCATCCCGCGCATTCCCCTGACCTAGCACCTTCAGATTACTATTTCTTTACCTCCCTGAAGCTGCACATGGGTGGAAAAAGGTTTTCAACCGACGAGGAGGTAAATGAGGAGGGGGAGAAGTGGACGGAGGAGTTGGCGGGAAACTACTTCGAGGAAGGCAACAAAAAGTTGATACCACGCTTCACCACCTGCATTGAGAGGAATGGCGACTATGTCGAAAAATAGCTTACATATGTACTACGGTAACCACGTAATTTTTTTGTTTAAATAAAAAAAAATTGTAACCTACAAAAATTCAGTACACTTACTTTCTGGATATGCCTCGTACATTACATAAAACTAACAATAATGACAAATTAATACATCTTGTTGCAAATTAGCAAAAATGTGGCAGTTTGTTAAAATCAAATAATATACGTTCATGGAAAGTCACTACGTTAGTCTGCATTGGCTAGGGATGGGGTATACGATAATTGGATTTTCCATTTTTTTTATACATAAAATTAAATGTTCGTCATTAGTATTAATTCATTGTGGATCTTGGCCTATTTAAAGATAGATACAAATCATACAATACATTAGAAAGTCAGTATAATGAAAATTAGGAATTAAAACGTCAGTTTAGAGAAAAAACAATTTTTCGATTTATAAAAAAACGATTCGGTTTGTAAAAAAAAAACGATTTTACCCCATCCCTTTGAGACATGACATTTCAAACGTCACAGGGACCATTCTACATTTCTTGAGTATAATACAGAGCGTCAATTATCCATGAGTTCGATAAACTTAATACATTTTTATTTGGGCCCAGATCTCCATAAGATGAGCTTTTGTTAAAGAATTCCAGTTTTCATTTAAGGCCTCTTTAGCATCATACCAGGTTACAATAAAATACACTTTTAAGTTTGTTCCAGAGTCATGCCGAGTGGACCACAAATATAAATTTGTTACATGACGTATAGTGTCTTGGTACGCAACGGCGTTTCTCGTAGCCTGACCGAAGTGAAGTGTTTTGAATAAAAGAATTGGGATTGTTAAACACGCAAAATAATGTTAACAGAACGTGACGGTTTCTTTGCTGTCTGATTTTAAGAAATTGAAGTCTGATCTGTAACGAATGCACGGTCCATCAGTAGAGCGCCAATAATCCGGTGCTCGTTTATCCTGGGGTTGGATTAACCGTGGTCGTCTGTATTTAAAATTGTATTTTAAGCACTTTTGATAAATATTTGTTTCAAAAATTTAAACGAATGTTCACGTTTTGACATTAACAGAGCAAGCACCTAAGCTGTTATAAAATCTTTGGTTTACATTATACCAATTCACTAATGCTAGTAAGTTGGTGATGTTTTTTTGCGTTCACACTGTCACAAAAATGTGTGGATCCGGGGCTTCCCAATGTAATTGCTGTTGTATGATTTTTTAAACACTAAGAAAGCTTGGTCGTGTAAAAATGTGTGGATCCGGGGCTTCCCAATGTAATTGCTGTTGTATGATTTTTTAAACACTAAGAAAGCTTGGTCGTGTAAAAATGTGTGGATCCGGGGCTTCCCAATGTAATTGCTGTTGTATGATTTTTTAAACACTAAGAAAGCTTGGTCGTGTAAAAATGTGTGGATCCGGGGCTTCCCAATGTAATTGCTGTTGTATGATTTTTTAAACACTAAGAAAGCTTGGTCGTGTAAAAATGTGTGGATCCGGGGCTTCCCAATGTAATTGCTGTTGTATGATTTTTTAAACACTAAGAAAGCTTGGTCGTGTAAAAATGTGTGGATCCGGGGCTTCCCAATGTAATTGCTGTTGTATGATTTTTTAAACATTAAGAAAACTTGTTCAAGTAAAAATATGTGGATCCGGGGCTTCCCAATGTAATTGCTGTTGTATGATTTTTTAAACACTAAGAAAGCTTGTTCGTGTAAAAATGTGTGGATCCGGGGCTTCCCAATGTAATTACTATTGTATGATTTTTTCAAACGTTAAGAAAGCTTGTTCACGTAAGCGCGATTCATATGGTGAAGAATAATAAATTCACGTAAGTGCGATTCATATGGTGAAGAATAATAAATTCACATAAGTGCGATTCATATGGTGAAGAATAATAAATTCACGTAAGCGCGATTCATATGGTGAAGAATAAGTTTTTGAGATTTATTAATTTTAAATTGGGCATTCACGACGGGTAATTGGTGGACAGGTGACGCCTATGGGCGCATCATGGTCATTTTTACAATTGGAAATTTTTATGACTGAGCATTTTTAAAACTGGACATTCCTTGAACTGGGCATTCCTATAATTGGGCAGCCCTATAACTATGCATTCCTATAATTGGGCATTCATATAATAGGGCATTCATATAATTGAGCATTCCTATAATTGGGCATTCCTATAATTGGGTATTCCTATAATTGAGCATTCCTAAAATTGGGCATTCCTATAACTAAGAATTTCTATAATTGGGAATTCTTATAATTATACATTTTTATAATTGGGCATTCCCATAATTATGCATTCTTATAAAATTGGGCATTCATATTGGTCATTTTTAAAATTGGGCATTCCTTTAATTGGTCATTCATATAATTGGGCATTCCTATAATTGGGTATTCCTATAATTAGCATCCCTATAATTGGGAATTCTTATAATTATACATTTTTATAATTGGGCATTCTTATAAAATTGGGCATTCATATTGGTCATTTTTAAAATTGAGCATTCCTATGATTGGTCATTCATATAATTAAGCATGCTTATAATTGGGCATTCTTATAACTAAACATTCCTATAATTGAAAATTCTTATAATTATACATTTTTATAACTGGGCATTCCCATAATTATGCATTCTAATAAAATTGGGCATTCATATTTGTCATTTTTATAATTGGGAATTCCCATAGTTATGCATTATTATAAAATGATTGGAGGTAGACCTATATATGGTAGTCACAAAGACAACCATGAAAAGAGTATGACACAGACAGGATGTTTATTTCAATATTGAATCAGCATATTACAATACAATGTCTAAATAAATAAATGAAATGAGATGGAACTGTTATCAGAACTCCGTCTGTCTTACCTCTTCAAGATGTGGCCACAGCACAGTCTCTCCCACGGCGTCAGGGCGCTGCATGATGGTAGGGTCGATGTAGGACAGCGCAGGGTTGCGCTGGATCCTCAGCACCTTGAGGCCCTCCAGCCCGCTCATGGCATGTTCCGAGATGTTGCGTAGCAATGACATGTCACATAGCCACAGCTCTTCCAGACTTGGAATTTTAGGGAAAGCCCTGGAAATTACAGAAAAAATCGCTTTAAATAAAATTATTTTCCAAGAAAACTTTCTCCATTAAAACATCCTTTTAATAGAGAAAGATCTGAAAATTAATGTCGCTATATTCAAAGTCATGGTGTGGGGTAACACAATGGACGACTTCCGTGTAAAAGGTCGCTAGTTCGAATCCCACGCTGTGCTGTTCCTCTCGAATGACACAGGCATATTTTTCCGCCTAGTATTCGGAATATCTATGACTTCGGTCATATCTATTATTTCAGAAAGAGAAAAAAAAAACATGACTGTGTGCTCATTTTTGTGTACCATCGGATTTAGTACAGCGGTTTGGCTGATGAGTTTGCTGGTGTGCAATGGCTCACAGATTTTAAAAAAAACTTCACAGCATAGCTTCATTTTCCTTCTGAATTGACGTTGAAAAAGCAAGGAGATCTTTGACCACGAGGTCCAGCAGCAACAATGGCGATAGAAAAATGTGAAAGGAAAAGTAAATGTAATTTATATGTGAGCGATTAAAGATTAAAGAAAACGAGTTATGATTTATATCGAACTTTGTGTAGTAATAAGGCACTAACAAAGTCAATGGGGCAATAAAACATGTACTGTATTACAATTTCATTGTATAAATTATAACCTCCTATAGCTTCACACTCGGTGGCCTCTGCCACGATGCCACACAGTTATAATTCAGCGGCGTTTCCAGTGTCACGTGTATTGCTGTTTTGCAACATTTCGTTTTCTGTATTCCAAACAATTGTGTTGTATTACACTTTCGTTATATACAGTACAACCTGGTGGGCTTATTGCCATGTGGCAATATCTTCCAACCAACCAGAAAGATGTGAATAAAGGCCTTAAGTGAAAACCATACTGGAATCCTTTTAACAAAAATCTGGGTTACAACGGGAATCGAACCTGCAATATTCAGGTTAGGAGACAACTGTCTTACCAACTAGGCCACGGAGGTCACCTATTCGAAACATATACTCTAATCAAACAGTATCAAATCTATAATGATAGTTCATAACAGTGATTTAGTACTAACGTTGATGTATGGATATCAAATGTAGACATACAAAAAGACTGAAAGGATCTGAATCATGAGTCTTGTCTGTGTTCCCCTGATGACGAGGTGAAAACCTTGAAACCGGTGGGGTTATACCATTATATAAAGTGTAATAAAGAGTGTTTGACTAAACAAATTTCAAAATAATACTCAAATTAGAATTTAGAGTAGGCATATGTGTTTTGTGTTCTATTCATTATACTAAAGAAAATGTAGCATGGTCCCTGTGACGTTTCACAAATTTGTCCCAATACAACCTTGTAATGACGTTCAGTAATTTTAATTATTTTATCAACTTTAATATAAGCCTCAATTCTAATAAATAGCAAGTTATTTAGGTAAATACATTACATAAAACTAACAATAATGACAAATTAATACATCTTGTTACAAATTAGCAAAAATGTGGCAGTTTGTTAAAATCAAATAATATTTGGTGACGTTTGTCAAAAGTCACTACGTTAGTCTGCATTGGCTAGGGATGGGGTATTCGATAATTAGATTTTCCATTTTTTTACACCTTAAATTAAATGTTCGTAATTAGTATTAATTCATAGTGGATCTTGGCCTATTTAAAGACAGATACAAATCATACAATACATTAGAAAGTCAGTATAATGATAATTAGGAATTAAAATGTCAGTTTAGAGAAAAACGATTTTTCGATTTATGAAAAAACTATTCAATTTGTAAAAAAAAAAAACGATTTTAAACCCACCCCTTTGAGACATGACATTTCAAACGTCACAGGGACCATGCTACATTTTCTTGAGTATAGTTGATATCTAGAGAATGTTATTTTAGTGAAAAAAAATTCGAATGTGGGTTAAGATGGAGAGTTATATACCTGACAAACAATTTATATGAAAATTGCATGTTGTACGAATACTGTCGAAAAAATAACGCAACAACTGCAACTAAAAACATTTGCAACACATTTTGAGAATGTTTAACTTTTCGGCAATGCCAAAGGTGGTTTAAACAAGTTAAAAGTGGTGATTTTAATTTGAAAAACAACCCTCGAAGTGAAGAAGTAGTGAAAGTGGATGATGACGTATTGCGTACAGAAATCTAATCAAATCCAACACTGACTATACGACAATTAGCTGATGAGCTTGGATACTCAAAATCTAGTGTGCAAGAACATCTGAAAAAAATCGGCAAGATTGTGAAGCAGGGCGTATGGATACCGCACGATCTAACGGATGTGAACAAAGCGGTACGCAAGCGCATGTGTGAAGATTTAATCGAAAAAGAGACAAACATTCCGTTTTTACACCATTTAGTGACCAGAGATGAAAAGTGGGTGCTATATTCGAACCAACGACGTAAACGTCAATGACTTTCATAGGAGCAAGTAGCAAAACAGACCCCTCGACTGGGTCTAACTGTAAAATCAGGGCTTTAGAGTCTATGGTGGGATGGAAAAGGCATAATTTATTACGAAGTCCTTCCTTATGGTAAAACAATTATACGAGTGAAGTATACTGTGCCCAACTAGAAAATTTTAATGCAGCAATAAGGCTAAAGAGACCTAATCGACATTCAATTTTATTGCAACGCGACAACGCCCGACCCCCTATATCGAAGATGACTGAAAATAAAATAAAGGAGTTTGGATGAAAAACTATTCTTCACCCACCATATGATATAGTCCCGATTTGGCTCCTTCAGATTATCATTTATTTAGATCTATGCAGCACTATTTAGCTGGAAAAAAATTCGCACTTTAGAAGAAGTGAAAAAAGGTATCGAGGAATATTTTGCATCTAAGTCTACTAAATTCTATTTTGACTATATTAAAAATTTGTTAAATAAATGGAAGAAGGTTGTGTCTACTGAAGGAGAACATATTGTATCGAAGTAATAAATAGATGGAAGAAGGTTGTGTCTACCGAAGGAGAACATATTGTATCGATGTAATAAATAGATGGATGAAGGTTATGTCTACCGAAGGAGAACATATTGTATCGAAGTAATAAAGATATGGAAGAAGGTTGTGTCTACCGAAGGAGAATATATTGTATCGATGTAATAAAGATATGGAAGAAGGTTGTGTCTACCGAAGGAGAACATATTGTATCGAAGTAATAAATAGATGGAAGAAGGTTGTGTCTACCGAAGGAGAACATATTGTATCGATGTAATAAATAGATGGATGAAGGTTATGTCTACCGAAGGAGAACATATTGTATCGAAGTAATAAAGATATGGAAGAAGGTTGTGTCTACCGAAGGAGAATATATTGTATCGATGTAATAAAGATATGGAAGAAGGTTGTGTCTACTGAAGGAGAACATATTGTATCGAAGTAATAAAGATATGGAAGAAGGTTGTGTCTACCGAAGGAGAACATATTGTATCGAAGTAATAAAGATATGGAAGAAGGTTGTGTCTACCGAAGGAGAATATATTGTATCGATGTAATAAATAGATGGATGAAGGTTATGTCTACCGAAGGAGAACATATTGTATCGAAGTAATAAAGATATGGAAGAAGGTTGTGTCTACCGAAGGAGAATATATTGTATCGATGTAATAAATAGATGGAAGAAGGTGGTGCCTACCGAAGGAGAATATATGGTATCGATGTAATAAGATTTTTTTTCGATCTACGTACTCACGCACACACGTATGCGCGCGCGTGTGTGTGTGTAATGTAATGTAAATGAGCCTACATACTTGTAAAGTGATGAATCGCTGGAGATCTTCAGGATGGGATTGTTGGAAAGCGAGAGGAACTTGAGGGAAGTGCTCTCGCCAAGTGTAGCGGGTACAGCCTCCATGAGATTATCGGAGAGGTCCAGCCTCTCGAGATAGCGGGGAGTGTGCAGGAAGGCCACCGGCAAGTCCTTCAGTTGACAGCTACTGAGGTCCAATATCTGGAATATTAATTTATTTTAGAATTAAACAAACAGTTTTTATGATAAAATTGATTATCGTATATTTAATATGAGGGAATTTAAACAGTTTGAACTTGTCACTTCTATACATACTTAACCTGTTCACCGCGTTAAAAATCAAATTCCACGAATCCTGTGCGCGGCACTATTTCAGCGTTTTTTAATTTCTAAGTTTAAACACATATTTTGTTTAGAACCACTGATATTTGATTACAACACCAAGTAAAAATGACACTTAAGTAATTTTCTGATAATAAATAATAGTCATTACTCTTAAGGAGACTCATTAAATAAAGGAGATAAACTAAACATTACGTAAAATAAACAAAGGAATGCTACGATCAAATCAATGCTTCATGACACTCACCCAATCAAATGCATATAGCACTAGTAATGTTTATTTACGTAAGAGAGACTTAGTAATGTTTATTTACGTAAGAGAGACTCATCGCAGGACTCGATCCGCGCGACAGGTCGTTAATGCTGGAAATATTGAGAAACCAAAAAAATTCGGTGCTCTGTTTATTCAACAATATCTCATAAACTAATATATTATTTGACAAGGTTTTCAGAGATGTCGCTAGAATAAAGATTATTTTAAATTTTAGTTCAATTTTTATTCCGGTTTTGTGTCATTTTTTTTAAGTATTTGTGATTTGAAACTTGGATTGTCGTCAGATCACAGGCGTTTGTGCTCCCCGCGGGGAAAGAGTTAAAGCATTTACAAATTGTTGAGCTGCCCTGTTGGTGAGGTAAAACAGTAGATGTTCTTACCTGATAAGGCTTATCGTCTTTGTGCAAGTACAATAATTGTTCGGTCCCGTTCAGGTGTATCAACAAGATATTAAGTTTTACCAGGAGGGGGGGTTGTGAAGTTTCTATATTTTTCTTCAGTAAAAGATCAGATATGTATTTGTACCTATATATACTAATATACTGCATCGAGATTACAATGCTCAGTCTTAAGTAAAATGATTGGAGAAGAAAATCACAAACCTTGAGATATGGCAGACTGACGATTGCTATTACGGAGCTGTGGTCCAGCACGGTGAAGGGGTTTCCACGGAGTCGCAGTTCATCAAGTTCTGGCAGGTGCTCGAAGGCATCCGGATTCAGGCTGTGCAGTGCGTTGTATGACAAGTTCAGAGAGCGCATGGAGTTCAGAGGTTCAAACTTCTCGGCCATGTATTTTCCCTGAAATTTATTTTAGATGACAAGTATGTATGATATATTGACACCGAAACAAGAAAAATAAGTTTCCTATTGCTACAAACAGTTCGATATCTGAGAGTTTAACAATTCTTTTGTAAAGGGATATAGATTTATAAGTTTAATTAAAGTCAGGGGTCGGCAAACTATGGCCCGCGTACCAAACCAGGCCCACCGCCTCATTTTGTACGGCCCGCGAGCTAAGAATGGATTTTACAATTTTAAATTAGTTGAGAATTAGCGAGATACGACCGTATGAGGTGCTCGCATTCGGTGGCCTCTGCTACGACGCCACGCAGTTATAATTCGGCAGTTTTTCCAGTGTCACGTGTATCGCTGTTTTCCAACATTTCGTTTTCTGTATTCCAAACAATTGTATTGTATTTTATTACACTTTCGTTATATACAGTACAATCTGATGAGCGTATTGCCGTGGCAATATCTCCCAACCATCCAGAAATATATTAAAGAGGCCTTAAGTGAAAACTAGACTGGAATCCTTTTTTAAAAATATCTGGATTCCAACGGGAATCGAACCAGCAACATCCGGGTTTGGAGACAAGGGTCTTACCAACTAAGTCCCGGAGGTAGCCTTAGTCTGCTTACATTTTGTTTAATAAACTTTTTTCTCTTGTTACTAAGTGTACATAAACATTCTTGAGTTTGTATCTTGGTCCATAGAGTAAAATATTTGCTTTTTGGCTCTTTACGAAAAAAAAAAATGGCGACTGCTGATTTAAATTATTCCATAGATGTTTTCCACATTTAAGTGTCAAATAACTTTGTAATAAAAAGTAGTAATACGACATAATAAATACCAAATCAATAAATATATGATATTCATTGACCCAAGTCCTAAAATGTCTTAAATCTAACCTCGAAAACTTCAGGGTTGAGTTTCGCAGACGATATATTGTTATGACTGAGATCCAGGCTAGTCATTTTCTGCAATAGCTTAAAACTAGCCGACTGCAGCTTGATGATGCTGCCGTGAGATAGGTCCAGGGTTATGATCGGGAGCTCTGGGAACGGAGTCACCTCTGGAAACTTGTTCAAGCTCATTATCACCCGTTTAGGATTCTTATCTCGGATACCTGGAACAGAATAATAAATTGATGACTTGAATGACATTAAACAGCAATGAAAACAGGACCAAGACTTGAATTATAACTAACTCCATTTATTATTGAACTACATTTATTAACCGGTTCACTGCCACGAGCGTGTTGACGCGCTCTCCGATTCAGTGCTCGCCAGGCCGGCCATACAAAATGAACGCGTAAACGCGCTCTCCTTTGGGCTTGTCGCAAGCCAATATCAAATCCAATTGAAATAATTTATAAATTATAACACATAGTGACATCTATTGGGATGGTCAAGAAATACTTAAATATTACAATTTACCGATATTATCAAAGTTACAGTCATCTTTCTAAAAGCTTTCACTGACAGTCAATACGTGTCTCTGATACAGGGTTACCGACTACAGTTTTTTGCGTCGTAATTGCGATGATTTATAATGACTTCGTTTGTAGTTTTGTTCAATGGTTGATTTTTCACCTTTGTGCGTTATTTTTGTTAATTTTTCAAAGTATTTATTTACAAAGTGTGTTTTCATGTATTCTTTGGTTATTGGCGGTAGTTTTGCGGCATAATACGATGTTTATATAGACTTTTTACGGTTTTATTTTAAAGTTTATTTACCTTTTGCGCTTTATTATAAATCATACAGATAATTTGTTGATTTTAGTTTACAAAGTATATTATATTCCACTTTATTTATAAGTAAACGTGTTTTCTGTGTCAAGTTGTGACAACCCTGACATTTTGTGAATATTTCTGAGTGAACGGCAGCTCAAACGCCCCACGGTGTATATATTAGGTGTACAAATAAGTTTCCGCCGTTTTTTATCAAAAATTGGGCATTTATTGTGAAAGAACGGAACCTCATGTTTTATTCGAAGTATTGCCCATCGCTTGCCACTACTTTTTCCCATCTTTCTGGCAGCATACGGATACCGCGTCGGAAAAATGATTCATCTTTTGAGGCTATCCACGAATCGACCCAATTTTTGGTAACTTCATATGATGTGAAGTGCTGCTCAGACAGGCCATGCGTCATCAATCGAAACAAGTGGAAATCAGAAGGCGCAATGTCTGGTGAATACGGCGGGTGGGGTAAAACTTCCCAATTGAGTGTTTCCAAATAGGTTTTGACCGGCGCCGCAACATGTGGACGAGCATTATCATGCAGGAGAATAATTTTGTCGTGTCTGGAGTAGCAGTGGGCGCGCTTTTCCTCGAGTGCTCGACTCAATCTCATCAATTGTGCTCGGTAGACAGCCCCAGCAATGGTTTCGTTCGGTTTGAGCAACTCATAATACACGACACCAAGCTGATCCCACCAAATACACAACAAGAGTTTTTTTCCATGAATATTTGGCTTAGCTGTAGATGTTGAAGCATGGCCAGGGGTTCCCCATGATTTCTTCCTTTTTGGATTATCATAGTGGATCCATTTTTTATCACCAGTGACTATACGGTGCAGAAAACCCTTTCGTTTATGCCTGGCAAGCAGCATTTCACATGTGGAAAATCGGCGTTCAACGTTTCTCGGTGTCAGTTCATATGGAACCCAATTTCCTTGTTTTTGAATCATTCCCAATGATTTCAACCTATGTGAAATTGCTTGTTGAGTCACTCCTAATGTAAGTGCAAGTTCTTCTTGCGTTTGGCACGAATCTTGATCCAATAATACTTCCAATTCCGCGTCTTCGTACACTTTCGGCCTTCCGCTACGTTCTTTGTCTTCGATGTCAAATTCACCGTTCTTAAACTTTTGAAACCACTCACGACAACTTCTCTCACTTAAGGCAGCCTCACCATATGCTTCTACAAGCAATCGATGCGCCTCAGCTGCAGATTTCTTCAAATTGAAGAAGTAAATCAAAAGTTCCCGCAGATGACGCTTATTCGGCTCAAAACTTGACATTTTCGAACACAAAAAAATATGTTATACTGATAAAAATTCACTAATATTTCAAGGTCATGTTGTTGACAGATGTCCAACCTTACGATAATGACATTTTACATCTGACAATTTTAACCATAACTTACTGGGGGCGCCAACTTTTGTCAAACGGCGGTTATTTGTACACCCAATATTTAGTAAATTTTCATAATATCCTTTATATCTGTATACAAAAAATAATTTTTTTTTAGGTTTTATTTTTGTTGAAAAAATCACAGCCTGCTGGGTACGTCCATACTAATAACTTCCGGCACTTAAAGGGTTAAAGGAGAAGATGAAGGGTTTTTTAACACTGATGACATTGATGGCTTGAATGCCATCTGTACGGCACCGGTACAAAGAACTGTTTCATAGACAAATGGCTGCTGCGCAATGCTCGGAGAATTCAGGTCAATTCCAAAGGCGTAGATCGATGAGAGAAGGTAGCGGGCTGAAGAGATTCCTCTTAGGCAGGTATATGGTAGCAGGTCTCAAGTAAAACACAGGAGATAGAGTGTACTGAGAATATAGTGATTTATTTTGAAAGGGACCCTTCTTATGAACGGTCAATCGCTCATCGCAAGTGCTCACATCTCGTGAAATGCCACAATTTTCGGGAGTTTTGCGCAATGCTTAGGCCGACCGGCCAGCGAGCTAGTCTCGACGCCCGCCCATAAGTCGACATTTCCATTGTGTGTCGTGACAACGCACGGACCCAAACAAATATAAATATACATACAAAAACAAAACAAATATATCAATAATTTACATATCAAATTATACCAAATATAACAAGAATCTATATCTACTCGTATGTTATCATATTTTAGGGTGATGCATACGTCCGATATAACATTAAACAGCAACGTAAACAGGGCCAAGACTTGAATTATAACTAACTCCATTTATTAAAGAGCATGTAGGATTTTTTAACACTGATGACATTGATAACTTAAATGACATTAAACAGCAACGAAAACAGGACCAAGACTTGAATTATAACTAACTCTATTTATTATTAAACTCCATTTATTAAAGGAGAAGATGTAGGATTTTTTAACAGTGATGACATTGATGGATTGAATGACATTAAACAGCAACGAAAACAGGACCAAGAATTGAATTATAACTAACTTCATTTATTAAAAGAGAGCATGTAGGATTTTTTAACACTGATGACATTGATAACTTAAATGACATTAAACAGCAACGAAAACAGGACCAAGACTTGAATTACTAGGCGCGTCCAGAAAGTAAAGAACGATTGCGCACCACGCCCTGCGGCGATTCCCCAACACCGCGATCGTATGCGCGCCAGTTAGCTCCTTCCCCGCTTCAGTGCGAGCCGAGTTTTGTTGCTGAACGGTCGTGCGTCTTTGTTCTGTAACCTTTCAAAATGACTGCGCCCATCGAAAATCCCGCCAAATGTGAAGTGCGTAGTGTCCTTCGTTTTCTGAATGCACAAAATGTTCGGCCTATCGAAATTTATAGGCAACTTTAAGCGCAGTACATGAATCTTTCCCACAAATTTCACGATCGCTCCTACATGAAATAGCGACAGAGTACCTTGGGTAAAACGTAAGAACCAAAGAAACCAAAGAAAAACCAAATCCCAACACCAGAAAAATGATGGCAACAGTATTTTTGGGGCCGAAAGGGTTTGATCCACGTGGAGTTTATGCCAAGAGGACACACAATAAAATCAGAGGCCTTTTGTGAAACTCTTCAACGACTTAGACGCGCCATCCAAAACAAGAGACGTGGAATGTTGTCGGGAAAGGTGGTTTTGATTCGTGACAATGTGCGGCCTCATGCATCAGCACGAACACAGCGAGAACTTCAACGTCTTAAGTGGGAAATTTTTGGACATCCTCCTTACAGCCCTGACTTGGCATTGAGTGATTTTCACTTATTTCCGAAACTAAAGGAATTTTTAGGTGGAAAACAGTTCGCAAACGATGAAGACCTCGAACAAGAAGTGACTTTCTGGCTCAAATCTTTGTCGGTAGAAAAGTATAACATCGGAATTGAAAAATAGGTTCCACGTTACAATAAGTGCCTTGACAGCTATGGCGACTACATTGAAAAATAAAGTAAGGTACTGTGACTTTGTAAATAAAGTTTTGTGTTGATATCTTTAGTTTTTATTAAGTTATGCCAAAACGTTCTTTACTTTCTGGACGACCCACGTATAACTAACTTTATTTACTAAATGTTTAACACTGTACAGGCTATGCGGATATACAGGTAAATGTTGCCACGAAACGGGTAATTTTTTCAACAATTAGTAAAAAAAAACTCATACACACAGAGTGCTGCAAAAAAATGTATCCCTAAAATAGCTGGTAACTGGCTGAACTTTCGTTTGTTCGTTGATAATTAATGACTGAAACAAGACTAAGTTTTAAACAAGAAAACTTTATTTTGAAGTGCTACTCAAAGTATAAAGACGCGATAGAAGTGCAATGATCGAGAAGTCTGCCGAACAGTTCTTGAATTTTGACGATATGTTCCCAACACCCTTTCTTCCATGGCAGCGTTCGTCGATGTTCTTGATCTTTCAGAACGTAGATCATGGACATTCTGAACAGTTCCATCTGCTTCAAACTTATCTCTAATTTGCAAGATGCTCTGACTCTCGATGGACGAAAAAGGTCTTGGAATGGCAGCCTAGAACGGGTAGGAGAGGTGTGGGGAGACCACAGGCTAGATGGTCGGACGATATAAGACGGGCCGCAGGGGGGAGGTGGATGCAGTGTGCCCGAGACAGGGAGCTGTGGAAAACCGAAGGGGACGCCTATATTCAGGGATGGATCCAGAACGGCTGAAGAAGAAGTCAAGCAGGTGGATCAGTTTGATAATGGTCATCAGTTTGGAAAAAGGCGCTAAGTATAAAAAAAAATTTATGTTGTTCATTGTGAACTTTGAAAGGGAACTATATGCTAATAAATACAGACTTTATAATCATTAAAATTGTGAATACATTATTTTGCGACACACTGTATTTGCGAAAAAGTGCAATATATGTGAAATAAATGACAATTTTTTTCGGTTTCTTCTTTAGAGCGCCCTCTGTAAGAATAATTTGTAGTTGCGCACGAAATACACCTAATTTTTTATCTTTAACCTTTCCTTCCCTGTGTTGGGTATCTTCTACACGTTGCTTCTAATAACCATCAATATCTCTATAAATATAATAAATACAAGGTTAAGATTTTAGGTATTCCTCCATAATATATTTACGCATTGATTTAAAAAATAATATTAATAATAAGCAGAATTTATCGACTACATCGAGGTGTTTTGTAAAGATCGAAAACAAATTCGCATTTAAACGCTGCGAGTGCCTCGTCTTGACGATAGGTGAATAGTATGCGGGAAGCGCGGCACTATATTCGCATCTCACTCTTGCATACTAGACTGAATTGCGAGAACCTGAATTGCCTCAACGCCGCAAGCATATGCGTAAGCGCCGGGGTATGCGACTGTATTCCGCGCCGCTAGTAGCTTCTAAGCTTGCAAATAGGTTGGACGTACGCCCGTTCCGTGAGCGGTGCCAGATGGTTTTTTAATGTTTTCAGCAAATAAATCTCAATTATTATAATTTTTAACTTCAATTATAATTAATTAAGGGTATTATCTATGAATGTTCTTATTTTTCTGATTTAAAATCGCTAATTTTTTATTGCGTACTCACTACCCAACACCGTAACACGCGTATTATTTTTATCACCGTAAGGGAAGGGTTAATATCAAATCGAATATTTTTTTGGAAATAAACTTCTATGAATGGATTCACTTACAAGCTCAAACGAAAAAACACACAAAGATATTATATAAACAATTTTTTTTATTGCCCAGTCTACCATATACTGTAACAATTGTGTGTGACCCTTCATTGAAAAAGGTAAGGGACCCCTGTATTCTGGTCGAAAAATAAAATGACACGTGGGTTGTGTCTTCGGCCAATAAATGTTCGAGGAAAACCTAGTATAGTACTCGACGGTAAGTAATACATACCGGGCTTAAGAAACAGACTATCGGCTATAATCGGCTAATTTCGGCTTTGTAGAGCGTCGTCTCTGTCATATGTTCTACAAAGCCGAAGTTAGCCGATTATGGCCAACAGTCTCTTTCTTAAGCCCGATGTGTATTACTTACCGCCGGTTACTGTACAAGAGTTGTATAAGCGGACAGTGACCATTGGTAGAAGCATGATATACATGTTGTACCATCGGCTAGTAATGATTGGCGAGGGCATTGTACGCATGTTGTATCATTGGTGTCTATCAAATAACACATGGGTTGTATCTTCGGCCAATAATGTTCGAGGAAAATCTAGTATAGTACCCGGCGGTAAGTAATACACATTGGGCTTAAGAAAGAGACTGTCGGCTATAATCGACTAACTTCGGCTTTGTAGAGCATCGTCTCTGTCATTCATACACGTGTTCCTTTGCGATTTGTCAGTCGTTGTCAAGTGTTCTAGGGACAGAGATGACGCTCTACAAAACCGAAGATAGCCTGGCCGACAGTCTCTTTCTTAAGCTTGATGTGTATTACTTACCGTCGGGTACTGTACAAGGGTTGTATCAGCGGACAGTAACCATTGGTGGAAGCATGATACACATGTGGTACCATCGGCTATACTTAAGAAATTGTAGCACGGTTCCTGTGACAGTTTACAAATTAGCCCCAATACAACCTTGTAACGACGTTCAGTAATTTTAATTATTTTATCAACTTTAATATAAGCCTCGATTTTAATAAATAGCAAGTTATTTAGGTAAATACATTTCATAAAACTAACAATAACGACAAATTAATACATCTTGTTACAAATTAGCAAAAATGTGACAGTTTGTTAAAATCAAATAATATTTGGCGACGTTCGTCCAACGTCACTACGTTAGTCCGCATTGGCTAGGGATGGGGTATACGATAATTGGATTTTCGATTTTTTTTATACCTTAAATTAAATGTTCGTAATTATAGTTCGGAAATTCTAGGATGAGTCCTGTGACAGCTCACAAATTTGCCCCAATACAACCTTGTAACGATGTTCAGTAATTTTAATTATTTTATCAACTTTAATAAATATAAGCCTCAATTCTAATAAATAGCAAATTATTTAGGTAAACACATTACATAAGGTTGTATTGGGGCAAATTTGTGAGCTGTCACAGGACTCATCCTAGAATTTCCGAACTATAGTATTAATTCATAGTGGATCTTGGCCTGTTTAACCTGTTAGTCGCGGGAAGCACAAACGCCTGTGATCTGATGACAATCCAAGTTTCAAATCTCCTTAAGAGTAATGACTATTATTTATTATCAGAAAATTACTTGAATGTCATGTTTACTTGGTGGTGTAATCAAATATCAATGGTTCTAAACAAAATACGCGTCTAAACTTAGAAATTAAAAAATGCCGAAACTGTGCGGCGCACAGGGTTCGTGGAATTTGATTTTTAACGCGGTACACAGGTTAAAGAGAGATTCAAATCATATAATATATTAGAAAGTCAGTATAATGAAAATTAAGAATTAAAACGTCAGTTTAGAGAAAAACAATTTTTCAATTTATAAAAAAACTATTCGATTTCTAAAAAAATTAATATTTTACCCCACCCCTTTGAGACATGACGTTTAAAACGTCACAGGAGCCATCCAACATTTTTCCAAATATAGTAATGATTGGCGTGGGCATGGTACGCATGTTGTATCATCGGTCATTATAGTTAATGACTATTCAACCACTTCTAGACTATAATTCATTTGGTAGGAGATTTGCTACTGCGGTCTTTTTTCATTTACTTGGTTTTCGATCTATTCATTTATAGGCGCAGGATATTATATGATAAACAGTGTCTGATAATTTATAGGCGCAGGAGATTATATGATAAACAGTGTCTGATAATTTATAGGCGCAGGAGATTATATAATAAACAGTGTCTGATAATTTATAGGCGCAGGAGATTATATGATTAACAGTGTCTGATAATTTATAGGTGCAGGATATTATATGATAAACAGTGTCTGATAATTTATAGGCGCAGGAGATTATATGATAAAGAGTGTCTGATAATTTATAGGCGCAGGAGATTATATGATAAACAGTGTCTGATAATTTATTGGCGCAGGAGATTATATGATTAACAGTGTCTGATAATTTAAAGGCGCAGGAGATTATATGATAAACAGTGTCTGATAATTTATCACTATATAATAATTCTGCAATATGTAATTTAAAGTATCTACTCACCTAGCCAGTCAGCTTCAGAGAAGAACTGCGTGATGTCCCTGTTCTCGCAATTGATGACGCCATCGACACAGCTGCATATCTTGCATATCTTGTCCGTTGGGGTGATAACCGTTTTATTTTCTGCAATATAATTGTACAATCATCAATCAATTTAATTCTGTAGCGCCATTTGTTCACCCAAAGGCACATCTGATTCATTATAGCATCTGTTGAAGAAGTCTTCAGAAGTTGCTTGAGAATTCACACATTAGGGCATAATTTGCAGAGGTGTCTTCCCTCCACAGGATGGACTGACAATCTTACTCTATAGCGAGGGATTGCCTGTATGTATGTAGCACTGCTCAGGTGTTGATCTGCCTGCTGGTGTGTGCTTGCTGTAGTACTGTGTGCATGCACACAATAGAGCAATACACGCACAGGTGTCATCCATCCACAGGATGGACTGACAATCTTACTCTATAGCGAGGGATTGCCTGTATGTATGTAGCACTGCTCAGGTGTTGATCTGCCTGCTGGTGTGTGCTTGCTGTAGTGCTGTGTGCATGCACACAATAGAGCAATACACGCACAGGCGTCATCCATCCACAGGATGGACTGACAATCTTACTCTATAGCGAGGGATTGCCTGTATGTATGTAGCACTGCTCAGGTGTTGATCTGCCTGCTGGTGTGTGCTTGCTGTAGTGCTGTGTGCATGCACACAATAGAGCAATACACGCACAGGCGTCATCCATCCACAGGATGGACTGACAATCTTACTCTATAGCGAGGGATTGCCTGTATGTATGTAGCACTGCTCAGGTGTTGATCTGCCTGCTGGTGTGTGCTTGCTGTAGTGCTGTGTGCATGCACACAATAGAGCAATACACGCACAGGCGTCATCCATCCACAGGATGGACTGACAATCTTACTCTATAGCGAGGGATTGCCTGTATGTATGTAGCACTGCTCAGGTGTTGATCTGCCTGCTGGTGTGTGCTTGCTGTAGTGCTGTGTGCATGCACACAATAGAGCAATACACGCACAGGTGTCATCCATCCACAGGATGGACTGACAATCTTACTCTATAGCGAGGGATTGCCTGTATGTATGTAGCACTGCTCAGGTGTTGATCTGCCTGCTGGTGTGTGCTTGCTGTAGTGCTGTGTGCATGCACACAATAGAGCAATACACGCACAGGCGTCATCCATCCACAGGATGGACTGACAATCTTACTCTATAGCGAGGGATTGCCTGTATGTATGTAGCACTGCTCAGGTGTTGATCTGCCTGCTGGTGTGTGCTTGCTGTAGTGCTGTGTGCATGCACACAATAGAGCAATACACGCACAGGTGTCATCCATCCACAGGATGGACTGACAATCTTACTCTATAGCGAGGGATTGCCTGTATGTATGTAGCACTGCTCAGGTGTTGATCTGCCTGCTGGTGTGTGCTTGCTGTAGTGCTGTGTGCATGCACACAATAGAGCAATACACGCACAGGCGTCATCCATCCACAGGATGGACTGACAATCTTACTCTATAGCGAGGGATTGCCTGTATGTATGTAGCACTGCTCAGGTGTTGATCTGCCTGCTGGTGTGTGCTTGCTGTAGTGCTGTGTGCATGCACACAATAGAGCAATACACGCACAGGCGTCATCCATCCACAGGATGGACTGACAATCTTACTCTATAGCGAGGGATTGCATGTATGTATGTAGCACTGCTCAGGTGTTGATCTGCCTGCTGGTGTGTGCTTGCTGTAGTGCTGTGTGCATGCACACAATAGAGCAATACACGCACAGGCGACATCCATCCACAGGATGGACTGACAATCTTACTCTATAGCTTACTCTAACTGACAATCTTACTCTATATCTTTAAAGATAGATATAAATCATCCAATACATTAGAAAGTCAGTATAATGAAAATTAGGAATTAAAACATCAGTTTAGAGAAAAACAATTTTTCCATTTATAAAAAAACTATTCGATTTGTAAAAAAAAACGATTTTATCCCATCCCTTTGAGACATGACGTTTAAAACGTCCTACATTTTTGAAGTTTATCTTATAACTTGAATATTTTATTATTATTATAAGTCATAAAACTTTATTATAGACAAATCAAAATCAATTTTAAGTTATTACCATTATTGTATATTGAAGTCAAGGATCCCCTCACTCTTGCAATAGAATTATATTACTGCTCTGACACTCGTCTTCTTGTGGGAGAGTAGTCTAATACCTGAAGCACTCCAGTCACTTTGCCAAATGCTCTCAACTCTCAGGTAGTTAGTTCCATTCTCGTCTGGCAGCTGCAGCATCATCAGTCAGAGAACAAACACCTCTTTACCTCCCACGATCCAGAGCTGTTTGATTCCAGATCTCATGCGCCGTTCATTGATTTGCAGAGACTGTCCTTGAATCTTTCATTTGCTCTGTTCTTCTTCATAATTCAGTGCATGGTCATGCACTGAATTTCCATACTGAAGGTCACCAATTCGAACCTTGTGCAATACCACTCTCCTGGTATGACAGGCACTTTTTCCATCTAGTATTCGTGGCTGTAAAGATATCTATGACTTCGTTCATATCCGTTCTTTCAAAAACTTGCTAGTGTCCTCCGATTGTCTCATTTTGTGTGTGCCATCGGATCCAGTATGCTAGTGTACAACAGCTTACTCATCCAAAACAAACTCCACAGCAAAGTTACGTTTTCTAACTATATTTATCCTCAGTGAGATACAGGCAAAAGCCTAGTTTACTGGGGATACGACAAATGAAAGGCGACAAACCCAGATCCATTAAAATTGTATGTCCAAATCAAATTACCTGTTGTTTTTTCTCAAATTGTGTATATTTCTTGTCATGTGTAATAATAAATAAAATAAAATAAATATTGACGTTGGAATGGTCAGGGTATTCTCGGTTACGAGGTCCAGCAACAATGACTTCCTCATACAGTATTCTTTACAAAAAACTCTTTTACATACGTATTCTTTACAAAAAAATATATATTTACCTTTGGAAGAATTGTCTTCTTGGCAGTGCGCAGTGACAAAGAACAACAAAATAATAAAGAATTTTAATCCACCCATTTCAATCTGTAAATTGAAAAAAAAAAACAAATAAATTTTTAAGTATCCTTTAATATGTTAGAATCATGCAATGTAAACACATATTGAAGATCCTTATAAGTAGACAACATTTTTCAGCTCCATTAATCAGCGACATTTTTGGTTTCATTAATCTGCGACATTTTATTATTCCATTAATCAACGGCATTTTCGGTTCCGTTAAATCGGTGACATTTTTGTCTCCATTAATCGGCGATATTTTTGGTTCCATTAATAAGTGACATTTTTGATTCCATTAATCGGCGACATTATTGGTTACAATAATCAGCTACACTTTTGGCTACGTTAATCAGTGACAGTTTTGGCTCCATTAATCGGCGACATTTTTTGTTCCATTAGTCAGCAACATTTTTGGCTCCATTGATCAGCGACGGCCTCTATGACCTAGTTGATAGGACACCAGTTTTTCAACCAGAGGATTGCGATTTCAATGCCTTGAAAAAGGGTAGTTTTGGAGTCTTGTCGTTGACCTGTTAACACGTTTTGGACAATCTCGTAATTTATTTATTTAACACTTTTATTGCAATACAATCTGACGGGCTTATGGCCAGGCGGCAATCTCTTCCAACCAACCAGACAAAAGTAAATGAAGCAAGTTACATGGTCGCATAAATCATTCAAATGACTATCCATCCCCACGAAATCCATAAACACATACGTGAGCACATGCCCACGAACCCCACAAAGACGGACAATCACCAGAACATTATTTTTCATATAAAGTGAGATATCATTAATCAAAAGGAAAGGAAGGGATGGTGGAGAGGAAAGGAAAAGAAAAATCAGGAATGAAACACGTTATTTTACTGACTAGAAATAAGAGTTTTTTCAGTCGCTTCTTAAAGCATGCCAAGGGCGGAGCGAGTCTTATATTGGTTTGTAACTAATTCCAGAATCTCACTGCATGGACAGTTAAGGACGGCGTAAAGAAAGAGGAGCGGTGAACTGGAAAGGCCAATAGACAATCTCTGTTTGAGTGTAGCGCTAATCCATGATTGGAAAGGGGCTGAAAATTTTCGGCGAGATAAGAGGGTGCGTTAATGATGTTATACAATAGAGACAGTACAGTATGTGAATTTGGTGTCTATTTCTAACATTCAACCAGTTCAATGCCTTCTGGTATGAAGTTATATGGTCGTACTTTCGTAGGTTGAAAATGAATCTTAGACACATTTTGAAGACGCTGTAATTTGTTTAGCTGTTCCTCTGTAACATCCAAGTAACATACGTCCGCATAGTCATTGTGACCTGTTAACACGTTTTGGACAGTCTTGGCATTGACCTGTTAACAAGTTTTGGACAGTCTTGTTGTTGACCTGTTAACACGTTTTGGACAGTTTTTGCATTGACCTGTTATCACGTTTTGGACAGTCTTGTCATTGACCTGTTAACGCGTTTTGGACAGTCTTGGCATTGACCTGTTAACACGTTTTGGACAGTCTTGTCATTGACCTGTTAACACGTTTTGGACAGTCTTGGCATTGACCTGTTAACACGTTTTGGACAGTCTTGTCATTGACCTGTTAACATGTTTTGGACAGTCTCGTCATTGATATGTTAACACATTTTGGACAGTCTTGGCATTGACCTGTTAACACGTTTTGGACAGTCTTGTCATTGACCTGTTAACACGTTTTGGACAGTCTTGTCATTGACCTGTTAACACGTTTTGGACAGTCTTGGCATTGACCTGTTAACATGTTTTGGACTCTTGATTGGTTAATTGCCGTGACTTGTATTAAATTAATTTTAGTGCACGAATGTAGAGGAGGCAAAAGTTATGTGCATGGATAGACAAGTTTGGAGATCTATTATTTCTGCCTACCCCACATAAGACACGGCTTGATAATATGTATGTATGTAAAGTGAGAAGTATGATAATATGAGATTGTGCATGATGTATGAATGTGGACGAGGTGAAATATGTATTGTATTAAACTTTCGTTATATACAATACAACCTGGCGGGCTTATTGCCATGTGGCAATCTCTTGCAACAAACCAGAAATATATTAAAGAGGATCAAAATGAAAACCAGACTGAAATCCTTCATAAAAAAATCTGGGTTCTAGCGGGATTCGAACACGCAGCCTGTGGGCTGGGAGACATGCGTCCTACAAACTAGGCCACAGAGGTTGTCATGGATAGATGTTTGCTTGGATATAAAAACTTGTAGATCTATTCTCTCTGTCTGTTCCGCAAGGGACGCGGTGTAATGACCTGGGAGCCTGCTCTCGTGTTGCACCTTTTGAAGGAGCCTGGCCATTTCCTCTTCTGATCTGCATATCACAGATTTGAAAGATTTTTTCCACCAATAGCAATTCCTGCATCTCAATCTACAAGTTCTTTCCGCATTTATAATATATTCTCCATACAAGTTAAACAAATCAGGAGAGAGAATACATCCTTGATATACACCTTTTCTTATCTTAAAGTGTTCAGATATGTATGTATGATTGGATATCTTAATATTTTGCTTAACCTTATTAAAGGTTGAATTTTAAATGAAAAACAAATTGAATGTGTCATACGTGTAAAATAAATGCCTTCCATATAATTAAGGTGCGTTATCTTATCTTAAAAAAGGATGATATCACTTTTGATTAGATCACAACCAGAATTCTAGTTAAAATAGGTGATGTCCTTTGATTAAAAACTGCGTTTAGCATGAGGTGGCAACCTAAAACAACAAAAGTAATCAACGTATAAATGAAAAAATATTGGATCATACGTTCCTTGAATGTCGTCCACTAAATGACACCGTGACGTATGCTGTTTGGATGCCAATGACCAGATATCATATAAGTTTGTAATTCAAAACGTTTTCAACCAATTTATATTTAATCTAATGTCCACTAAATGACACCGTGACGTATGCTGTTTGGATGCCAATGACCAGATATCATATAAGTTTGTAATTCAAAACGTTTTCAACCAATTTAGATTTAATCTAATGTCCACTAAATGACACCGTGACGTATGCTGTTTGGATGCCAATGACCAGATATCATATAAGTTTGTAATTCAAAACGTTTTCAACCAATTTAGATTTAATCTAATGTCCACTAAATGACACCGTGACGTATGCTGTTTGGATGCCAATGACCAGATATCATATAAGTTTGTAATTCAAAACGTTTTCAACCAATTTAGATTTAATCTAATGTCCACTAAATGACACTGTGACGTATGCTGTTTGGATGCCAATGACCAGATATCATATAAGTTTGTAATTCAAAACGTTTTCAACCAATTTAGATTTAATCTAATGTCCACTAAATGACACTGTGACGTATGCTGTTTGAATGCCAATGACTAGATGTCATATAAGTTTGTTATTCAAGACGTTTTCAACCAATTTATATTTAATCTAATAAACTACAGTCGAGTGCCAATTTTCCGTGGTAATTGGGCGACACTCAAGCCCGGATAATTGAAAAACACGGTTAAACCAAGTTATGTTAGAATATGCATCTGCAGTTTGGGGTCCTCATCAGCTCAAATATTAGAATAATTTAGAAGATAGAAGTAGCAAAAATGATAGTATATAATAGTGTATTGGTGCCCACCTTGATGTATGGAAGTGAAACTTGGACTTAGCAGAAGGATTTTGTGGTGAGTCAATGTATGAAAGAAGGTGGAATTATGAAGAGGAAAGGAAAGACCAAGGAAAACATGGCTGGACAAAATTGATCAAATTTCGAAATACGGTAAAGTCATAAGTATGAATAATAGAAGATATTCATAGAATGAGGAGAAGGTGGAAGTTGTGTGCTTGGAGGCAATGTTTGAAAGGAAATGGAATGAAGACATCAGAAATAAATGCAAAGTAAGATATGTATGTACTATATGTATACAAAGAATGTTCTTTCATTCTAATTTTTCTTTCTTTTCCTTCCTTATTCTGAAATTAATAAGAGATTTGTTATCTTTTTGGTTTTTTAATTAATTTTTTTAAATCGGCCAAGGATTAAGACATTTTTATGTATTCAAGATAAGCTGATGGATTGGATGAAATGATAGTATATCAATAAGATAAGAGAAAAATATATGACATTATAAAGCAAAGATACAACAGGTGAGGGCTCAGTAAGTACAGGGCTGTACGCCGCACAAAGATACAACAGGTGAGGGCTCAGGAAGTACAGGAGTTGTACGCCGCACAAAGATACAACAGGTGAGGGCTAGGAAGTACAGGGCTGTACGCTGCACAAATATACAACAGGTGAGGGCTCAGGAAGTACAGGAGCTGTACGCCGCACAAAGATACAACAGGTGAGGGCTCAGGAAGTACAGGGCTGTACGCTGCACAAATATATAACAGGTGAGGGCTCAGGACGTACAGGGCTGTACGCCGCACAAAGATACAACAGGTGAGGGCTCAGGAAGTACAGGAGTTGTACGCCGCACAAAGATACAACAGGTGAGGGCTAGGAAGTACAGGGCTGTACGCTGCACAAATATACAACAGGTGAGGGCTCAGGAAGTACAGGGCTGTACGCCGCACAAATATACAACAGGTGAGGGCTCAGGAAGTACAGGGCTGTACGCCGCACAAATATACAACAGGTGAGGGCTCAGGAAGTACAGGGCTGTACGCCGCACAATTCAATTCAAAGGATAATTATTATATAGCATCATTTAGGGAGCAAATTCTCCTCGAGAGCACTTTGATCCGAGACTTTCGATTCTTTAACGGGCACATTACTCGTGACTAAGGAGACAGTTAAGAGAGGTTTGTGGTTACTGGAGGGGTGGAAGGACGACGCACAAGAGAAAAAATCTCAATACGTTGGACTGACTAAGTGAGGGACATAACCGGACTACCCTTAACAACTGCCCTTCGAGCCGCGGAGTGCTGTGATGGATGGAAGGAAGTCGTCGAAGGCTATCATGGAAGTCATGAGCTAAAGGGTCTTTCAAATTGAGCAGTTTTTTAAATTCATTTTTTTTTAATTCTTGAATAAAACACACAATTTGCTTTGATTTCAAAAAACTTTTTATTGGTCATTGAAGTATAATGTATGACATTTAAACACAATAAACAATATCCGCCAAATGTCCACCTCTCGCAGCTCTACAGATGTCCACTCAAAATTTTCGATGACATTTTGGCATAATTGCAGTTCTAACCCACCAATAATGCGAATAATTTCGTCCTTCAGTTCAGGAATTGATCGGGGGTCATTCTTATAGACCTGGCTTTTCACGTAACTCCAGAGAAAATAGTCTAACGTTGTCAAATCACATGATCTTGGTGGCCAATTAACATCACCGTTTCCGGAGATTACAATACATAAAATAGTTCAGCAATTTGAACGCGTTGTTGTATTGTATACGACTCCATTTTTATAAATGTCATACATTACACTTCTCAAATGTCACAAGACCCAGGCAAGTTCGCGACGCCATCTGTGTTTTATCCAAGAATTAAAAAATCGCTAAATTTGAAAGACCCTTTCATCACATGACAGGATGATGATCAAAATTTATTATGTTATATAAACACTACACAACAGGTCATAGTTCTGCTCTTTCAATATTTTTTTATTTAAAGGACAATTTTATATAGCTCTGTTAAGAGAGCAGACTCACCTTAAGGGCACTTTGACTCGGGTACTTGAACCCATTTAAATAAATCACGCCTGGCAACTAATAGGTTAGTCAAAGAGTTTTGAAAGCGACATCTATGGAGCAGTAGAAAACCAAAATTTCTACGCCATTTTAATATTTCATCTTTCATAAGAACGTACTCAAAATTTCATTTCGATCTGTCAATTCATTCTTTGTTTACAAGCCATTTGAAGTTGACGTGTCAGTGTATTTTTTAACAATGGAAAAATCCGAATATCGTGCAGTGATTAAATTCTTTGTTTTGGAAGGTTTATCGGCTACTGAGATCCATGCAAAGATAGTGAAAGTATGAAAGGAGTCTTCTCCTTCGTTTCCAACCGTTCACCGGTGGGTTTTGGAGTTTAAGCGTGGCCGTACAAGCGTTGAAGACGATCCACGCTCAGGACGTCCAAAAAGTGCATCAACACCAGAAATCATAGCGAAAATACAGGATATGGTTTTGAAAGATCATCGATCAACTGTGGATGTGATAGCTGACACCATAGGCATCTCACATGGAACAACATGGCATATTTTGGCTGAAGTTTTGGGTTTCAAAAAACTGTGTGCACAATGGGTGCCGCATTTGCTAACAATGCAACAAAAACACGTTCGAATGCGACTTTCTGAGCAACATTTGGAGCAATTTCGAAAGGATAACAAGGATTTTCTGCGTCGATTCATCACTATGGATGAGACTTGGGTCTACCACCATGATCCTCAATCAAAACAAGAGGCTAAGGAGTGGTGTGAACCAGGCACTTTGGCTCCGAAGCGAGTTCGTGTCCAGAAATCGGCCAAGAAGGTGTTAGCGTCAGTTTTTTGGGATGCAAAAGGAATTTTATTGATAGATTATCTCCAAACTGGTAAACCAATCAACTCTGATTATTATTGTGACCTTTTGGACCAGTTGGATGAAAAAATTTGTGAAAAAAGACCCGGTTTGCAGAAGAAAAAAATCATTTTTCATCAAGACAATGCACCTGCTCACACAGCTCAAAAAACCATCGCGAAAATCAGTGAATTGGGGTACGAATTGTTGCAGCATCCACCCTATTCGCCAGATTTAGCTCCCTCTGACTTCTGGCTGTTCTCACACATCAAAAAATTCCTTGGTGGAAAGCATTTTTCATCAAACGAAGAGGTTATAGCCGTCGTAGAGGAGTATTTTGCAGGCCTTCCAGAAAGTCACTTCCGTGATGGGACAACAAAGTTGGAAGATCGTTGGACCAAGTGTATTGATCTTATGGGAGACTATACTGAGCAATAAAAGTGATTTCGTCCCAAAAAAAATGTATTTTCATTTCCGCTTTTAAAATTTTTTGACTAACTAGTATAGCCACGCCCGAATGAATCATATCTAACACTTCCTTTGTATACAGTACAATCTTGTGGTATTATTGCCATGTGGCAATTCCTTCCAACCAACGAGAAATATGTTTATAAGCCTTAATTGAGAATCAGAATTTAAAAAAAAAAGGGTTCCAGTGGGAATCGAACCCGCAGTCTCCAGGTTGGGAGATACGCCTTTTACCATCAAGGGCATGGCAGTTTTTTTACTTATTACAAAGGAAAATAATAAAAAAAAAATAATCTAAAATAGTAAAAATAATTTGATAAAACCAAACAAAAAGATACTTCACACAGTAAAACGTGAAGAAAGCTACAGTTGTGTGCTTGGATAGAAAAATTTGAAGATCTATTCTCTCTGCTTACACGGCAAAGTGTAAAGATATATTCGTATGTATTTGTGTATCACGAATTGGGTTATATAGTCTCCAGCGACAGCAAAAACAAATACCTTATCGTTGCACTTTGCACTGTGTTTTTTATTATACTCATAATAGATGATGTGCATTCTTTCATTCATTCACATAGAATGATAATTGATTTATTATAAAAAATTGAATCAATAACTCACCTATATTATTCTATTTCACAATGAAATGAATCACTCACTAATATGGAATACCTGTTTAATTAACCATACTAGAACTACGCATCAGAAAAATTCAAACTTTTTCGATCAAAAGGCTTACTGTACCTTTTATATATTACACTATATTAACTGTAATGTTTATTATAATGTATAAAAAACTGTATTATTTTTAAAAACCTTTCAAATTAATCATAAAATGTAACAACTAGCTAGTTAGTTAGCAATATTTTACTGAAGCTTGGGTTTTGTTATCTACTTTCTTATCTCGTGTAATTGTGTGATAACAAGATACTGTTATCTAAATACCAAGATAATCTGATAAAATACATAAATATAAAAAACTGTTTTTTTTTTATAGAAAATACACATTTATTGTACGAAAATGGTAAAAAATATTTTATTCAAAGTATTGCCCATCGCTAGCTACACATTTTCCCCATCTCTCTGGCAATTTGTGGATGCCACACAAAAAAAAACTGTTGCTCTTTTGAGGCAAACCAATCATCGAGCCATTTTCGTAAGAAGTGAAGCGCTGCTCAGCAAGTGCGTGTCCCATCGATGCAAATAAGTAGTAATCGGATGGAGCCAAGTCTGGTGAGTAAGCCGCATGCGAAAGTATTTGCCAACTAAACGCCTCAATCGTTTCCTTGACCGGTTTTGCTGTGTGCGATGGGGCATTATCATGAAGCAAAATCACTTTGTGTTGCCTCTTTTGATATTCTGGTCGTTTTTCACGCAATGCTCGGTTCAAATCTATCATTTGTTGTCGGTAGCGTTCAGTATTAACGGTTTTGCCAGACGACCTCCGTGGCCTGGTGGTAAGACACTTGTCTGCCGATCCGGAGGTTGCAGGTGCGATCTCCGCTGGAACCCAGATTTTTTTAAAATAGGATTCCAGCCTGGTTAACACTTAGGGCCTACAAAAACATCTTTGGTTGGAAGAGATTGCCACATGGCAATAAATTCGCAAGGTTAAAAAAAACACAGAGCATTGTCTTTTGTCCATAGCGATTTGGCCTTGCAGTCGATGTCGCTGGTTTACTCGGAGTTACCCATGATCTTTTACGCTTAGGATTCTCGAAATATATCCATTTTTCATCGCGTCACAATTCGATGGAGAAATGATTTTCTTTTGTACCTGGCGAGCAGCATTTCACAAGTGGTTTTTCAGTTTTCCTGCTGTCTTTCATTCAGTTCATGTGGAACCCATTTTCCCACCTTCTGGATCTTTCCCATGGCTTTGAAACGTATGGAGACGGCTTCTCGTGTCACATTTACAAATCTCGTGTCATCCTACAAAGTTTCATATGTGACTATCCTACAAGGTTTCATATGTGGTTATGTTATACCCTACAAAGTTTCATATGTAGCTCTATCCTACAAGGTTTCATATGTGACCCTTTCCTACAAGATTCCATATGCGACTATCCTACAAGGTGTCATTTGTGGCACATGCCTTCAAGATCATATACGTGACTCTATCCTACAAGGTTTTATATATGGCTGTATTCTTTCTACGTTTCATATGTGAAATTTATTGTTTTTTAAAAATCACTTTTCTTAGCCGTGTTATGGTCAAACGTCGTAAATCGAGGGTGAGGTATACATTTATATTTTTTAAATAATAAATTACAAGATTTAGTGTATTAAATGAGATATTTATTTTCCGTTACACATATTTGCATTCCGCTTTTTATGGCATTGAATAAATATACAAAATAAATTAAAAAATATATATTCTTAAGACTAAAAAAAAACTTACGTATAATAAATGTGTTGAACTTAAAATTAATATTTGGTAGAAAAAAAGCATTTATAATATAAACACACAGAGAAAATGGAATTTTCACATTGTATAATATAAAATAGTTTTACATTTATAAATGTATAAAATAAATATGTTCTTTTGTAACATTACAAAATGAAATACAGTAAAACCTCGCTCAACTAAGTGTTCCAAGATGGCAATATGGATTATTTATTAGCTTTATCATTCCTTAACCCTATTAATCCCGGCATATTTTGGCAAAAAAAACAGAAGTTTATATTTTATTTTTTATCTCAGTTAATATTTAGTTTTAAATGCAGTATTTTAAAAGTGAATGATTCAAAAATATATATATTCAAAACTTTGAGGCCGATGATCGGCCCCATGGGATTAAAAGGGTAAATCTACATGTACCTACAAGGGTGTGGGCTGAAAAACATCTGGTGTCCTTGCAGCTGGGCTCGCCCTATATTAATGGAGTGTACCACGGCCGGGGGGATGTTGTGGGATGAGCCGAGACCATTAGAGGTAAATAATTAAAAATAATTGTAATTTTTAGACCGGCCAGTTTACTAGGCTGCTTGAATTCCATTTAACACTTCATTGCAAAACAATCTGGCAGGCTTATTACTAGGAGGCAATCTCTATCAACCATCCAGATAAAAATTAATAAAAGGAAATTCACAGCTCGGTCACAAAAAAAAAAAAAACAGTTATTCTGTTACCGGTACGAAATTCATTGACAGTACACACATTAAAAACAAGTGAGATATCATCGATAAAAAGAAAAGGAAGGAATGGTGGAGAGAAAAGGAAAATCAAGAATGCAACACGTTATCTTACTGATACGAGTTTTTTCAGACAATTTTTTAAAACATGGTAACGAAGCCTTAAGCCACTTTATAAGTTCAGTAAAGTACCGATTATCCGTGTTAATTGGGAGACACTTGAATCCAGATAATTGAAAAACATGTGTAATCCAAATTGAGTTTAAATTGAGTTAAAACATTTAAAGAATAGAAATGCTAGATAAATTTTGCTACGAGCGGAATTAACTTTGATAAAAATGTCATTAAGGAAAAGAAAGTTTATACATATATGTTAAATAACATACATACATTTATTTGGAGTCGACATATCTACATATTAAAAAAACTATAACTAATTGACTGCATTGACAAGTGCATGCGCGTAATGAGATTTGACAACATTGCACATCATATTGTAAGTTACAAAGATGATAAAAATTTGCTTCGCGATCGACCCGTTGGCCACCCCTGGCGTAGATGCATTATTTATCAGTGTAGGAAAACATTTTTATTCTAGTTATTTTAATTCTATCTCTGACAACGAAGTTATTCATAGCAAAAGTAGTTTCTCAGAATGGGTCTACTTCGTTAACCGAGGTTTTACTGTATTATCTTATCGTTGAAAAATAAATTTATTTCCATATTGTATTTGGCTGCATTCCCACTTGTCGCGTCAAGCTCGCTTGCGTAAACTTTACAACTGTCAAACGATAATTGAAAAAATTCAGTGCAGGCAGGCAACTTAACAGTCTTACTTGAGACGCTGTAAAAAAAAACATGTACGCAATCCTCGTCAAATGGGAATTCAGCCTTAGAGCCAAGACCACAGATTGTTAATGTGAAAGTATAATTTGGGATAAATGACATTACTATAATATAATGACAGTTTCATGACTTAGATTGTATACAAATGCTTATTATTAAAAAATTATATAATTTGATCCACAATAATTAATTGACTTGGAAAATTATTTGAAATACACTCCGTGCCAATAAAATTTTGAAAAAAAAAAAAAAATATATATATATATATATATATATATATATATATATATATATATATATATATATATATATATATATATATATATATATATATATATATATATATATATATATATATATATATATATATATACATATATACATATATACATATATACATATATACATATATACATATATACATATATACATATATACATATATACATATATACATATATACATATATACATTAGGGTGTCCCTTATTTTGTCAAACACAAAAAAATTGCGATTTTTTGCTTTCATCCCCTAAATATTTCTTATTTGGTTTGATTTACTCAAAAACAAATTTTTATCTCAATAGGATGACGTTAACCCGTGCTAAGTTGTGTGCCAAATTTGAATGTTAGTAATTATTGGTTTATTAGTTCTAAGTCAATGTAAAAAGTATTGATGAGTGTATCATATAATATCTATTTTTTTTTTATTTAAGTAAATAGTACTTCAAACCATAGTGCACTCTAAAGAGTAAAAATGTATTCAATTACTGACTTAGTACTAAAAAACCTATAATTCCAAACATTCAAATTTGGCGCTCAAGTCAGCACGGGTTAACGTCATCCTATTGTAATAAAATTTTGTTTTTGGGTAAATCAAACCAAATGGAAAATATTTAGGGGGTTGAAAAAAAACAGGTTTTTGACAAAATAAGGGATACTCTAATATACATATATACATATATACATATATACATATATATATATATATATATATATATATATATATATATATATATATATATATATATATATATATATATATATATATATATATATATATATATATATATATATATATATATATATATATATATATATATACATATATACATATATACATATATACATATATACATACATACATACATACATACATACATACATACATACATACATACATACATACATACATACATACATACATACATACATACATACATACATACCTACATACATACATACATACATACATACATACATTTAAAATTTTGTTTTTGGGTAAATCAAACCAAATGGAAAATATTTAGGGGGTTGAAAAAAAACAGGTTTTTGACAAAATAAGGGACACTCTAATATACATATATACATATATACATATATATATATATATATATATATATATATATATATATATATATATATATATATATATATATATATATATATATATATATATATATATATATATATATATATATATATATATATATATATATACATATATACATATATACATATATACATATATACATATATACATACATACATACATACATACATACATACATACATACATACCTACATACATACATACATACATACATACATACATACACACATACATACATACCTACATACATACATACATACATACATACATACCTACATACATACCTACATACATACCTACATACATACATACATACATACATACTTACATACATACATACATACATACATACATACATACATACATACATACATACATACATACATACATACATACATACCTACATACATACATACATACATACATACATACATACATACATACATACATACATACATACATACATACATACATACATACATACATACCTACATACATACATACATACATACATACATACATACATACATACATACATACATACATACATACATACATACATACATACATACATACATACATACATACATACATACATACATACATACATACATACATACATACATACATACATACATACATACATACATACATACATACATACATACATACATACATACATACATACATACATACATACATACATACATACATACATACATACATACATACATACATACATACATACATATATATATATATATATATATATATATATATATATATATATATATATATATATATATATATATATATATATATATATATATATATATATATATATATATATATAATTGCACGTTACACTTTAATAATCGTTTATAATTGTCACTTCAAATAAAATTTCAGATAAAAACGTATAGAAAACGAATACAAAAATAAATGGGTAAATTGTATTGGCATAGTACTGTACATCAATGTCATCGATAAAAAGGTTCATAAGTGCCATAGAATTCTTAAAAACAACAAAGCCCAATAGATTATTTGTATTCCGTGATAAAAAATGTAGTCGTAATTGCTTCCCTTCATTAACCACTTAACTATTCAATTAGTTTTTATCTATTCAATTATTTTGTATATGGCGGCCGCAATTGCATTATTTATATTACTTACAAAATCAATTTTTTATTTTACTTACAAAATCTCACTCGCTTAGAGGTTAGGTTCACATCAATCCTTTATCACACTTCATTCCGTATTCTGTCATAAACTGTCACTCCGTGCATTCTTCTTAATGCACCCCCATTTCTACACCTCATCTCAGTCTCATGACACCAATGTACTATCACCTCGGCAGACATCCGTTATATGCGTTCAATAATTTCAATATGGACCGTATTAGCGAATTGATGATACGATTTCATTTTCAAGAACTTTTTGCCACTTAGAAGGTTTTCACCGATGACAAAAATATCTGTAAAAACTGTTATTTTAATTTGTGCATAAAATATGTATATTTATATATAAAAAAAAAACCATTTATTTATTTACCGTAATCCCTCCATTTAAGCGAATCATTTATTCCACGTAAAGGAAGCCATTGAATGCTATGGAAAATAGGTGATCTTCCACGTGTATTTTATTCTCACATAGTCATAAAAGCTTTAGTTATTTTTTTTAACAAGTCTATAATACGAGTTAATTTTTCTTTCGTAACCGCTACAGCAAGTTCCCAAAGTGGTCGATATCGACCCTCTGGGGTCGATCTGATTTTTCTAGGGGTCGAATAGTTTCAATAAAAAAAATTGCGGGTCGACGCCAGCATAAATAGACCCCCTTACTACTGCTATTTGTTTGTTACTTCAAAATATCTATGATTCTAATAGGTTACGTAATAATAGTATAAATAGGTCAAAACCCGTACGATGGTTGTGTCGTCAAAGAAAGAATACGAGAATTGTATTTGAATACAAGAGAGCGAGAGAGGAATACTTGGATTCTCTTCGAAAGTAATTCGAAATTTTAATCTCGGTGGGTCCGTGATACTGAACAAATTTTAAATACCTAGCTAACCATTTTTGAACCGGTGTAAAAGGGGACGATGTATAAATGATATAGTCGTATATAAACAAATTCTATATTTATGAATATATATTTTCATAAATGTAGAATTTATTTTACTTCCGTGAATATTTCACGGGTTGCAACTAGTTAAGAATATTTGTACTTATTTTGAATTTACATATTTCATAAATGTCAAAAAATAAAATTTTCGTCAGCGCAGATTTAAATATTAAATGTTGCGCAAGATAATGCGACGCATAATCCGCAGTCCTTTTATCTTTCTCAATCCTTAATTACAAGTGATTAAAATGAAAAGTTTGTTATCTACTCGTAGTGAAATATTTAATATCGAGTACTGTACAAACTCATTAATTTGAGTAAGTAAAGTGAATGACTAGGGGGGAGATGCGACGCTATTCACGTCTCTCTACTTCGGTATATGGGAACGCAAGAAATAGAATCTCAGTTCGCTCGCTTCTCTCGCTTCAGTAGCTCACGGGCATCCATTTGAGGTGGTCTCTTCGCACCTTTTTAGAACGTCGACCCATATTTTTTCACGTTTTCAACAATTAAATTTCAATTATTATCATTTTTGTCTTCAAATTTAATTAATTTAAGCGATTGGCTATGAATATTCTTATTTTTCCTATTTTAAAATGGCTCATTTTTACAAGTCTATTGATGTGCATTGAATACACATCACTGGAACACGCCAATTTTTTTAGCATTTAGCACAGGAAGGGAAAGGTTAACAATAATACCATCCAATGATGAGACACAGATGGCGCTTCTATAAAAACAAAATCAACAACCGAACATGAAAAAAAATGATCTTAAAAATTTCAGTGAAAACGTTATCCTGTCCCATCGATAGGCGCCCCGCTAAATAATACAATGTTACCAGTAGTAAAAAATAAAAATAACAATTTAGAAAAATCCTAAGTAAGAACGCTCTTGAAGATAGTCTGTTATCTTAACAGCAATATATAGTATACATTTTCCTTTTATTATTACTTCATAGATGTCACTATTATCACAAAAATTTCAAAAAGAATAAACTGCGATCAAGTGAATTAGCATAAATGGAGGGGTTACTTACTGCATAGTTTCTTAACCTATTGGTCGTAACCCAAGATTGGGCCGGTTGGTATTTTGAATGGGCCACGAAATATTCCCAACAATATTTTTCGACATTTTATACTGTACGAAAATTATTTTGAAAATCTTCCGAGTCACCGCGAATCGAAAATAAAAGCAAAGTATCAGATTGTCGGAATGATTTATAGTAGAATTTGTTCAAAATATCCGATAGAATGATTTATAGTAGAATTTGTTCAGAATATCAGCTAGTCAGAATGATTTATAGTAGAATTTGTTCAAAATATCAGATAGTCAGAATGATTTATAGTAGATTTTGTTCAAAATATCAGATAGTCAGAATGATTTATAGCAGAATTTGTTCAAAATATCAGCTAGTCAGAATGATTTATAGTAGATTTTGTTCAAAATATCCGATAGTCAGAATGATTTACAGTAGATTTTGTTCAAAATATCCGATAGTCAGAATGATTTATAGTAGAATTTGTTCAAAATATCCGATAGTCAGAATTATTTATAGTAGATTTTGTTCAAAATATCAGATAGTCAGAATGATTTAAAGTACATTTTGTTCAAAATATCAGATAGTCAGAATGATTTATAGTAGAATTTGTTCAAAATATCAGATAGTCAGAATGATTTATAGTAGATTTTGTTCAAAATATCAGATAGTCAGAATGATTTATAGCAGATTTTGTTCAAAATATCCGATAGTCAGAATGATTTATAGTAGAATTTGTTAAAAATATCAGCTAGTCAGAATGTTTTATAGTAGAATTTGTTAAAAATATCAGCTAGTCAGAATGTTTTATAGTAGAATTTGTTCAAAATATCCGATAGTCAGAATTATTTACAGTAGATTTTGTTCAAAATATCAGATAGTCAGAATGATTTAAAGTACATTTTGTTCAAAATATCAGATAGTCAGAATGATTTATAGTAGATTTTGTTCAAAATATCAGATAGTCAGAATGATTTATAGTAGAATTTGTTCAGTATATCCCTGAAACAGATATCGTCAAAAATATACAAAATGCAATAGCAATATTCTTGTATCATTTTAACGATTTTTATTATATTATTTATAGTTAAGGCATTAACGTTGTGGAGGTTTAAAGACATTGTAATTTGTTTTATCAAACACATTCCACTTTTTATAACGGTATAACCCTACCGGTTTCAAGGTGCACACCTCATCTTCAGGGGAGCACAAACAAGACTCAAAAGTGCATCAAAAGGTGACTGGTAACCCTGAGCAAACATCTCGGTTGCACTACAATATCTTGACAGATATACTTTTCCAATTTTCTCTTGAATATCATTATGCATAGAACACATCTGATAACTTTTGTGAATTCTTTTCACAGTCATGCCGAATGGATCGCCAGTTAAAACTGCTTTACATGCCTAGAACTTGAAACGTCCCTGCTGAAACCGCATACCCAATAAAATGTGTTTTGTACTAATGTAAGGTTTGGATGACCATATATGGTTTATACTGTATTTCAACTTGAAGGGCAGTTTTACATAGCGTTTGTTTGTGCTCCCCTGAAGATGAGGTGAAGGCCTTGAAACAGGTAGGGTTATACCGTTACAAAAAGTGGAATAAACCGTGTTTGATAAAACAATTTACAATGACTTTTGCTATTTTCCTTTATTGCGAATTAATTTTGACGCCCTTCAGATATTGCGCCTGGGGCCAGTACACCAGTTGGTCAAACCTTATCCCGGCTCTGTTCACATTAATATACAAAATTATTACAAATATATTTAATGTAGTGTATTGGAACGAATTAATGAAAAAGGCTAACAAAACAAATATACAGTGCAAATTTAAGTGGAAGGCGGGTGAGAGGTATGGTTATATCAAGTGAATGATATTCTGAAAGAAGGAAATGTAGTCAGAAAAATCTGTATAAGGTGTACGGATGTAGAAGAGGCGAAATATTTGTGTCACGATAAGAAAGTCTGGCATTCTCTCCTTTCTGTCTATCCCAATAGGGAAACGGCGTAATGGTATGTTAGTAATGTATTTTATATTATTAAAATACAAAAAAAAATTAAATTGTTATCCGTACGTCTTATTTTAATAATCTTAGGTCGCGAAACCAAAACAAATACCCCAATTTGGGTTACGACACAAAAAGGTTAAGAAACACTGGATAAGTCAAAATATAAAACGTTTATACAAAGTATTTTAAAGCAAATATGGGCAGTGAATAAAACACATGAAACAAATAGGCCAGCATACATACCATCAGCAATAATTATTTGTAAAAATCTCTAATTGAACAAAATAGAATTCAATATTAAACAGAATGATTTACGACAATTAAATGTGAAAAAAAATCCACACAATAAACTTAAATTAAAGTGACAGGCCTGTTCCTTGTCAAACTGTACTCGAGACATTGCTTAACAAAGCTTATATAGCAAAATATTTTACAATCTGTGGATTAAAACTAACATAAAAATTTAATAGGAGTCGACAATCCTGGCATGTTGGAAACTACCAGCTTAAGAATAAACAGTCCTCATAAAACCTTAATACTGCGATATAAATTTTGATGAGAGATCAATTGAGTTATAAAGGGTTTTCAAAACGAACCATTCGGATTTTTTCCTTTTGAAAAGACAAAAAGGGGTTTCAGTGATGTTGTTTGTGTCCTCGACAGCCATCCGGAGGAAGACCAAAGAACTCCTGGATGACTCGATGCTCCGAAATCCTGCAGAGAAACGGCCTAGATGAAAGCGACACCCAGAACCGAAGAATATACAGCATGAGAACGAGAAGAGCCGACCCCGACAGCCTACCTAGGCAATGAGTTGGGACAGTGATGTTTGTGTCGACCAAATAAGTTTTTGTTTGATTTTGTAAGCATATCACATTCTGGAGATGGGATAGCTTCGTAAGTGATGTATCGACAACAGTTTGACGATGCTTTTGTAAAACTAAACAGTCACGTTTGATGCGTAGAATTTTTTCACGTTTAAGTGTTAGATCCTTCTACAATTTAAATATCAAATCAATGAACAATTCAATATGTTTATTACCAAAGTATATTTATTTGTTATATATTGACTATATACGATTCATTGGAAAATAATGTAGAATATAAATACTTAAAAACTAATACAATCAAAAACTAGGAATCAAAAATTTGAGTACAAAAAACACAAAAAAATAAATTGTAAAATCAAATATACGCATATATCATAGAGATCACTTGCAAAACAGGGCTGTCCAAAACAGGACTGTCTAAAACAGGGTTGTCCAAAACAGGGCTGTCCAAAACAGAACTGTCCCAAACAGGGTTGTCCAAAAAATAATAATAAAAGAAATGACCTCACGGAACATATTTTTATTTATTTATTTAACACTTTTATTGCAAATACAATCTAGTGGGCTTATTGCCAGGCGGCAATCTCTTTCAGCCAACTAGACAAAAGTAAATGAAGCAAGTTACATGGTTGCATAAAACATTCAAATGACTATCCATCCCCACGAAATCCATAAACACATACGTGTCACTAAAGTAACTTACGCTCATTATAAATAAAGATTTAGATCTTCTAGAGTTGATCCCGCTGGACAGGGAATTATTTTCTTCGCCATAACAGTGAGGGTGACCAAACTGTCGTAAAAGACAATCTTAACTCGTATTTCATTCCATGTTTCGTGATTAAAATATAAATTTTGTTTAATTTTTATTATCCCTTTATAATTCATTTGGACAGCCCTGAATTAGATAGAACATTGTCGTTTTAGCGTTTAATACGAATCTTAAAAGAAAATCAAGTTTCATTTGGAAGCGTTCAACATATATATATATATATAATATATATATACACATGTTATTTTAAGAACTTACTTTTTTCAATACCTTGGAGCTGTACTAAAAGGCTAAGAAAATAAAAGGAGTAACTGCAATATTTTAATCAAGTACAATGATACCTCTCTTAATGAATTCTCTCACTATGAAGTTTTGATACAACAAAGTTAATTTCAGACTAATTTCAACTTACAGGTGACACGAAGGAGAGACAGGTGAAGTCGTAGAAAATATGTTAAGAACAGGAGACTTTAAAAACTATTGTAATCAACTAGCAAAGTGAAAATGATCCAAATTTGCCGCAGATATCGGTAAAGCAATATGGTAAAGCGATCTGCGTTAAATTAAATTAATCCGTATACAGTCAAACCTCGGGTCACGAACAAAACGGCTTACGAACACAATATCCGAACAAATTTTGACTCGACCTGCGTACAATGCCTTGGCTCACGAATTAGTTGTAACGGCGCATTACGCATTAATTGTTCTCAAGTACGCGCGTTGTGAACATTGTTTGTCGTTGCGTTAGTTGTTCTTGATACATTTTTGTTTGCTTTTTATATATATAATATAAAGTATATATAAAATATATTTTGCATTAAATTAACCCTCATTATGACTCCCAAGAAAATTAATTTCGGTTTGTGAACATTTCGGCTCGCAAACGGAATCAAAGAACGAATTAAGTTCGTAACCCAAGGTACCACTGTACACAGTTATTCGATAAAATTTGCTTTATTTTACAATTTTTTTAAATTTTTATATAGAAGAGATTTATTATTTTAAATTTTAATTCCGATTTTATTTAATACCCATTATTGCTTTTACAAATTTTATTAGGTGTTAACATAAGTTGTGTCCGTTTTTTTCCAAATTTAAAAATGAGCACTAAAAGTAAAACTAAATGGTAAAGGTTATACGTCATTCGAAAGAAAATTTTCTGCTCTACAAGATATTGAGTTTGCTTTTACGTTACATATATTATTTTATTTGATTACAAGCCTTCAAAATGGAATGGCAAGTAGACGAAAGTGAGCATTTTCGAAACCTCTCTATTCGCGTTCAACCGAGGGTATAAAGCTGCCAAAGCTGCTCGCAACATTTGCGATGTGTACGGTGAAGATGCTATGAATTAAAGGACAACTCGTTGTTGGTTTTTACGTTTCAATGACGGTAATTTCGACCTGAAAGACATGGAGCGTTTCGGAGGCCAGTAGACTTCGATGAGGACCGCTTAAACCATATTATTCATGAAGATCCCCTTCAAACATTTTTCATCACCAGTAATGATGTGGTAAAGGAACCTTTGCTTGTGGCCATGCGTAACTCGATGACGCGCGAGCAAACCAGCAAAAATTGTCGAACGTTGATTTTTGTTGTTTTCATTCAAAACATGTGGAACCCAAGCGCCGAACTTCTGGACTTTTCCCATTGATTTAAGATGGCGGTATACAGCGGTATACAGTGACTACAATTCATCTGCTCAGCCAATTCTACGGTGGTTTGAAGAGGATCTTCATGAATAATATGGTTTAAGCGGTCCTCGTCGAAGTCCAGTGGAGGTGTCGAAAATGCTCACTTTCGTCTACTTGACATTCCATTTTGAAGGCTTGTAATCAAATAAAATAATATATGTAACGTAAAAGCAAACACAATATCTCGTAAAGCAGAAAATTTTCTTTCGAATGACTTATAACCTTTACCATTTTGTTTTACTTTTGGTGTTCATTTTTAAATTGAAAAAAAATGGACACGACTTATGTTAACACCCAATATAATTAATACGAAAAAAAGTATGCTCCTAGATATTGCGAAAAAATTAACGTTTTTAAAATAACTAGAGTATTAATTATCCCGAATTCATAGTTCCGACACTAAAAACTAAATTTCAAGTATTGTTATTACTGACAAAATAAGTTTATATCTTTGATTTAATTAAAATTTGTGATAGCTTCCTTGAATCACGTGGTTACATTATCTTACTGTAATGTTCGGAGCGTACGACTCTGAATACATATCACAATATTTTTTAGTTAGAAATTAGTATTTAGGCCAGACTATGAATTTGGATTTACATTTTAAAATTAGGCCGAGCATTTCTGTTTATCGTTTTGTATTGACAATGCACTACAATAGAGATCAAAAGGTCAGAACGTGTAGAGAGGATGTTTAAACGATCCTAACTTAATATTAAACGTTTGAGAATTACACATTTTCGATAAAAAAAAAAAAAAAAAGGGGTCGTTGAAATACCGTACGATGGAATTAACACTGAACTATGAAAATTGAAAAATTTACAACATAGCCCGCCCATTATAATGTTTGTCTTTGTCTGAATACAATAAAAATATGTTCATTCGAAATTTAGGGGACAAAATTTGACAAGAAAATTGGAATTACGAATTGCACGATCATAAAAAAAATAAAACAATTTGTATTTGCGCAGAACTTTCCAATGGCTGGGAATGACATATTTCTCTAATATCAAGACATATTAATTAACGGTAAAATAAATACATTTTAATTTTTCACGGGCAGCCGACACGTACGGATTAAAAAGAAACACTAATGATTTGACACATCTTCATTCTGTTTAAGGTGTGATAACAATGTAATTGTTAGATATATCTTCATTCTTTTTAAGGTGTAATAAAAAAGTTGTGATTAGACATATCGTCATTTTTTTAAGGTGTAATAAAAAAGTTGTGATTAGACATATCTTCATTCTTTTTTAGGTGTAATAAAAAAGTTGTAATTAGACATATCTTCATTCTTTTTGAGGTGTAACAAAAAAGTTGTGATTAGACATATCGTCATTCTTTTTAAGGTGTAATAAAAAAGTTGTAATTAGACATATCGTCATTCTTTTTAAGGTGTAACAAAAAAGTTGTGATGAGACATATCGTCATTCTTTTTAAGGTGTAATAAAAAAGTTGTAATTAGACATATCTTCATTCTTTTTTAGGTGTAATAAAAAAGTTGTAATTAGACATATCGTCATTATTTTTAAGGTGTAACAAAAAAGTTGTGATTAGACATATCATCATTCTTTTTAAAGTGTAATAAAAAAGTAGTAATTAGACATATCTTCATTCTTTTAAGGTGTAACAAAAAAGTTGTGATTAGACATATCGTCATTTTTTTTAAGGTGTAATAAAAAAGTTGTGATTAGACATATCTTCATTCTTTTTAAGGTGTAACAAAAAAGTTGTGATTAGACATATCGTCATTCTTTTTAAGGTGTAATAAAAAGGTAGTAATTAGAAATATCTTCATTCTTTTTAAGGTGTTTTAAAAAATTAGTAATTGGATATATCTTCATTATTTTTAATGTGTGATAAAAAAAATAAAATTAGATATATCTACATTCTCTTTAAGGTGTGATAAAAAATAGTAATTAAATATATCTACATTCTGCTTAAGGTGTGGTAACAATGCAATGATTAGATATATCTTCATTCTTTTTAAGTTGTGATAAAAGAATAAAAATCAGATATAACATAATTATTTTTAAGCCTCGATAAAAATAATAATAATAATATATATCTACATTCTGTTCAAGGTGTGATAAAAAAGTAATGATGAGATATATCTACATTCTGTTTAAGGTGTGATAAAAAAATAATCATTAGATATATCTACATTCTGTTTAAGGTGTAATAAAAAAGTAATGATTAGATATATCTACATTCTGTTTAAGGTGTGATAAAAAAGTAATGATTAGATATATCTACATTCTGTTTAAGGTGTAATAAAAAAGTAATGATTTGATATATCTTCATTCTTTTTAAGGTGTGATATAAAATAGTGGAATGTATATTTGATTAAAAAAAATTAAATTCAAAATTCCATCATAAAGTAATTTACAATAATTTAGTTCAACGCCCCTTTATATGGCAATTTATAATAATTTAATTCAACGCCCCTTTATATGGCAATTTTTTATTTTTAAATTAAAAATAGGACTTAAAAAAAGAAAGACAGCAAAATTAAACTTTAAAATCCTACAAATTCGTTACTTTATCGAAAAACATAATAAATATTGAACGAGTCGTTCGAATTTTTTTTAAAAAATAATTTGGTTAAACGAAAGCCCACCTCTTTCCCCTTCGTACAGCCTTTCAATCGAAATAAATTGTTAAAAAATCCTAAGTATTATTTATTTTTTTTTATTTATACAACCTATTTTGTTCGCTATCATCGTATAATAAGAGTTATAATTTGCCTCATTTTTTTAAATACATATCTTTAAATTTTTATTATACACATATTATTAAGCCGTAAATATGTTCGTTGAAATTAAAAAGATAAATCGTTATCTTTTAGCTTTTTTTTTTTTTTAATATCCATCTTGAGCTTTTTTTATTTCTCTTTTCAGCATATACTATACTATAATGATTATGCAATGAAAAAATATCATGTATATTGATACATAAACTTTTTGTATCTGTACCGTCACATCAATTGACTTCAAAGTCATATTTCCGTCTTTCCAATATACATAACGCTTTTTTTTAAGACTTGACAAAATTGGTTACGTGAAATTGGTTCACGTAACTTGTGTCACCGAACACAGTAGATGTCCGTTTACCGTGATGTTCGAGTAAGTGTGATTTTAAAAAAAATTAATTCTTATTTTAGTAAGACTGTAGTTTACGCCTCTTTATCTTCGGAAAAATCTACCCCGTCCACGTACGGAATCGAATAATTTACGTACCCTTTCGTTAAACTAATAAATAATTTATGTTAAATATGCATTTGCCAAAGAAAACAAACATGAGTTATAAAAGGTTGGTTTTTTTTTAGTGTGATAGGATTTTGAATTGTCCGCCACGATCGTGCGATTTAACGCCTCTGGATTATTTTCTTTGGGGTTATGTTAAATCACAGGTTTACACCGACAAACCTGAGACTCTCGATGAACTTGAGGCCAGCATTTGTCGTGTTATTGGCGCCATACAGCAGGAAATGCTCTACCGAGTCATGGACAATTGGCGTGATCGAAGTGGCCAGTGCAAAAGAAGCCGTGGAAGTTATACGTTTGAACGATATCATGTTTAAATCATAAACGGCATGAAATATTCTTTCAAATCAAACCTTCAGATCCATTTTTGGTTGATTAGTTGTTGTTTTATTTTATTTTAAAGTTCGATCGTTCTTAATGGGAAACCCATCTTATTATGCGTACATAAGAGGTACATAAGAGCCAGCCACGGTCAACATATGATCTATATCTTATATTATCAAACAATAATTATAAGTCCTTAAACAGCCTATCAATTTAATTCAAATACACGGCCATTTCAATAATTTATTTCAAAATCAAATCCTATCACACCCAAAAAAACACGCTATATTAGATTTACTGAAGGAATTAATATTTCATTTCCGTAATAAAAATTGTTGTAGCATCCTTAAACAAGGGAGCCACGTTAGTTTTAGAACCTAATTTTAAAGTTTATTTGGCTCCCGTGACATACGATGGGGTGCCGAATTCAATAAAGGCAAAAGGGGACAAAAAAATCCAGGCAGTGGATCGGAGCGTGGTTGTTATCGCGACAGGAGTTCGAATACTCGGGCTTATAGAAGGAATGACTTGTAACAAAGGTTTGTGTAAATTATTGTGTGGTGCTTTTTTTTTATGATTATGTACGGCACATTGTGGGATGCAATTTTCAGTCCGTCTGGAGTGATGAAGTGTGAGGGGTTTTTTATTCGCGTGATGTTATGTAGCGTACGTACGTATATAGCAAAAATGTATGTCCCCGATGGTGAAATTAGCTCGCTGTGACGATTTTTTGGTCTCCATTAATAACAGTAAGCGAACATCTACTGTCGTGCGGTAGAAATACAATAAATCTCAATTTTTTTCCTTTTTATCACGTCACATATTGAGGGTATCGCTCGGTAGCTAGCCGAGAAATGCTCCCAATTACCCAGTAAGCACTCGCCGAATTCCATGCCCATCCTTCGATATTACGCTAAATAGATTCACAGTCTTAGATAAACCTAATATACCTCGGTCTTATTACCGTACGAGACGATACAGTGGAGAGACTGTTAATCCACGAGGCAGATCACGATAGACACATCTCGTAAGGAATTCAACCTCTGAACTCACTCTGAGAGCATAATAAAAATGCTACAAACCGTGAGCAATGGAAGCGTGTCACTCTTTCTTTCTGCAGTGCGGTCAATTCTCTTGCAAGATCTATTCCAATGACTGCTCTGTAACGAGAATAACGAGGGAAACCGTAATCCTCCATGGCATAGAATGCTCGTTAAGGATTTGATTTCCAATGGTACCGAAAGTCTTGTATCGTTGAATGAATTTAATTCATTGTATTTGACTATATTTTTCACTTTACGTGTTGTACGTATTAACGTGTATCATATTTAGAAAGATATATTTATCCTGAATAGTCGTGTTTCGGAAGATGTCGATACGTGATCTTTTGTTGTATAATTGTTACCGTGATATGTAAAAGACACTTACGTGTCGTTTATCTTATCGATAAATATATAAATTTGTGATGCAAAACACAGTTTCAAATCTTATAACATATCAGTGATAATATTCTTTAAATGTTAATGTCTTATTGTCGAGTCGAGGATTCATTCGACGCTGGATCACTTCAGAGTGTTTCGAGTCGATACTCCGCAGAAGCAACGGCCCTTACAGCGGAGTCTCCCTGCGCCACTGGAAGGCGTTTGTCTTCACGGCTGGGTTGTTGGAGCTGGCTGACGCAGCTAGAGCCACTCCGGTTCTTCGGAGATTCGCTGCTGCGCTATCTGGAGACGAGGAAGATTCCATTTAAATTATTGGGATGAGAACAATAACATTATAATGAAAAATAAACACAAATATAATATATACAGCATCGGGCTAAGAAAGAGACTGTCGAACATAATCGGCTAACTTCGGTTTTGTAGAGCGTTGTCTCTGTCATTCATACAAGTGTTCCGTCGCGTACCGGACTGTTAGCGCATCGTGCGACAGATACGACGCTCTACAAAGCCATGTGTATTACTTACCGCCGGGTACTGTACTATCACATGAGAAAATCAGATGAGTATACTGAACAATTTGTAGGTCACGTTTCTCAGCACTGAGGTTATGACGAAAAAGAATATATACTATAACACCGTGTTTTTGAGTTATGCAGAGAAGGTGAATTTCTATATTGAGGTGTATGTTTGAATAGTAACCCACTGGACTTCCGTGCTGAAGGTCACCAGTTCGAACCTCGCGCTATGTTACTTCCCTCGAATGACAGACATTTTTTCTACCTACTATTTGGGATACCTATGACTTGGGTCATAGCTATTTTTAAAAATATAAAAAATAAAAAAAAAACATGCAGGTATGCTCCGATCGTCTCACTTCAGATGTGCCATCAGGTCCAGTACACCGGTGTGGCCGGTGAATTTGCAGGTGTGCAACGGGTCACTTAAATAGGAGAAAAAAGAATAGGCGAGACACAGCTTCGCTTCCCAACTGAATTGACTTTGGAATGGCGAGGCGATCCTCGACTACGAGGTCTGGCAACGACGACGACATACAGTACCCGGCAGTAAGTAATACACATCAGGTATAAGAAAGAGACAGTCGGCCATAATCGGCTAACTTCGGCTTTGTAGAGCGTCGTCTCTGTCATTCATACACGTGTTCCGTCGCGATTTGTCAGTCGCATCGTGCGACAGAGACGACGCTCTACAAAGCCGAAGTTAGCCGATTATGGCTGACGGTCTCTTCCTTAACCTTTCCTTCCCTGTGTTGGGTATCTTCTACACGTTGCTTCTAATGACCATCAATATCTCTATAAATATTGTAAATACAAGGTTAAGACTTTAGGTATTCCTCCATAATATATTTACGCATTTGATTGATTTAAAAAATAATATTAATAATAATCAAAATTTATTGACTACATCGTAAGTATTTTCTGAATATCGGAAACCAATTCGCATTTAAACGCTGTGAGTGCCTCGACCTTGTGTCTTGACGATAGGTGAAGAGTATGCGGGAAGCGCGACACTATATTCGCATCTCACTCTTGCATACTCCACTGAATTGCGAGGAGCTCAATTGTCTCAATCGTCGTAAGCGTAAGCCACGCCCGGGTTAGCCACCAACCCTGCCGCGCCGCAGTTGCTTCTGGGATGGCTAATAGATTAGACGTACACCCGTTCCGTGAGCGTTGCCAGATGGTTTTTTAATGTTTTCAGCAAATAAATCTCAATTATTATAATTTTTAACTTCAATTATAATTAATTAAGGGGATTATCTATGAATGTTCTTATTTTTCCGATTTAAAATCGCCAATTTTCGATCGCGTACTCACTACCCAACACCGGAGCGCGCGTTTCAATTTTATCACCGTAAGGGAAGGGTTAAGCCCGATGTGCATTACTTACCGCCGGGTACAGTACCTTTCTATTCACACACAAATTTTGTTTCATTCAAATCAAGTAATATATTTAATATTTTTTTACTATTCATAATGTATTAATTAACATTTTTATCATTTTGACGTAAAGGCAAATCTTCAAGTATTGGGTGTTAGCATAAGTTGTGTCCGTTTTTTTCCAAATTAAAAATGAGCACCAAAAGTAAAATAAAATGGTAAAGGTTTATTTATTTAACACTTTTATTGCAATACAATCTGGTGGGCTTATTGCCAGGCGGCAATATTTTCCAACCAACCAGACAAAAGTAAATGAAGCAAGTTACGTGGTCGCATAAATCATTCAAATGACTATCCATCCCCACGGAATCCATAAACATATACGTGAGCACATGCCCACGAGCCCCACAAAGACGGACAATCACCCGAACATTATTTTTCATATAAAGTGAGATATCATCAATCAAAAGGAAAGGAAGGGATGGTGGAGAGGAAAGGAAAAGAAAAATCGGGAATGAAACACGTTATTTTACTGACAAGAAATTAAGAGTTTTTTCAGTCGCTTCTTAAAGCATGCCAAGAACGGAGCGAGTCTTATATTGGTTTGTAACTGATTCCAGAGTCTCACTGCATGGACAGTAAAGGACGACGTAAAGAAAGAGGAGCGGTGAACTGGAAAGGCCAATAAACAATCTCTGTTTGAGCGTAGCGCTAATCCATGATTGGAAAGACGCTGAAAATTTTCAGCGAGATAAGAGGGTGCGACGGGACAGTTAAGGATATTTTACAATAGATACAGTATGTGAATTTGACGTCTATTTCTAACATTCAACCAGTTCAATGCCTTCTGGTATGAAGTTATATGATCGTACTTACGTAGGTTGAAAATAAATCTTAGATACACGTCATTCGAAAGGCTATACGCCATTCGAAAGAAATGCTCACTTTGTGTCGAAAATGCTCACTTTCGTCTACTTGCCATTCCATTTTGAAGGCTTGTAATCAAATAAAATAATATATGTAACGTAAAAGCAAACACAATATCTTGTAGAGCAGAAAATTTTCTTTCGAATGACGTATAACCTTTACCATTTTGTCTTACTTTTGGTGCTCATTTTTAAATTGAAAAAAAAAAAACGGACACGACTTATGTTAACACCCAATATAATTAGTAAACACAGCATCTTGTAGAGCAGAATTATTTTTTTTCGAATGACGTATAACCTTTACCATTTTGTTTTACTTTTGGTGCTCATTTTTAATTTGGAATAAAACGGACACAACTTATGTTAATACCCAATACATGTACGAAACACTAGTAGAAACCCTCAATTTTACGGAAAAAGAAGACTACTGCACTAGGCAAGAGATGTAACGAAGTGGTCTCATTCCGTGCTCTCCGATTTCATATATTTGCCCTAAATACTAAAACACTCAGCTGAAACATTTACACTCCGTATATACAACATTACACATAAAGTAGAGCGCCGATTATACGTGGTAATTGAAAGACACTCGAACACGGTTAAGCCTAATTAATCTGTTCACCGCGTTAAAAATCAAATTCTACGAATCCTGTGCGCGGCACAATTTGGGCGTTTTTTAATTTCTAAGTTTAAACGCGTATTTTGTTTAGAACCACTGATATTTGATTACAACACCAAGTAAACATGACACTCAAGTAATTTTCTGATAATAAATAATAGTCATTACTCTTAAGGAGACTCATTAAATAAAGGAGATAAACTAAACATTACGTAAAATAAACAAAGGAATGCTACGATCAAAGCAATGATTGATTACACTCACCCAATCAAATGCATATAGCACTAGTAATGTTTATTTACGTAAGAGAAACTCATTGCAGGACTCGATCCGCGCGACAGGTCGTTACATGTGACGCAATAGCTGGAAATATTGAGAAACCAAAAAAATTTGGCACTCTGTTTATTCAACAATATCTCATAAACTATTGTAATATATTATTTGACAAGGTTTTCAGAGATGTCGCTAGAATAAAGATTAATTTAAATTTTAGTTCCATTTTCATTCCGGTTTTGTGTCATTCTTTTTAAGTGTCATTCTTTTTAAGTATTTGTGATTTTAAACTTGGAGTGTCGTCAGATCACAGGCGTTTGTGCTTCCCGCGGGGAACACGTTAAGTTATTATTGATGGAGGTTTAACTACACAGAGACCCTCTTTTTACGTATTTTTTTGGGTAACATCGGAAATGGACCCGAAAAAGCTAAATGGACGACAATCCTCTCCCGCCAGTTAGACTACGCAAGTCGCAGTTAAAATGAAGGAAAGCCATACCTAGTCCATTCCTGACGTTGGCCACGAGTCTCATGGCCGGGTTGGTGACAATGCCGTTCCTCTTAGCCTTGCTCCCGCCGCTGAAACAAAAACAGAAAGTGTTATGCAAACAGAACGTGTTGAATTAAGTCTTTACGAATACAAGACACAATAAATGATAATATTTAATCCTGTATAATAGTTCAGAAACTCTAGGATGGGTCCTGTGGCGTTTTAAACATCATGTCTCAAAGGGATGGGGTAAAATCGTTTTTTTTTTACAAATCGAATAGATTTTTTATAAATCGAAAAATTGTTTTTCTCTAAACTGACGTTTTAATTCCTAATATTCATTATACTGACTTTCTAATGTATTGTATGATTTGTATCTATCTTTAAATAGGCCAAGATCCACTATGAATTAATACGAACATTTCATTTTATGTCTAAAAAAATTTTTAAATCCAATTATCGAATACCCCATCCCTAGCCAATGCGGACTAACGTAGTGACTTTTGACAAACGTCACCAAATATTATTTGATTTTAACAAACTGCCACATTTTTGCTAATTTGTAACAAGATGTATTAATTTGTCATTATTGTTAGTTTTATGTAATGTATTTACCTAAATAACTTGCTATTTATTAGAATCGAGGCTTATATTAAAAAGTTGATAAAATAATTAAAATTACTGAACGTCGTTACAAGGTTGTATTGGAGCAAAATTGTAAACTGTCACAGGACTCATCCTAGAATTTCCGAAGTATAGTCTTTTTAAACCATAATAGTTTTGACGTTACAATCAGACGATATCATCACGGAATTAGCGTTATTGAGAGACGTGATGACCTCGGTTCAGTTCAGTTCAATCTCACCACCAGTCACGCTGTTATGTGGGACAAAATATGTCCCCATCCAGTGCGATCTACAATAGAAGATCGTAGCGACGAAGAACGAACTGCCTAAATGGACTCCTTCAGTGGCGACACACCTGAGTGTGATATGACCTCAAAAAATATATCGGACACTATTTTTTGTGTATGGTACCCTTCAATATTTCCGAATTAGTGTTTCAAACACATTGACAAGTGTGGCCGAAAGATAATATTGTCTCCGGTCCCATAAATCGAACCTTCGAGTTTAGGATATCTGGAGTAGGCACGGAAATCACGGTACGTCATTGACAATTACAAGGCATATCCAGAAAGTAAGTTGTACTGAATGTTTGTAGGTTACAATTTTTTTTATTTAAACAAAAAAATTACGTAGTTACCGTAGTACATATGTAAGCTATTTTTCGACATAGTCGCCATTCCTCTCAATGCAGGTGGTGAAGCGGGGTATCAACTTTTTGATGCCTTCCTCGAAGTAGTTTCCTGCCAACCCCTCCGTCCACTTCTCCACCTCCTCCTTTACCTCCTCGTCGGTTGAAAACCTTTTTCCACCCATGTGCAGCTTCAGGGAGGTAAAGAGATAGTAATCTGAAGGTGCTAGGTCAGGGGAATGCGCGGGATGGTTCAGGACATCCCATTTAAACGAGGCGAGCAGTTCTTTCGTGGCGTTGGCCGTGTGTGGTCTGGCATTGTCATGCAGCAGGCAGACTCCCTTTGTCAGCATGCCTCTCCTCTTGTTCTGAATCGCCCTCCGCAATTTTTTTAGGGTCTCACAGTATCTTGCAGAGTTGATGGTCTCCCCTTGAGGCATATATTCAATTAAAATTATGCCTTGACAGTCCCAAAACACGGTTGTCATGATTTTCTTGGCTGAAATTGTGGTTTTGAACTTATTGGCGGAGGGTGAAGAGGTGTGACGCCACTGTTGAGACTGCCTTTTAGTTTCAGGCGTGTAGTGTGCAACCCAAGTTTCATCTCCAGTAACGATGGAGCGGAGAAATTCATCTCCGTGGAGTTTGCAGCGCCTCAAAAACTCTTGCCTTTTCACAAAATTTCGCCCTTGGTGGGAGGATTGGGTTGACATTTTTCACGAAACGTGTTGTCGCGTCGACACTTCTCAACGTACTGACCTCGAACCGGTCTCGTTGCGGAGGGGAAGGATCAGGCTACACGGAAGTGTAGCCAACATGTCGAAAATAAAATCCATCCGGTCGTGAGAGCCTCAGTACACTTACTTTCTGGATACGCCTCGTACTTACCCTAGTTAGTAAGATGTCTGTCCGACCCGGAGATTGCGGGTTCGGTAAGCATTTAAATTCAGTTTGATTTTTACTTAAGACTCCATAAACATCTTTCTGGTTGGTTGTAAGATTGCTATAATATTTTAGGAACGGCTGTTCCTTAATGGAGAGACGAGGATAATCGTTGGTTTAATAAAACTCGTTTGAAATCGGAATATGCAAAGAGAGAAAGTTTATTGAGAGTGTATGTATTTATAATGTATAGAACGGCGCAGAAACATGTCGACGTCTCGCTTCGCCGGACACATAGTTATTGTCACGTGTTCCATATACATTTCATACTACGGTCCGTAGGAGAGGCAAGAGATATGTAGGCGTCTCATTCTCGCTGTTTGCTCCTAGTGAGTTCAATGACCGCGCGGCGACCTTCGCTCGCGCCGTCTCGCATTCCTTGCAGAGCGAGTTCAATGACCAAACGGTCAAAGATCGCCTCAGTGGGTTCAGTGACCGTACGCACGGTCGCTACAATTTAAACAAGTTTGTTTTGAATACAAAGAAAGGGTTTAACATGATTCGTTTGGACGAATAACTGGCAGACAGTAATTTGTTTAATAATAGTGGGTTTTAAGTCACGAGTTAGAGTGCTCTTGAAGAGTTTGCTTTTCTAAATGGCATTACATAAAATTGTCCGTTGAATTGAATTTAACATGTTGGAAATACTAAAGCGTACAAGTATTGTTGCCAGACAAACTCTTTTAACAGACTGGCACCCATTTTTATTAGGAACCATCAGATATCGAACCTGAAATCTCCGAGTGGAAGTCAAGGATCTTACCACTACGCTAAGGAGGTAATCTATGGAATTAGTGCTTGGCGTTGCCATGCCATTTTGAAGTATTGCATTCTCATTGTCAAGATTACTCGAATAGGTAATTGAAAATCGAGTCGGCAATTTCAGATAAAAGAAAAAACGTTTGACCTCAAAATGTTATTTGAGATTGTCAGCTTGTATTTCAATAGTCCGGAACTAACAAAGCTCGTCACGTTACAAGTTCCTTGTAGGCCCACTCACTCGGTGAAATGTTTTTTTTCTATAGTGACAGCTGCAACGAATTATTTAATAATAATAATAACAGGATAATTTATATAGTGCCGTTTAGAGAGCCGACTCTCCTCAAGGGCGCTTAAACTCGGGATTTGAACCCACTATTATTGACAATATTACGAAAAAAAGAACAAGTTTAGTGTACGGCTAGGGAGGTGGTGACTGCGGCCATTAGATTAGAAATTTCCCACAAATGCGTATTTTCGAAAATCATATTTGGTAAGAAAACCGCAGAAAACTTACCAAAAAAAGACGAATATAAAGAAACCTTAGTAGATTTTCTGATATGTGATAGAGTAACTATCTAAACAACCCTTGCATAACATGATAGATTGGGCAATCAATATGGGCATTGTATGGATTTTCAAGTGATTTTGATTATTTAAAGGAGTAAAGTGTAGAAGTTATTTTTGCGAGGTGAATGAATCAAATTGTATAGATTTTCTTTGTTGCGTTGGAATAGTTTTGCGTACATTTTTTATTTCTATTGTATCAAAAGGGTGATTTGTCTGTTCTTCTCTTTAGACCGGATGGCTATTCCGATATAGTGCCATTAAAGGATAGTTTTACTTTACTCTAACAGTACTGGCACCTTTATACCTTTGGAAAAATCTACTCCATCCATTTATGGCATCAAATAATTTTAGTGCCCTATTTCTGAAACGATGTTTAGTTAATAACTTATATTACACATGTAATTGCCAAATGGGAGTGGAAGACATGTGAGAGGAAGACAAAGGAAAGTGTGGTTGGATCAAATCAATGATATTCTAAAAAAGAATGTCAAAGAAATCGTAGAAGTTGTAAGTACGTAAAAGAAGCTAAGAATGTGTGTCAAGATAGGAAAGTCTGGTGTTCTATCCTCTTTGGAAATGGCGTAATGGTATGTATGTGTTTTTGTCAAAGAAAAGAAAAGTTTATTTATAATTTTTGAATATTTTTTTAGTGTTATTAATGAAAATATCTGTTTTATTACTACAGTTGGATTTTTCGAGTTTCTATTGCTTAATAATACATTTATAACAAAAATTCACTTAGGCCTCGGCCACACAGGTAGGAGCCTCGCTTGGTGCTTAGAGCTACGCTGCGAGCTAGGAGACGTATCCTAGCAAACCAAAGCACCGCATAATATCGCAGTGGCCACACTGCACACTTCGCGCCACGCTTCGCACCACGCTACATGACGATTAGTCACCGAGTGAATCTCCTAGCGAACAGACGTGTTGGTTAATTTTATTGTATCACCGAGTGATTTTACAAGATGGCGGAAGTTTTAATAACATCTGTGTATAAAAGGGAGCCTTTGTGGAACCCATCGAGCAAATTATACAAAAATGTACCTGTAATAAAATCACTTTGGAATGAAGTTGCGCGGCAAGTAAATAAAGATAAGGTAAGTTATAATGAAATTGGTTAGTTTTGAGAGTGACATCGTGTGTTGACTCAACCGCTCCCAAATGTCAAATGAATTTGTGCGAAGCACTTTGGTGTGGCCAATCATGAAGTCACCTAGTATATTCGTCACGTAACACCTAGTTTAACACCTAACGAAGCACTTTGGTGTGGCCTCAGCATTAATGATTAAAAAAAAATTGTTCGTGATCGTTCGATAGTGATATTCACCCACTAGTGACGTATATTCGATGCCCATTAGTCAAGGCAAGCGAACGTCTACTGCACCATGTAACAAATAAATTATTTTAGAATTTATATATACACATTTCACAATAAACTCTCTAACATCGAAGGATAAAATAAATAAAAAAAAAAAAACAGGGCAGCATAAAAAAAAAAAGCAATACGAAAAGCGAGAACACTGCAGCCAGAAATACGAAAAAACAAAAACAAAACAAAACCAGGATATGCAGGCAAGGAATTATAGAGCGAGGATGAATATACAGTCTGTCAAGAAAGAGTAGAAATTAATAAAATTGGAACTAAATAAATTATAGCTTGGCAACACCAAAATTGTCTGTCATGTAACATTTGTTTATTACGTTTATGCGCGAACTGTTAGTATGACTGGTATGTATTTATGTTTTTTAAATAATTATAAAAAATCTTTAAAGTTTAGAAATTATTCACATATATTTCGAGTTGATTTTTGTTAAAAAGTTATCATTTCTGAGGTTATGTTTACGAGTACATAGTTTGACAGCTGCTTTGACAAATGGTATAACCCATATTTTTGAGAAATTTTATGAGATTTATATTTTCATCATAAAAGTTATGTTACGAACATAAAGGTTATGTTACCAGAATATATCATGAATATGTCGTATTATTTAATGGATCGTTTTTTAAATATTAATTTATAAATTATTATTTATATTTGCATTAATGTTTTTTTTTATTTACAGGTAAATAAAAAACCACGGTTAGACGATGTATTAAAGAATACGAAGAAAATGGGGGAAATTTTCTCAACTCAAGGCAAAAAAAGGAAGGGTCGCCCTAAAAAAGAATTGGACGATTTCAATATCTGTGCCATTCGCAAACAGATTCGAAACTTAAAACTTTCAAAATTTATTTCAAATTTTCCTTAATTAGCTTACGCTAAATGATTTTGCTAACTCAGAAATTTAACGGAATATAGTGAAATACCATTTATACTCTTTTTATATTCAATTTTATATTATAGGTAAGTTCATCAAAACGGCTAGTGTTTATTTTTCCGACAATTTTTTTTCATCAGCTATACACAACTACGGTGTTGCCAATCAGGCGATTGCAGCGCCCTCATTTATTTTCAACTCTTTTTTTGACAGACTGTATGTATATAATGCGCATATTTCATGTTCTACTCACACAATTGGCGAGCTGCTTTTTTTTCTCCTGGCGATCTTCCCAATAGATCCGACAATCTTTCTGCACGTTATTCTCGATGTTTGTACCTGGTTCGAGGCCATCGGACTGCGGAGATACACACACACACACACACGTGCAGGCCGACGGTGGACGGGAATGGATCGGGTGTGCAAGGTTGTATCGTACAGATATATTTGTATCGTACAGATAGATAGAAAGATAGATTGTGGCGTGATATCGTGTGTGAGGCGGGAAGAGAGAGAAAAAAATACAAAAATGCGTCATTAAAAAATGTGTATACAGGGTGTCCTGTAACTCGACGTCAAGCCGGTATCGAGGAAAAGTCCAGCTTATGACGGTTCAGAGTTAAAAAAAATTCTTGTAAAAGCCTTATATTTTTCAATGTATAGGCATTTCTTTGAAAATTGTGAAAGTAGCTACCCTGCGCCAAATGTTTGTATGCTGTGACTACAAATTGCCATATTTTATGATTTTAATAGTTGTATCGCAATCCTAGATAGCCCTGCTATTAGTCGGAGTCCGATATAAAACAAAAAAAACCTTTACCTTCGAAAAAAAAATTGTTTGTGTCCGATCATAAAAATTAATATTTTTTTATCAGCTAACTTGAACTCATCATACTGTCAAAATAATGTACTACGCTAACCTGCCAAGTTACATCAAAAGATGGCCTGTTTAGTCAGGATTTCAAAATGGTACAACACATACCTAATACTCCTTTAAAAATAATTTTAAAAAATAAATTACTGTATTTAATGATGACACTTTTCAATGTAGCGTCATATTAACTTATGTCGAATTGTGACTCACTGTAGTTCATGTCAAATGGCGACACTTGCTGTCTTACTCTAACTCGTTCATGCGCTGTATCGTTTGTCTCGCTCAAACGTGTTGATTTTGATCTTTGATTATTGAAAAGTGTTATCATTGTACAGAAATAATTTTTTTTAAATAATTTTTCAAGCAGTATTAGGTATGTATTGTACCATTTTGAAATCCTGACTAAACAGGCCATCTTTTGATGTAACTTGCCAGGTTAGCGTAGTAAATTATTTTTACAGTATGGCGATTTAAAGTTAGCTGATAAAAATATCAATTTTTATGATCGGACAAAAACAATTTTTTTTTCAAACGTGAAGGTTTTTTTTTGTTTTATATCTGACTCCGACTAATAGCAGGGCTATCTAGGATTGCGATACAACCATTAAAATCATAAAATATGTCAATTTGTAGTCGCAGCATATAAACATTTGGCGCAGGGTAGCAGCTACTTTCACAATTTTCAAAGAAATGCCTATAACTCGAAAAGTATAAGGCTTTTACAAGAAATTTTTTTAAACTCTGAACCGTCATAAGCTGGCCTCTTCCTCGATACCGGCTTGACGTCGAGTTACGAGACACCCTGTATATATATAAATATATATTTTTTATTTCATACATATGTTACAGCGGAAGCGGATACCCAGTGAATGTAAACTGGATACCCAGTGAATGTAAAGCGGATACCCAGTGAATGTAAACTTGTAAACTGTTTACATTTATTTATTTATACTTGACAAGAAATTTTATAACTACATAATTTATAAAAAAAACAACAAGTAATTTAAAGTGGGACACACAATTTATACGGACCTGGGCTTGTTGCCTTTCATTTGTCGTGTCTTCAGTAAACTAGGCTTTTGCCTGTATCTTACTGAGGGCACATATCGTGGGCTCAATATTAAAACTAGATAACTCGAAATTTGGCGGTTTTGAGTTATTTACATGAACGGATTGCTCATCAAAGGGGCTTTCCAATGCTATCAAAAGGTATCTTGAAATATATTGTTTATAGTTAAGGCATTAACGTTGCGGAAGTTTAAAGACATTGTAATTTGTTTTATCAAACACTTTAGTCTTGTTTGTGCTCCCCTGAAGATGAGGTGTGCACCTTGAAACCGGTAGGGTTATACCGTTACAAAAAAGTGGAATAAACAGTGTTTGATAAAATAAATAACAATGTCTTGAAATATAATATCTCAACTGAGTTATTTAGCATAATGAGGCAAGTCGTAAAGGTGGAAACAGGAGAATGCTTAAAGTAGATATCTGAAGTTCATATAATTTACTTCTTACCATCTATTGAAACCTCCTTTATTAGTTTCATCAAAACATATTAGCGCAATAGATACCTCATCATTAAAGAGGAGTTACCAGACAAAACTATCGGACCTCCAAACTAAAAACGACATTTTATTAGAATAGAGAATTTTTAGTTACCTTGTTATAGTATTGAGCCCACGATATGTAAATATCACATAAATCAAACCCATCACACTTCATCACTCCAGACAGACCAAAAAGTCTTTAGGAGCTATGTCCTTAAGGGAGACATGATGATGATTTGTTGATAAATAAAACTCGTTTTAGATCGCAATGCGGAAAAAGACATTTTATTGGTAGACGTAGGTATTTATACTATTCTTGAATGTGTGCGGGAATGCGAGCAAGATATCCCGCTGTCTCGTTTCTGCATTCACAATACGCTGCGTGCGGCGTTTGTAGGTGACAATTTATTTTGGGATTTGGCGCGACAGATGTGCTGCCTTCTCGCTCTAGCATGGAATGCGCTCCGCGTATGACAATGAGTTGAATGACCGGCGTGTGGACCTTGTACTTGTTTGTTTTGAATTGTCAAGGTATGCAAAGGTCGCATCGCCGGTCGTTGACCGAGCATATCGACGCCACAAGTCCATCAATGTGTCACACACAATCACCACACTCAAGAGTTTACACAGACCTTTGTTACAAGTCATTCCTCCTGCAAGTCCGAGTATTCAAACTCCTGTCGCAATTATAACTACATTACGATACACTGCCTTAATTTTTGCCATTATTGAATTCGCCTCCCCACTTGAAACAGCGGAAATGCGAATGCTTAGGTGGTCGGCAGGAGTATCACTGAAAGATAAAATTAAGAGCTCACGCATTCGTGGTAGCCCCTGGAAGTCACTGACATAAATAGTAAGCGGGAAGAGCGACAGCTGAGATGGTACGGCCACATAAGACGGAGACCACCAGACCATACTGTAAATCAGGCAATGTCTGTGGATTTTCCTCGACAGCCGTCCCGAGGAAGACCAAAGAACTCCTGGATGACTCGATGCTCCAAAATCCTGCAGAGAAACGGCCTAGATGAAAGCGACACCCAGAACTGAAGAATTTACAGCCTGAGAACGAGAAGATCCGACCCCAACAGCCTACCTAGCCAGTGCCAGGAAGAAGATTGAATTAGGCTTCCCATTGTACGTCACGGGAACCAAGGTTTTTTTCCCGATTGCTGATATTACAATACCCCGTCGCAAACTCTCATCAACTTAATAAACAGTAAAACTCTTGCATTACATGTACGTGTCAGGCGCCGAACCCCGCATACTTCATCATTCCAGACAGACCAAAAAGTCTATCTAACAATGTCCCGCACATAATCACGAAAAAACACACCACACTCAACTCAAGAGTTCACGTAAATTTTTGCTACAAGTCATTCCTCTTGCAAGTCCAAGTACTCTTGTCGCAATAACAACCGTGCTCTGCCTGAATTATCCATATTTCTAGAATATGAACAACCATGCGCGTCTGCTCTGTGCTTGCAGTTGTGAAATGCTACAAGACTACAAGAGGAATGGTACTTTATAAACGCCGAAATGTCGTAACTCTTCCACTTTCTGCAATAAATAAAAACGTTCATTGAAAGCTTTCACTGTTTAATTTGATTTCCTCAATCTTAGTTAATAAAGTTTAACAAACACTAGAAAGGGTGTACAATAGATAGTGAATATGGATTTAAAATTTTCAAATGAACGATTGCTTCCACATTCACTGTAAACTTTAGCAAAGGTGTATATATTAACTAGTACTACACATACACCAAAAGCCAAATGTGTTACTATCACATATCGGAGGTTTTTTGCTATGTTTTCCGCAGTTTTCTTACCAAATATGTTTCTAAACATGTTCAGATGCGGGGAAGTACCTAATCTAACGACAGCCACCACCTTCTCATCTTTACACTCACAATTCAAGTATAGGGTGGCGCAACAAGAACTGCAATTTTAAATTTAAATTAAGTTCTGCAATCGTGTACCGCTGCATGATTAATTTATAAGTTATCTAGATGACGTATGTCCATAATAAATATTATGTTTGACAGGTAAAAAAGGGTGGCCAATTTAAAATTGCAGTTCATGTTGCGCAACCCTATGAAATAATACCCTCGGTCAATAGAAATCGATATCGTGACATGATTGAAACTTTTTTTTGCATCAATTGAACGATTTGGACTTGGAAACCATGTGGTTCCAGCAGGATGGGACTACTTGTCATACTGCTGATGAAACAATGGCTTTATTACAGGAAAAATTCTCCGACCGTGTAGTTTCTCGTCGTGGAAATGTGAATTGACCGCCACGACCGTGATTTAACCCCTTTAGATTTTTTTCTCTGGGGTTATGTCAAATCTCAAGTGTACGCCAAGAATCCAAAAACCAACGATGTCCTTAAATCCAACATCACTCGTGTCATTGCAGATATAACATACGTATCCATTTATGTGAATCCATTATTGAAAATTTTGCTCAAAGAATCGTCACCTGTAACAGGAGCCGAGGTAGCCATTTGGCCGATTTCATTTTCCACACATAATTCCCATGTGCATTAATTACATTGACACCAATAAAAATGAACATTTAAAAAAAAACTTGCTTTCTTTCATTGATTCAAAATTGCAGTTCTTGTTGTGCCAATCTACATATATATTTATTTTGTAATATTTTTAATATATCAATAGTAGTGAGTTCAAATCTCAAGTTAGAGCGCCCTCTCTGGAGAGTGTCATTTTATTATTATTTTGCAGTAGTTTACATTCACTGTACGATCCACTTCCATTGTGACATACATTTATATTGTATATTAAATAAAAAATCATAATGTTGCAAGCTAAATAAATTGGACAAAAAGAAAATTGTGCCATTAAATGTGAGATGGGGAAAACAATTTTACAAAATCAGACAAAGGAATTAAAAATGCTTCAATTCATTACCAAATAAAACATTTTGACTATCATCCCTCGACTTGCAGGGAGTCAGAATAAATGAAGCCTGTGCGAATATTGTCTTTTTTTAATAAATGTTTATGGTATGGCAATACAATCATTATTGCCAGGTTCGTACTTATCTCTCATTTTGGAGAGAATTTATTCCTTTCTGCAGAATGGCAACAAGTCTTTTCGGAGGGAAAAGAACAACTAGAAAAATTCTCGCACATCACAACAGATGACTTCTACAGTACGAAGTAAACTCTGTCCGAAATGGGAGAAAATTACGAACCTGGAAAATTTAATTATTTTAAAATGCCGTAAATTCTTGATAAATAAATAGTATAAAACTTGACAAAAATTTAGTCACGGGATAGTTGGTCATGGCTAAATACTGGCGTACGTAGATAGATACACGAGTAAATCAACGTTATCCAAAGTTAGTTATCGAGATTTATTAACTGTAATTATTTTTTAATCGATAACAATTTATGGTACGGAAATATTTATCCTTATTGCCATTTCTCTCTCTCGAGAGAGAGAGAGAGACAATGTCGAAAATTATCGTAACCAAATAACCTATTTCTGCTTTGACTCAGTGACGAGACACTGAAGGCGTCTCCATAAAAATAAAAATCAACCACTTCACATGAAAAAAAAAACACGATCTTCAATGCTCCATTAAAGACGTCTTCCTGCACCATCCACCAAGGTGTAAACCAGTGACGTCCTCTCAAAAAATAATATCGACTGGTTCGTTAAAACCAAGTTTTAGGACCTACCAACATAAATTTTACTTTTAAGTTCTAAATTATTTCTTTTCGTAGGTATGTCGATACGTAGTAAGGTAGATAAGTTTCCTGTTCGAAGATATAAAAAAGGTGATACACAAAAAATTGAAGACTACGGTATACTGAACGTGTCAATCGACTTATAGATCGGGTGAGTATGGTGAATGAGGTAATGTTTCATATGGACTATGACAGTTGGATACTGTTACGTTAAAATAAATACGATTGCGAAATGGATCATTACGGTTATGCAACAACAGCAATGAAGAGTACACTTCGAAATTACATCATCAAGTTCACGTGGAACCCGCTTATCAAGGTTTTTCATATTTTCAATTTGCTTTGAAAGTACAAAAAAATGTAGTAGAACCAATACCCAATTCTTGTGCAATTTCCCGTACAGTTTTCTTTTAACTCATTCAGACCCGAATTATTGTTAAGGGAGAAAAAAAAAATTTAAGAGTGGATTAGGCTTCACCGGGGTTTTAATAGAAGAAAAATGTTTTTTTTTTTTGTTTTTTTTTTTTTTTTTTTTACTTAGAAATTGAACATGTGCATAATTATGCCCAACAGGTCTCAACGTACACAGACGACTGAAAAGAGAATCTTGTTGCATAGGTTTTTAAAAGAAAATTTGCCGTTATATTATGATATTCGTTATATTACGAGTATTTTATTCGTTATATTATGCTTTTAAATAAGTGTGCATAATTATGCACACAGGGTCTGAATGAGTTAATAAAGCTTTCATTTTGCTGTCTTGATTAGTAGCAGAACGTCCTCGACTCTCTTCAGCTTACGTCTCCTTTCCTGAGCTTTTCGAACCAACGTCGCACTGTTCGTTCAAAAGTTGTTCCGTCACACCATCTTTGGTTAACATTGCATTGCTGTTCGAAATGCGTAATACCCAATTTTAAATTCATGCAAAAAATTATTGCGAGTAAAATTAGTTCGGTCACGACATATAAATGGTCTTTCAAATTGAGCGGTTTTTTTAATTATAATTTTTTAAATTCTTGAATAAAACCCACAATTTGATTTGATTTCAAAAAACTTTTTATCGGTCATTGAAGTATAATGTATGACATTCAAACATAATAAACAATATCCGCCAAATGTCCACCTCTTGCAGCTCCACAGATGTCCACTCTTTTGTCAAAATATTCAATGACATTTTGACATAATTGCAGTTCTAACTCATCAATAACGCGAATAATTTCGTCCTTCAGCTTAGGAATTGGTCGAGGGTCATTCTTATAGACCTGGTTTTTCACGTAACCCCAGAGAAAATAGTCCAACGGTGTCAGATCACATGATCTTGGTGGCTAATTAACATCACCGTTTCCGGAGATTACAACACATAAAATAATTTAAAAATTTGAACGCGTTGTATTGTATACGACTCCATTTTTATAAATGTCATACATTACACTTCTCAAATGTCACAAGACCCAGGCAAGTTCGCGACGCCATCTGTGTTTTATTCAAGAATTTAAAAAAACCACTCAATTTGAAAGACCCTTTACAATATGAATGTGCAGGAGGCGAAGATTGTGCGCTCGGATAGAAAAGTATAGAGATCTGTTCTCTCTGCCTAACCCGCAAGGGACAAGGCGTAACGATACATATGTAGTGACAATATATGAAACTTGATGAAAGAAAGAGACAAGAAAATTGAAACGTAAAATAAAAATATTTATACGATTCTCTGATTTATCTTTTTGGCAAAGAATTACGTAAGAAAACACAAATGATCTGTTCTCTCAGTCTACCCTGCAAGGTATACGGCATGGTGATATGTATGCACGTATGCTACACACCGTTCAATATCCCTCTTAACTCTTCCATCATCCGAGAAGATCCTACCCAAATAACGGGATTCCCCTACTTGCTTCTATCTTTCACTGTAATATTCCTTTATTCTTTTATGTACGATTCCATTGGGTTTAACCCGAGGCGACATTAAGATAACATAACATTAGTAAACGTTACGTAAAAAAAACCGTACAAAATCCAGTTAATGTGTTAATCATGCAGTTGTGAATTCGAAACCCTCGTCCAGTGAAAATAAAATATACAAATGATACGTACAGTAGTGAGCGAATTAACGTTAAACAAAGATAAAAATACTTGAAACAAGTGTTTATTAAGCATAAAAAGTTCAAACATTTTTAAATCATTCAAATTTTTATTATTTTTATAAGGAATATGTCCGCCTTTAGCTTTTATAACTTCGTCTACAGGTTTTGGCATGAATTTAATAAGTTTTTTGAAATATTTGCTAATCCCGAAATCACACGTTTAACCACTTAACGCTAGTTTTTTTATACAAAGAGGGTTTCAAAAAACATCAAGTATGTTTTTGTGTTTTATTTTAAGTTTATACACTGTTCAATTGAAACATAACAATTTAAACATATTTTAATTTAAAAAAAAAGGAGAAAAATTAAAAATTCAATTTGTTATGGTTGATTTTAAAGCGTGGTGTTAAACATAGACCTACGTAAATACAAACATAATATTGTAAGTACGAAATAAGCAACACAAAACACGACCATTCACAACTGCAGGCAAATTTACAATGAATAAATAAAACGCGAACGACTGGCGAGGGTTACACGTGTTAGCTAAAATTAGAACACTGCAAGTCGAGACAGGCAAGCGTGACTCGGGATAGCGGAAATTGGAACGCATCTTGCGTGCGAGAGGGTCTCGTTCAAGGGCATTAAGTGGTTAATTCCTGTTTCAATCATCTTCTGTTTTGATGAAGTCTTTTTTACGGATTCTGGCTTTATAAATAGCCCATAAATTTTCAATCGGATTAGCCAGTGGCCTAGAGGTTGGGGATTCGGGTCTGGTTTTTACTTAAGGCTTTTTTAACCCTTCGTTCCCTGTGATGTGTAACTAGTGCACATTGCTTCTAAAAACTTTAATATCTCTATAAATATAATAAATACTGGGTTCAGATTTTAGGTATTCCTCCGTAATACATTTACGCATTGAATGAAAAAATAATATTAATAATAATTAGTACATAGCAGTGAAAATCGGGAATAAATTCACCGATACAATCAAACGTGTGCCAGTGTGTGATGCAGGTATATTTATTCTAAAAATCCGCCATGGATGAGGAAGCGACGCTATTCACGTCTCACTCTCACTACTTCGTTCCAGGTGGTCGCTCCGTCCGTTTTGTGAACGTCTAGAGTAGGTTATTCATTAGGAAGAATATCAGCCAGGATTCTTCTCATACTGCTAGACGGTGCCGAGACTATATCCACAGTGTCATTCAGTTGGTTCAATATCTCAATACCACGCGTGACTGGGTGTTTATCCATGATATTCCTTCTGTAAGTTGGTATGTAGAACAGAGGGTGATTCCTTGCACGGGCATATTTATTGGGACCATATAAACTTAATGCTTCTAGTATCGCGGGACAGTTAAAGCAATCTTGAAAAACCTTAAGTTGCAATATTGCATCGGATTCTTGCCTTCTTGTTTCGAGGCTTCTATAGTTACACACCGTGAGAAGTTCGACATGGTGAACATATTTAGGGTAATCGCCCTTTGTTCTGTACCATAGATATCTGAGGATTTTATTTTGTATTTGTTCTATATTATTCTTATATTTGAGCTGATGAGGAGGCCAAACCGTAGATGCATATTCTAATTTGGTTCTAATTAGATAATTATATAAGTTTCGGAGGATATCGGTGCTGTTAAATTCTCTTGATATTCTCATTATAAAACCGAGTAGTTTGTAACAGTCCGATATCTAACGTGAGACATGGTTAACGAACGTGAGTCTGACATCAAAGTCCGAAATATAAACAACTATTCGACATGAGATTGATAAACGAGCTGGATAAAGTCAACACAAACGGAGAAGCAGTATTCCAGCAAGATTCTGCAGCGTGACACTAATCTAAGATGGTGATTAACTATTTCCAAAAAAAAACAATATTAACCTCTCCTGATATAAATCCTATTGAAAATTTATGGGCTGTTTGTAAAGCCAGGATCTGGAAAAGAGACTATGTAACAAAACAGAAGACAATTGAAGCAGGAATTAACGTGTGTTTTCGGGATGAGCAAATATTGAAAAACGACGCCGAAATGTGTACCAAGAAGTTATAAAAGCTAAAGGCGGATGGACATATTCCTTATTAAAATAATGACTGTTTTGATGATATAAAGCAGGGGTCTCCAAACTACGGCCCGCGAGCACCACCAATCCGGCCCGTCATAGTTTATTTTGATTACATTGTAAAATTTACAATGTAAGTAAATCATACGAAATAATAATCAGATGTTTTTATTTACGGAACGGAGCGGAGTCCACCCTCGCACCCTGCGCCATAGATATCTCACTCGCCGGCTAGTTCCAATATGAAAATTTTTGCGTAATTCAAAACTACAGTATAGTACCCGGCGGTAAGTAATACACATCGGGCTTAAGAAAGAGACTGTCGGCCATAATCGGCTAACTTCGGCTTTGTAGAGCATCGTCTCTGTTATTGTAGATACCGGACTCTTATTGCATCGTGCGACATAGACGACACTCTACAAAGCCGAAGTTAGCCGATTATGGCCGACAGTCTCTTTCTTAAGACCGATGTGTATTACTTACCACCGGGTACTGTATGTTGGTATGATGAGCTAGCTAGGTCTTGGCCCTTGGGACTTAGCGGAGGAGCCAGTGTGGCCCTTAGGCTAAAAAGTTTGTAGACCCCTGATTTAAAGAATATTTGGACTTTTTATGGCTAAAAAACACTTGTTGCAACTATTTCATCTTTGTCCATATTAATTTGCAGACTACTGTATTATTACGTTAGACTAATCGACGACATAACAATTTCAAACTGTTGTTAGAACTCACCTATGTGGCTGATCTCCCGCCGTGGGCGGCGAGTGCTTGTTCTCTCGCCCGAGGATGATTCGCATGTGCGTGTCTCGGCAGAAGTGCCGGTCGGTCGCGCTGTTGTTTCCGCCGCCCGGAGACGAGAACTGCTGCCCTATCGATGACAGGATGCCTGAAGGGGACAGAAAATGCAGGTATATTATAATTTCTCCATTTTTAATCAAAATAATACTGTTCTCTAAAAAGCGCTATATCAATTTTCCTTTTCATCTTTCAAAGGTGGGACATGCTTCAAGATGAAGGCAGGTATCCTATCGATGACAGGATAACTGACGGGGACAGAAATGACGACCTCTGTGGCCTGGTGGTAAGACGCTTGTCTGCCGATCTGGAGGTTACGGGTTCAATCCCCGCTGGAATCCAGATTTTTTAAAATGGAATTCCAGTCTGGTTTTCACTTAGGGCCCATTAAAGCATCTTTCTGGTTGGTTGGAAGAGATTGCCACATGGCAATAAACTCGCCAGGGGAAATAATAAAAAAAAAAAAGAAAAATAATGCAGGTATATTATAATTTCTCCATTTTTAATCAAAATAATACTGTTCTCTAAGCAGCGCTATATAAATTTTCCTTTTCATCCTTCAAAGGTGGGACATGCTTCAAAATAAGGATATGTGATGAAGCGTCTCTCCTGAAGGTTATAAACTTTCCAAATGGAGAAGAGTATACTCACCCATCTGCTGCTGCGGTGGATTAGTGGGGCTGCACACGTCACTGAGCGGGCTGTGCGGAGGGGTGGCGTACAGAGGGGATGCGGGAGCACCTCCCCCGCCCCTGCGGCCGCATCTCGCCACTTGCTGCGCAAACGTCAGCGCCAGACCAGAGCGATTCTGCCAAACAAAGGGACATTTACAATTCGTACAGTTCAGTTCGGTTTGATCCCGTCACCATTCACGCTGTTATGGGGGACTAAATAAGTCCCCATCCAGCGCAATCTAAACTAGAAGATCCAAATCTTTATTTTTTATGAGTGCGATGTCACGTAGTGACAATGAAGGGACTCCTCCAGTAGTGACACGCCTGAGTGTGAAAATAATAGTAGCGACTATGGATTTAATGGGGTATTCCACTCTAGAAATTTGAAAAAATCGTTTTTTTTTTGTTTTTTGCGTGTTCTTAAAGTTTAGACCTTTAAGAATATGTTCTCAAAAGGAATTTTAAAAATTATCAATATTTACGAAGTTATACGAGTAGCTATAAATGAGGCAGCAATTACGCCGCACCGGAATGACTCGGACAATAATCTCTAAACTTTAAACGCATTTTTCTCGAAACTCCTTTTTTCGACCTGGTCGACTTAAAATCTCGAGTTCTATCCAACCGATTGCCTTCAAATTTGGTATGCAACTTTGATAAATGTTTTTATATCGTGCCTACCTTGGAAAATTCAAAACTATTTTTAAAAATGCAAAAAAAAGGGTAAAAAATTTTTTTTTTCAGACAGCCGCCATTTTACGTTATTTTTTTTTCTTTGGTACCAACTATAACAACATTATTTCTTATTAAGAAACTGTGTATGATTTTTGTTTCGGATTTACGAAAGGGTTTCAATCATGTCGACCAGCTCACCCCCTTTATATTTCACGCCTTTAGAGTAGAATACCCCCTTAAGGTCTGATGATATGTATAAAAGAAAATGACTGACTTTTAGTGACAAGTTGCTTTTATATTCGTGCGCACTCAAAATTTCTAATTTGAGTATTACTTTTGTAACTTTTTTTAATGGTCGATAAAATATCGTAAATTGTTATAAATCAATAAATAATGGACTCACGGCCGGCTCTTGGTTGGTGGGCGGTACCCTAGCGTGCGGGGGTGGTGCTGGCGGAACAGCCTCCTGGTGCGAGGAGCTCACCGTGGAAGAGGTGAGGTTGGAGCTGCTCTTGGTGGAGTTGGAGCTGTGTACGCTGCGACGCTTCGAGTCCGGGGAACCTGACAAACCAATATAAAACAACATTATAACATACGTGACTAAAGTGGAAAGTTCATCTGAGTGACATCCTCTGCGGTTTAGTGTTTGATGTTTTCCCATTTACAATAAAAATAATGTGGTGTTGGTGACGTGTGTACGATATAAGACATGTTGTTTCGTTATAATTTGAAATGATAAAAATTGAATATCGTACAGTTATCTAGTTTCTTTCAAAAGAAGGGAAAAGTCTAGTAGAAATTAATCGACGTTCCGATGAAAACATCGATAAAATCAAAGAAATGTTGGCCGAAAACCGCAAATTGACCATCAGAGAGCTGGCGGAGGACTTGAACCTCACTTATGGATCCGCTCAATACATTTTCAGACGTGTCGCTAGAAAACTGGTGCCGAAAGACCTCAATTTCATGCAAAAAAAGGACCGCGTTGAAATCGCGAAAGACATGATTTCCATGAGTTTTTGACTAAAAACAACACGAATACTATATCCAGCAGCCTTTGAATTCACCTGATCTGGCTCCCTGCGACTTTTTCCTGTTCAACCGACTTAAAAAACCGTTTCGCGAAACGCGTTACAGCACCCGAGAGGATGTCATGAAAAAATCGAAGACGGCTCTGATGGACACACCGAAAATTGAGTACCAGCGGTGTTTCGAGGATTGAATCAAGCGCTGGCGTAAGTGCATTGCAGTCAATGGGGAGTACTTTGAAGGGGACCATATCGATTTTGATGAATAAACTTGTATTTCCGATTTTATGAATAAAGTCCTAAAACTTTTTGATCAAGGTAGTATGTATATGAAGGAAGGCTAACAATCAGCAAAATTGATCGCAAACGTTCATCTATTAATGCTTATCTGTATTGAAATTTTACGTATTTCATCTTTGAAAAACAACAGCGATACACGTGGCACTGGAAACGCTGCTAAATTATAACTGCATTGCATTACACCAGAGACCACCAAATGCGAAGCTATAGGATTGCCACACACGGTCGTGTGCCGCGATTCCTCAACTCAGCAGTGAACCATTTCATTATAGTGCATAAAATCTATCCTTAGCTTGCGGGCCGCACAAAAAGAGACGACGTGTCTGATCTGGCCCGCGGGCCGTAGTTTGCCGACCCTTGATTTACGTCATCGTGAATTAAGATTGTTTTTCGGTGCCATATTCACGAACTGAGCATCACCTCACGCACACGGAATGATCTGATTGAATGAGTTTTTTGATATCGATATATTCTAAATCTTAAAAGATAAATTGAGGATTAAACTCCTTAATAAACTCCGCAGGTATAACTGAGTGACTTGACAGGGGAGGCACGAGTAACATTGTTCCTGTTGTCATTATGTTATATTTAGACTTTTATTTGTATTTGATTTTTTTCTTGTTATTTTTTGGTGGCATCCGCATTTAATGTAAAATGAAAATATTTTTTGAGTAACATCAGGGAATCCCCTTAAAATAATAAACTAAATAATTACCTTGGTTGTGTCCCGCAAGAGGTATGGGTGATAGTCTGGCATTGCTGAGAGAAACTCCGCATGATTTCATCTCTCCTGTAGAGCCTGCAAAAACAATCGGGAAATACGAGGGTGAGCCAAAATTTATCCGCACTCTAGCTGTAGAATTTATTTTAATCAACTTTTACAAAAGAAAAATACATAATATTTCGAGATGCAGTTTTCTTTTTTTGTTTTTCAATACACTTTGTGTCCACCTGTCAACAAGCTTTCGTATTCCCTCATTAAAAAATGTTTCAGGCTGAGCTGTGAGCCACGAATGCGACGATGTCTTCACTTCTTCATCAGAGGTGAACCTTCCTCCTCGTAGGGCTGCTTTCAGGGGACCGGACCAAACGGGTGAATGTATTGATGTTATCTTTTGATTTTCAAGTTTAACTATGCTATGTAAGTGACATTCATTATTTCTTGAATCTTCGAAAAGACTGTAGTTTCACTTTGTGGTGCCATGTTTTATGTAAAAGGAAAAATAAGTGAATAAAACACTTGTTTTACATTTTTGTGTTCACCACTGATTTATTTTTGGGCTTACTACCGGTTTTGAAAACAACCTGACGATGAAGACGGTCTGACGATGAAGACGGTTGTCTTCAAAACCGGTAGTAAACCCAAAAATAAACCGGTGGTGAACAAAACAATATAAAATAAGGCATTCATTGTATTAGTAATATATAAATTCTCAACAGGTTCATTCTTCTACGAATTTTGTTAGTAACATATAAATTCTCAACAGGTTCATTCTTCTACGAATTTTGTTAGTAATATATAAATTCTCAACAGGTTCATTCTTCTACGAATTTTGTTAGTAATATATAAATTCTCAACAGGTTCATTCTTCTACGAATTTTGTTAGTAATATATAAATTCTCAACAGGTTCATTCTTCTACGAATTTTGTTAGTAATACATAAATTCTCAACAGGTTCATTCTTCTACGAATTTTGTTAGTAATATATAAATTCTCAACAGGTTCATTCTTCTACGAATTTTGTTAGTAATATATAAATTCTCAACAGGTTCATTCTTCTACGAATTTTGTTAGTAATATATAAATTCTCAACAGGTTCATTCTTCTACGAATTTTGTTAGTAATACATAAATTCTCAACAGGTTCATTCTTCTACGAATTTTGTTAGTAATATATAAATTCTCAACAGGTTCATTCTTCTACGAATTTTGTTAGTAATATATAAATTCTCAACAGGTTCATTCTTCTACGAATTTTCGAAGGGAACTCTAACCAGCTTTACATCGGTTCATCTTCAGATCGACTGGCTACTCCAATCTAGTGGCATTAAAAGATAATTTTGCTGTATTTGAAATTTTCTGTGAAATGACTGGCAACTTGCCAGGTACTAAAACTCCAGGCCTAAAGCCCATTCATAAGTATGTTTACTGTACTTGCGACGGATTTTACATATCTAATTTTTACCAAGTGTGATTTATTTTGTTCATAAATTAATATTTATTTAATTAACGACACAACAGTGTCTTTATATACAAATGAACATGTGACAGGTTATACAAGTACTTCAAATTATTGACAAATAATACAAAACTTTATATTAAACTAACATGAAGATACAAAAAGCAGTAGTAATAATAAATTACACTCATTGTTTTAAAATGATTTAATAATCTTTGAGAATTTTGTGGGAATTTTATGGATATATATTGAGATATATTGTAGAAAACACAAGGCCTCATTAGTGGAACGAGATGCAAGTTGCTTTGCAGAATTAAAAGCTTCACACATGTTGATGCAGGGTTACTCAACTCCAGAGGCAAAATATTGTCCTTAATATTTGGTTTGTATTACGTTATTTATATGAATAAAGGAGAGCACAAAGTTATTAGCTATTTCTAAATATTGCTGTAATATTCTGGCGAATACTATATATACTTATATTAAAAATATCTAAATTTTTGCAAAACTCGTTTCCAAGTCTTTGCATACGAATTATAGAGGAGTTGATTTTATAGTTAGTATAACAATTTTCGGTATAAAAGGGATTGAGCTGTCTTGTGGATCTAGTGGGAATACGGAATGAAATGCTCTCGAGTAAGTGAGGTGCATCAATCACTGAGTGAATGATTTTGTATAGCAGTACTATATCGGCTGTTTTTCTTCTGTCACACAGCTTCAAGAGTTTCACTGCATTTAATAAGTTGTGGTAATTACTTTCTTCATGCGGTATTATCACAACTTATTAAATGCATATGAAGTTATTCTTAAAAAAAAACTACTTATATTTAGTTTCTTTGGGTATATTGTTCGTGGCAAAGGAGATGGTTTGGAGAAGTTTGTGGTTACTGGAGGCGTGGAAGGATGATGCACAAGTGGAAGGATCCCAATGCGTTGGACTGACCAAGTGAGAGACGCAACTGGACTAGCCTGCCCTTTGAGCTGCGGAGTGCAGGGATGGATGGAGAGGAGTCGTCAGAGGCTATCATGGAAGTCACGATGCTCAGTCGTCAGCTACATGACAGGATGGATATTTAAAGTAGCTATTATTATTTTCTTTTTATACCAATAGAAACAGCTGTTTAACACTGATAGAAAAGTATTTGATATCTCATTTTCGTACCTGTGGTGCTTTGTGGAGGCACTTCTGGCTGAAGACCCTGGTGGCAGGGAGCCGCGCCCCATCTCTCCAGCAACCTCACCACGTGGAGATGTCCAGCTCGCAGTGCCACTTTGCTTGGAGTTCGGCCTGCAGAGAGAAATGCAAATTGTAGTTTACAGATAGCACTAAAATAAGAATACGTTAGCAGACAAATAAATACCTGAGGTAGAGCATACCGGATTTTCAGGCAACCTTATTGATGGACGCCGTCTGTGCATATATTGCTCTACAGCAAGCACACACCAGCAGGCAGATCAACACCTGAGCAGTGCTACATACATACAGGCAATCCCTCGCTATAGAGTAAGATTGTCAGTCCATCCTGTGGATGGATGACGCCTGTGCGTGTATTGCTATATTGTGTGCATGCACACTGCACTACAGCAAGCACACACCAGCAGGCAGATCAACACCTGAGCAGTGCTACATACATACAGGCAATCCCTCGCTATAGAGTAAGATTGTCAGTCCATCCTGTGGATGGATGACGCCTGTGCGTGTATTGCTCTATTGTGTGCATGCACACAGCACTACAGCAAGCACACACCAGCAGGCAGATCAACACCTGAGCAGTGCTACATACATACAGGCAATCCCTCGCTATAGAGTAAGATTGTCAGTCCATCCTGTGGATGGATGACGCCTGTGCGTGTATTGCTCTATTGTGTGCATGCACACAGCACTACAGCAAGCACACACCAGCAGGCAGATCAACACCTGAGCAGTGCTATATACATACAGGCAATCCCTCGCTATAGAGTAAGATTGTCAGTCCACCCTGTGGATGGATGACGCCTGTGCGTGTATTGCTCTATTGCGTGCATGCACACACCAGCAGGCAGAGCAACACCTGAGCAGTGCTACATACGAGGGTTGCTACTTAAGTGTTGAGACAGACAAGTAAAAACAAATATTTATCATCGAAAATGGCTTTATTGTTTTTCAAAATACTCTCCATGAAGATCAATACACTTTTGCATGCGTTTGAATCAATTTTCGAAGCACTTTTTCCACTCTGAATGACGTAACTTCAAAACATGCGTTGTGAACGAATCAACCGCTTCTTCAGGTGTTGAAAAACGTTGACCCCGTAATTTATTTTTGATGTTTGGGAATAAAAAGAAGACATTCTGGAGCGAACTACGACCACGATTGAATTTGGAAAACCAGCGAAACACGGACGGTGCTTCAGCGAAACACAGTGGCACCAAAAGTCGAAGCGAGTTGATAGGCACAGTGTTGTTGAGTTAGTCCACGTCGAAAATCATAAAAAATCATCGCACGAAAATGTTCACGATTTAATTCCATTTTTGGCCGAGGTGAATTTTTCAAGTCACTACTGTAAACAACACAAATATCACTCGTATGACAAAACTTTATGAGCACGTATAACCATTAAAAACGTCAAACTTTACGATGCTGATGTCAGATTTGACGTGTCTACGCTGGTGTTGCCATATTTCAAAACTTAAGTAGCAACCCTCGTACATACAGGCAATCCCTCGGCATAGAGTCTATTAACGAAGACTTCTTTTTAGACAAAGGGCTCTTTGGAACAGTCAAAATGGACATGGCGGAATAATACATAATCATCTAACTAGACTATATAAAATGTTATTGCCTGCAGATATTTAGAGTTATTGAAGGACTGCACCTGAACTTTTTTTTAAATTCGGAGACTATTCAATTAGAGCAAAATAGCTGATCATCTACGGAAGCTATTGAAAAGAAATCCGTACTCACCGCAATGGTCAGAGTGTTTGGGGTTAGCTCCGTGTTGTAACAGCCAAAGAACGCACTCTTCATGCCCTTCCTGCGATGCTATACCTGGAGAAAGCAATACAAATAATTAAATATTACAATTTTTGAGATCTTTTAATTTAAAAGATTAAACTTCTTCCTAAATATGTAATTAAAAGGAAAAGGGGTGTTTTTATTAATTCAGAACACAAGAACTGACAATGAGCTATTTCAAATAGGAAAAATAAGAATATTCATAGCCAAACGCTTAAATTAATAAAATTTCAAGTCAAAAGTGATAATAATTGAAATTTAATTGCTGAAAACATGAAAAAAAACATTGGCCGACGTTCACAAAACGGACGGAGCGACCACCTCAAACGAAGTAGTGAGAGTGAGACGTGAATAGCGTCGCTTCCTCACCCATAGCGGTTTTTTAGAATGAATATACCTACATTACACACTGGCACACGTTTGATTGTATTGGTGAATTTATTCCCGATTTTCACAAAATATCTCTGATGTGGCCGATAAGTGCTAATTATTATTAATATTATTTTTTCATTCAATGCGTAAATGTATTACGGAGGAATACCTAAAATCTGAAGCCAGTATTTATTATATTTATAGAGATAGTAAAGTGTTTAGAAGCAATGTTTACTGGTTACACATCACAGGGAAGGAAGGGTTAAAGAAATTATTTAGAGTTTTCGTAGAAATAAGAGTTAACACTTATTTATTTCTTCTTACTGTATATTTTTTCGTGTTTAACCCGTATATGTAGGCTTTGTAAAACAAATAAAAAAAAATAGATATATAAAGATGTAGGAGGGTGGGCACTCACCTAGTGGGGTAGCCCCCTGGTCACACTGCGCATTGGGATCGGCCCCCTTGGAGAGCAGCAGCCTCACCACAGCCGCCTGTCCCCTCCACGAGGCCGAGTGCAGTGGTGTTCGGCGCTCACCATCGCGTGCGTCAATGTTGCATCCACCTGCAGATTTAAAACGCACTTGTAATAGTTTATCTGGAACGTAGTGTCGTATGTCTCAGATACTCGGTAACATTGATGGTCATCATATGCCGTAAGAAAACAGACATTCAAATATTTTCCTTGTATCAGAATGGGCCTTGGCTCCTCGTGGATGTGTCCAAGCTACTGACTGATTGGTGAAGCTCCGATCTAGTGGTGTCATAGGTTGTTTAACTCGACACCTTTAGCTGCTTTATTATAAGTATATTTACTGGACTGTTCGTCATTTTCCATCTCCCGTGACGTCGGATCTTAAAATTACAATACTGTTCTATAGTGTAGGGAGTGCTGTGACATTAAACCAGTGTACGAGACGTCTGGACAAGTTCCTATACACAAACCCAGGAGTACTGTTTTAGAGGTGTTCTGTTTCCTTGCTGTCTCTCCATGAACATACAACAGGTAAACTTGATATAGATATTAACAGCACTCCTACTGCCTGGCTATAATGATAATACTGCCCAATAGTGTAGTGAGTGCTGTGACATTGAACCAGTGTATTAGGCGTCTGGACAAGTTCCTACACACACAAAGCCAGGAGTGCTGTTTTTTTGTGGTGTTCTGTTCCCTTTGCTTTTCCCTTGCTGTCTCTCCATGAATATATGACAGGTAAACTTGATATAGATATTAACAGCATCCATGCTGCCTGGCTATAATGATAATACTGCCCAATAGTGTAATGAGTGCTGTGACATTGAACCAGTGTATGAGACGTCTGTACAAGTTCCTACACACAAACCCAGGAGTGCTGTTTTGTTTCCTTTACTTTTCCCTTGCTGTCTCTCCATGACCACATGACAGGTAAACTTGATATAGATATTAACAGCATCCATGCTGCCTGGCTATAATGATAATACTGCCCAATAGTGTAGTGAGTGCTGTGACATTGAACCAGTGTATGAGACGTCTGGACAATTTCCTACACACAAACCCTAGAGTGCTGTTCTGTTCCCTTTGCTTTTCCCTTGCTGTCTCTCCATGAACATACGACAGGTAAACTTGATATAGATGTTAACAGCATTCATGCTGCCTGGCTATAATGATAATACTGCCCAATAGTGTAGTGAGTGCTGTGACATTGAACCAGTGTATGAGATGTCTGGACAAGTTCCTACACACAAACCCAGGAGTGCTGCTTTAGTGGTGTTCTGTTGCTTTTGCTTTTTCCTCGCTGTTACAGTTAATGTTAATAATAATAATAATGATTTGATTGCTCGTACATTGACCCGAAAAGTGCAAGGGAAAACAATGCTGATTAACACGAAAAGTGAAATAACTTACCGACTGTCAGTAGTAGATTGACCATCTCGTAATGTCCCTGCCACGCCGACACGTGGAGCGGTGTTCGCCCCTAAAACAAAAAGTACATATAGAATTTATCAATTTACATACATATCATCTCGCTACTTCCTTGTTGGGATAAGCAGAGATAACAGGGCGCCAAACTCTCTCATTATAACATGCTTCCTTCACCTCTTCCACATCATCCATACATCATTCAACTATGTTGGAAAAGAAAAAGTTTTATGTTCCTAACACATTACATAATTTTTCCAGTGCACGCATTTCAACTGTATTTACTTAGCTTCTTTTATTCATCTTCCACGCCTAAATTTCACTCCCACAGATCAATGTTGACACTAATTGTGAACCATAATTTTGATAGATGTGGATATCGCTTGGTTTGACTTTTAGTGTCCATTGACTATGTTTCCTATCACGACTCCCCATTAAATATTTCATTCCACCTTCCATCCGTAGATAAATAAAACTCTTATTTTTTATTCACCACTGTTTTATTTGAGTTTACTATTGGTTTTAACCGGAAGTTTTTTAAGTGCCGGAAGTTATAAGTATGGCCGTACCCAGCAGGCCGTGATTTTTTCATTAAAAATAAAACCTAAAAAAATTTTATTTTTTGTATACAGATATAAAGGATATTATGAAAACTTACTAAATATGTACACCGTGTGGCGTTTGAGCTGCCGTTCACTCAGAAAAACACAGTTTAAATATTCACAAAATGTCAGGGTTGTCACAACTTGACACATAAAACACGTTTACTTATAAATATAGTGGAATATAATATACTTTGTAAACTAAAATCAACAAATTATCTGTATGATGTATAATAAAGCGCAAAAGGTAAATAAACTATAAAATAAAACCGTAAAAAGTCTATATAAACGTCGTATTATGCCGAAAAACTACCGCCAATAACCAAAGAATACATGAAAATACACTTTGTAAAATAAATACTTTGAAAAATTTACAAAAATAACGCACAAAAGTTAAAAATCTACCATTGAACAAAACTACAAACGAAGACACTATAAATCATCGCAATTACGTCGCAAAAAACTGTAGTCGGTAACCCTGTATCAGAGACACGTATTGACTGTCACTGAAAGCTTTTAGAAAGATGACTGTAACTTTGATAATATCGGTAAATTGTAATATTTAAGTATTTCTTGACCATCCCAATAGATGTCACTATGTGTTACAATTTATAAATTATTACAATTGGATTTGATATTGGCTTGCGACAAGCTCAAAGGAGAGCGCGTTTACGAGTTCATTTTGTATGGCCGGCCTGGCGAGCCCTGAATCGGAGAGCGCATCAACGCGCTCGTGGCAGTGAACCGGTTAAAGACATCCATCTTCCTCGTCAGGTGAAGTTGAATTAAATTTTGTCTAACATATTTTTTTTTTCTAATTTTAACAGGTACGGAAGGTCGTCGGTTCGAACCCCGCCCTGTGCTATTCCCTTCGAACGACACAGGCACTTTTTCCGCCTAGTGTTCGAGGGTATAAGGATACCTATGACTTCAATCATATCTTTTCTTAAAAAAATATATATATTCTAGACTGACCTCGCTGTCCCTGGTCTCCACATCAGCCCCGGCACGCTGCATGAGATAGCGAGCCATGGATATCCTGTTGTCCAGCGCCAGGATGTAAAGGGTGCTGCGTTGGTCTGCGTCCAGCGCATCCACGCACGCTCCGCGCTCCACCAGGATTCGAACCGCTTCGTAATGCCCCTCGAGTGACGCCACTCTAGAATATTTAACATTTTTTGTGTCAGTCAAAGCAACACATGATTAATAACATTTCAAGATCCATCTTTGTGTCAGTCAAAGCAACACATGATTAATAACATTTCAAGATCCATCTTTGTGTCAGTCAAAGCAACACATGATTAATAACATTTCAAGATCCATCTTTGAGGTAAAACGAAACTACAAAACGATGACTGCGACTAAGACACAAAAATTTCTTATTGGAAATGTTCAGGGCCAGATTTTTGAAGAAATCATCAATCTTCTGGCTTCCATGTCTGGCTTCTTCAAGAGTATAAGAGAGAGAAACTCATTTTCTTTTGAGATGTAATGTGCTGGAAGAAAAATATCTATAAGATACCAGACAGTAAAATTTTGAATTGAAGGTTTTAACTTCAAATATTTTCAGGTTTCCTTACTTACTGCTACGAATTTTTTTTAACCTAGGAAATATAAACATATTCACATTTTGAATACAGTGGAATCCCACCATTCGCCTGTCTCTTTACTCGGTACAACTCGGCATTCGTCGGACTTTTTCAAAATAAATTTTACTCGGCATCCTTATGTTTGCTCGGAATTCAGACCGTACCTTGCGGTCTGTCCCGATGGTTTTTGACAACATTGAGTAATGGGGGAGACATGAAAAGATTTTAACCACTCGCAGATGTATAATATACCAATTGTCCTATCTGTGGTTTCGCCGTCAGGATCGACATATAATATACCAAGTGTCCTATCTCTGGTTCCGCCATCCAAGTCGACGTATAATATACCAATTGTTATATCTGTGGTTCCGCCGTCAGGATCGACGTATAATATACCAAGTGTCCTATCTCTGGTTCCGCCATCAAAGTCGACGTATAATATACCAATTGTCCTATATGTGGTTCCGCCGTCAAAATCGACGTATAATATACCAAGTGTCTTATCTCTGATTCCACCATCAAAGTCCACGTATAATATACCAAGTGTCCTATCTCTGGTTCCGCCGTCAGGATCGACGTATAATATACCAAGTGTCCTATCTCTGGTTCCGCCATCAAAGTAGACGTATAATATACCAATTGTCCTATCTGTGGTTTTGCCGTCAGGGTCGACGATAATATACCAAGTGTCCTATCTGTGGTTCCGCCGTCAGGATCGACGTATAATATAACAATTGTCCTATCTGTGGTTCCGCCGTCAGGATCGACGTATAATATACCAAGTGTCCTATCTCTGGTTCCGCCATCCAAGTCGACGTATAATATACCAATTGTCCTATCTGTGGTTCTGCCGTCAGGATCGACGTATAATATACCAATTGTCCTATCTGTGGTTCCGCCGTCAGGGTCGACGATAATATACCAATTATACTATCTGTGGTGCCGCCGTCAGGGTCGACGATAATATACCAATTGTCCTATCTCTGGTTCCGCCGTCAGGATCGACGTATAATATACCAATTGTCCTATCTCTGGTTCCGCCATCAGGATTGACGTATAATATACCAATTGTCCTATCTGTGGTTCCGCCGTCAGGGTCGGCTACTATGTGGAACGGTGATTTACGTGAAAATTTTGGAATTATTAGAATATATAAATTTTTTGCCAAAAATATTACGAATTATCAAATATGCGTTGTTTCAAATAATAAGTAGAATTTATTACAAAAAGTCGATTTTGGTACATAGATAATGACAAAAAATTAGAATTACGAATTATGGTTGTCCTAATTAACAGACTTTTACAGTACTTATTTAGTTTCGCGTAATATAATTAAGGATTTCTAGCAACCCTCATAAGTACGGTAGGTCTCAGAATGGGCGAACATATGAATGGTTTGTATTGAAAAAGTTGTGAAACAAGGATGTGTTATGTCCCCTTGGGTGTTCCAAATATGTATATTGATTCTAGTGTAAATGAACTTTCTAGGAGAGAATGATTATGCTCACCTCAATGCAGTCTTCCCGTCGTGGGCGTGTTGGTCTACCGGAGCACCCCACTCATCTACTAAGAACTCCATCAGTCTGGAAGGCAAAAAGATCATGTTTAAACATACGAACAAACCATCACGCCATTTCCCTGTCGGGGTAGGCAGAGAGGACAGAACGCCACAGTTTCCTATTTCGACACGCATCCTTAGCCTTTTCTACATCAATAAATACACTTTCTCGTACAACTTCTACGATCTCTCTGACTTTCTACGCTTCCTTCTTTCAAAATATCATTCACTCGATCAACGCTTCATCTTACTTAATACATCAGCCTTAAGTTCACATTCATTCCTTATCACTTCATTCTATATTCTTTCACACATTGTCACTCCATATATTCTTTACAATGCACACATTTCTACAGCATTTATTAGGCTCCTCTCAGTCTTTTTCCACGTCCACTTTTCACTCCCATACATCAAAGTTGGCATCAAAATACTATTGTGAACTATCTGTTTAGTCCAACACCGTTTATTCCACTTAATATAACGGTATAACCCTACCGGTTTCAAGGTTTTCACCTTATCATCAGGGGAGCACATATAATAAAGAGTTGTTTGTGCTTCCCTGATAATGAGGTTAACACCTTGAAACCGGTAGGGTTATACTGTTACAAAAAGTGGAATAAATAATGTTTGATAAAAACAAATGATGTCTTTAACCTTTCCTTCCCTGTGTTGGGTATCTTCTACACGTTGCTTCTAATAACCATCAATATCTCTATAAATATTATAAATACAAGGTTAAGATTCTAGGTATTCCTCCGTAATATATTTACGCATTGATTTAAAAAATAATATTAATAATAATCAGAGTTTATCGACTACATCGTGGGTATTTTGTGAAGATCGGAAACAAATTTGCATTTAAACGCTGTGAGTGCCTCGACCTTGTGTCTTGACGATAGGTGAAGAGTATGCGCGACACTATATTCGCATCTCACTCTTGCATACTCCACTGAATTGCGAGGAGCTCAATTGTCTCAATCGTCGCAAGCGTGAGCCCCGCCGGGGTAAGCCACTATACCGCTCCGCGCCGCAGTTGCTTCTGGGTTTGCTAATAAATTAGACGTACGCTCATTCCGTGAGCGTTGCCAGATGGTTTTTTAATGTTTTCAGCAAATAAATCTCAATTATTACAATTTTTAACTTCAATTATAATTAATTAAGGGGATTATCTATGAATGTTCTTATTTTTCCGATTTAAAATCGCTAATTTTTGATCGCGTACTCACTACCCAACGCCGGAGCGCGCGTATCAATTTTAGCACCGTAAGGGAAGAGTTAAACCTCCACAACGTTAATGCTTTAACTATAAATAATATATGTACAAAATATAAATGATTGTCATAAATCTAAATCTACCTGCAGTGTCCTTCCTGCGCCGCAAGCATCAACGGCCCCTTCCCGTCATTGTCCTTCTCGTCCACCTTTGCTCCTGCTTCCAATAGAACGTCACACACGTCCAAGTGACCTGGAATCATTCAAACAATGCCGAAATCTCACGTTAATTCCTGCTTCAATCATCTTCTCTTTAATTTGTACAGTCTGCTTTCCAAATCCTGGCTTTAAAAAATGTCCTATGATTTTGTTTTTAAAGAATATTACCCTCTTCTGAAATAAATTTCGGTCGAAAGGCAACCGATCACGTGGGTAACTACTTATATATAAAATAACATCAATACATTAGATCACCGACTTTCCGACTACCGATCAACCGAAAGTTCAGATTTGCGGCCACCAGTATAGAAATTAAATTTTATTAAAACTTATCGTGTTTTATAGTACGAGGCGTATCCAGAAAGTAAGTGTACTGAGGCTCTCACGACCGGATGGATTTTATTTTCAACATGTTGGCTACACTTCCGTGTAGCCTGACCATTCTCCTCCGCAGCGAGACCGGTTCGAGATCAGTACGTTGAGAAGTGTCGACGCGACAACACGTTTCGTGAAAAATGTCAATCCAATCTCCCGCCAAGTGCGAAATACGCGGCGTCATCCGTTATCTCGTTTGGAAGGGAAAACCTCCGGTTGAGGTTTATAATGAGGTGAAAACTGCATATAGTGATAAAGCTATGAATCGTACGAGTGTGTACAAGTGGTGTCGCGAGTTTAAAAACGGTCACGTCACACCTCTTCACCCTCCGCCAAAAAGTTCAAAACCACAATTTCAGCCAAGAAAATCATGGCATCCGTGTTTTGGGACTGTCAAGGCATAATTTTAATTGAATATATGCCTCAAGGGGAGACCATCAACTCTGCAAGATACTGTGAGACCCTAAAAAAATTGCGGAGGGCGATTCAGAACAAGAGGAGAGGCATGCTGACAAGGGAGTCTGCCTGCTGCACGACAATGCCAGACCACACACGGCCAACGCCACGAAGGAACTGCTCGCCTCGTTTAAATGGGATGTCCTGAACCATCCCGCGCATTCCCCTGACCTAGCACCTTCAGATTACTATCTCTTTACCTCCTTGAAGCTGCACATGGGTGGAAAAAGGTTTTCAACCGACGAGGAGGTAAAGGAGGAGGTGGAGAAGTGGACGGAGGGGTTGGCGGAAAACTACTTCGAGGAAGGCATCAAAAAGTTGATACCCCGCTTCACCACCTGCATTGAGAGGAATGGCGACTATGTCGAAAAATAGCTTACATGTGTACTACGGTAACCACGAAATTTTTTTGTTTAAATAAAAATAATTGTAACCTACAAAAATTCAGTACACTTACTTTCTGGATATGCCTCGTATAATGGTGAGGGAAATGTCTTTTTTCTCCAAAAAGCAGATTAAAAAATAGAGATCGCCTCTTATAATCAGGGTCGCCCTATAGTCGGACCAATACGGTAGTTATTGTTACTGCACGTATTTGAACGGGTTTTCCAGCTAGTCTATATATAAAATAACACCAATACAGCAATACACGTAGGCACTAAAAGATAGGAAAATCTTTGTTACGATGGAGGAACGTCACGACTATTAGTTCGGTAACGTTTTACGAACAAACTGTTGGCAGTAAAATTGGTTAAGTGTTAAGTTTATAAATTAATATAGATATCAAGAAATTACCTTCGAAAGCAGCATAGTGCAGGGGCGTCCAGCCCGCATTGTCTCGGTGATGTTCGTCCAATCCCCGGTCCACCAGTTGTCTCACCACCTCAACGTTTCCTGAACCAACACAAATAAAAATTTATATATCTTATAATGTGTGAACATCATTTTCCATTTGTCATTTTATTTTCTTTAAATGTTGACTCCTTGAGGCTTTTCTCTTCTTTTTTTTACTGAGTTAATCTAAGGCGGTATTTGTGGGTTTTTACTGACAGTTAATCTGAGGTGGTATTTGCGGGTTTACTGACAGTTAATCTGAGGTGGTATTTGTGGGTTTACTGACAGTTAATCGGAGGTGGTATTTGTGGGTTTACTGAGTTAATCTGAGGTGGTATTTGTGGGTTTACTGACAGTTAATCGGATGTGGTATTTGTGGGTTTACTGACAGTTAATCTGAGGTGGTATTTGTGGGATTACTGACAGTTAATCTGAGGTGATATTTGTGGGTTTACTGACAGTTAATCTGAAGTGGTATTTGTGGGTTTACTGACAGTTAATCTGAGGTGGTATTTGTGAGTTTACTGAGTTAATTTGAGGTGGTATTTGTGGGTTTACCGACAGTTAATCTGAGGTGGTATTTGTGGGTTTACTGACTGTTAATCTGAGGTGGTATTTGTGGGTTTACTGACAGTTAATCTGACGTGGTATTTGTCGGTTTACTGACAGTTAATCTGAGGTGGTATTTGTGGGTTTACTGACAGTTAATCTGAGGTGGTATTGTGGGTTTTTACTGACAGTTAATCTGAGGTGGTATTTGCGGGTTTACTGACAGTTAATCTGAGGTGGTATTTGTGGGTTTTTAGTGACATTTAATCTGAGGTGGTATTTGTGGGTTTTTACTGACAGTTAATCTGAGGTGGTATTTGCGGGTTGACTCTTATTTTTTCTGCTTCTTCTTTTCTTTGCTGGCACTGAGATGATAATCGAGTCCGTAATTTCCAAAGGGAACTCCACTGAGCCTTACATCGGTCCATCTTCGGACCGATTGGCTGCTCCAATCTAGTGGTGTCAAGGGATAGTTTTTTTACATTTGAAAGTTCCTGTGGAAGTACTGGCAACTTTCTGGGATATTTGATTTTTCTCTTGAAGTGGATATTCTACTCTAGAGGCGAGAATTTCGCCCGTTTTTTAAGACTTAATAAAAAAAAAAATAAAAAAACATTTTCGTATGCATTTTTACAGTTTGTTTATTGATGATTTGAGAATGTACAAATTTTTTTTTGAAAAAAACTTTTTTAAATTCAAGATGTTATCAGCTGTTATATCTTGTCGTAAAAAAAAAAGGGGGGTGAGCTGGTCGACATGATTGAAGCCCTTTCGTAAATCTGAATCAAAAATCATACACAGTTTCTTGATAAGAAATAATGTCATTATAGTTGGTACCAAAGAGAAAAAAATAAAATCATAAAATGGCGGCTGTTAAACCTTTTTTTTCAAATATTAAAATAAAAAAAAATAGTTTTGAATTTTCCAAGGTAGGAACGATATAAAAACATTTATCATACCAAATTTGAAGGCAATCGGTTAGGAACTTGAGATTTTATGTCGACCAGGTCGAAAAAAGTAGTTTAGAGAAAAAAAGCGTTTAAAGTTTTGAGATTATTGTCCGAGTCATTCCGGTGCGGCGTAATTGCTGCCTCATTTATAGCTATAACTTCGTAAATATTGAGAATTTTCAAATTTCCTTTCGAGAACATATTTTAAAGGTTTAAACCATAGTTTCCCAAACTTTTCCACCCCGTAAGACCACTTGCCGATTTTTTTGGTTTTCCGTAGACCCCCTGCCTGCCTAATATTGAATTTTCCTACCCTTATTAACTTCAAATGTGTTTTTGACAGCTGACACAGTGCTGTTCACCTTGATAAAGATATTTTGTTGAGTGGACAATTGTAAAAAAAGAAAAACATGTACAATTTTCATTCGTACCTTTATTGAAAAGGCACAAAATGCAAGTAAATATTTGGCTTTGGAACGCAACAAATCAAAACCTAGTAAAATTCTAACATAAAATGAATACACAAATAATACTGTTAATGAGAGGGGTGGACCTGATGCTCTGACAGCAATGGTTCAATATTTGGCTTCAAATTAGTGAGGTATAGTCTTAAATCTCCACGTTCAGTGATTTGCACTCGAATTCTTTGTAAGAGTATTTTCTACGTCTAATATAAGTATTATGTACACACAATCTGTGTTAGGTGTAATAAGACATTTACGGAACGCCTAAATATTGATGATGGTCTGCCTAAATGGGATCCGCTCACGTGGACCCCCATTTACATCTCGTGCACCCCCATTTTATTTTCTCGCTTACCTAGACCCCCTGCAAGTCGAAATCGACCCTTGGGGGTCCATATAGACCATTTTGGGACCATCTTTGGTTTAAACTTTAAAAATATGCAAAAAAAAAGATTTTTTTTTCAAATTTCTATAGCAGAATACCCCCTTAACCCTTCCCTTACGGTGCTAAAATTGAAACACGTGCTCCGGTGTTGGGTAGTGAGTACGTGATCAAAAATTTGCAATTTTAAATCGGAAAAATAAGAACATTCATAAGATAATCTCCTTAATTAATTATAATTGAAGTTAAAAATTATAATAATTGAGATTTATTTGCTGAAAACATTAAAAAAACCATCTGGCAACGCTCACGGAACGGGCGTACGTCTAATCTATTAGCAAGCCCAGAAGCAACTGCGGCGCGGAGCAGTAGTGGCTTACGCCGGCGTGGCTTACGCTTGCGACGATTGAGACAATTGAGCTCCTCACAATTCAGTGGAGTATGCAAGAGTGAGATGCGAATATAGTGTCGCGCTTCCCGCATACTATTCACCTATCGTCAAGACGAGGCACTCGCAGCGTTTAAATGTGAATTTGTTTTCGATCTTTACAAAACACCTCGATGTAGTCGATAAATTCTGATTATTATTAATATTATTTTTTAAATCAATGCGTAAATATATTATGGAGGAATACTTAAAATCTTAACCTTGTATTTATAATATTTAGAGATATTGATGGTTATTAGAAGCAACGTGTAGAAGATACCCAACACAGGGAAGGAAAGGTTAAGAATACCACTTTGTAAGAAATATTTTTTTTGTGCTGCGAGTCATTTACTTTTTACTGTGATGTCGGATCATAAGTCCGTCGTCACTACTATTCACACTCAGGTGTGTTGTCACCGGAGGAGTCCCTTTAGGCAGTTCCTTTTTTGTCACTATGTGACGTCGCGCTCATAAAAAAAAATTTGATCCTCTAGTGTAGATCGCGCTGGATGGGGGCTTATTTTGTCCCCCATAACAGTGTGGGTGGATGTGTTTGTTCCATATGACTAAGCTACACTCCAATCTTCTATGAACCAGTGAATTATAAATGCAACATTACCCTGTGCGGCGGCCACGCTGAGCACCGTCCGGCCGTCTCTGTCGATTGTGTCCACGCAGCAGCCCCAGAAGAGCAGGGCTCTGACCGCGGCCGCATGACCAGCAGCTGCGGCGGCCCACAGCGGTGTACGGCCGGCACGATCTGCAGCTTCCGGATCTGCTTCGGCCTCTAGAAGATGCTCTATTACATCCCTGGAAATGAAAATCATGGAGTTTAGTTAATGGTTTAATTTGTCACGTTAACAGTTGAGAGAAAGCGAGAATGAAAAAGGTGTCTAGTAAGATCGAAGGATTAAATAAAGGGAAAAACAGGATCCTCTTTGAACACTGCATTCAACATGCAACGTTCATTCACTCTTCTAAATCCTGTCTGGACTTCTACGATTTCTCTGAGTTTCTATGTTCCCTTCTTTTAGAAAATCATTCACTTGATCTGACCATACCTTCCTTGGTCTTCCTATCACACGCCTTCCGCTCATATTTGCACTTTATATCTATTTTGTTAGTCTTTCTTCATTTACTCGTTCCACATGCCCAAACCATCTCAGTGTACTCTTCTACATCTTACTTAACACATCACCCTTAACTCTTACAGGCTTAGTGGTCCACGTTATGTACCACCTTTTTTTGACGCAGTACTGCACAATGGTATACGCAATGTACCACTTATTAAACCTCTCTCTATTGCTGCACGAACGCTCAGATTATGTACCACTTCGTATAATATAATACTTATGACTCATATCCGCACAGCTGCAGCAGGTCTGGTCCTGTTCAAATTCATTTAGCTTCTAATATTATTGACAGTTAGTTGTTCTCGGTGTGCCGACTTGTACGTATAAAATAAATGTTATATATTTGTATTCAATTTTAATAAAAAATAGTTGTGTTGTGATAAAATTGACTTCATTGAGTAAATATTTAGGTTAAAAATTAATTTTACTTGGATTATTTACTTGCATTATTTGGTGGTACATTAGAAGTACCAATGGAAATATGGACTAGTGGTACATAAGTTGTACCACCTCACCCGGAGTTTCTTGACCTACCGAGGAAGTGGAAATATGTTAATTTAGCATTTGTATGTATCATTTTTCAAACACATTAAAAAAAAAATAAGTAACTTGATTTTTAATTATTTTTGCAGCCTGAGTAAAAATAAGTGAAGTTTACCTGTGCCTGTAAGGGTTAACCCTTTAACCCTACATAATCTAAGCGTTCGTGCAGCAATAGAGAGAGGTTTAATAAGTGGTACATTGCATATACCAACTGTGCAGTACAGCGTCAAACAAGGTGGTACATAACGTGTACCACTAAGCCTGTAAGGGTTAAGGCGCAAATTTTTATTTTGTGAGATATTGAGTGTTTTGTTGAATAAATCATTATTATGCGTATCTAATTAATTTTATTTCTTCGAAAATGTGTTATAAAAATAGTATCTTTTTGTAAATGAGGCGGTCGCATAAGAGACCTGTGTCCATTTTCAGGGGTCATGTCGGTGGCCGCCAAAATGACCAATGAATGTTTAGGTAATAATATCTAAGTTTAGGTTGTATTAGGAAATACAATTCTTATATGAGATAGCACATCGATCAATAAGTCCCGGGACTAACTACTAAAACAACATTTGTTTGCCAAAATTCTTCTTTATTCATCAACATAGTCTCCTTCAAGAGCGATACATTCATTCCAACGCTTTCCTAACTTTTCTATGCCAGCCGTGTAGAACGATTTATCTTTGGTTTCAAAATAGGCGTTAGTTTCGGCAATCACTTCTTCATTGGAGCCAAATCTCTTTCCCTGGTGCATCTTTTTGAGGTCTGCGAACATTCAATAATCGCAAAGGGCCGAATCGGTGGGTGCCGTTTTCTCCAGATTCGGCCCCCACCGATGCAAAAACTCCTGTTTATTTCGCGTTAACAGTGCCAATCAACGCTCTGAATCATCGATGCGTTGTTGTTTTTGTTCCATTGTGAGCAAACACGGCACCCATTTCGAAAAATGCTTTTTCATGACCAAATGTTCATGCAAAATAGTGTAAACACTACCAAATGATATCTTCAGGATGTCAGCTATCTCACGCAACTTTACTTGGCTATTTTCCATCATGATTTTGAGGTTTTTTTTTTATGTTTTCTGGTGTAACAGCCTCATTTGGACGACCAGAGCGTTCAGCATCATTTGTGTCTGTACGAGCGCGTTTGAAATCAGCATACCACCAACAAATGGTTGTTTTCGACGGAGCAGAGCCCAGATAAAACTTTTCAAGACATCGCTGAGTTTGAACAGCATTTTTTCCCATTAAAAAGCAATGTTCTATCAACACACGAAATTCGGTTTTTTCCATTGTTTTAAAAATAGCAAAAGTAGCGTCACTAAAACCACTGTAACTCAATGACACAATGTCGGAATGTCATGCAAGTTTGACACGTAACTTCTAAAGGTTTGTACTAACTGAGAATGGTATGGATTTGTTATTAGAGGCACCATCTGCTGGTTAGTCCCGGGACTTATTGATCGATGATTGAAGAAAAGTATGGTCGAGTTAAGAAGGAAAGATAAGAAAGAGAGAAGGAAGTAAATTACGACAGGATTGTTTTCTTTATACATATTATGGTGTGCATTTAAAAACTGACTTGTGTCCTTCGAAAGCGGCAACGAGCAACGGAGTCATCCCATCCTTGTCCGGTCTTGCGGGCGCTGCCCCCCTCTCGAGAAGTAGCTGCGCGCATCCTCCGCCCCCTCCGCCGCCAGCACCGCCCCCGCCCGCACCACCTGCAGAGCACAGAGCCGCCACCGCTAGGGCTGTCCTGCCTGAAGATACGAGAATTATAAAATATTAATGTACAAGGGATGAATAAATGTCCATTATCTGTAATGAGTATAAAAGAAGGCATCATCTATATTTTATTCCATCATCCTGTCGTGCAGCTCATGAATAAAATATATTAGGATTAGTTTCATGATTGTTTTAATGTGTGTAGATATTTAGTTATATTTTGATATTTGTTTGGGTTCGCGCTGCGTCGCGTCCGCAACGGAAATGAGACTTATGGACGGTCGTCATGAGACTTTATCGTTGGCTGGCCGGCCTCTGCTTGCGCAAAACTCTCAAAAATTGTGGTATTTTGCGAGGTGTGTGCGCATGCCGTGGCGGAAAAAGGCGCTTGCGATGAGCGACTGACCGTTCATAAGAAGGGTCCTTTTCAAAATAAATTATATTCTCAGTTCACTCTACCTACTGTGTTTTACTTGAGACCTGTTATACCTGTGTAAGAGGAATCTTTTCACCCCGCTATACCTTTTTCACCGATCTACGCCTCTGGACGTGAGCTGAATTCTCCGAGCATTGCGCAGCAGCCATCCACCTATGATACAATTCTTTGTACCGGTGCCGTACACCTGTACTTCGCGGTTCGAAGAGCAGTTGTCAAGGGTAGTCCTGTTGCGTATCTCACTTGGTCAGCCCAACGCATTGGAACTGTTCCTCTTGTGTGTTGTTCCTCCACGCTTCAAGTAATCAAAACTTCTCCATACTGTCTTCATGGCCACGAGCAACGTGTCCAAAGAATTGGAGGACTCATCGAAGGCATATTGTACCAAATGAATTTTGATAACTTACTGCTGTCCAGTATTCGGAGGTAAGTAATACACATTGAGCTTAAGAAAGAGACTGTCGGCCATAATCGGCTAACGGCTTTTAGAGTATCGTCTCTGTCATTCATACACGTGTTCCGTCGCGATTTGGCAACCGTTGTCAAGTATTCTATGGACAGAGACGACGCTCTACAAAGACGAAGTTAGTCAATTATGACTGACAGTCTCTTTCTTAAGAAAAGTATACCAAACGATTGTCAGACCCGCACTCCTCTGGTTCCGAATGCTGGACAATGTATAACTCTTACTCCAGGCAACTAGAAACTGCTGAAATGCGCATGCTAAGATGGTCAGCTGGTGTATCTCTAAGAAACAGGAAGCCTAGGTGTTACAGACATCAACAGTAAGATGGAGGAGAGGCGGATGGATTGAGATGGTGTTGGCACGTTGGATGCAGAGCACCCTATCACATTGTGAACCAGGCAATCTCCATGGATCTTCTTCGAATAACAACCAGAGGAAGACCAAAGAATTCGTGGGTGCTGCAAAAAGATAACCTGATGCAGAGGCCCGGCCTGGGGGACGTAGTCCGGGACAGAAGAGCATACAACCTGAGGACGAGGAGAGCTGACCCCCAACAGTCTTCGCAGACGGTGAGTTGGGATGGAGCCAGGGAGAAGAAAAAAGTCTCTTTCTTAAGCCCGATGTGTATTACTTACCGCCGGATACTGTACTGGATCTGAAGTGAGACTATCGGAAAACAATGCCGTTTTTTTTTTGAAAGAATAGTCTATTTTTGATAGTCGTATGTATTTTTATACCCTCGAATACTAGGCGTAAAAATGCCTGAAGTGTCATTCGACTGGAGTAGCGACCTTCCGCACGGAAGTACAGTACGTTACCGCGTGACCATGTACTTCTAGATACAGACAAAAGCTTAATTTACTCGAATCACGATATTCCATTGGTTTTTGTCCGGGAAAAGACTCACCATCAGCGTCTGCGTGGTCTATGTCTGCGCCGTGGTCTAGCAGGTGGGTGACAATGTCCGTGTGGCCCATGTATGCGGCCGCGATGAGTGCCGTTCGACCCTCAAGATCAGTCTTGTTCACGTCTGCTCCATGCGCTATCAGCAGTCTCACTATCTCCTCGTGTCCTGACCATGCTGCAGCCCTAAAATGAACAAACTATTATGATGACTCGAACAGTATACAGTGTATTAGAAAACTCTCTCACTCTTGGTCTGTAAAAGTGATTTCTGCGACACCTTTATTGCAAAGCGCATGACTTTTACCCATGGCTGTAACTCGAATTTTTTTTAATGGGATTGCTAGGATATTACACCTTACATGTAAGAGATCTACGCACCTGTTTATACATATATTATAAATATATAAGATATTGCCAAGTAATATTAACATCATTTTATTTTACATTGTTATAATCAAACCTACTTCTGATGGATAATTTAAGAGGGTATTCTAGTCTAGAAATTTGAAAAAAAAATGTTTTTTTTTAATATTTTTAATGTTAATGCTGCTATAAATAAGGCAGCAATTACGCCGCACCGGAATGACTCAGACAATAATCTCAAAACTTTAAACGCGTTTTTCTCCAAACTACTTTTTTCGACCTGGTCGACATAAAATCTCAAGTTCTACCCGACCAATTGCCTTCGAATTTGGTATGAAACTTTAATAAATGAATTTTATATCGTCCCTACCTTGGAAAATTAAAAACTTTTTTTTCTACTATTTTAAAAAATTTAAAATACTTGGGAAAAAAAAAGGAAATTTTTTTCAGTCAGCCGCCATTTTACGGTGTCATCCATTCACAGGACGGACTGACAATCTTCTCTATAGCGAGGGATTGCATCTGAGTAATTGAACCCGGATGGAAAGAATGATTTGGCCAGGAGGATTGTCTCAAGAGCATGGTAGATAAGAAGTGAACATTACCTCAGAGCAGTTCGATGATCGCTGTCCACACAGTCCACTTCGCATCCATGTTTAAGGAGCAGCTCTACCACCTGTAATGTTAAAAGCCGACTTTAGTAAATGGATATTTTTATAAGACGAGCATTGGTGGTGCGTGCTCGCCTGCATTGGTCCGGACTCCAGACTTGTATGAAATATCTTCTTTGGTGAGTTGACGAAGGGCAGAAGAAAGCAATGGTGGGCAGCGTACAAGATACAATAATAAAAAAGGTTTATTGATAGCAATATAGTATATACCAGCGGCGGCCAGTCTAGAGGTGCGTTGGTGCGCTGAACCGGAGAAATAATTTGCAATAATTAAATGATATATTCGCAAACATGACTTCCAAAAATATTAAATATTTGTATAGATTAAATATGTATAAGAATACGGACAACGGAGGTGCGTTGGTGCTCAGCGCACCGGCGCACCTCGAGACCGGCCGCCACTGGTATATACATATATATCCTGAAACGACACACATTTAAAGGCAATGGAAATGAAAAAAACATTTAAGAGAGAAGCTACCAAAAGATCCGAATAAACTGGCCATGAAGACATTAGATGTCTTTCATCCCACACACCCTTGCTCACGTAAATTATAAAACTTTTTTTTATTGATCATTACTACCGTACCATTACGTCATTTTCCTGACGGGGTTGCCAGAGAGGACAGATTGTTAAAATTTGTATCTCGATGTTTTGGTTGAAACCTCTTTGGCGACGTTGCATTTGGTGCTACTTTTTTTGTTTTCTTTCGTCTAAAATGTGAACAAAAATTACATAAAAGTGGATACATATAAATTAGAATATGCTTGAGTACACACGATGACGTAACACGCGACGTAAAACAATGACGAACTGTGAATGACAAAATTCTATATGAAAATATATTCCGTACAGAGAAAACAAAATCTGCCCAAACGACGCTCGGGAGAAACACTCCCAACAAGTCGAAACAAGATTTGCCCGAACAAGGCTCGGTCTCGTCAGTATAAAAAAAAAATTCGTGCACCCGAAAACTGTCAAGTGGTTAATAGGATCCTCTTTAAGCGCTACAATTAACATGGCCCAGGATCAGTAGGAAAGGAGACATGTGGTGCGCCGAGTTCAAGATCTAACAGAAGACCACTGCGCTCGGCATTGAGCATACAATGAAGAAAAATCTTCGAAACAGTCAATAAATCCAGATGAAATAGTCGAGTCACTGGACTCGACTCTATCTAGACCGGTATGACCAGAAATATAAATGTTCCACTCACATCAGTGTGCCCCGCCCACGCGGCTGCCCTTAGCGGTGTCCACCCTTCAGGATCTGGTCTGCCGGCGTCCGCCCCTGTTGCAAGTAGGGCCGCCACTGCCACTGCTCTCCCTCCGCGCGCTGCCAGCTGTAGGGCAGTCTGCCCCGCCCTGTCCGGGGTGTCTGTTGTATCCACAGACAGATCTCCGCCAGCCGCTTTGTATGCCTGAATTTTTTTAATAAATTAACCATTTGTGTGCACTAAGGGAAATTTGTAAAGTGTGAATGTATGAAAGAAGGCGGAACGAAGACATCAGAAATGAATATTACTGCGAAAAAACGGTGAATGAATATTATTGGATTTGGGTTTGTTGCCTTTTATTTGTTGTGTCCCTAGTAAACTAGGCTTTTGTCTGTATCTCACTGAGGACGCATTAATGCATGGATAAAATGGATAATGCACGGATAAAATGGATGAAGATGAAGAAAAGAGCTTTAAGACAGTTTGGACAAGTAGAGGATGAATAACGAAAGAATGACTAAACGAGTATACAAGTCAGAATTGCAAGTTATGCTTGTAAAAGACCATACTTAAGAAGATAAAGTGAGAAGTATGAATAAAAGAGCAATGTGCATGAATGTGGAGAAGGTGAAAGTTGTACGCTTGGATAGAATAGTTCAGAGATCTTTTCTCTCTGCCTACCCTGCAAGAAACACATGCATCCCATGGCTCCACCACGTACGTGATTTTCGTTAATCTACCCAACGTAAATGGAGGGATTACTGTAGTTGATCTTTCTGAAGCTTGCATAAATTAGCAGGTGATAGATAAGTGTTGCAAAGATTCCTACCAACAAAAACCAAAATTTTACTCGTACAATCTCTGTTCTTTCTGATTCTGGACTATGCGGACGTATGTTACGTGGATGTTACAGAGGAACAGCTGGACAAATTATAGGGTCTTCAAAATGTGTATCTAAGATTCATTTTCAACCTACGTAAGTACGATCATATAACTTCATACCAATGGAAGGCATTGAACTGGTTGAATGTTAGAAATAGACGCCAAATTCACATACTGTCTCTATTGTATAATATCCTTTACTGTCCCGCCGCCCCCTCTTATCTCGCCGAAAATTTTCAGCGTCTTTCCAATCATGGATTAGCGCTACGCTCAAACAGAGATTGTGTATTGTCCTTTCCAGTTCACAGCTCCTCTTTTTTTACACCGTCCTTTACTGTCCATGCAGCGAGACTCTGGAATCAGTTACAAACCGATATAAGACTTGCTCCGTCCTTGGCATGCTTTAAGAAGCGACTGAAAAAACTCTTAATTTCTAGTCAGTAAAATAACGTGTTTCATTCCTGATTTTTCTTTTCCTTTCCTCTCCACCATCCATTCCTTTCCTTTTGATTGATGATATCTCACTTTATATGAAAAAGAATGTTCGGGTGATTGTCCGACTTTGTGACGTTCGTGGGCATGTGCTCACGTATATGTTTATGGATTTCGTGGGGATGGATAGTCATTTGAATGATTTAGGCGACCACGTAACTTGCTTCATTTACTTTTGTCTGGTTGGTTGGAAGAGATTGCCGCCTTGCAATAATCCCGCCAGATTGTATTTGCAATAAAAGTGTTAAATAAATAAATAAGACTGCAGTTTGCTTTCACGCATAGTGAATGTGACGGTTTATCACCTGCAATGCATGTTGTATTGCCTGCTGGTCCCCCTGCTGCGCCAGGGTGTGTACCGGAGCCCTGCCCAGCACAGGGTCCACGCTGAACAGCTCCAGGGCCTCCTGCCGCAGGTACAGAGCTTCTTCGTCCTCCTCTTCAGCCTCCATCAGCAGCAGCTGCTCCAGAGAGATCTGGAAGACAACACACATATTGTAAGACAATGTTCGGCACCATTTTTACGCGTTGCATTCCTCTCCTAAAAGAAGGGACATCATGGCTACTTCCACCTTGTTTACGGTGGTAGCTCAGAACACTAGAACATTTCATTACATATATATCTTTCGTTATTCTCAACTACAGTAAGTCATAATTCGTTATTAAAAGTCCCGAAATTTAGTTTTCGTAATAATTGTACTGATAATTCGAAAAACCACGTATTCCGTAAAGTTTTTAACTATCTAATAATTTCGAAATGAATTTTGTTACAATGAAATTTGACCTGTATATCTGTACCCTAGAGGATAAACCACGGGAGACACATTTTACCTTAGAGGATAAACGACGTTGCATCATACAATTCATGTATGACACATGTGACGTTTATCCTCTAGGGTACAGAGTGACTTCCGTGGTTTATCCTCTAGGGTACAAATATACAGGGTGTCCCAAAGGGCCACGTCAAGCTAGTATCGAGGAAGAGGCCAGCTTATGAGGGTTCAGAATTTAAATTTTTTTTTTGAAAAAGCCTTATACTTTTTGAGTTATAGGCATTTCTTCGAAAATTGTAAAAGTAGCTACCCTGAGCCGGATGTTTGTATAATGTGACTACAAATTGCCATATTTTATGATTTTAATGGCTGTATTTCAATTGTAGATAGCCCTGCTATTAGTCGGAGTCAGATATAAAACAAAAAAAAATTTGCACGTTTGAAAAAAAAATTGTTTTTGTCCGATCATAAAAAATAATATTTTTTATCAGCCAACTTTAACTCATCATACTGTAAAAATAATGTACTACGCTAACCTGGCAAGTTACATTAAAAGTTGGCCTGTTTAGTCAGGCTTTTAAAATGGTACAAAACATATCTACTACTCCTTTAAAAATAATTTTAAAACATTAATTTCTGAAATTAAAGATCGACTTCAAAATATTTGAGCGAGACAACGATACGGCGCATGAACGAGTTAGAGTAAGACACCATTTTTGACAGGAACTAGATATAACATATCAAAAATGGCGACACTAGCTGTATTCCTCTAACTAGTGCATCCGCCGTATCGTTTGTCTCGCTCAAAATCTACTTCTTCATTGCTAATTATTTGCTTTGTACGTTTTTCGTAAATTATTCTCTATTTTGGACCAATCTGTAATACACCAACCTGACTAGCTCTGACGTCAGTGTCCTCGGACTGCACGCCAGCGTCGCTGTGGGTCGCGTGCGTGGCATTGGTCGCGATCGCGGGAGCCGGCTCCAACTGCGCCCCCATCTCCAGCAAGGCGCGTAGTACACGCGAGTCACGCGGCAGAGTTGCACAGCTCACGTTGTTCAGCAACTCAGGTAGCTCCGCAGGCGGTATGTCTGATTCTGAAAAAAAAAAAGTCCATTCATTAGAACAATAATTTTCAAGGAAGCACACTATATAACTTGAATCTGGGGGTCAATGTGAATGGTGTATGCGTCAATAACATCAGGTATGCAGATGATACGGGTGTTCTGGCAGACAGTATTGACCACCTTCAAACGCTTATAGATAGAATTAATGAAGCCGGTGTGAGGCTGGGGCTGAACATGACAGTGTAAAAATCAAATCTTCTTCTTCTAAGTGCCCTGTCGGGTCCCCCCAACGTTGGCGATCACTTCGGCGAATCCGTCTCGGTCCTGAGCCGCCCGGAACAGTTCCTCTGCACTCCGGATGCCGGTCCACTCCCTCACATTCCGCAGCCAGGACATCTGTCTTCTTCCGGGCCCCCGGTATCCCTCGATTTTCCCCTTCAATATAAGCTGGAGCAAGTGGTACTTCTCTCCACGCAGCACGTGACCCAGATATGAAATCTTTCTAACTTTTATAGTGGACAACAACTCCCTGTTAGCTCTAGCTCGCCTCAGGACTTCTGTATTTGTCACCATGTCTGTCCAGGGAATTTTGAGCATTCGACGATGCAACCACATTTCAAATGCTTCCAGTCTGTTCATTGCCTGGACTTTCAAGGTCCATGTTTCACAACCGTACAATAAAACAGACCACACATAGCATCTAATCATCCTCTGACGGAGTTTCAAATTTAAGTTGTCATCACAGAAGAGCGACTTCATTTTATTAAATGCAGTTCTTGCTGCCTCAATTCTGCACCTGATTTCCACATCCGGGTCGAGAGACTGCGTGAGTATGTTGCCGAGGTATCTGAATTTCTCCACCCTTTCGACGCTACGGCCGTTCAAACGCAACACTGACCCACTGTAATCCAACCGCCCGAATGTCATCCACTTGGTTTTACTGACATTTATTGTAAGACCCACTCTTTCACCGGACTCGTCAACAAGATTAAGAAAGTCCTGGAGATCATTGACGCTTTCGGCTAGTAAAACGGTGTCATCCGCATATCTGATATTGTTTATCATAACGCCATTAATCTTCAAACCTTTATCGGTGCTGCTGAGGGATCTTTTAAAGACATGGTCAGAATATAAATTGAATAACAATGGAGACAGGATACAACCCTGTCTTACGCCTCGTTGGATAGCAATTGCATTCGAATATTTTTTTTTAATTCATGTCATGTGTCGAAAGAGTACAGTTCCATACAAACAACATGTTCATAGTTTAAGTGCAATCAATAGTCGAAACAGATCACAAGATGTTAAAACATTAAATCTGCGGATAAATCCAGATGGCCACAAAAATGACGACAGAGCGAAAGGATAAGGTTGAAGCTAAAGTGTTAGTCCATAGCGAGAGAGAAATTGGGTAGTCCAATAGTTTGGGTACATCCATGGGGAGCTGAATAAAACCAGAAGAAGTCGGAGTAACACCGTAGTAGTATTATCACCTATAGTTTGTTGCTGCCTCCGTAGGGATGCCCTGACATCACAGCCAGAGTCCAGCACCCAGAGCAAGATGGTGCTGTGCAGGTCCAGACCCTCGTCACACGCGCCTATGGGCTTGTCCTGCAGGACCACGCTCGTCTCCATGTTGGACTTGGAGTCTCTGCAAAAGGAAACAACACAAATAGTTATCATCAGTTCAGTTCGATCACTCCAACACCCACACTGGATGGGAACAATAAATCCCCATCCATAAGTCCCCATCCAGCGCGATTAACGCTAGAAGATACAAATCTCCTTTATTTTATTATATGAGGGTGATGTCACGAAGTGACGAAAAAGGAACTGCCCAAAAACTGTTCCAGCTCCGGTGGTGACATACCTGAGTGTGAACAGAATAACTCTCTATCAACTTTGGCTCTTTGAAGAACCCTCGTGTTGCTGACCATATCCATCCAGGGTATCCGTAGCATTCACATTTCGAATGCTTCCAGTCGGTTCATACTACTTACTTTGAGGGTCCATGATTCCACTTCAAACAATAACACTGACCAAACGTAGCATTTGACTAACCGTTGTCGAAGTTTAAGTTTAGATTATCATCGCAGAGTACGCTTCTCATTTTAATAAAAGCCGCATGAGATGATTCAATTCTGCACTTGACTTAGGTTTCTGGGTCGAGGTCTTCCACTAGGATAATATACTTATACAGAACTTAAAGCCTCGAGTTCTTCTAGAAAAAGTTCTTCAGAAAACTTTTTATGCAGCAAAATAGTCCTCTCCATATGAAAAATGTGGTATTTGACGTGTATTTTATGACTCTCCATATGAAGTGTGGTATTTGAAGTATATTTTATGACTCAATATGAAGTGTGGTATTTGAAGCATATTTTATGACTCTCCATATGATGTGGGGTATTTGAAGTATATTTTATGACTCTCCATATGAAGTGTGGTATTTGAGGTATATTTTATGACTCTCTATATGAAGTGTGGTATTTGACATGTATTTTATGACTCTCCATATGAAGTGTGGTATTTGAGGTATATTGTACGACTCCATACGAAAAATGTGTAATTTCTTGATTCTTCATATGAAAAATTTGTTATTTCCTGACTTAATACGAAAAGTCTGGTATTTGAGGTTGATTAAACCATCTAAATAAAGTTTCAATGTACGCAAGCTTTTTCCGTACAAGTCACATTCCCTTACGAATGTTATGTTGAATGTTACCTGGTGAGATGGTGCTCGAGCCGTGTTGCATGCAGCACGAACCGATGCACGTCCTGCGGCGGCAACCGCTTCCCGCCTAGCGTGTAGTACATGGCCAATGCAGCATGACCCTGGGCCTCGCTGCACAGGAAACGCCGCGTGCAATGCTTTACGTCCAGTAGCCACTCGGAGAACGAGTGGTGGAATATTGAGAGCACGCCTGTCGAAGGTTCTAGAGTCAGGATCCTGGAATTAAATGATAAATTTAACATTCAAAATGGAATGTCAAGTAGACGAAAGTGAGCATTTTCGACACCCACCTTAAACCATATTATTCATGAAGATCCCATTCAAACCACCGTAGAATTGGCTGAGCAGATGAACTGTAGTCACATGACTGTATACCGCCATCTTAAATCAATGGGAAAAGTCCAGAAGTTCGGCGCTTGGGTTCCACATGTTTTGAGTGAAAAAAAAACAAAAATCAACATTCGACAATTTCTGCTGATTTGCTCGCGCGTCATCGAGCTACGCATGGCCACAAGCAAAAGTTTCTTTACCGCATCATTACTGGTGATGAAAAATGGTTTGAAAATGGTGATGAAAAATATTTGAAGGGGATCTTCATGAATAATATGGTATAAGCGGTCCTCATCGAAGTCCACTGGTCGTCCGGAATGCTCCATGTCTTTCAGGTCGAAATTACCATCTTTGAAACGCAAAAACCATCAACGAGCTGTCCTTTCATTCATAGCATCTTCACCGTACACTTCGGAAATATCGCGAGCAGCTTTAGCAGCTTTATTCCCTCGATTGAACGCGAACAGAAGGAGGTGACGAAAATGCTCACTTTCGTCTACTTGACATTCCATTTTGAAGGCTTGTAATCAAATAAAATAATATATGTAACGTAAAAGCAAACACAATATCTTGTAGAGCAGAAAATTTTCTTTCGAATGACATAACCTTTACCATTTTGTTTTACTTTTGGTGCTCATTTTTAAATTGGAAAAAAACAGACACCACTTACGTTAACACCTAATATTTTTTCAAGTCCTTTGCACATTACAGGTTTCCCTTAATTCGTACAAGGACCAAACATAACAAGTACAAAAAACATGTATTAAACAATTTAAAATGTCAAGACTTGTTTCACAAAAACAATAGAAAAAATGTATACGTTACACTAAAACACTATGACAAAATGTATGCGTTACACTAAGACACTATGACAAAATGTATACGTTACACTAAAACACTATGACAAAATGTAGCGTGTTAAATAGTATAAAAAATGAAATTATTTCAAGTACTACACTCAATTTAAGAGATTTTTCCTGAAGGAGCTGAGTGACACATGAAACACGTCTTTAGCGTGTGTCCTAGTAGGATGTGCTGATGATGTTGATGTTGACATCGCTATATTCGTTTTAGTCGAATTCTGTGTTCCTCTTTGTTCGGGGTCATCAATTTAGCGGGATTCTTAATTTGATACGTCGTGATGATTTTGATTTGTTTTGTATTTAAAATAAAATACGTCGATTCAGGAATGCGAAAAAGTGAGAGTGAATAATCAATAAATAGTAAACAGCGATGAATGGTCAAGTGAATAATAACAAGTGCCCTTTATTCATCGATAAGTAGGTATATATAGAATTTCAGAACGGGGCGCGTGAATGCGTCCGCGGTATATCTCGATCTCACTCCTGCGCGTGCTGAGGTGGTCGCAGACGCTGCGGATAATACAGTGGGTAGAATATTTATTGTCGAAACGGCGAGACGGCGTGATATGTTCTCTTTCTACCGTGGAATGCGATGTAAATATTATTTGCGTGTAAACAGTATTGACGTTCTGGTATGTGACATTTGTACATATCCAGAGGTTGATTCATCGGTCGTTGACCCTGCATGTTGACAATATTTAGGGACGTGGGTATTCCCTACACGTCTATATGAGGACACACACACGGTTAAACAGTGTGATTGCTCTACCTACCATCGGCATCTCCAAAGGCAGGCTGGTTCAACTTATAGGTTGATAGAACAATCTATGACAAGGAACGAGTAGCATGACAAGCTGAATTAGTTCCGGACTATTAAAATACGAGCTGACAATCTTCGACAATGGTGTGAGGTCAAACATCTTTCCTCATTCCCCCTTAATATCATAAACAATAAATAGTATAGACACTTTATTTTATCGGGAACAACACATAATTATGGTGCAATTATCAGTTTACATTAAAAGGAGATCATTAAACAGAGTTTCTGAATTCAAAGATTTGGGCGTAACTTTTGATGTCGGACTCACGTTCGTTAACCATGTCTCACGTTTGATATCGGACTGTTACAAACTACTCGGTTTTGTAATGAGAATATCAAGAGAATTTAACAGTACCGATATCCTCCCAAACTTATATAATTATCTAATTAAAACCAAATTAGAATATGCATCTACAGTTTGGCCTCCTCATCAGCTCAAATATAAAAATAATATAGAACAAATACAAAATAAAATCCTCAGATATCTATGGTACAGAACAAAGGGGGATTACCCTAAATATGTTCACCATGTCGAACTTCTCACGGTGTGTAACTATAGAAGCTTCGAAACAAGAAGGCAAGAATCCATTGAGATATTCTTACTTAAGGTTTTTCAAGGTTGTTTTAACTGTCCCGCGATTCTAGAAGCACTAAGTTTATATGTACCTAATAAATATGCCCGTGCAAGGAATCACCCTCTGTTCTACATACCAACTTGCAGAAGGAATATCATGGCTAAACACTCAGTCACGCGTGGTATAGAGATATTGAACCAACTGAATGACACTGCGGATATAGTCTCGGCACCGCCTAGCAGTATGAGAAGAATCCTGGCTGATATTCTTCTTTACGAATAAGCTAACTCTAGAAGCAGACCCTCTTTGCGTAACAGGAGAAATCTTGCAGTGTAATCATGAGTTCTTGACAACTCACCAACTGATGATGGCACAGCGAGTGTTGAAATGCGTTGTGATTTGCGATAAAACAAAGTAACCATATTTTAATTTTAAATTAATTATGGAGTTTAACAAAATGACATTTCTATTTATTTTTTACCTCCTGAGTAGATGCAGTCGCTTGTTGAAGTCTTCCCTCGTGATGGAGTGATTGGTGGTCAGAAGGCAACGATACAGCATTTCTGCTGTCACACCGCATTTTGCTACCAGTAACACGTTAAGTAAAGGCTGCACCTGTAACAGATGTTAAATAAGACACTGATATCAAAGTAATTGACCTAAATTCCTTCAAACTGTTTACTTGAATAAGGATTTTCGGAGTGTTTTAGAGCGTGATTTGGTTTATGATGCTGACGTTTCGAAAACTTTGCAGTTTTCATCTTTAGGGATTGTTCCTGGTCAATTTCGTCATAAGAGGATACGTTTTTCAGCCCTGTGCCCGCAGGCGGATGTGTGTCCGCGGGCACAGGGTTGAAAAACCCTGCTTTAGACCATGTATTTTTCGGTTGTCCTTTGCGAGATAGATTTGACTTACTAAAAGCCATATCTTTACCGCGTCCGATGAATGTTGCTTTTCTTCTTTCTTCGTGGAACTTTACCACTTAATAGATCGATTATTAAATTTTTGTAGCTTAATCAGTTGAAACTTTGAATTATCTAGAATTGTCATTTTTTTAAATTGGTTTTATTATATTGAATCATATAATTTCATAACATCTTCAATTTGGTAGCACAAATCATCCTAGTTTGGGTGGATTTTCTATATAATTTGGTGGCACAAATCATCCTAGTTTGGGTGGATTGCCTATATAATTTGGTGGTACAAATCATCCTAGTTTGGGTGGATTTCCTATATAATTTGGTGGCACAAATCATCCTAGTTTGGGTGGATCGCCTATATAATTTAGTGGCACAAATCATCTTAGTTTGGATGGATTGCCTATATATAAAAAAAAGGTAGCTTTTTAACGTAACGATTTTGAGGACTGTAGTATAGTAGTGTTGACCTAGATATTAACAGTATTCATACTGTTAATATCTAGTGTTGACCTAGATATTAACAGTATTCATACTGTTAATATCTAGTGTTGACCTAGATATTAAAAGTATTCATACTGTTAATATCTAGTGTTGACCTAGATATTAACAGTATTCATACTGTTAATATCTAGTGTTGACCTAGATATTAAAAGTATTCATACTGTTAATATTTAGTGTTGACCTAGATATTAACAGTATTCATACTGTTAATATCTAGTGTAGACCAACTGGGCCATGTCTGGTTATGATAACAATTAGAAATATTATAACATAACAACATGTTCATGGATATGGCCAGCAACACGAGGGTTCTTCAAAGAGCCAAAGTTGATAGAGAGTTACTGACTAATATTAAAATCCGAAAGGTGTCCTACTTGGGTCATGTACTTAGAGAAGCAAAGTACAAATTACTGCACCTGATCATCCAAGGCAAAATAGAAGGCCGAAGAGGTGTTGGCAGGAGGCAAATCTCCTGGCTCCGCAATATACGTGATTGGACTGGCATAAGGGGCGTTCGAGATCTTATTCAGGCTGCCGGGGACAAAGATGTCTACTCTCAGGTGATATTCAACATTGGGGAGATCTGACATGATACTGGGAAGAAGAAGAAGATAACATAACACTGAAAGATACCTTAGCAAACTTCCTCTGATGAAACAGTCTCTGACACAACCACATATAAAGTCCGTTTAACGTTCCAGGAATCTCCCTGATCTCCCTCAGTGCGACAGATCCGTCAGCCAGTCCATCCAGCACCCTCTCCAGGTACAGGAAGCAGCCGTTGGACTTGATGCGCAGGTGGTCGAGCGCTTGGGCTGCGTCTCGAGACACGTGCTGACCGAGACGGGGCTCCGAGTCCAGGCGGCCCAAGATGTAACGTTGGACATCGAGCGTCACATGACCCCGACGGAGGTCGTCCAGGGAGATCTTGCGGAAACCTGCGGAACATCGAATTAATATTGCTTTTACGTGATTCTATTAAAGAGCAACAGAGATCACACTGTCATAATCAGTTCCTGCCCAGAACATGAAGTCCTGACAAACCAGCATGTGTGTCAAGTCCTGTATATTCCCACAATTTCATTCAGAGCTACTTTCGTTCTCTTCATCAGAAATATTCGTACAAATATAAAACAACAAAACACACTCAACAAACACACTCAACAACACACTCAAGAGCCCACACAAATCTTTTCCACACGTCATTCATCCTGAAAGCCCAAGTACTGAAACTCCTGTCGCAATAACAACCCCGCTCCGATCGATTGTCTAAATGGTTTTCCTCCCTTTACCTTTATTGAATTCGGCACCCCATTGTATGTCATAGGAGCTAAATAGGCATATTGCCTTTGGGCAAGAGATGTTTTAACTCTAGGGATGGTGAACATTTCATTAGTTGCCATGCGTGTCATGTGTCTCTGCTGCTCTATACAATAATACAAATGAAACTCACCAGTAAACATCTTGGTCAGATATTTCGACTGCTTCCTCGCCGTGCAAACGAGCAACAACCACTGCGGGAACAGGTGATGATGATTTGCCAGCAACTCCGCTATAGTCTTGGAACTATTTGCACTCCTGACTGCCAAATTCCCGGAGTCCGATCCGTTCTTCTCCCTCTCTTTAGTCAAAGTAGAACTTGACATATTTGAACCGGTCAAAGGTGTTTCGTCTATCGAATCGACTAAAAGAAATAGACACTGTTTCGGAGGGTCTATTTCTAACAACGGGAAAAGTATAGCCTTCTTGAAACAATCGTCTGGGTTCTTCTCCAAATTCTGAGGAAGCAACGCTTGTTGCATTTCCGGTTCAGACAGAAGCTTCTCGTAATAACAGTTGGCTATCAGCGTTCGTGGATTAACGGGAAGACTGGGTATAGGAGGAGGTACATCGTCTGAATTATTTTGGTTTTTAATCGGACTTGTTGCGTTCAGATTTTTGTCGAACGCATTCAATTTTTGCACGTCAAAACCGGGATCGAAATCGGGACTGTTGAGAACCGTCTCGTTCAGGTTGCGGTAGTTTGCAAGACTGAAATCTTCGATTCTGCCTATTTTCGGACTTAGCTCTTTCGGACAACTAGGTGGTTTGAGGATATTTTGATATTCAGGAAGTTCCTCTTCATTTGTAGCAGGTGCCGGGTCAAGGTTTTCCGATTCAACCTTTACATTATCGTTCGACGCGTTTTGTTTATTATTTATATTTTTATTACCAGATTCCTTATTATCCGAATTGTCACTCGCCGAATTTCTTTCGGCATCCCGTTGGATTCTACATTTAGACGGGGAATTTTCCGCCGAACTCAAAACAGACATGTTCGGATATTTGAAACTAGCAACCGGGATCCTAGACACTTTCATTGCACCTCCGCTAATGTTATTACCGCCGGGACTTAAAGGCGACTTGAATTCTTTAACGTCTCCATCGCTACCTTTTCGTTCAGGAGTATCCGTTCTTCTTCTATCTTCATCCGCTTCTAAAATCTCTTTGAATAGCGACTTGCTGGCTGAACTGGGTTTGGCATCTTCGAAATTCATACTAGCAATAAAGCTTTTGGCGTCTCCTTCGAAATCGGAAGAACTTCTTTGGTTTTTCGAGTCCGTCGACAGGCTCTTCTGTAAAACGGCATTCTTTTTATCGCTTAAAGGCGGTTCGCTTTGCTGTCTGAACAATCGTGAGTTTCGAGAGTCTTTCGGTATCTGAGAAATATTTCTCAGAAAGAGGTTTTCGTGGTTTTCATACAACTTCTGTTCTCGTTCGTTTGTACCTTGGAAATTCGGTAAAAATGGGTTGGTGTTATTGACTTTAGTTGAAGGTTGCTTTTGTTGATCATCGAGAGACAGAGATATCTGGAAATCGATATATTTACTACATTAGTCAAGTATACATATTTTACATTGAATATAACCATTTTAACTCCAACGGCTAAGACCCACACAATGTTTCGTAAAAAGATAGTGTACGTTTAAATGTTTAACGTGTTCCTCGCGGGAAGCACAAACGCCTGTGATCTGATGACAATCCAAGTTTCAAATCTCCTTAAGAGTAATGACTATTATTTATTATCAGAAAATTACTTGAATGTCATGTTTACTTGGTGTTGTAATAAAATATCAGTGGTTCTAAACAAAATACGCGTTTAAACTTAGAAATTAAAAAACGCCGAAATTGTGCCGCGCACAGGATTCGTGGAATTTGATTTTTAACGCGGTGTACAGGTTAATAGAAAACGAATTTATAAACGTACGCTATAAAAAAAAAAGGTGACAAACACGTAATGATCATCTTTTCCCACAATATTACATTTAAATAAAGAGGAACATCTATTGTCCGTGGTAATTGGGGGACACTCGAGCCCGGATAATTGAAAAACACGGTTAATCAAAATTAAATTTTCAAAAAGTAATTTTTTGTTTCATTTTATTTTTCAATAATCTTTTCTGAATAATTTCCAGTAAGAAATGTTAAAAAATATTGAAAATTAGAAAAGTTACGAGGGTTTATAGTCGAACGCGCACCGGTTGAAAGATGACCTGAGCTTCGCAGCTGTCGGGTTGTCTATTGTTATGGCAGTAGCATTATTTTCCAAGAATTGTCGTTCAATAGGATTTCTTGGAATGATGAATTGATATTAAAAGTTTGTCGTGTAAAGAGGTGATTTTTAAACAAGTTTACATAGACCCTGGAATTGCTGCTTACTCCAGACTTAATAACAACAAAAATATTATATTTTTTTATTACGAAATTTTATAAAAATGTTCTTAAAAGATAAATAAATATGTCTAAAAAAACAATAATTTAAAAAAATTATTCGTTCACTGAAATTTTTTTTCCTTAAAAATCGTCGTTTTTTCGGCCCCTGAAATGAGAATAACTCCTTAAACATTTTAAGATTTGAAATGTTCGATACATTTTGTTAAGCAAGATGAGTACACGAACAAGCTTTGTCAATGTTTGACAGATACAACCGGTAAACATCGGTATTATACCGCGGCAATCACATTGGGAAGCCTCAGATCAACATATTTTCGTGTCGATAAGGACATGGGGAAACAGCGCCATCTAATTAGAGTTATGTCAATAGACATAATTTAAATTATACATTTTATTGCATTGTATTACACTTTCGTTGTGTACAGTAGAACCTAGCGGGCTTATTGCCATGTGGCAATCTCTTCCAACCAACCCACAAAGATGTTAAAAAAGGGTTTAAAAAGGAAATGGACTGGAATTCTTTTTAAAAAACTCTGAGATACAGGGGATTTGAAACCGCAACCTCGGGTCGGGAGGCAGGCGTCTTCTTACCAGCTAGGTCATGGTGGTCACCCGTATTGTATTATATTATGTGGAAAAGTTTAAATAAAAGTTCTCTTACCTTGAGTCTCTCCTCCACGATATCGGCGAGCATATCGTCGTACTGTTCCCTCTCGTGTATCCGTTCCATAGTGCCGCGAGGCCGCCTAGCACTGTCCTCCTGCTCCATGGGGGGAGCTGAAGGGGCGGAGGATTCTGAAAAATACTTTATAATTTAGAATATATCAGGTGTACAAATAAGTCGCCGCCGTTTGACAAAAGTTGTCACCACCAGTAAGTTATGGTTAAAATTGTCAGATGTAAAACGTCGTTGTCGTAAGGTTGGACATCTGTCAACAACAGAACCTTGAAATATTAGTGAATTTTTATCAGTATAATATATTCTTTTGTGTGCGAAAATGTCAAGTTTTGAGCCGAATAAGCGTCATTTGCGGGAACTTTTGATTTACTTCTTCAATTTGAAGAAATCTGCAGCTGAGGCGTATCGATTGCTTGTAGAAGCATATGGTGAGGCTGCCTTAAGTGAGAGAAATTGTCGTGAGTGGTTTCAAAATTTTAAGAATGGTGAATTTGACATCGAAGACATAGAACGTAGCGGAAGGCCGAAAGTGTATGAAGACGCAGAATTGGAAGTATTATTGGATCAAGATTCGTGCCAAACGCAAGAAGAACTCGCACTTACATTAGGAGTGACTCAACAAGCAATTTCACATAGGTTGAAATCATTGGGAATGATTCAAAAACAAGGAAATTGGGTTCCATATGAACTGACACCGAGAAACGTTTAACGCAGATTTTCCACATGTGAAATGCTGCTTGCCAGGCATAAATGAAAGGGTTTTCTGCACCATATACTCACTGGTGATGAAAAATGGATCCATTATGATAATCCAAAAAGGAAGAAATCATGGGGACCCCCTGGCCATGCTTCAATATCTACGGCTAAGCCAAATATTCATGGAAAAAAACTCTTGTTGCGTATTTGGTGGGAACAGCTTGGTGTCGTGTATTATGAGTTGCTCAAACCGAACGAAACCATTGCTGGGGCTGTCTACCGAACACAATTGAGTCGAGCACTCGAGGAAAAGCGCGCCCACTGCTACTCCAGACACGACAAAATTATTCTCCTGCATGATAATGCTCGTCCACATGTTGCGGCGCCGGTCAAAACCTATTTGGAAACACTCAATTGGGAAGTTTTACCCCATCCGCCGTATTCACCAGACATTGCTCCTTCTGATTTCCACTTGTTTCAATCGATGACGCATGGCCTGTCTGAGCAGCACTTCGCATCATATGAAGATACCAAAAATTGGGTCGATTCGCGGATAGCCTCAAAAGATGAAGCATTCTTCCAACGCGGTATCCGTATGCTGCCAGAAAGATGGGAAAAAGTAGTGGCAAGCGATGGGCAATACTTTGAATAAAACATGAGGTTCTGTTCTTTCACAATAAATGCCCAATTTTTGATAAAAAATGTTCATGCAAAATAGTGTCGACACTACCAAATGATATCTTCAGGATGTCAGCCATCTCACAAAACTTTACTTTGCGATTTTCCATCACGATTTTAAGGGTTTTTTAATGTTTTCTGGTGTAACAGTCTCATTCGGACGACCAGAGCGTTCAGCATCATTTGTGTCTTTACGAGCGTGTTTGAAATCAGCATACCACCGACAAATGGTTGTTTTCGACGGAGCAGAGCCCGGATAACACTTTTCAAGCCATCGCTGAGTTTGAACGGTATTTTTTCCCATTAAAAAGCAATGTTTTATCAACACACGAAATTCGGTTTTTTCCATTGTTTTGAAAATAGCAAAAGTAGCGTCACTAAAACCACTAACTCAATGACACAAAATCGGAATGTCATTAAAGTTTGACACGTAACTTCTAAAGGTTGGTACTAACTGAAAATGGTATGGGTTTATTAGAGGCGCCATCTGTTGGTTAGTCCCGGGACTTATTGATCGATGTGTTATTCATTTTATAATATTTATAATCAGTCAATATTAGTAACTTCGAGTACTGAGTCAGAGTGCTTGAGAAGAGCCTGTTCTCGAAACGGCACTATATAAATTGTTCTTTTATTATTATTATTAAGAAATGAGACCAGTTTGTCACAGGCCTTGCCTAGTTAAGCAGTTTTCTATGTAGGGTTTTTAGCATTATGTACTTTTAAAGTTCATCATTACTTCTTTTGCTTCAATTGGTCATTCGTATGACTTAAACCGATTGACAATATGTTCGATCATTCATAAATTAGAGTGCCCTTGAGGAGAATCTGCTCTCCAAAGGGCACTTCATAAATTAGAGTGCCCTTGAGGAGAATCTGCTCTCCAAAGGGCACTTCATAAATTAGAGTGCCCTTGTGGAGAATCTGCTCTCCAAAGGGCACTTCATAAATTAGAGTGCCCTTGAGGAGAATCTGCTCTCCAAAGGGCACTTCATAAATTAGAGTGCCCTTGAGGAGAATCTGCTCTCCAAATGGCGCTTCATAAATTAGAGTGCCCTTAAGGAGAATCTGCTCTCCAAAGGGCGCTTCATAAATTAGAGTGCCCTTGAGAAGAATCTGCTCTCCAAAGGGCACTTCATAAATCGTTCAAAACAACTTTCGAGACGAGCATTCAAACTAAATAAAATAAACTAAAGCCAAGAATGCTGCAATACCTTTCGTCTCCTCAGGAATGGTGCTGGGTGCAGAGCTGTTCTCCTTGAGCGTGCTCTTGCGGTGTTCCGTGGAGTGGTTGAGGATCTGCATGACCAGGGTGTGGATGAACTCTCCCATTGTTAGACTAGTCTCATTCTGGCACTGCAACACGTAATCATAGGGTTGTATTGAGCGAGTCCTAAGAGATCCAACCATGGTCTCATCATTATTCAGCTAGTCTCTCCATACTGACTCGAGGATATTGTTGTAGAGGCAAAACCGAGGTAGACCCGACCCGACATATGCATGAGCAAACATTAGCTTCCAAAATAAATTTCATAAGGGGAAGTACTCAACACTTCAGGATTAAATACTTTTTAGCGAAAAAGACATCATGAAATATACGTTTTTTCGAATAAATAGAATTTATTAGGAAAAGTCAATTTCGGGACTTAAAAAATGATACAAATTATTGGTTTACTGTACCTGCAAGAAGTGCCTGGCAAGCATCCTCCTCTGCAAAGCTCTCTGCTGCCGTGCCGAGGGTCCAGATCCCGGCTGTGACAGCTCCTTGCACAGGGCTGACTTACCGCTGCCTGCATCACCTGGAATCATCATTCACAAATAAATAATCAGTCAACTCCGGTGTGCTGCTACTATTAGGTGCATGGTCACGTGGTAACGCACTTGATTTACGTGCGGAAGGTCATCGGTTCGAACCCCGCCACTACCCTCAAATGACATTTTTTTCCGAATTAGGATATCTATTAGGGGTAAAAAAAACCATGCCTGTGTTCTCCGGTCGTTTCATTTCAATGTACAGCGATGTGGGCAGTTAGTTTGCTGGTGTGCAAAGGCTCACTCACTTAAAATAAAAGTAAGAAACAAAACTCCACGGCACAGCTTTGCTTGTAATCCTCGATTGCGAGGCCCACCAGCAACACTGCAAATAAATGGGCGGTTCCATCCCCTTCAAGATGCTTGTTGCACAGTGGAGAACACCAAGAGACATTGACATCTTCTTCTTCTAAGTGCCCTGTCGGGTCCCCCCAACGTTGGCGATCACTTCGGCGAATCCGTCTCGGTCCTGAGCCGCCCGGAACAGTTCCTCTGCACTCCGGATGCCGGTCCACTCCCTCACATTCCGCAGCCAGGACATCTGTCTTGTTCCTCGCCATAGTGAATTGCCTGGGAAAAGATAATCAGAGTGGTTTCCCGTTGCCTTCTCTGATGGGTTTTTCTGTAGGGGTCACCTTCCCTTAGCTGGGGGGATCCGGTTTTGTGGCGCCGGAGACTCGCCATTCGCCCATTCATTATCTGCTATGACACTGATGTTAATGTCAGTGGCCACATTGCCCAGGGTTCGCGGAGCCAAAAGACCACTCGAGGACGCTAATGAATTGGACTTGGTAGTAGTGTTGCTGGTGGTATTGCAACATGGCGCATTACGATATTTTGTAGAGGTACACTTTCCAGCAAAGTATACTCCATCGTAGCCCTATTACCCATTAGAACCCATTGACATTGACATGACAACTAGAAACATGCCCTACCGGATATGTCAAATTGGATAGTTAATAATTAATGGTCCGGACACAGAAATGAATGACTACTAAAATACCAGCATATTAAACAAAAGACTTACCAAGAATCAAAGCTCCGCAAGTCTTACTAACTGGTCTCTGTTCGAGGCAGTGAGCCAACTTCTGGAATGCCCACTCCCTGCAGTAGAACTTCCTTTTCTCTCCGGAAGCATTCGAGCCGATGCGGTTCGCCGAAGATGACTTTTTCATCGAATGAACCCTATTGCCTGCGTCCGGTACAAACACTTCCACTTGAACGGGACATCCACGAAGACCTCCCTCGTTTTCATATATGGCGTCACGACCAGCAGCAAAATCACGTAAATTCTCCCGAGTCAACTTAGCTGATTCTTTTCCACTGGATTGTTTAACTCCAGAAGTATCTCGAGTCGATAACGAATGACTACTGATCTCTCGATTGACAGTTCTACCGGTCGATTCCTTACCGGCATGATTTGATATCTTTCCAGTGCATATTTCTCGGTTGCTTTCGTGACACGTGGTAAGGGAGTTTTTGAAATTTTCCTTGCACAAATGATCTCGCATTGAGTCAAAAGAATCTCTTGCCAAGACTTCTCTATCTCGGTACGTTGGTGGACCATCTCTCGGTATATAGTCTCTCGATCCTTCTCGGTAAGGGTTGACCAGGCTTACGAATTCGGTTGGTGTCCGGTCGTACGCGTTCGCTCGGGCTGCTGCAGCATTTTCATTCAGTGAAAGGGATCTGGAAAAAATATTTCATGTTAAGATTATCAACATAGATGGAATTCTGGAGACTTGATCGAATGTCATAAGATCTCGAACAATTAAGCTTGCTCAGGACTCTGCAAACGCTAACGTAGACATGGAACAGGAGAGAAAAGAAGGTGACAATGTAAGACAATACGGAATGAAGTGATTAGGGAGGAATGTGAACTTAAAGCTGATGTGTTGAGTAAGACAATGCACGACAATACGGAATGAACTGATTAGGGATGAATATGAACTTAAGCCTGATGTGTTGAGTAAGACAATGTACAACAATATGGAATGAAGTCATTAGGGATGAATATGAAGTTAAAGCTGATATGTTGAGTAAGACAATTTACAACAATACGGAATGAAGTCATTAGGGATGAATATGAACTTAAGCCTGATGTGTTGAGTAAGACAATGTACAACAATATGGAATGAAGTCATTAGGGATGAATATGAAGTTAAAGCTGATGTGTTGAGTAAGACAATTTACAACAATACGGAATGAAGTCATTAGGGATGAATATGAACTTAAGCCTGATGTGTTGAGTAAGACAATGTACAACAATATGGAATGAAGTGATTAGGGATGAATGTGAACTTAAAGCTGATGTGTTGAGTAAGACAATGTAAGACAATACTGAATGAAGTAATTAGGGATGAATGTGAACTTAAAGCTAATGTGTTGAGTAAGACAATGTACGACAATACGGAATGAAGTCATTAGGGATGAATATGAACTTAAGCCTGATGTGTTGAGTAAGACAATGTACAACAATATGGAATGAAGTCATTAGGGATGAATATGAAGTTAAAGCTGATGTGTTGAGTAAGACAATTTACAACAATACGGAATGAAGTCATTAGGGATGAATATGAACTTAAGCCTGATGTGTTGAGTAAGACAATGTACAACAATATGGAATGAAGTCATTAGGGATGAATATGAAGTTAAAGCTGATGTGTTGAGTAAGACAATTTACAACAATACGGAATGAAGTCATTAGGGATGAATATGAACTTAAGCCTGATGTGTTGAGTAAGACAATGTACAACAATATGGAATGAAGTCATTAGGGATGAATATGAAGTTAAAGCTGATGTGTTGAGTAAGACAATTTACAACAATACGGAATGAAGTCATTAGGGATGAATATGAACTTAAGCCTGATGTGTTGAGTAAGACAATGTACAACAATATGGAATGAAGTCATTAGGGATGAATATGAAGTTAAAGCTGATGTGTTGAGTAAGACAATTTACAACAATACGGAATGAAGTCATTAGGGATGAATATGAACTTAAGCCTGATGTGTTGAGTAAGACAATGTACAACAATACGGAATGAAGTGATTAGGGATGAATGTAAACTTAAAGCTGATGTGTTGAGTAAGGCGAAGAAAATCTCTGTACGTTTTGGGCACGTGGAACTAATGAAGAGACTAACGAAACAAATATTGTGCAAATATGAGTGTAAGGCGTGAAAGAGAAAGACCAAGGAATGTATGGTTGGGTCAGGTGAACGATATTTTGAAAGAAATGTAGAAATTCAGAGAAATCATAGGAGAATGTGTATGGATATAGAAGAGGCGAAGAAGGATGTGTCGAAATAGGAAAACCAGCGAGTTGATTTGGGAGTCGGAGATAAGAAAATCTGGAAGTTGTACCAGAAAGAAATAGACTACACAATAATTTCCTCGTGAGCAAAAGAATACGATGTCAGTGCCGAAATTGTTCCGACCTTACTCATCTACAGTCCGTACGATTGTCACTTAACTCATTTATCTATTAACGTCTCCGCTGTACCTCAAGTTGATCCTGTGCTCCGCCTGCCTGACGTGTGCCGCGCTCTGCCTCTCCCTCCTGCACTGTCTGCCCCCGCTGGTCATCTCGATCCTCCCCGATCCCAGCTCTCTGGCGCTCCTTCTGGCCGACTCTCGGGCAAACTTCTCCACCCTGGAACGTAAAAGTACTTTTAGCGTCTTAATCGGTTCGGCGCATTGCCCACGTATACGTGGGTTTCAAATGTGGATTTCAAAGCCTAATTCAATGCGATCAAATTATTAGGGTAATTCACGTGTCGCTGACTGATTATTAAAATTTAAAAAAAAATCACTTGACGTACACCCGTTCCGCTTGAAGTATATTTTAACACTGGTGAATATTTGTGTGTGCTAATAGTAATAAACTAAACATCCTTGCGTTGCTATGAATTGAGTATGTGTATACAATTTCAACGCACTAGGAGCGGTAATAAAGGGTATTTTAAATTGAGCTGTTTTTTTAATTCTTGGATAAAACACAGATGGCATCGTGAACTTGCCTGGGTCTTGTGACATTTGAGAAGTGTATTGTATGGCATTTATAAAAATGGAGTCGTATACAATACAACAACGCGTTCAAATTGTTGAATTATTTTATGTATTGTAATCTCCGGAAACGTTGATATTAATTGGCCACCAAGATCATGTGATCTGACACCGTTGGACTATTTTTTTCTGGGGTTACGTGAAAAGCCAGGTCTATAAGAATGACCCCCGATCAATTCCTGAGCTGAAGGACGAAATTTTTCGAGTTATCGGTGAGTTAGAACCGCAATGATACCAAAATGTCATCGAAAATTTTGACAAAAAAGCGGACATCTGTGGAGCTGCAAGAGGTGGACATTTGGCGGATATTGTTTTTGTGTTTAAATGTGATACATTATATTTCAATGACCAATAAAAAGTTTTTTTGAAATCACAGCAAATTGTGTGTTTTATTCAAGAATTAAAAAAATTATAAAAAAAAAAAACACTCAATCTGAAAGACCCTTTAGTATCTTTGGTTTCCATACGAAAACACGTCAGGCACGTTGTTAACACCCGACGGTTGCCAAGAAGAACGTACTAGGGTCGTTGTTAGCATTGACCGTGTTAACGTGGCCAACTTACACTTCAAATCCATTCTCTGGCGCTATCGTCAAGAAAAAGAGAAAATGCAAATTCGGCAGAGACGTATGACACGCGTCGCAACTGATCAAATGTTTACCATCCCTAGAGTTAGAGCATCTTTTGCCCAAAGGGAATATGTCCTATTTGACTCTCGTGACATACAATGGTGTTTGGCAGGCAGGATCACGTCTTACATTGAACGGTGCTGATATAGAGAGATTGAAAAAATTTCAATACCTCGGAAGTATCCTAGTGGAAGACCTCGACCCAGAAACCTAAGTCAAGTATTGAATCATCTCGTGCGACTTTTAACCCTGAGAGTGCTACGAGAAAAAAATATAATTGTCTATCTAGTGCTGAGATATATTTACGATTCGGACGTTCGTGATAAATATTTATTTTAAACAACAAAAAAACAAAAAAAATATATTTTTACAACATAAATATATTTTAGAATATGTACCCTTGTATTCTAAATGAATGATATTCATTTAGAATACAAGGGTAGAACAAATTTCTTCCACTGCTATAGCAGTGCGCCGATCCTCTCAGGGTTAATAAAATGAGAAGCGTATTCTGCGATGATAATCTAAACTTGAAACTTAGACAACGGTTAGTCAAATGCTACGTTTGGTCAGTGTTGTTGCATGGAGTGGAATCATGGACCCTCAAAGTAAGTAGTATGAACCGACTGGAAGCATTCGAAATGTGGATACACCGGAGAATGCTGCGGATACCCTGGACGGATATGGTCAGCAACACGAGGGTTCTTCAAGGAGCCAAAGTTGATAGAGAGTTGCTGACTAATATTAAAATCCGAAAGGTGTCATACTTGGGTCATGTACTTAGAGGAGAAAAGTACAAATTACTGCACCTGATCATCCAAGGCAAAATAGAGGGTCGAAGAGGTGTTGGCAGGAGGGAAATCTCCTGCGTCCGCAATATAAGTGATTGGACTGGCATAAGGGGCGTTGGAGATCTTTTTCGGGCTGCCGGGGACAAAGACGTCTACTCTCAGATGATATTCAACATTGGGGGGACCTGACATGACACTGAGAAGAAGAAGACATACAATGGAGTGCCGAATTTAATAAAGGCAAAAGGGGACAATTGGATAGTTAATAATTAACGGCCCAGACACGGAAATGAATGACCACTAAAATACCAGCATCTTACTAACAAGTCTCTGTTCGAGGCAGTGAGCACACTCCTGGAATGTCCACACCCTGCAGTAGAGACTCTCCAGATGTACGTGAATTCAACTTAGCCGATTCTTCGCCATACGATTGGTCAACTTCAGAACTATCTCGAGTCGTTAATCCAAAGTAACTGTTTATCGAGTTAAATATTATAACACATCGATCAATAAGTCGCGGGACTTACCAACAGATGGCGCATCTAATAACAAATCCATACCATTTTCAGTTAGTACCAACCTTTAGAAGTTACGTGTCAAACTTTCATGACATTCCGACATTGTGTCATTCAGTTACAGTGGTTTTAGTGACGCTACTTTTGCTATTTTCAACACAATGGAAAAAACCGAATTTCGTGTGTTGATAAAACATTGCTTTTTAATGGGAAAATATACCCTTGAAACTCAGCGATGGCTTGAAAAGTGTTATCCGGGTTCTGATCTGTCGAAAACAACCATTTGTCGGTGGTATGTTGATTTCAAACGCGGTCGTACAGACACAAATGATGTTGAACGCTATGGTCGTCCAAATGTGGCTGTTACACCAGAAAACAAAAAAAACCCTCAAAATCATGATGGAAAATCGCAAAGTAAAGTTGCGTGAGATAGACGACATCCTGAAGATATCATTTGGTAGTGTTTACACTATTTTGCATGAACATTTGGTTATGAAAAAGCTTTTTTCGAAATGGGTGCCGCGTTTGCTCACAATGGAACAGAAACACCGCATTGATGATTCAGAGCGCTGTTTGGCACTGTTTACGCAAAATAAGGAGTTTTTGCGTCGGCATGTGACAATGGATGAAACTTGGATCCACCACTATACTCCGGAATCAAATCGGCAGTCAGCTGAGTGGAGAGCAGCCGGTGAAAGTCATCCGAAGCGACCAAAAACTCGAACAGTCGACCGGGAAGGTTAGGACCTCCGTATTTTAGGATGCGCATGGTATAATATTCATCGATCACTTTGCAAAGGGAAAAACAATCAAAAGCGAATATTACATAGCGTTATTGGAGCGTTTGAAGGCAGAAATTGCAAAAAAACGGCTCCATATAAAGAAGAAAAAAGTTCTCTTTCATCAGGACAATGCACCGTGTCACAAGTCGATGGTAACGATGGCCAAATTGCATGAGTTGAACTTCGAATTACTTCCGCACCCACCGTATTCTCCAGATTTGGCCCCCAGCGACTATTGGCTGTTCGCAGACCTCAAAAAGATGCTCCAGGGAAAGAGATTTGGCTCCAATGAAGAAGTGATTGCCGAAACTAACGCCTATTTTGAAACCAAAGATAAATCGTTCTACACGGCTGGCATAGAAAAGTTAGGAAAGCGTTGGAATGAATGTATCGCTCTTGAAGGAGACTATGTTGATAAATAAAGAAGAATTTTGGCAAACAAATGTTGCTTTAGTAGTTAGTTCCGGGACTTATTGATCGATGTGTTACAACCGCTAAACGTAGGTATTGTACCACGATAATTACATTGGGAAGCCCCCGATTAAAATGTTTTCGTGTCGGTGTGAACGTGGGGAAATTTAAACCATAGATTTTATAACAGTTTAGGTCCATACTTTGAAATTTTCAAAATGTGGACGTTCGTTCATAATTTGGAAAAAAATATTTTTCAAGATTAAAAAAGAATTTTACTACGGAGTACAATGGTTCATCCAACTTACGGATAATTGAGCACTGGATAATGGGCGGTCGACTCTTTTACGAAGTTGAATGAAAAATATTTTTTACATCGAAATTATTAAAATTTTTTTTTAATATCTTGCTGCCCAAGTTAATCTGATCAACCTGTACACCGCGTTAAAAATCAAATTCCACGAATCCTGTGCGCGGCACAATTTCGGCGTTTTTTAATTTCTAAGTTTAAACACGTATTTCGTTTAGAACCACTGATATTTGATTACAACACCAAGTAAACATGACATTCAAGTAATTTTCTGATAATAAATAATAGTCATTACTCTTAACACTTGCCACCCTATGATGGATAGTGAGTGACCATGACTTACATAATAAAATAATTTTATAGCTAATTACAAAAAATAACCTAGCAGATGTTGCATAATTTTAATTTAAAACATACATTTGTCACTGGATGCTGAGCGTCCAGCACAGTGGCTGGCGGAATTGTTTAGCACAGTAAGGCAAGTGTTAAGGAGACTCATTAAATAAAGGAGATAAACTAAACATTACGTAAAATACACAAAGGAATGCTACAGATCAGATCACAGGCGTTTCTGCTTCCCGTGAGGAACACGTTAATGCAACCCCAGATAATCAGGAGTCTCTTGTAGATAAGAATGAATCACGTCACTTCACTCAACTTTTGATGGAGTTGTTAAGGCCTCAGCCACACAGGTAGAAGCGTCTCTTGGTGCTTAAAGCAACGCTACTAGGTGACTATAATAGCCACGTAGCATGGCGGCGCGAAGCGTGCAGTGTGGCCATTGCAATAGTATGGGGTGCGTTGGTTCGCTAGGATATGTCACCCAGCTCGCAGCGTAGCTCTAACCATCAAGCGAGGCTCCTACCTTTGTGGCCGAGGCCACATTAAAGTGCTTCGTTAGGTGCTAAGCTAGGTTTTACGTGACTCATATACTAGGTGACTGGCCACACCAAAGTGCTACGCACAAATTCATTTGACAGTTGGGAGCGGTTGAGTCAACACATGATGCCACTCTCAAAACTAACCAATTTCATTACAACTTACCTTATCTTTATTTACTTTCTGCGCAACTTCATTCCAATGTGATTTTATTACAGGTACATTTTTGTATAAATTGCTTGATGGGTTCCACAAAGCATCCCTTTTATACACAGCTGTCATTAAAACTTCCGCCATCTTGTATGGTAAATTAACCGACACGTCTGTTCGCTAGGAGATTCACTCGATGACTAATCGTCATGCAACGTGGCGCGTAGCGTGCAGTGTGGCCACTGCGATAGTATACAGTACGTTGGTTCTCTAGGATATGTCGCCTAACTCGCAACATAGCTCTAAGCTTCAAGCGAGGCTCCTACCTGTGTGGCCGAGGTCTAAGCGATTCAGATATATCGAACTATCAAAACTTTAAATCTAAATTACTTACCTAGAGTAAACCTCTGAACTCTGATTAGCGAAGGCTCCAAAATTACCGCCATGGTTGTGGTTGAGCGGATCGAATCCGGGATCCGTGACGCCCGGCTGCGGTGTCCTTGGATCGTATCTCAGCGACGAGAAAACCCTCGGGGAATGCGGAGACACCTGCTGATGCTGCGACGACTGTCTGCTGGTCCTATGGTGCTGTTGCTGACTCTTTGGTTGCACTTGGCTATAGATCGGCACCTGGTTCGACATTGCGGTTGACTATTCAATCCGATAAGACGCGATCATTCAACATTCGGTGAATTTCTAACGCAGAGACGAACAATCACTCGCCTGTTACTAATTTCAAATCCAAACAAACGACTATGCAATTTCTATTTTTTCTTACTTATAAATTTTCAATTCGTTACGATGATACGAGATCAGGGTTGACAGATTTAACGCAACGAATTCGATTTTAATTATAACGGTTATAGCTTTCAATGTCTGTCTCGTAACTATATATTTTAATATACAATCAACTATTGCGAATTTTTCGATACTATTAAATCTTTTACAATGATTGCCTTTTATTATAGGGTTATTTATATTTTGTACTTGTGATTATATGACTCTGATTATTACAGCTTTTGATTATATCATGTTCATTAATCTAATTTAGACACGTAATTTATTTGAATATTTTTTTTCACAGTTCACTAAGAAGTTTAAAAAATATATATTTTTAAACGTATTATTTTGATTATTGCGAATTAAACGATTATATAATTAATTATACGCAAAAGAAAAAAAACTAGTTTTTATTTCTATTAAATAAGGAATCAATTTTAGCCAAATTTACGTATCAGTCCTTTTAGATGAAAAACATTTGTTCGTAGTTATTTGAAAGGAACAATATTAAATTTTTTTTTTTACATATACAGTCTCTACAATTTTGAGTAATTAATTTATATACAAATAAATATATTTATTTTAGTGATTTAGGCCTCTAGTATTGAAAAAATAATTATTTAACAGTCTATTAATGCGTTTAGGATTCAAAATATTAAGTTTTTTTTTAATATTTTTAGGCCGTAAATGAGTACTGTATTATTTGTTAGAATGTCCGTACAATTTTTATAAAACACGTTTATAACACATTCGAGGAATCATGTTCCGTCTGCACCTAAAGTATATTGTTCGTATTTCATTGTACGTACGGAATAGATACAGCTATAGCACGAAAATGGAACAGCCATAAAATGTATAGCGGTATTATTCCGTGGTCCGGGTGAATCAATAAGTTTTCTTCTATGGTTTTTCTTGAAGTCTTCTGTATCTATTACGGATTCCCCTTCCTCCATTACTTGTCTCAGTGTTGTCAACGTCGGATATGCCGATAAATATCGCTCGTCACTTTTGGCGTGTGTCTCGTCGCGGGCACGGAATTCACATCCCAACGATACATGCAGAACACCATGTCGGATGATGGGCGTCTGAAAGAATAAAATAGTAAATTAAAGAAAAAAAATAAGCAACTGGAGTTGTATAAGAATGCTTTACTTGTTATAAGACAACAACAGCGCAATATAATTACGACGTCCTTGGTAAGCTTTAAGAATGACTGAGAAAAACTGGAGTTGAATAAGAATGCTTTACTTGTTATAAGACAACAACCGTGCAATATCATAACGACGTCCGTGGTAAGCTTTAAGAGTGACTGAAAAAACACTGGAGTTGAATAAGAAGGCTCAACATGTTATAGACAACAACCGCGCAATATCATTATGCTGTCCTTGGCATGCTTTAAGAGCGACTGAAAAAACATTGGAGTTGAATAAGAAGGCTTTACTTGTTACAGGACAACAACCATGCAATATCATTACACCGTCTTGGCATGCTTTAAGAGCGACTGAAAAAACACTGGAGTTGAATAAGAAGATTTAACTTGTTATATACAACAACCGCGCAATATCATAGCGCCACCTTGGCATGCTTGAAGAGCGACTGAAAAAAACTGGAGTTGAATAAGAATGCTTTACTTATTATAAGACAACAACCGTGCAATATCATAACGACGTCCGTGGTAAGCTTTAAGAGTGACTGAAAAAACACTGGAGTTGAATAAGAAGATTTAACTTGTTATATACAACAACTGTGCAATATCATCACGCCATCCTTGGCATGCTTTAAGAACGACTGAAAAAAACTGGAGTTGAATAAGAATGCTTTACTCGTTGTAAGACAACAGCCGCGCAATATCATTACGTTGTCTTTGGCTTGCTTTAAGAGCAACTGAAAAAACACTGGAGTTGAATAAGAAGGGTTAACTTGTTATATACAACTGTGCAATATCATCACGCCACCTTGGCATGCTTTAAGAGCGACTAAAACTTATGGAGTGTCAATGTATTTATTATTTAACACTTTTATTGCAAGTACAATCTGGCGGGCTTATTGTCAGGCGTCAATCTTTTCCAACCAACCAGACAAAATAAAATTAAGCAAGTTACGTGGTCGCATAAATCATTCAAATGACTAACCATCCCCACGAAATCCATAAACACATACGTGAGCATATGCACATGAACCCCACAAAGACGGACAATCACCCGAACATTATTTTTCATATAAAGTGAGATATCATCAATAAAAAGGAAAGGAAGGGATGGCGGAGAGGAAAGGAAAAGAAAAATCAGGAATGAAACACGTTATTTTACTGACTAGAAATTAAGAGTTTTTTTGTTGCTTCTTAAAGTATACCAAGGACGGAGCGAGTCTTATATTGGTTTGTAACTGATTCCAGAGTCTCACTGCATGGACAGTAAAGGACGACGTAAAGAAAGAGGAGCGGTGAACTGGAAAGGACAATAGACAATCTCTGTTTGAGCGTAGCGCTAATCCAATGCATGAAAGAAGGCGGAATAAAGACATGAATAAACTGGATGTTTTAAGTAAGACGAAGAAAGCAGCTTTAAGATGGTTTAAACATGTGGAAATAATGAATTATGAAAGAATGATTAAAGCGAGAGAAACAAGTCAGAAGTGCAAGGATAGACGGAGAAAAATGTGGCTGAATCAAACGGATCAGATGTTGAAATAAGGTAAAGTGAGAAGTATAAATTATATTGGGTTGATGCAAAAGTTATGACCGTTTTTTATGATCCCAGATAAAAAAATTCCCAGGTAAGAAATGATGAATAGTATCTTCTTTTAAATGATTCCATTGTATAAAGGATGCTTTCCCTCTACTTTCTATTCAGTTTTGGCCTGGCCAGAGTACAGTGAAGAGCCCTTGTATTTTTTTAAAAAGTCGGTCGATAAAGTGCATTTACGTCATTGTTTACTTTATGAATTCCGTAAAGACAATACCGCGAGTGTGGCAACCAAAAACATTTGCGAAGTGTATGGAGCAGATGTCATCAAAGTTCGACAGGTACGAAGATGGTTTACAAAATTCCGATCTGGGGATTTTTCACTAATTGTTTTTCACTCATTTTTCACTATTGTGTATTTTGAACTCTCGGAACGCAATCAGACAATTACAGCAGAACGATATTGTCAGCAATTATCCAAATTGAACATCGCCCTTCAAAAGGATAGACCAGAATTGGTAAACAGAAAAGGGGTAGTGTTTCATCACGACAACGCGCGACCACATGTGGCTATGATGACCCAACACAAGCTAAATGAGTTGAAATGGGATGTTATCAAGCATCCACCGTATTATCCAGATCTTGCTCCTTCCGATTTTCATTTATTCCGATCACTGCAAAATTTTTTAAATGATAAAAAATTTGATACAATAGAGCAGGTAAAAACATCCCTTACTACATTTTTCGCATCAAAATCCACGGAATTTTACACTAATGGTATTAATAAGTTGATAGAAAGATGGGAGAAGGTTATAAAAACTGATGGAAATTATATAATTGATTAAATAAATAATACAAATCTAAAAAAAAAATGTTTAATTGTATATGTAAAAAACGGTCATAACTTTTGCATCAACCCAATAGAAGATTGCGCACGATGAGATGTACAGTATGAATGTGGAGGAGGCGAAAGTTGTGTGTACGGATAGAAAAGTGTGGAGATCTGTTCTATCCACGTAACTCGCAAGGGACACGAGGGCGTAAGAAAAAGAGACGAGAGAATCGAAATGTAAAACTGAAAATATTTCCGTGACTTATTGGATTTAACTTTTCGGTAAACAATTACGTAAGAAAACACGAAAAACAGATCTGATAAATGGATCAGATAGTGAATTGGAAATGGCAATCAATATATCAATGTCGCCTGTGACAGATCCACGGCATACGGTGCCAAGAGATTAATTTAACAATGTTCATTCATTCGGTGGCAATGCTAAAGATACCGTCCACTAATGTGCATTAAAAAATACATATTAAACTAATGTAAACACACTGTTCTAAAACAGTTCTATTATAATGTTATGTGTTAACATAAGTTGTGTCTGCTTTTTTCCAATTTAAAAATGAGCACCAAAAGTAAAACAAAATGGTAAAGGTTATACGTCATTCCAAAGAAAATTTTCTGCTCTACAAGATATTGTGTTTGCTTTTACGTTACATATATTATTTTATTTGATTACAAGCCTTCAAAATGGAATGGCAAGTAGACGAAAGTGAACATTTCCACACCACCTCAAACAAATGCCCGCGAACTACTGAAGCGAACGAACTGAGATTCTATTTCTTGCGTTCCCATATACCGAAGTAGAGTGAGAGTGAGACGTAAATAGCGTCGCTTCCTCACCCATAGCGTTTTTTTAGAATGAATATACCTGCGTCACACACTGACACACGTTTGATTGTATCGATGAACTGCGTAAATGTATTACGGAGGAATACCTACAATCTGAAGCCAGTATTTATTATATCTATAGAGATATTAAAGTTTTTAGAAGCAATGTGTACTAGTTAACACATCACAGCGATAGAAGGGTTAACAGAGGTCCTGATATTGGAGGATTCTGAGACCCAGCTTTTTTGATATGTGAGTGGAAGGTGTGGTAGAGGAAGACCAAGGAAAGTATGTTTGGATCAAGTGTATGATATTTTGAAAGAAACGTTAAACGAGAGGAATCGTAGGAGCTGTATGATAACGTGTATGGATCTAGAAGTCTAAAGATGTCGTGATAGGAAAGTCTGGCATTCACTCCTTTCATTTGCCTATCCCGATAGTGAGACGGTGCGATGGTATGTACGTAAAAGCCTTTTTTGTAGTCTTAGAAACAACAGAGTATCACGGGATTTTGAATTCTCGACTTTTATCAATAATTTCTCGAGAGTTGAAATTTTTTAATTTAATACTTTCGAATCATAGTTGTTCATACGAAACTTAAACCATGAATAAGGGAGGGGAGGGACTGTTGTATATTTGTTCATACGTAACTTAAACCATGAATAAGGGAGGGGAGGGACTGTTGTATATTTGTCAGAGAAACTCTTTCAATTGTATTTTGTATACGTATAATACTGTTTTCCTGCTGGGATAGGCACAGGACAAAGTTCCAGACTTTCCTATCTTGCATTCTTCACCTTTTCTACATCCATACACCTTCTCAAACAACTTTTAGCCTAAGGCCACACCAAAGTGCTTCGCTAAATGCTACGTGACTAATAGACTAGGTGATTCCATGCTTGGCCACACCAAAGTGCTGAGCACAAATTCATGTGACATTTGAGAGCAGTTGAGTCAACACACGATGCCACTCTCAAAAACTAACCAATTTAATTACAACTTACCTTATCTTTATTTACTTCCTGTGCAACTTCATTCCAAAGTGATTTTATTACAGGTACATTTTTGTATAATTTGCTCGATGGGTTCCACAAAGGCTCTCATTTCATACACAGCTGTTATTGAAACTTCCACCATCTTGTAAAATCACTTGGTGACACAATAAAATTAACCAAACACGTCTGTTCGCTAGGAGACTCACTAGGTGACTAATTGTCATGTAGAGTGGCGCGAAGCGTGCAGTGTGGCCACTGCGATAGTATGTGGTGCGTTGGTTCGCTAGGATATGTCACCTAGCTCGCAGCGTAGCTCTAAGCACCAAGCGAGGCTCCTACCTGTGTGGCCGAGGGCCTTACAATTTCTCTGACTTTATAGATTTCTTTTCATGTCCAAGCCATCACCGAGTGCTCTTCACATCTTACTCGACACATCAAGTTCACACTCATCCCTTATTAATTTATCCCGTATCCTGTCGTACATTAATCACCCCATGTATTCATGCATGCATTTTTACAGACCTATACTATCAATTGTTTTCCATGTCAACATATCACTCCCATAATCCAGTCTTCATAACGCCTCCAATTTCGAAGAACTGAGTATCACCGACTGAGATTGTCGACAATATGCCTTCGACAAGTCCTCCGATTCTTTGGGCACATTGCTCATGGCCAAGGAGACAGTTTGGAGAGGTTTGTGGTTACTGGAGGTGTGGAAGGACGACACACAAGAGGACAAATTCCAATGCGTTGGACTGACCAAGTGAGAGACGCAACTGCCCTTCGAGCCGCGGAGTTCAGGGATGGATGGAAAGGAGAAGTCAGAGGTTATCATAAGAGTGACGATGCTCAGTCATAAAAGGGTGATGAGTTCAGTATTGTTCTGAATTTATAGGCATTACTTTTAATATTAAGACAAAGAAAATAAATAATCAACAATAATAAATATTGCACGAGTATTTATAAACATTGTACATTGAGAGGAAACAGTAAATCAGAAATGGCAGACTAATTGGCCTGTGTTAACGCTCTCTTATCGTCACGGTTCAATTCAATTCACGGAGTATTGTAACAATTTAATGTTTATTCAAATATAAATTTAACCATTTCACGATCAAATTTAATTCAATAATATTTTTTAATAAAATCATTTGCAGTTTTTCAAAACTTTGAAAAAAGCCACTGTCTACAGTAATATCCAGGTTAAAATACCCACCAAATGATGGTTTCACAAAAGAAATCAAGTTGGGGTTGTCATAATTATGAATAATTTAAAAGACACTAGTTGCAAGCCGTGAAATATTCACGGAAGTAAAACAAATTCTACATTTATGAAAATATATATTCATAAATATAGAATTTGTTTATATATATATATATACAGGGTGTCCCAAAGGGCAACGTCAAGTCGATATCGAAAAAGAGGCCAGCTTATGAGGGTTCAGAATTAAAAAAAATTTTTTGAAAAAGCCTTATACTTTTCGAGTTATAGGCATTTCTTCGAAAATTGTAAAAGTTGCTACCCTGAGCCGAATGTTTGTATATTGTGAATAAAAATTGCCATATTTTATGATTTTAATGGTTGTATCGCAATCCTAGATAGACCTGCTATTAGTCGGAGTCAGAAATAAAACAAAAAAAAATTTGCACGTTTGAAAAAAAAATTGTTTTTGTCCGATCATAAAAAATAATATTTTTTATCAGCCAACTTTAACTCATCATACTGTAAAAATAATGTACTACGCTTACCTGGCAAGTTACATCAAAAGTTGGCCTGTTTAGTCAGAATTTCAAAATGGTACAATACATATCTACTACTCCTTTAAAAATAATTTTAAAACATTAATTTCTGAAATTAAAGATCGAATTCAAAAATTTTGAGTGAGACAAACGATACGGCGGATGAACGAGTTAGAGTAAGACACCATTTTTGACAGGAACTAGATATTACATATCAAAAATGGCGACACTAGCTGTATTACTCTAACTAGTGCAACCGCCGTATCATTTGTCTCGCTCAAAATTTTTGAATTCGATCTTTAATTTCAGAAATTAATGTTTTAAAATTATTTTTAAAGGAGTAGTAGATATGTATTGTACCATTTTGAAATTCTGACTAAACAGGCCAACTTTTGATGTAACTTGCCAGGTAAGCGTAGTACATTATTTTTACAGTATGATGAGTTAAAGTTGGCTGATAAAAAATATTATTTTTTATGATCGGACAAAAACAATTTTTTTTTCAAACGTGCAAATTTTTTTTTGTTTTATATCTGACTCCGACTAATAGCAGGTCTATCTAGGATTGCGATACAACCATTAAAATCATAAAATATGGCAATTTTTAGTCACAATATACAAACATTCGGCTCAGGGTAGCTACTTTTACAATTTTCGAAGAAATGCCTATAACTCGAAAAGTATAAGGCTTTTTCAAAAAAAAATTTTTTAATTCTGAACCCTCATAAGCTGGCCTCTTCCTCGATACCGGCTTGACGTTGCCCTTTGGGACACCCTGTATATATAATTTATTCATCATCCCTTTTACTTTTTTTTATCAAATGCACGACACGAACGAATAATGAATTTTAATATTGTGTTGAATATGACTACGAACGAATCAGTAATGAACGTAGTCACTCTCACATCAGCTGTACTCTTATCTTTTCAACGGAAATTGGAGCAAACAGAAAGCCTTGTCAGCTTTTAATCTTTATTTAAGACCACGATATAAATATTGCCAAACATAAAAACTGATAATATGGGAGAAGCCCTGATATAACAAGGCATATAAATCCTATCCAGGACTCTCATATTGACAATATGAAATCCCTTGCTATTAACAAAGATGACAGGTCAATATCTCAGACGCTGTACAAAGCCGAAGTTAGTCGATTATGGCCGACAGTTTCTTTCTTGAGCCCGGTGTGTATTACTTACCACCGGGTACTGTACATTCAGGTAATCCCTCGCTGTAGAGTAAGATTGTCAGTCCATCCTGTGGATGGATGCCGCCTGTGAGTGTATTGCTCTATTGTATGCATGCACACAGCACTACAGCAAGCACACACCAGCAGGCAGATCAACACCTGAGCAGTGCTACATATGATACATACAGACAATCCCTCGCTATAGAGTAAGATAATCAGTCCATCCTGTGGATGGATGACGCCTGTGCGTGTATTGCTCTATTGTGTGCATGCACACAGCACTACAGCAAGCACACACCAGCAGGCAGATCAACACCTGAGCAGTGCTACATATGATACATACAGGCAATCCCTCGCTATAGAGTAAGATTGTCAGTCCATCCTGTGGATGGATGACGCCTGTGCGTGTATTGCTCTATTGTGTGCATGCACACAGCACTACAGCAAGCACACACCAGCAGGCAGATCAACACCTGAGCAGTGCTACATACATACAGGCAATCCCTCGCTATAGAGTAAGATTGTCAGTCTATCCTGTGGATGGATGAGACACCTGTGCGTGTATTGCTCTATTGTGTGCGTGTACACAGGACTACAGCGAGCACACACCAGCAGACAGATCAACACTTGAGCAGTGCTACATACATACAGGCAATCCCTCGCTGTAGAGTAAGATTGTCAGTCCATCCTGTGGATGGATGTAAGTAATACACATCGGGCTTAAGAAAGAAACTGTCGGTCATAATTGGCTAACTTCGGCTTTGAAGAGCGTTCTCTCTGTCCCTACAACGCTTGACAAAGACAGGACACTTGTATGAATGACAGAGACGACGCTCTACAAAGCCGAAGTTAGCCAATTATGGCCGACAGTCTCTTTCTTAAGCCCGATGCGTATTACTTACCGCCGGGTACTGTACATTCAGGTAATCACTCACTATAGAGTAAGATATGCACACAGCACTACAGCAAGCACACACCAGCAGCAGATCAACATCTGAGCAGGAATACATACATACAGGCCCTCCCTCGCTATAGAGTAGGAGTGTCATGTGCGTACGTTACGGCTGTGCGTAAATGCTCTTTTACACAGCATTGAAGTTCAATCGCTACGTGGCTTTAATAACATACATAACTTTGAAATAAAATGAACAGCATCGATTTGATAATGGGGATATGACATATGCTCGACTCGGCATTATGACAGACAAGACCCTTATCTACTGAGGAAAGTGAGATTAGACCTTATCTTTGTTTCTATGTTTCCGTACCCTTTATTACTGTATATTCAAATCACACTGTCAAAGAGAATAATATCAAAGTATTATTTTTCTTCAATCGTCAAAAGAATTCAATCGTCAGTTGGTGAACTTCAGAAAAATTTACGTATTAGAATCTGGTCAGCTTATCGACCTATACAGGCAAACTGTCACTACCTTCTTCTTCTTCTTCAATGACTCTACAGCTCATATCAGGCCTTGCCCTCCATCAATCCTCGTCTCCAACTCCTCCTGTTTCCCGCCGCGGTCTTCCAATCTGTCACTTGTAGTAGTTGGGTCGCGTCACTTTTTCACCTCATCCTCCCATCGCAGCCTAGGTCTACCGACCTTTCTTCTTCCGCCCAGATGTCCCTCAAGGATCCTCTTAGGTACCCGTGATGACGGCATTCTTTGCACATGCCCAGCCCATCTCAGCCTGCTCAGTCTGGCAGGTACAGAGAACCTGGGAGCTTTATAGATGTTATACAGCTCATCATTGTATCTTATTCTCCAGGTTTCACCATCGTTCACGGGCCCCAGGATTTTACGTAACTCTCCTCTCAAATGTGTCCAGCATCTCTGCGGATCTTGCTGTCATCGTCCACGCTTCGTACCCGTATGTCACTACTGTCCTAATTATGGTGATACTTCTTGATTCCGTCAATACCTTATGACGCTGATAATTATTGGTTGACACGAGAAAGATCAACGATGGACTATTTTGAGGTGTGGTGTTAGGAAGAGGAACGATGGATTTAGGGAATCTTTTTCAACTCTTGAATAAATAAATATAGGTTTATTGATAGCGACATAGTACGTACCAGGTCTGTAAATATGAAACCGGAATTTACTCATAGATGGCTCTAGACTGTCAAACCGCATCATTGGCGCCTTTTTCTTGTGTTTACATTTGTCAAAGACTTTTAACTCGCAACAATACAAGTTTAATACAACTACATATGTTTTCATAGCGTTGAATATGTCTGTTTTTGTGCCTGAAAACTACGATTTGCGGACAGCATTGATTTTCTGTTACCATTTGAAGAAAACTTATGCAGAATCGCATCGAATGCTTGTCGAAGCTTACGGTGAGCATGCTCTTGGTAAATCACAGTGCTTTGAGTGGTTTAAAAAATTCAAAAGTGGCGATTTTGACGTGAGAAACGAAGAACGTGGAAGACCACCGAGAAAGTTTGAAGACACCGAATTGCAAGCATTGTTGGATGAGGATGACTCTCAAACGCAACAACAACTCGCGGATCAATTAAATGTGACACGAGAAGCCGCCTCCAAACGTTTGAAAGCCATGGGAAAGAACCAGAAAGTGTGAAAATGGGTTCCACATGAACTGAATGAAAGAAAGCAGGAAAACCGAAAAACCACTTGTGAAATGCTGCTCGCCAGGTACAAAAGAAAATCATTTCTCCATCGAATTGTGACTGGCGATGAAAAATGGATATATTTCGAGAATCTTAAGTGTAAAAGATCATGGGTAACTCCAAGCAAACCAGCGACATCTACTGCAAGGCCAAATCTCTATGGACGGAAGACAATGCTCTGTGTTTGGTGGGATCAGAAGGGCGCTATCTATTATGAGCTGCTAAAACCTGGCGAAACCGTTAATACTGAACGCTACCGACAACAAATGATGAATTTGAACCGAGCATTGCGTAAAAAATTACCAGAATATCAAAAGAGGAAACACAAAGTGATTTTGCTTCATGATAATGCACCATCACACACAGCAAAACCGGTCAAGGAAACGATTGGCAAATACTTTCGCATGCGGCTTACTCACCAGACTTGGCTCCATCCGATTACTACTTATTTGCATCGATGGGACACGCACTTGCTGAGCAGCGCTTCACTTCTTACGAAAATGGCTCGATGATTGGTTTGCCTCAAAAGAGCAACAGTTTTTTTGGCATGGCATCCACAAATTGCCAGAGAGATGGGGAAAATGTGTAGCTAGCGATGGGCAATACTTTGAATAAAATATCTTTTACCATTTTCATACAATAAATGTGTATTTTCTAAAAAAAAAATTCGGTTTCATATTTACAGACCTATGTATAAATAAATTTCTATATGGTACGTATATCTCAAGATAAATAGCAGAAAATACATTTAACAAATAAGCTATCAAAATAAGCTATCAAATAAGCTAACAAATAAGCTAACAAATAAGCTAACAAATAACCTATCAAATAAGCTAACAAATAAGCTATCAAAATAAGCTATCAAATAAGCTATCAAATAAGCTATCAAATAAGCTATCAAAAGGTCGGTGCTCGTTTCGTAACATCCCTGTCAAATATCAAAATTTGCTAAGTCCATAACAGTATTTTAGTAGGAACTTTGATGTACAGGAGTGAAACGTGGGCGTGGAAAAGGACAGAGAAGTCGAATAAACGCTGTAGAAATGCGTGCATTGAGAAGAGTCTGGATTATTGTAACACTATTTATTCTGGTCTGCCTAATTCACAAATTTCTGGACTCCAGTCTGTTTTCAATGCAGTTGCTAGGCTGATACACGGTAGTCAGAAATATTGCCATTTTGGTCCACTTCTAAAAAATCTACACTGACTTAAGTATCGCGACCGGATTGATTTCAAACGGAGTCTCTTTGTATTCAAGTCCCTTAATGGGATGTCTCCATTGTATATTTCACATCTAAGCTTGACGGATGTTCCTTCGGAGAAGAGTAGAACTTTAATGTCGACTTCTTCTTCATTTAATAAATTGATTGTTTCAAATCGACCCAATAGGGTTGAGTACTACGAGTAGATAGAGTTTTTGGCTGGTCTTGTGGTGTGAAACGGTCTGCCTCCTTGTGTCAGAGATATGGGTGGTGTGTACAGCTTTAGGAAGCACTTAAAGACAATCCTTTTTGGGAGGTATTATCAAAATTTATAAGTTGGTTTGAATCCTGATTGAGAGCGCTCTTGAGGAGAGTTTGCTCTCTAAAGGACGCTATATAAATTGTCCTTTTATTTTTTTAAATAATAGATATGACCGAAGTCATAGGTATCCTTATACCCTCGAACACTCAGCGGAAAAAGTGCCTGCGTCGTTAGAGGGGAGTCGCACAGCGCGGGGTTCGAACCGATGACCTTCCGCACGGAAGTCCAGAGCGTTACCGCGCAGCCTTGCACCTATATTATTATTATTATTATTACAGAATTTATTTAGCTCTGAAGTCTGATTCAACCACACTTTCCACAGTCTTCCTCTCACACGCCTCCCACTCACATTTGCACAACACATATCTGTTTTGTTAGCCTTCTTTTATTCATTCATTCCACATGCCCAAACCATCTCAGCGTGCTCTTCTTCATCTTACTTAACACATCACCCTTAAGTTCACATTCATTCCTTATCACTTCATTCCCCGTATTCTGTCATACATTGTCACCTCATGTATTCTTCTCAATGATGGTGGAATACTGAGGGGATCCTTGACTACAAGGCCCAGCAATGACGACGACCTCAGTAAGATACAGGCAAAAGCCTAGTTTACTGAGGACACGACAAATGATAGGCAACAAACCCAGATCCATTAAAATTGTGTGTCCACATTAAATTACCTGTTGTTTTTCTTCACATATAATGTATTTATAAGACTTCTTGTCATACATAAATAAATAAATATACAGTAAATTGTAGGACCTGTGTGAGAGGGTGTATGGTTGTCAACGAGATGAAAGATCTCTCGATAGGATAGTCTTGAAACCGGTAGGGTTATACCGTTATATAAAGTGGAATAAACAATGTTTGACTAAACAAATTACAATATCTTTAACCCTTCCTTCCCTGTGATGTGTAACTAGTACACATTGCTTCTAAACACTTTAATATCTCTATAAATATAATAAATACTGGGTTCAGATTTTAGGTATTCCTCCGTAATACATTTACGCATTGAATGAAAAAATAATATTAATAATAATTAGCACTTATCTGCCACATCGGAGATATTTTGTGAAAATCGGGAATAAATTCAGCGATACAATCAAATGCGTGCCAGTTTGTGATATAGGTATATTCATTCTAAAAAAACCGCTACGGGTGAAGAAGCGACGCTATTCACGTCTCACTCTACTTCGGTATATGGGAATGCAAAAAATAGAATCTCAGTTCGGTCGCTTCTCTCGTTTAGTAGCCAGCCGGCTTTCGTTCGAGGTGGTCGCTTCGCCTGTTTTGTGAATGTCGTTCGAGCTTTTTTTTCAAGTTTTTATCAATTAAATTTCAATTAATATCACTTTTGACTTCAAATTTAATTAATTTAAGCGATTGGCTATGAATATTCTTATTTTTCCAATTTTAAATAGCTCATTTTTACATATGTATTGATGTGTATTGAATACACATCACCGGAACGGGCGGATTTTTTTAGCACAGGAAGGTAAAGGTTAAACCTCCACAGTGTTAATGTCTTAACTATAAATAATATATTATAATGAGTAATTTAAAGAGCACACTCGCATAAAGGGCTCTAACTAGGGATTCAAACCCAATCTTATTTACAGATTGAGAGAAGACAAACAAATCATGTTAGTGCTCTCTTGATGATGAGGTGAAAACCTTGAAACCGGTAGGGTTATACCGTTATATAAAGTGGAATAAACAGTGTTGGACTTCTTTCTGCCTACCCCGATAAAGAGACGGTGTGATAGAATAAATGTTTAAAAAAATGTATATCTATTTTGATATTAAGCTTACCAATATATATTAAAATATTTTTTTAATCAAAAGGTTTATATAATTTTAGCATAAAAAGAATAAATACTTTAATTAACTGAACATTTTAAAACGTCGGCGATATTTAAAAGCGAATCTCTTCGTGAATTATGACTCATTAGTACAATCTATATATTGACGTTTTCAAGAAGCATGTCTATTATCAATTATAATTCGCGAATATCTACAAAATAACGCCTTTAAAACACAAATAAATAACAATCGAATAAATCTAGAATAACTTTTAAGTAATGTTGTTTTTAAAAAATCTAATATTATACAAATAAAAACGTAAAACAAATTAAGTAAAAAAGAAATGTCTTTTTTTTTTACCTCGTACGTCTGTCTACATGTGTTGAAAATTTGATTATTTACACAAAACCGTTTTAAAACGTTTATGAAACGTTCGCAAAACAAACTTTCATCTCTCTGGAAGTATTTTTTATTAAAAACATTGCAAATATAAAGCGAAATAATCAAAAACACACAACACACTAATGTTAGAAATAGAGATGGGTCGGTCGCGAACTGTCCGACGAACGGGGAACTGGTAGTTTTTTATTGAACTAGAAAACTAAATACTTTTTTGTGACATATTTCGTTCATTTTTTTTTCAACGGATATAAAAAAATATTCATTGATTTTTTTACGTCGCTATTAACCTTTTCTGTCCTGTGATGTGTAACTAGTACACATTGCTTCTAAAAACTTTAATATCTCTAGAAATATAATAAATACTGGATTCAGATTTTAGGTATTCCTAAAAAAAATAATATTAATAATAATTAGCACTTATCGGCCACATCAAATATTTTGTGAAAATCGGGAATAAATTCACCAATACAATCAAACTTGTGTCAGTGTGTGACGTAGGTATATTCATTCTAAAAAACCGCTATGGGTGAGGGAGCGACGCTATTCACGTCTCACTCTACTTCGGTATATGGGAACGCAAGAAATAGAATCTCAGTTCCCTCGCTTCAGTACCTTTCGGGCATCCATTTGAGGTGATCGCTTCGCCCGTTTTGTGAACGTCGGCCTATGTTTTTTTCATGTTTTCAGCAATTAAATTTCAATTATTATCACTGTTGACTTCAAATTTAATTAATTTAAGCAATTGGCTATGAATATTTTTATTTTAAATCGCTCATTTTTACACGTGTATATTGATGTGTATTGAATACACAGCACCGGAACCCGCGGATTTGTTTAGCACAGGAAGGGAAATGTTAAAACGGTATACTACATCTACCGTTTAAAGGTTTTCATATCATCAAAAGAGCCTTATTTAAACCTTCACAATGTTAATGTTTTAACTATAAATAATATACAATTTTAAAAATATATATATTTTATTTAACCTGTAAGCTAGTGAGTTATATATGAACAAAATGTGGGAGCGAGTTTTTTTAAAATATTTTTTTACATTTTTTTATTGAGGTAGAAGAATTATGATACATATTTCGTTTTATTATTATAAATCGGTAAAAGCGTAAACTGTATTGCGAATTTGAATTTGTTATGACAAATTATCTATAGACATCAATACAATTAACTTTTTTGGTATAATCTATACTTTTCTTGGAAGTTAATGTGAAACGCACCTGTGCGTTCGTACTAACTTGAGATAAGTTAGGTCCACATGCGCCCGTGCATTCATACTCGCTTACAGGTTAAAAAAAAACAGATGCGTGACTCTCGCGCGGTAGAAGTTAACTTCTTAGCTCCTAGGAAAAGTTGATTTTGTGCATTGCTTTTTTCCATTTAACGAGTTTTTTTAGGATTAGGAAATGGTTATGTGGAATTTAATTCAAGAAAATCTATCTTAATTAAATAAAAAAAAAATTATTTTTTTATTTTTAATAACAAATAATAATTTTAATAATAATATAATACACTTAAAAATATAAAATTTATATTTTTTAATATTTAATAAATTAATATTTTTACGTTATTATTAATTATTAAATTAATTATTTTTATTAAATTATTAATAATATTATTTTTATTTATTATATTACATTATTCATTAATTATATTATAATTAATTATATTAACATAATTATTATTATAATAACATATACATATTATTATAATTATATTTTAAATAAAAATTAAATATTAAATAAAACAAAATAATATTATATAATTTAATATAAAATAAATATTAAATAAAATAAAATAATAAAATTTAATATAAAATAACATTAATAATTATTAAATATATTAATATAAAAATAATATGTAACAAAAAATATTTTATTTTAAATAATAAATATTAATAATTTTAATAATAATATATTACACCTAATAATATTAAAATAATTTATTAAAAAATAAAATATTCAATAATAATAAATAATAATCATATAAAACACCGTTTCACTTTTCGTGACGTTCAGGCCAATTTGCCCTACCGCGGCTATAGAAGTTTCACTTAAAAAATAAATGATAATATACTGATTACACATAAAACATCACGATGTTTCCCTCTTGGGACAGACGGAGACAAACGGGTGCCTAAGTTTTTCTATAGCAACACACACTTTTCACCTCGTCTATATCCATAACTTCCTCATACGTTTCCTACAATTTCTCTGGCTTTACATTTCGTTCTTTTAAAAGATCATTCACCTGATCAACCATAATTTTTATTAGCCTTTCTCTACTTTGTAGTCACAGCATATAAACAGTTGACGCAGGGTAGCTACTTTCACAATTTAAGAAATGCCTATAACTCGAAAAGTATAAGGCTTGTCCAACAACATTTTAACCCTTCCCTTACGGTGATAAAAATAATACGCGTGTTACGGTGTTGGGTAGTGAGTACGCAATAAAAAATTAGCGATTTTAAATCGGAAAAATAAGAACATTCATAGATAATCCCCTTAATTAATTATAATTGAAGTTAAAAATTATAACAATTGAGATTTATTTGCTAAAAACATTAAAAAACCATCTGAAAACATTAAAAAACGCTCACGGAACGGGCGTACGTCTAACCTATTTGCAAGCCTAGAGGCAACTAGTGACGCGGAACGTCAGTCACGTACCCCGGCGCATACGCCTTTCCTTGCGACGTTGAGACAGTTCAGCTCCTCGCAATTCAGTCTAGTATGCAAGAGTGAGATGCGAATATAGTGTCGCGCTTCCCGCATACTATTCACCTATCGTCAAGACGAGGCACTCGCAGCGTTTAAATGCGAATTTGTTTTCGATCTTTACAAAACACCTCGATGTAGTCGATAAATTCTGATTATTATTAATATTATTTTTTAAATCAATGCGTAAATATATTATGGAGGAATACCTAAAATTTTAACCTTGTATTTATAATATTTATAGAGATATTGATGGTTATTAGAAGCAACGTGTAGAAGATACCCAACACAGGGAAGGAAAGGTTAACTCTGAACCGTCATAAGCTGACCTTTACCTCGATACCGGCTTGACATCGAATTACGGGACACCCTGTATAGTGCAAATGTGAGTGGAAAGCAATCAAGTGAATTATATTTTTGAAAGAAGGAAATATAATAAGTCAAAGTAAACTGCAGGAGGTGTATGGATATAGACAAGGTGAAAGATATGTGTCGCTATAGGATAGTCGAACGCTCATTACTCTCTGCCTATGCCGACAGGAAAAATGCGTGATAACTTGTATATCTGTAATTAGTAAGTTATCAATTTTGTTATCATTATTATCGATGATTACGAAATGACGTGATAAGGGATGAATGTGAACTTAAGGGTGATGTGTTAAGTAAGATTAATTCTTAGATGGGTTAGGCATATGCATCTGCGTCACATGATATACGTTGTCAAGCTCGTTCGAGGAGTTGTGAGCTGTCCAGCATTACTACAAAGATTAGCGTTAAATGTTCCTAACAATTACACTAGACTGCGCCGGCAAGAACTGTTCTCAAGAACATACGCAAGAACGGGTCTTCCAGCCGCTATGCCTGTTGGAAGGGCCTTAACTCTTCTGAACGGGACTGCTTCGGATATTGACATATTTCATATCACATTACCAAAAGCAATAGTTAATTTTCTCCTAAGATTGAGCGCGTTAGAAAGCACTCATCAACGTATTTAAGTGACTTTGAATATATGTGTATGTATGTGTATGTTTGTATGTATATATGTATGCATATACAAAAACAGTTCCACTGTAATATTTTTATTACAGTTCCACTGTAATAAAAATATTACAGTGGAACTATTACAGGTTCCACTGTAATAGTTTTATTTTGGATACCTATTATATTATACTTAAAAATAAGTATGTACTTATGTTGTACAGTACCCGGCGGTAAGTAATACACATCGGGCTTAAGAAAGAGATAATCAGCTAACTTCGGTTTTGTTGAGCGTCGTCTCTGTCGCACAAGAGCGCTTGACAACGACTGGCAAATCGCGACGGAACACGTATATGAATGACAGAGACGACGCTCTACAAAGCCGAAGTTAGCCGATTATCGCCGACAGTCTCTTTCTTAAGCCCGATGTGTATTACTTACCGCCGGGTAATGCACATTATTTCTTATTTTATATATTTTTTTATTTATTTTTAATGTTAACATTTCTTGTATTTTTCAATGTAATTGGGCTAAGCCTATTTTGAGAAAATAAATAAATATGGAACGAATGAATGAAGAAAGTCTAATACAATAAATATACAGTGCATATCCATACACCTATTTCTACAGTCTTGGAACCGGTTCCGTACAAGAAGATTATCTATGATGAGATGTATTAATGTGGAGGAGGTGAAAGTTGTGTGTTTGGATAGAAAAGGTTGGAGATATATTATCTCTGCCTACCCCGCAAGGGACACAGTGCGATGGCATGTATGTATGTATGTGTTAGTTCTTGCCAAATGTTATATTTTCATCTTTAAGGTGAAAGAAAAAAGAAATTACGATATTAGACTAAATAATTATGCTATATTCAATTATAGAAAGTTTAACAAGTTGAATTATTAAATCGGCGAAAAATTGTTTTCTTTTGAATACATTTTGTTAAATATAATTGTATATACGCCATTTCCCTGTCGGAATATGTAGCGATAATAGAGCGCCATACTTTTCCAACTCAACACACATCTTTAGCGCCTTCCACATCCATACACCTTCTCATACAACTCCCACGATTTCTCTGGCTTTCTACGTTTCCTACTTTCAGAATATTTTGTACACCTAATAATTTTGGAAATTATTTTTTATGCGATAGATGAGGCATTCAAAGATATTTCACATTAAAAAAATTACAAAAATGGTAATTTGTACACAACGCAGCAAAAATCTGATGCAAGGTGGGGATTTTGATGGAAAATTGCCGAACAGATAGATTGGTCGTAGAGTTGCGTTCTCCAGACCTCACGTCAGTAGATATTTTTTATGGGCAGCAAAGGTAAAATTTATGGCACAAAAAGCCAGCAACAGTTAATGAATTCAGAGCATCCATTGAAAAAAAAATGCGCCCAAATACCAAAACAAATTATTCTTGATATTTGCGATTCCACATTATCGGCAGTGATTAGGAACATGGTCGCGTAGTTACGTGCTGGACTTTAAAGGTCGCTGGTTCGAGCTCCGCGTTGTGCCACTCCCCTCAAATGGCACAGGCATTTTTTCCGCCTAATATTCAGGAGTATAAGGAAACATATGACTTCGGTCATGTCTATTCTTAAAAAAAAGGGGGGGGAGGTTCTGCTCCGATCGTCTTCTTCAGGTGTGCCATCGGATCTAATACAACAATGTGGCCGGTGAGTTTGCTAGTGTGCAAAAGCTCACTCACTTTTTTTTAATCCACTTTGCATGGACTTCTGTTACACAAAGAGCATCTGCTTCTAGAGTTAGCTTATTCGTTAGGAATAATATCAGCCAGGACTCTTCTCATACTGCTAGGCGGTGCCGAGACTATATCCACAGTGTCATTCAGTTGGTTCAATATCTCTATACCACGCGTGACTGAGTGTTTAGCCATGATATTCGTCCTGTAAGTTGGTATGTAGAACAGAGGGTGATTCCTTGCACGGCTATATTTATTAGATACATATAAACTTAGTGCTTCTAGAATCGCGGGACAGTTAAAGCAACCTTGGAAAACCTTCAGTAGGAATATGGCAATGGATTCTTGCCTTCTGTCATTTAGTTGGTTCAATATCTCTATACCACGCGTGACAGAGTGTTTAGCCATGATATTCCTTCTGTAAGTTGGTATGTAGAACAGAGGGTGATTCCTTGCACGGCTATATTTATTAGGTACATATAAACTTAGTGCTTCTAGAATCACGGGACAGTTAAAGCCACCTTGGAAAACCTTCAGTAGGAATATAGCAATGGATTCTTGCCTTCTGTCATTTAGTTGGTTCAATATATCTATACCACGCGTGACTGAGTGTTTAGCAATGATATTCCTCCTGTAAGTTGGTATGTAGAACAGGGTGATTCCTTGCACGGCTATATTTATTGGGTACATATAAACTTAGTGCTTCTAGAATCGCGGGACAGTTAAAGCAACCTTGGAAAACCTTCAGTAGGAATATGGCAATGGATTCTTGCCTTCTGTCATTTAGTTGGTTCAATATATCTATACCACGCGTGACTGAGTGTTTAGCAATGATATTCCTCCTGTAAGTTGGTATGTAGAACAGAGGGTGATTCCTTGCACGGCTATATTTATTGGGTACATATAAACTTAGTGCTTCTAGAATCGCGGGACAGTTAAAGCAACCTTGGAAAACCTTCAGTAGGAATATGGCAATGGATTCTTGCCTTCTGTCATTCAGTTGGTTCAATATATCTATACCACGCGTGACTGAGTGTTTAGCCATGATATTCGTCCTGTAAGTTGGTATGTAGAACAGAGGGTGATTCCTTGCACGGCTATAATTATTGGGTACATATAAACTTAGTGCTTCTAGAATCGCGGGACAGTTAAAGCAACCTTGGAAAACCTTCAGTAGGAATATGGCAATGGATTCTTGCCTTCTGTCATTTAGTTGGTTCAATATATCTATACCACGCGTGACTGAGTGTTTAGCCATGATATTCCTTCTGTAAGTTGGTATGTAGAACAGAGGGTGATTCCTTGTACGGGCATATTTATTGGGTACATATAAACTTAGTGCTTCTAGAATCGCGGGACAGTTAAAGCAACCTTGGAAAACCTTCAGTAGGAATATGGCAATGGATTCTTGCCTTCTGTCACTCAGTTGGTTCAATATATCTATACCACGCGTGACTGAGTGTTTAGCCATGATATTCCTTCTGTAAGTTGGTATGTAGAACAGAGGTTGGTTCCACTTCAAACAATTTCCACGGCACAGCTTCACTTTCCAACTCTATTGACGTTGGAATGGCGAAGGGATCCTCGACTACGAGGTTAAATATATCTTAATAAATTATTTATTTATTTTCTCAAAACAGGCTCAGCCCAATTACATTGAAAAAATACAAGAAATGGTAACATAAAAAATAAAGAAAAATTATATAAAATAAAAAATTATTTATATGCATACATATACACACACAAACATACACATATATTCAAAGTCACTTAAATACGTTGATGAGTGCTTTCTAACGCGCTCAATCTTAGAAGAAAATTTACTTTTGCTTTTGATAATGTGATATGAAATATGTCAATATCCGAAGCAGTCCCGTTCAAAAGAGTTAAGGCCCTTCCAACAGGCATATCATAGTGAATTTATAGTCATTCAAACTGTGTATGATATACATATTTTTGGGACATTTTATATGAAAACAGTAAAACAGCTCCGAAAACATCGTTCGAGCATTTTTGCCGTAACACAAACTTATCAGGTTAGATAATACAAAAATTTGAAGAATTTTTTTTTGTAGAACTTTGAAAAAGGATATATTTATTAACTTTTTCCAGTTCTAATAAAAAAAATAGCAATTCTATCATTCGATCATTTGAACTTGGGACAAGTCTGGCCAACTCAAATTGCCCCACGGGCCGCATTGACAACCTAAATTTTTCCAATGGCCGCACATAAATAAGAATAGTTGCCATTTTTTTTCGGTACCTGCTTTACAACGAGATAAGTACTTTTTTTTTTTTTTGTAAGTGATTGATTTGAATGCAGATCTTCACAGAAAGTATTCAGTCAGTGTAAATCTAAAAAAAAACTGATACTTCAACTCGTCGCCGTTGCCGGGCCTCGTAGTCGAGGATCCCCTCGCCACTTCAACGTCAATCTTGAACCTTTCGCTCACGTCAAATCATGTGATCTTTTGTGAGAAAACAGCCCGATCCTAGATGCGCACCCCCTCCTGCAAATGTCACAGACATGTGGGCCCTGCTGAGCCGTCCGGCCATGGTGACGCATGTTCGAAGCACGCTGACTGTTTCTCACACGTCTAGCCACCGAGACGCCACCAGCCCGAGAACATACGGGTCTCCACCCCTCACGGTATCTAGCCACCTGCTCCCTGATACCACAATTAGATATGAAGAGTTAACATGTATTGAACCGACAACAAAATGTATTTGTATGGTGATAAAAATGAAAACAAACATAATTCGTCATATATGGCCGCGGGCCTTAGATAAGGGCTTCACGGGCCACACGTAACTCGTGGGTCGGCCAGTCCTGACTAAGGAGAACGAACGTATCCATTAATATATACCATCACGTCATATACCTGTCAGTGGTAGGCAGAGAGGACAAGCGTAATTTTTTTCCTCTTTCTCGACAAACATTCTTAGCAGCCTCATTCACATCCATACACATTTTAACCCTTCCTTCCCTGTGATGTGTAACTAGTACACATTGCTTCTAAAAACTTTAATATCTCTATAAATATAATAAATACTGGGTTCAGATTTTAGGTATTCCTCCGTAATACATTTACGCATTGAATGAAAAAATATTAATAATAATTAGCACTTATCGGCCACATCAGACATTTTGTGAAAATCGGGAATAAATTCACCGATACAATCAAACGTGTGACGTTGGTATATTCATTCTAAAAAATCGCTATGGGTGAGGAACCGACGCTATTCACGTCTCACTCTACTTCGGTATATGGGAACGCAAGAAATATAATCTGTTCACTCGCTTCAGTAGCTTTCGGGCATCCATTTGAGGTGGTCGGTTCGCCCGTTTTGTGAACGTCGGCCGATGTTTTTTTCATGTTTTCAGCAATAAAATTGGCTATGAATATTCTTATTTTTCCGATTTTAAATCGCTCATTTTTACATGTGTATTGAATACACAGCATCGGAACGCGCGGATTTTTTTAGCACAGGAAGGGAAAAGTTAATACAACTTTCCGTCACGAATTCTCTGACTTTCAAAATATCATTCACTTGATACAACCACACTTTCCTTGGTCTTCCTCTCACAAGCCTTCCCCTCACATTTGCACTGTATATTGTTAGTTTTTCTTCATTCATTCGTTATTCAGGACCAAACTATCTAGGCGAACTATTTTTTACCTTGATCTACATTTCAGTCTTAAGTTCACATTAATTATGTATTCTATCATACATTGTCACTCCATGTATTCTTCTAAATGTACGCATTTCTACAGCATTTATTCGGTAATTATTAGCCACTTTCCACGTTTTATTCCTATACAAAGTTATGGACTATTTATCTTAGCAATTTTTTCTGTCATACCATACATTGAGACTCCAAATATTATTCTCAATGCACGAATTTCTTTCACCATTTATTCGGTTCGTCTGTCTTTTTAAACATTCATATTTCACTCCCATATATTGTACTGTATTCCCCTTCGTTGTATATAATACAACCCGGTAGGCTTATTGCCATGTGGCAATATCTTTCAACCAACCAGAAAGATGTTTACGAGGTCTTAAGTAAAAACCAGACTGGAACCCTTTTTAAAAAATCTTGGTTCCAAAGGAAATCGAACCCGCAATCTCCTCGAGTTAGGACACAAGCGTCCTACCAACTAGGGCACACGGAGGTGATCAACGTGCCTTATCACTTAAGTTCACATTCATCCCCTATTATTTCCTTCCGTATTTTGTCATACATTGTCACTCCATGCATTATTCTCAATGCACACATCTCTTCAGAATTTATTCGGCTTCTCTCAAGCCTTTTCCTCGTCCACATTCCACTCTAATACATAAAAGTTGGCACCAAAATACTATTGTGGACTATCTTAGCAAATTTTGATACTGTCGGGTTCGAATTTATATGCTTTAGTTAGTACCCCATTGACTTTGTTTCCTATCGCCACACGTTCAATATCCCTCTTAAATCTTCCATCATCGGAGAAAATATTATCAAAAATAGCAGACTTCATCAATTTGCTTCAATCTTTCATTATTCATCCATATATTCGTATTATATCGCATATACTTTACCTTTCACCATTAATAAAAACTGAATAATTTATTCAGTAAAATTGTCCACAGCTTATATCTTAATAAGCCAGTTTTATTATTTATAAGAGGAAGTGTAATATGCAAATAATTATTCCATAAAAACGGAGCTGGCTTGAAGCGAATCATTAGATTTACTCCCACGAATTTTTGATCAAAACTCACAACAAACATTTGGGAATAGGGATGGAGTTTCATATTAATTTATGGGAACTAGTATTAAAACCACGATGGTTTGAACTTGATACATTGAACTGAATAATTCATTAAAATTAATTTTAAACAAATTTATGGAACAATTATTAAAGATTTTATTAATATACACCTTACAAATTATATTTCCTTTTTCAATTGATAAAAAAAACAATGTCTGAACCAAGTTGAACCGGTAATTTCTACATATTAGCACACGTCATTTTATTATTTAATCTGCGATTTATTTCAACAATCAATAATTACTATCATTACTTTAATTTCTAAACGAGTTGTTTGGGATTCATGTGTTCAATATGAGTCAGAAAGAATAATTTTCCATCAACTCTTTCAAAGTCTGTTATTTGACTAATCAAATTCGCACATGTTTTCACACAAATAATTCTAATATGAAATTAAATTCTTCAAACACTGAATTTACTTTTCATTTCTCTCAGATTTAATGATAATTAATAAATAATTTCTTCAAAACGAGTTGATATAAAACGACTAACATTTAAATATTAAAAATTAGTTTTCTAGTTTATTACACAGACCAGCCTTTTTTTTATCGTTAACTCAAGACAGGCCCATCTCTATTCGCGAGATAATCTTAAAAACACATATTAAAATTTAAATAAAACAATTTTTACCTTCAGCAATAATTAATCAATTGATTATACGCCGTTGTTTTCTATTGTTCTATATTTTTACATAAGAAATAACCGAGGAAAACTACGGTTTATTTAGACCACATATTAAAATACACCAACGAAAAAAGCGACCGACCGAATTGCAACACACAAACGCTACTGATTAGTTCAGAAAGCGGCCGTCTCATTGCCGATATATGAAGAGTGGCGTTAGCGTATAAAGAGTTAACCCATTAGAATCGATGAATCATTCATTATTTATTAGGTAAAAAAATGCGATGTCAAAACTGGGAAATATATGTAAGAATGGAACTATCACTATCACGACAAAAATACGTTTAGTTAAGCCTCTCGTCTTCGCAGTATTTATGTATGACGCAAACACTTAGACTCTGAGAGCAAGCGAGAAACGTAGAATAGATGCATTTGAAATGTGGTGCTGGAGAAGGATGTTACGGATTCCATGGACAGCAAGGTGAACTAACGCCTCCATTCTCGAATAACTGAGAAACACCGACAGATTGTCGACAATATGTCTTCGACAAATCTGATTCTTTATACATGAACATTCCCATATTGGTTGGTTATTCACCAAAAGTAGATCTTCATAAAATGTCATATATTATATGAGGCATTTTGTGAACATTGAAAAAATATATAATTCGTTTCTTCGCTTTAGTAAAATTCAATTATGTTAGAGTTTAAAACTTTGTTAGAGATATGGGTGGTATGTGCAGCTTTAAGGAGTACTTAAAAATAACTCTTTTTGGGACGATTTATCAAAATTTGTTGTGGATAATACGATTTCGACGAGTCCTTTGATTCTTTAGGCACATTGATCGTGGCCAAGGACAGTTTGGAGAGGTTTGTGGTTACTGGAGGCATAATAAGAAGAATCCCAATGCGTTGGACTGATAAAGTGAGATACGCTTTTGAACTACTCTTAATAACTGCCCTTCGAGCCGCGGAGTGTAGGGATGGATGGAGAGGATTCGTCAAAGGCTTTCATGCGAATCACGATGCTCAATCATGAACTACACGACGGAATGGATGAAAAAAATGTTTTCTTAGTAATTATGTGTTATCTTTTCTATTTCATTAGGAGTCTCAATGTCTTACAACCATACAATAACATACAATAGGCTTGCTTATTCAGTAATTCATTCTTAATTTTCGTAAAGTGTATGTGGCGGCAGATAGCTTTAGTAACATGTAAGAAAATAAAACTGAGAAAAATATATAAGAACATTATTAGACTAGTATTTTTATATGGAGCTGAATATTGGGCAACAACTAAATCCCAAGAAAGTTTTTAGGAGTGAGTAAGAAACACGAAATAAGAATGAAATATATGAGAAGTGCCCTGAAAGATCTTTATATCTCACGGGAATTGAGACATGCTAGATTTTGGAAGGATAAGTAGAAAGGAATTTGTGAGAAAGACTAACTGGTTGTGTGGGAAACCAGATACTGAGAATGGACATCCTTGAAAATAGTTGAAGAGGTATTTTAAAAAAAGTGACGGAAGGATAGCATCAACTAACACATGAACGATCTGAACTACTTGACTCGGAGATGACATCGGATAAAGCGCAATGAAGAAAGGTGACTTATCAGGTAGACTTGGGGTCTATAAATAGAAAATTCTGAAGAAAATTACGAGAGATGAAGAGAAAAAACATCCTAAATTTACGTGGGGTATATGTTTAATTCAAGACATTAATTTTTATTTATTTGATTCTCGTTTAATTCGATCAATAACTAATAATAAATAGATAATTATTGATGCGGACACCTGTGTATTGAATTTATCGAATATCAGGCGGATAAAAGGAAAAGAAAAGAACATTGAAGACGTTTGTTTTTAAAGAAAAGTAGTGTTAAGTCAAATGCAAAAAAGCTCTTTATTTATGAGGTTGATTTGTTACATGAAAACGGTTTAAATTGAATCATTGAACATATTAATGTTAAATAGATTATATTTGAAATATATCGTGATATTCTATTCATAACATCCAAAAAGATTCAGCTATTTTTTTAAATAAATATTTTTAAGAGATGACTGATAACCAAAGAAATGCATATTTTAATGAGAGCATAACTCTCATTTACTTATTTAAAAACATTATCCATACAGTTTACTCATTACATAGAGTAAACTAACAGCTCTGTAACTTCCACACTCCATTCTTGAATCCTTACCTATATGTTATATAACTATCACTGCATTCGTCCAGTCTTTCAGAGTGTAGTCAGATTCTCAACAACTATGAAACGAGAAAAAAATAGATATGGTATATGTGAATATCCTGGAAACTAGAATAACGTGTTAATCTATGACTCTGCAAGCGGGTAACCGTACATTTCAGGGTGTAAAAGAGTTCCTTTATGATATATCTAGTATCTAAGGTTACATAAAAATTGCATACTCTCGGAAAACAATTTGATTTTTGTTCGGCAGTCGCTATTTTTACTTAAATTATTGTAATAAATCTGAAATTTAACTTAACCTGTAGTATAGCGTGGATGCTAAGCCTGGATTATAAGAAAATCTAACGAGAGTAGCCGTAATGTTTTCAAAACAATTCCTCTAAAAAGCCTTGTTTTCGATGAAAACACTATAAAATACTGGATATGGAGCAAGGTTGAATTAGAAAACATTTACCGATTTGTAAACTTTTATAAAATATCAGTTGAGGCTGGAATATCTGAAACGTTATTGACAGAAATACATAATAAGGTATTTAGAAACCTTAGGTGTCCACCTTTGGAATGGTATTTGGATCCGAGTGTGAGATAGAGAAATATTCAGATCGTTTGATGATTTTACACAGATATGTAATTTCAGGACATATAATATATGTTTATATTATGTCTGCTTCATGTCGCGGAGATGCATATGCTACGGTAGTCACTGGACGGAATGTACGAATCCATGGAGCAATTCAAGTGGCGCCAATTAAACTCGGAAAGCATAGTTAGGCTGGTATGGGCACGTTCAACGGCGGTACGAAAGATCTAGGGTAAAGACAACCACGAATCGGGAATTCCAAAATACATGATAGACACATAAGGATATCAAAGAAGAGCCTAATTGAAGTAAGACACGATGAGACGTGGATTATCCCTGAGTGATTGACTAAATTAAGAGAGGTGAAGGAAAAAAGTAGCCGACCCTAAATTGATGGGATAAGGTGAAGATAAAGAAGAAAATATATTTATTCTATGTTGCCATCAATAAACCTAATATTAGGTCCTTACATATGAAATTGGCGTTTTGTTTGGGAGGAACATAAAGTTGATTTTTTTTAATATAATATATTTATTTAATCAAAGTATGTACCATTGCTATCTATGCACTTTTGCCATCTCATAGGTAGTTCATCGATCCCTTTACTAAAAAAACCATTCGGACGGGAATCAATAAAATCTTTGAAGTCGGTTTGGACTGCCCCATCGGAGTTGAATTTTTTCCAAGAATCATTTTGCAAGAAGTTATCCGAATTTCGAAAAAAATAGTAATCTGTCGGGGCAAGGTCCGGAGAGTACGGTGGATGTCTTAGACATTCCAATTGAAGCTCTTCTAATTTGGTAGCCGTCTGTTGTGCAGTGTGTGGTCTAGCGTTATCATGAAGCAGCAGTGGCCTAGAGCGATTAACCAGCCTCGGTTGTTTAGCAGCTAGCTTTTCCATCATGGTTTGCAGTTGCTGACAATAGACATCTGCCGTAATCGTCTGGCCAGATTTAAGAAAGCTGTAATGAACGACACCAGCACTAGTCCACCAAACGCTCACAAGTAACTTTTTTGGAGTCAATTTTCGCTTGGGGCATGGTTTGGCTGGTTCGGCAGGGTTCAGCCATTGCGATGAGCGCTTCCGATTATCATACAGGATCCACTTTTCATCACAGGTAATGATTCGATTCAAAATCCCTTCATTATTGTGCCGGTTGAGTAATGCAACGCAGCAGTCAACGCGCGTTTGTTGATTTGCTTCACTCAATTCGTGAGGTACCCACCTTTCAAGCTTTTTCACCTTCCCAATTTGCTTCAAGTGGATTAAAACAGTTTTATCACTAACACCGCAGCCTGCAGCTAACTCGGATGTGGTTTGCGATGGATCCGCTTCCACAATAGCCTTCAATTCTTCATTATCAACTTTGGTCTCCGGCCGTCCACGAGGCTTTTTCTGCAGGTCGAAATTTCCAGAACGAAAACGTTGGAACCAAAAACGCACTGTGTTTTCTTTTGCGGCACCGTCGCCATACACATCATTAATCCTTCGAGCCGTTTCTGCAGCACTGGTGCCACGGTGGAACTCGTACTCGTAAATAACGCGATATTTCAAGTTTTCCATTTTGTAAACTGAGTGACGCAAAGAAAAAAAACAATTGAGGAAAAAACAAATGAATTATAATTTTCGAAACACAAATACTTGAGTAAATAGCTGTATAAATTTGAATTTGATATTCCTAACCAAAGAGAAGATATTTGAGATCAAAGTTGCCAGTACGGCAAAACGCCAATTTCATATGTAAGGACCTAATATTTATTTAAATGAACATAATGATGACCTCCGTGGCCAGTAAGTAAGACGCTTATCTCTCAAACGGGTGTGGCGGATTCGATCCCCACTGGAACCCAGATTAAAAAAAATATGAAATATAAGGTATGACGTAAAGACATGGAGACCTGTTCTCTCTACTAGAATGGCACATTGCGTAATTGTGTGTATTTTTTTTAATAACAGCTTATGGCATGGAAATATGTATATCAGTGACCTAGTTGTTTTTCAGCCCGAAGGTTGCGAGTTCGATTCGTGTTGAAACTCAGATTTTTTAAAGAGGATTCATATCTGGTTTTAGCTTAAGTCCTCTTGAACATCTTTCTAGTTGGTTTGAAGAAATTGCTACATGACAATAAGCCCACCACGTTGTACTGTTTACAACGAAATTGTAATACAATACAATAATGCAATATGTATATTTTTTAAATTTGTAAAACTCTCTCTAAGGAAAAGGTTAATATTTTTGCGTAAACCAAATAATCAAATGTCAAAAAATTCTCTATGAAAACTGCCCATCGACAATCTACGCAGATTCCAAGATGTTCTCGCTTATAGGCTGTCAAAGTCAAAATGTTCTGTGGTCGTAATTAAAGAATAATTGCTTTTACGATATTGATTATCCATTATTCTTTCTAAACGTCTCACGAGTGATAGTATTCTAAAATAAATCCTCATATATTGAACTAGTTTTCATGCGAATTGTGTAGTTATTAGTATTTTTTATAGGTTATGTTACTTTACTGCCCGATGCCCTTCGTTAAAAAAACAATTTTTAAATGTTTTTATTGTCTTGAAAGTATGATGAGAAAAAATGGCATTCATAAAACGAGAGGACACGTCCAATTTTATGGTAGATAATGAGGTCTACAACAGTTTTCCGAATCAGGTAATTTTGGTAAAGCAATAAATCTTGCGATAAGCTTTTATTATTTTTTCATGTCATTGTTAGAAAATTATACTTTTTTTAAACCTGCTGCCAGTGGTAATTAGCATGAGCTTAAAGTAATAGTTTTAATTGTGATTTTTACACATTTTATTGAGTGATTACACATTGGATGACGTTTTCATTGACGCTTTGAAGATCCTTTTTGTTTCTCGTGTTAGATGGCTGAGTTTTGTCTTTGTAGAGGCTCCGTCTGTGTCTTGTCACTGGATGATGTTATTGTTAAAGCAAGTTATTTGGTGCGATAAATAAGAATTTTTGAAGTTGTCGTGGAGATGTTGATTTCCTCCTGAAAGAGGGCTCGTGGCCATTCTACGGAAAGTAATAAACTCTCTCCGATTGGGAGAAAAGTACGAATTATTATTATTATATTATACTTTAGTTGTATACAGTACAACCTGGCGGCCTTATTGTTATGTGGTAATATCTTCCAACTAACCAGAACGGTGTTAACCCTTCCCTTACGGTGATAAAAATAATACGCGTGCTCCGGTGTTGGGTAGTGAGTACGCAATAAAAAATTAGCGATTTTAAATCGGAAAAATAAGAACATTCATAGATAATCCCCTTAATTAATTATAATTGAAGTTAAAAATTATAATAATTGAGATTTATTTGCTGAAAACATTAAAAAACCACCTGAAAACATTAAAAAACGCTCACGGAACGGGCGTACGTCTAACCTATTTGCAAGCCTAGAGGCTACTAGTGGCGCGGAACGTCAGTCGCATACCCCGGCGCTTACGCCTTTGCTTGCGACGTTGAGACAATTCAGGTTCTCGCAATTCAGTCTAGTATGCAAGAGTGAGATGCGAATATAGTGTCGCGCTTCCCGCATACTATTCACCTATCATCAAGACGAGGCACTCGCAGCGTTTAAATGCGAATTTGTTTTCGATCTTTACAAAACACCTCGATGTAGTCGATAAATTCTGATTATTATAAATATTATTTTTTAAATCAATGCGTAAATATATTATGGAGGAATACCTAAAATCTTAACCTTGTATTTATTATATTTATAGAGATATTGATGGTTATTAGAAGCAACGTGTAGAAGATACCCAACACAGGGAAGGAAAGGTTAAAGAGGTCTTAAGTGAAAATCCTCGAATCCTCTAAAAAAATCTGTGTTCCAATGGGAATTGATCCCGCAACCTATTGGTGCTCAAAACGTTGTTTAATTCATTGATCCGTAGCAAACTAGAAAGCAATTCTTGCATTTGGAGCCCGGTGGGGGCGCAGAACTCGCTCATGGTGGAGAAATTGGAAAAAAAAAAAACATGGTGGAGGATGAGAGAGTTCGGTGTCTATCCATGGCTTTATCCTACTCAGTTTCTGCTGGGCATGCTCGGGTATAACTCCTTGAGCGTAAGAAGAAATCTGCGTCTCCTGGTATACGTTGTCAGACTCGTTCGAGGAGTTGTGATGAGCTGTCCAGCATTACTACAAAGATTAGCGTTAAATGTTCCTAACAATTACACTAGACTGCGCCGGCAAGAACTGTTCTCAATAACATACGCAAGAACGGGTCTTCCAGCCGCTATGCCTGTTGGAAGGGCCTTAACTCTTCTGAACGGGACTGCTTCGGATATTGACATATTCCATATCACATTACCAAAAGCAAAAGTAAATTATCTTCTTAGATTGAGCGCGTTAGAAAGCACTCATCAACATACTTAAGTGACTGAATATATGTGTATCATATGTTTGTGTGTATATACTCGTTTGTATGCATATGCATTATTTTTTATTTTATATAATTTTTTTCTATGTAATTTTTCTTCTTTTTTAATGTCTTGTATTTTTCAAAGTAATTGGGCTAAGCCTGTTTTGAAAAAAAAAAAAAAAAAATAAATAAAAAAAAACCTTTGGGTTGAAAGACAACTATACTCAAGAAAATGTAGCATGGTCCCTGTGGCGTTTGAAATGTCATGTCTCAAAGGGATGGGGTAAAATCATTTTTTTTTACAAATTGAATGGTTTTTCATAAATCGAAAAATTGTTTTTCTCTAAACTGATGTTTTAATTCCTAATTTTCATTATACTGACTTTCTAATGTATTGTATGGTTTGTATCTATCTTTAAATAGGCCAAGATCCACTATGAATTAATACTAATTACGAACATTTAATTTTAGGTATAAAAAAATCGAAAATCTAATTATCGTATACCCCATCCCTAGCCAATGCAGACTAACGCAGTGACTTTTGACAAACGTCACCAAATATTATTTGATTTTAACAAACTGCCACATTTTTGCTAATTTGTAACAAGATGTATTAATTTGTCATTATTGTTAGTTTTATGTAATGTATTTACCTAAATAACTTGCTATTTATTAATATAGAATCAAGGCTTATATTAAAGCTGATAAAATAATTAAAATTACTGAAAATCGTTACAAGGTTGTTTTGGGGCAAATTTGTGAACTGTCAAGGGACCACATACTACATTTTCTTTAGTATAGGCCACAGATTATATTTCCATGCCATAAGCTGTTATTAAAAAAAAATACATACAACTACGCAATGTCCCATTCTAGTAGAGAGAACAGGTCTCTATGTCTTTATGCCATACCTTGTCTTTTTATGTTTTTTCTTAAATCTGGGTTCCAGCGGCGATCGAATCCGTCACCCTCGTTTGAGAGATAAGCGTATTACCAACTGGCCACAGACGTCATTATGTTCATTTAAATAAATGTTAAGTTTATTGATAGCATAAACATATTTTCTTCTTTCCCTTTGCTTTATCCCATCCATTAAGGGGTCGGCATTAAAAAAAATCTGAGTTCCAAACGGAATTGAACCCGCAAACTTCGGGTTGAGAAACGACTAGGCCTCGACTACGACGCCCAGTCAGCAATAACCATTTGTATTTATTTTGTAATATTTTAAATCTGTCAATAGTAGGTTCAAATGTTGAATTAAAGCGCCCTTGAGAAGCGTCCGCTCTCTAAATGACGGCATATAAATGGTCATTTTATTATTATTATAATTATAGCGCTGTAAAAATTTACGATAAGCAGTATATATAGGAAAACAAATTTATACGTAAAATAGTCAAAGTGTAAAACGAGGCTGGAAATGATTCTGTCAGGAATCAAACCTGGAGTGCCCGCTTGCTTGGAATGAATGCTAACTATTAGACTAAGAGTTTCCAAAGTGATCGATATCGACCCCCTGGGGTCGATTTGATTTTTCTAGGGGTCGATAGTTTCAATAAAAAAATTTGGGGGTCGACGACAGCAAAAATAGACCCCCTTACTAATGCTATTTGTTTATTACTTCAAAATATCTATAATTCCAATAGGTACATAATTAAGAATTTTTGTGAATATTCGTATTTTTTTGCTTTAATTTTTGCCAGCGGAGATTTCAATATTAAATGTTGCGCAAGATAATGCAATGCATAATCCGTAGTCTGTACCGGACAGGTACAAAGACTGTATATAGGTGGTTGGTCGCCGCGTAGCGCTCAGAGAATCGAGCTAGCGAATTCCGTAGCGAAGATCCAGCAGAAGAAGAAGAAGAAGAGCAGGGAGAGATTCCTCTCAGGCAGTCGATGTAGGGTAGCGGGTCTCAAGTAAAAACACGGTAAATTCGGTATTACTGAGAATTATATATTTCAATGAAGTGAGAAGTGAGCAGAACATCATTTCCAAATAGGGGGGCCCTCTATATTAATGGTCAGTCGGCCGTCGCAAGCGCCCATTGCCCGCGAAATACAACAACTTTCGGGGTTTAGGCCCTGCTTACGCCGACTCAGCCCGGACCTACTCCGATCGCACCGCTTTGCAAGTCACTTATTTCCAGCGCGGTCGCGAATGCGATCGGAGTCAAACAAACATATATATTTACATATAATTATAACATAATATAGCAAACATTTACATATACAACAAGAACATATGATTATACAAATACATGAACAAAGAATAGCATCACATACAAGTTTAATAATACAGATCTACACACAGTGTCCTTTTCATATCACATACACACACACACGGGTGACGGCACACGTCCGATACAGTAGTCCTTTTATCTTTTTCAATCCTTTATAACAAGTGATTAAAATGAAAAGTTTGATATCTAGTGAAATATTTAATATCGAGTACTGTAACAAACTTATTAATTTGAGTAAGTAAAGTAAATGACTAGGGGGGAGACGGTTTTAAAAGTTTTTGGTAAAGGTTTCTGCGGCCGAAAAAAGTTTGGTTGAGGCCTACTATACAAATTGGTGAATTTCCTTTTTGTTTTCTTAATCATTTCATATTTGTTTTTAATTTTTAGAATCCAAGGAACGAAAATACCAACTACCACACGTCATTAGCACCCAATCTCTCTTCGCTGGCAAACATCAGCAGCTACTCGATGAGCTCTTTGCCGTTGTCGAGCCAGGAGTTCAGCAACCGTGATCCGGGCATCAGTGAGTACGGAGGCAGATCCAACACGTTTCCATTTCCCCTACCTATCAAGACGGAGATTGATGACGGTGTCCAGTGGATGCAGGGGGAAGGAGATAATTCGCAAAGTTAGTATCATTTTTCTTATTTATCTCTCACACCTCTTCGTTTCAGCAAGAACGCTTATGACTTCAATGCTGAGGAACGTGACCTACACAGAAATAACTTCTTCTTCTTCCTAGTGTCATGTCGGGTCCCTCCAACGTTGAATATCACCTGAGAGTAGGTACAAGATGTGCTGGTTAGTTGGATGAAATTGCTGTAGAACCACTTATGCAAAAAAATAAATAAACGGTTTTTCATATTGAGAGGTTTTTTTAATAAATTTTTTTTTTCATTCTTGAATAAAACACACAATTCGCTTTGATTTCAAAAAACTTTTTATTGGTCATTGAAGTAAAATGTATGACATTTAAACACAAAAAACAATATCTGCCAAATGTCCACCTTTTGTAGCTCCACAGATGTCCACTCTTTTGTCAAAATTTTCGATGACATTTTGGCATAATTGCGGTTCTAACTCACCGACAACGCGAATAATTCAGCTCAGGAATTGATCGGGGGTCATTCTTATAGACCTGGCTTTTCACGTAACCCCAGAGAAAATAGTCCAACTGTGTCAGATCACATGGTCTTGGTGGGCAATTAACATCACCGTTTCCGGAGATTATAATACATAAAATAATTCAACAATTTGAACGCATTGTTGTATTGTATACGACTCAATTTTTATAAATGTCATACATTACACTTCTCAAATGTCACAAGACCCGGGCAAGTTCGCGACGCCATCTGTGTTTTATTCAAGAATTAAAAAAACTGCTCAATTTGAAAGACGCTTTATATAAATGCAGCTTGTCATGCGCAGCAAGACTTTCACTCTTTTCACAATCTGATTCATTTGGTTTAGCCAAGTTTTCTGTGTTCATTCAACTTTTTTCACTCGTTCTATATTTTTCATATCCTTTACTGTTCATCTTGAACTCTAAATATTTCAGTGCTCTTTTTTTCTTACACCTTCTCATATAGCTATTTCTGTTTATCTTGTTTACCTTTATTTATTTATTTATTTAATAATTTTATTGCAATACAATCTGGTGGGCTTATTGCCAGGTGGCAATCTCTTCCAACCAACCAGACAAAAGTAAATGAAGCAAGTTACATGGTCGCATAAATCATTCAAATGACTAACCATCCCCACGAAATCCATAAACATATACGCGAGAACATGCTCACGAACCCCACAAAGACGGACAATCACCCGAACATTATTTTTCATATAAAGTGAGATATCATCAATCAAAAGGAAAGGAAAGGATGGTGGAGAGGAAAGGAAAAGAAAAATCAGGAATGAAACACGTTATTTTACTGACTAGAAATTAAGAGTTTTTTCAGTCGCTTCTTAAAGCGTGCCAAGGACGGAGCGAGTCTTATATTGGTTTGTAACTGATTCCAGAGTCTCACTGCATGGACAGTAAAGGACGACGTAAATAAAGAGGAGCGGTGAACTGGAAAGGCCAATAGACAATCTCTGTTTGAGCGTAGCGCTAATCCATGATTGGAAAGACGCTGAAAATTTTCGGCGAGATAAGAGATACCTTTCAAAATTTCATTCGCTTGGTCTAATCATACTTTTCTCAGCCATTCTCTATCATTATTCCTCAAGTCAGTCTTTTATCATCCATCCATTTAATATGTTGAAACCACCTCGACGTGCTACGTGACACTTCAGTTTTTTTCTGTCATTCATCGACACGTCACATTCTCCTTAGTGCATGCATTTAATCTAATCCTTTCACTCATTTCAGCCCTATACAACAATGTTGGCACTAATACCCTGTTGTGAACCATCATTCTAGCAGTACTCGACACTTTTTGGCTTTAATTAGTCTTTTAGTACCCCATTGACTTTGTTTACCCTTTAAGTGTCGGAAGTTATTAGTATGGCCGTACCCAGCAGGCCGGGATTTTTTCAACAAAAATAAAACCTACAAAAATTATATTTTTTGTATACAGATATAAAGGATATTATGAAAACTTACTAAATATATACGCCGTGGGCCGTTTGAGATGCCGTTCACTCAGAAAAAACACAGTTTAAATATTCACAAAATGTCAGGGTTGTCACAACTTGACACAGAAAACACGTTTACTTATAAATATAGTGGAATATATAATATACTTTGTGAACTAAAATCAACAAATTATCTGTATGATGTATAATAAAGCACAAAAGGTAAATTAACTATAAAATAAAACCGTAAAAAGTCTATATAAACGTCGTATAATGCCGCAAAACTGCCGCCAATAACCAAAGAATACATGAAAACACACTTTGTAAATAAATACTTTGAAAAATTAACAAAAATAACGCACAAAAGTTAAAAATCAACCACTGAACAAAACTACAAATGAAGTCATTATAAATTATCGCAATTACGTCGCAAAAAAATGTAGTCGGTAACCCTGTATTAGAGACACGTATTGATTGTCAGTGAAAGCTTTTAGAAAGATGACTGTAACTTTGATAATATCGGTAAATTGTAATATTTAAGTATTTCTTGACCATCTGAATAGATGTCACTATGTGTTATAATTTATAAATTATTACAATTGGATTTGATATTGGCTTGCGACAAGGCCAAAGGAGAGCGCGTTTACGCGTTCATTTTGTATGGCCAGCCTGGCGAGCACTGAATCGTAGAGCGCGTCAACACGCTCGTGACAGTGAACCGGTTAACTATTGCAAAAGTTCAATATCTCGTTTATATCTTAGTTTGTATAGGGTCAATAAAAATGTCGATTTTTTAAATTTAATAATCACGTATTTTTCATTTCAGGTCGGAATGATATGCCTTCACAAGACGTACAGAATGTTTACAATCACCCGCTGTTTTCGCAGAACCTCCAAAGCACAGCCAACTTCCCTCAGATGCTGTCCTTCGATTTTTACGGACGTCATCAGGCTTTGGCCAACAGTTTTCTCTCGTCTTATTCGCAAGCCAACAATTCCATGTCAAACTACCTGCGTCCGAACCAAGATCAAGTCACAAATAAAGGTTATACAAATGAACTTACATTTAATAATAGGAGGAAAGAAATACAGAATCAGTTTTTGAAAAATATAAGCGCCGTACCATTTCTGGACGGAAACAGCAGGTTACCTAATAACCCGATTCCATTGAATTCTCAAACTGTTTTGTACGAAACGACAGAGGGTAACATGCAGAAGAACGATAATATAATTGCTAAAGACAATAAAGGAGATAAAATTGACTATCAGATTCTAAAGATAGAGTTCGACAATGGAGTCGAAAGTTCGCCGGAATCGTCTCAAATTCAGGGGAACGGTAATTTTTACTCTGGCGAGACTTGCAATGACGAACGTAAAACTATGAATGGCAAAATACAGTATAGTGAGGGTAAAAGTAATGGAGAATTTCATTTTGATAATAAGCCTTTGTACCAACAAGGAAAAATCCCATTTAGCGATATCAAAATGAACGGAGATGCTCACTTTGGCGGAATGAATAGTAAAGCCCCGTGTCAACAAAATGATTGTGTCAAATCTGAGAATATGGTTAGTAAAACTAACGGAGAGTTTAATTTCCACGGTGTTGATAATAAGTTGTCATACCAGACGAACGATAAAGCAGAGACCGTTAGTGGCAACATTGATAATGAACCGGGAAAAGGAAAATATAATTGCGAAGGTTGTCCGTATACGTGCCAGTCACCGGCGATCTTAAAGATCCATTTACGTACGCACTCTGGAGAGAAACCGTATTTTTGCACGTTTTGCGATTATAAATCTGGTCAGAAGAATAATGTAGCTAAACACATGATGGGTTGCCATATAAAGGAGAAACCGTTCCGCTGCCAATACTGCGAGTATCGTTGCGCTCAAAAGAACAACTTGGTTGTTCACGAACGGACGCACACCGGTGAAAAGCCGTTCGTTTGTACGTTCTGCGAGTATAAAACTGTTCAAAAACCTAATTTGGTTAAACATATGTACCTGCACACGAATGAGAAACCGTATTCCTGCGAATTCTGCGATTACCGTTGCGTTCAAAAGACGAACTTGATGAAGCATAAACAAAAACATTCGACCGAAAAGTTGTTTTACGAATGCGACGATTGCGACTACAAAAGCACGCAGAAATCTAATTTGAACAAACACAAATTGTTGCACGACAAGCAGAAGTGTTTTAATTGCGAAATTTGTTCGTTTAAGTGTTTGCAGAAATCAAATTTGGATAGGCATAGACTTACGAAACACGGGTTGAGTGCTAATCTTGAAAGCGGACCGAGCGTGGCTCCTAGTTTTGTTGAAAATGAACGGATTCCAGTTGAATTGAACACGATAGAGACACAGACTGATAACGCGGAGCCTCGATCAGATTTTGGCACTTGTGAAGAAGTTTCGTAGTTGTATTTTTCTTGTACATGTATATATATATATATATATTGTGATTTAGAATTTTAAGTTTTATGAATTTATTATTATTAATCATAGAAAAATGGCATAAATACAGTGAAAATTGTTAAACACGAAAACACTTTACGTGTAAAATCCGTCAACATAAAATAATATTCTGGTTTCGACAAATTTCTATGTAATTTCGTGCATTAATTTTATTATACCAGGTCTGTAAATATGAAACCGGAATTTGCTTATAGATGGCTCTTGTTGTCAATGTAGTGACTGTCAAGCCGCGTTATTGGCTCCTTTCTATTGTGTTTACATTTGTCAAAGACTTTTAACTCACAACAATACAAGTTTAATACAACTACATATGTTTTCATAACGTTGAACATGTCTGTTTTTGTGCTTGAAAACTACGATTCATTGACAGCATTGATTTTCTGTTACCATTTGAAGAAAACTGCTGCAGAATCGCATTGAATGCTTGTCGAAGCTTACGGTGAGCATGCTCTTGGTAAATCACAGTGCTTTGAGTGGTTTAAACAATTCAAAAGGGACGATTTTGACGTGACAAACTAAGAATATGGAAGACCACCAAGAAAGTTTGAAGACGCCGAATTGCAAGCATTGTTGGATGAGGATGATGCTCAAACGCAACAACAACTCGCGGATCAATTAAATGTGACACGAGAAGCCGTCTCCGTACGTTTGAAAGCCATGGGAAAGATCCAGAAGGTGGGAAAATGGGTTCCATATGAACTGAATGAAAAGAAAATGTGACAGCAGGAAATCCAAAAAACCACTTGCGAAATGCTGCTCGCCAGGTACAAAAGAAAATCATTTCTCCATCGAATTGTGACTGGCGATGAAAAATGGATATATTTTGAGAATCATAAGCATAAAAGATCATGGGTAACTCCAAGCAAACCAGCGACATCGACTGCAAGGCCAAATCTCTATGAACGGAAGACAATGCTCTGTGTTTGGTGGGATCAGAAGGGCGCTATCTATTATGAGCTGCTAAAACCTGGCGAAACCGTTAATACTGAACACTACCGACGACAAATGATGAATTTGAACCGAGCATTGCGTGAAAAACAACCAGAGTATCAAAAGAGGCAACACAAAGTGATTTTGCTTCATCATAATGCACCATCGCACACAGCAAAACCGGTCAAGGAAACGATTGAGACGTTTAGTTGGCAAATACTTTCGTATGCGGCTTACTCACCAGACTTGGCTCCATCCGATTACTACTTATTTGTATCGATGGGACACGCACTTGCTGAGCAGCGCTTCACTTCTTACGAAAATGTATAAAAATGGCTCGATGATTGGTTTGCCTCAAAAGAGCAACAGTTTTTTTGGTGTGGCATCCACAAATTGCCAGAGAGATGTGAAAAATGTGTAGCTAGCGATGGGCAATACTTTGAATGAAATATTTTTTACCATTTTCATACAATAAATGTGTATTTTCTATAAAAAAATTCCAGTTTCATATTTACAGACCTGATAATACGAAACAAAAATATGCTTACCACGAAAAGATTTCACATCGCAGAAAAACGAACGTAAAACCCACCAAATTGTTTACTATTTATGATTAGTTTTCTATTGATTTTAAACAATAGATACCGTTTGTGTTAAATGAAAATAGATATGTCACTCGCCGGCTAGTCTCAATATGAAAATTTGCGCGTAATTCAAAATTTCAGTATGTTGGTATGATGAGCTAGCTAGGACTTGGCCCTTGGGACTTAGTGGAGGAGCCAGTGTGGCCCTTAGGCTAAAAAAATTTGAGACCCCTGCTCTAGAGAAACGGATGTCTCTGGAAGATGAAAATACATCTTGTTAAAACACGGATTTTCTCAATATTCCTGTATACCATGTAAATTTGGACAGTTAAGGCCCGAGAAAGATCAAAGATCTCTTTTGAGATGTTGTGTTTGAGACAATTACTGGGTGTTTCATGTTTCATTTCACGGAATGATGAACAAATAAATGTCCCTATTTTGGATGATTTTAATATCTCGGAAAGGTTTTCAGTATTGTCTGCTTTGGTCACATGCTTCAGTTCTTTGGTCACATTTCATTATAATCCAATGGTAATGTGGTGGGTTGTAGGAACAAATGTAGAATGTCTATGTGCTGGAGCGGATGCTATAGGCTCTTCAGAAGGACTGAAAAAGATCAAAGATCTCTTTTGAGATATAGTGTTGGAGACGATTGCTGGGTGTTTCATGGATGGAATGATGAACAATTAAATACCTTTATTTTGGAAGAACTTAATACTTAATCTTGAAGAGGCTTTCAGTATTGTGTGCGTTCGTCACACGCTTCAGTTCTTCGGTCACATTTCATCATAATGTGGGTTGCAGAAGCAAATGTAGAATGCTTATGCATTGGAGCGACCTGGTGAAGTTTGCTACGGGCCTGCGTTTGCTGCAGGCTCTTGAGACAACGGAATGCCAAGGAGATTTGAGAACAGCGAGTGCAACAAACAGATATCTCAGTACGGGTCACGTTCCTCAGAATTGTTGCCACGATGAAGACTTCTTCTTTTAGGCCTGTTGGCCTGTTATGGTCCTGCATCATAGTTTCCCTCTTGTGACGTTGACTGCCAGCTGTCTTTCCATCTTTTGGGAGGTCATCCTGGAGGTCTTCTCGCTTGGGGGATACTGTACCTTGCCATTCTTACGGCTCTCGGTTCCGCCATTCTGGATACATGTTCGCTCCAGAACCTTCTTCTCTGTCGTCCCCATCTGACAATATCTTGAACTTTGCACATCCTTCGGATTTCTGTGTTCCATACTCTATCACAAAGGGTTTTGCCAGCGATACTCCTGAGTACCTTCATTTCGCTGGTTCGAAGGAGATTTTTGGTTCTGACAGTGTCGGCTCTGGACTCTATGCTGTATGTCATTATGGGGCGGACACAGGTCTTGTATAACACTGCATTGTTGCCACGATGAAGACAAATAAATATATTATTACAAAATAATTGATAACAAAAGTGTTATAATTTATTATTTCTGTAAATTTATATAAAAATAAATTAAACTGAATTGTGTCATTTGTAAATATTATATAATATTTTTGAGTAATATTTGTTGATAAATTTTACTATAAATCATTTATAAATATAATTTAATAGTTAATTTGTTTTTAATTATCACCCTATTTGTTTGTATTTGATTTATTTCTCATTTTACTATTTAAAAATCATTTTTCTATGATGTAATAATACATAAGTTGTCTGGAAAGTAATTTTTCTATGAAGTAATAATACGAGGCATATCCACAAAGTAAGTGTACTGAATTTTTGTAGGTAACAATTTTTTTTATTTAAACAAAAAAATGACGTGGTTACCGTAGTACATATGTAAGCTATTTTTCGACATAGTCGCCATTCCTCTCAATGCAGGTGGTGAAGCGGGGTATCAACTTTTTGATGCCTTCCTCGAAGTAGTTTCCCGCCAACCCCTCCGTCCACTTCTCCACCATTAAGCTCCTCGTCGGTTGAAAACCTTTTTCCACCCATGTACAGCTTCAGGGAGGTAAAGAGATAGTAATCTGAAGGTGCTAGGTCAGGGGAATGCGCGGAATGGTTCAGGATATCACATTTAAACGAGGCGAGCAGTTCCTTCGTGGCGTTAGCCGTGTGTGGTCTGGCATTGTCATGCAGCAGGCAGACTCCCTTTGTCAGCATGCCTCTCCTCTTGTTCTGAATCTCCCTCCGCAATTTTTTTAGGGTCTCACAGTATCTTGCAGAGTTGATGGTCTCCCCTTGAGGCATATATTCAATTAAAATTATGCCTTGACAGTCCCAAAACACGGATGCCATGATTTTATTGGCAGAAATTGTGGTTTTGAACTTTTTGGCTGAGGGTGAAGAGGTGTGACGCCACTGTTGAGACTGCCTTTTGGTTTCAGGCGAGTAGTGTGCAACCCAAGTTTCGTCTCCAGTAACACTGGAGCGGAGAAATTCATCTCCATGGAGTTTGCAGCGCCTCAAAAACTCTTGCCTTTTTACAAAATTTCGCACTTGGCGGGAGATTTTTCACAAAACGTGTTGTCGCGTCGACACTTCTCAACGTACTGACCTCGAACCGGTCTCGTTGCGGAGGGGAAGGGTCAGGCTACACGGAAGTGTAGCCAACATGTCGAAAATAAAATCCATCAGGTCGTGAGAGCCTCAGTACACTTACTTTCTGGATACGCCTCGTACATAGGTTGCCTGGAGAGTAATTTTTCTATGAAGTAATAATACATAGGTTGTCTGGAGAGTAATTTTTCTATGAAGTAATAATACATAAGTTGTCTGGAGAGTAAATTTTCTATGAAGTAATAATACGTAGGTTGTCTGGAGAGTAATTTTTATATGATGTAATAATACATAGGTTGTCTGGAAAGTAATTTTTCTATGAAGTAATAATACATAGGTTGTCTGGAAAGTAATTTTTCTATGAAGTAATAATACATAGGTTGTCTGGAGAGTAATTTTTTTATGAAGTAATAATACATAGGTTGTCTGGAGAGTAATTTTTCTATGAAGTAATAATACATAGGTTGTCTGGAGAGTAATTTTTCTATGAAGTAATAATACGTATGTTGTCTGGAGAGTAATTTCGTATTCTTATATCGAATTCAAATGCATTTTTTTTTATATTGAAATGTAACTTTATTCTGTAAATCTGTTTTGAATATTTTTAGTGTCTTGGCAATCTCTCGTGTTGTATAATTCATCTGAACTCTCCGCCAACACAACAATGTCATCAGCATACAGCAATCCACATACATTCCCATTCCACATTTAAAAAAAAGATCCCAATGTTCAAGACACTAATTCAGATATGTGTATTGGAGGGTACGTTACGAAAAAAGGAGGACGTGTAATATGATAAATTAGCTTAAAAAAAAAAAACGCTTTTTAATTATATTGTTTTTTATTTATTTATTTCATCTTTGATGATCCGGTAAAAATAATGTCTTTGCTTATAAATATAAATCAATAAAAAAGTTTCTACTCTACTTGAATATAAAAAATATATCTAATGATTATAACGCTACAAATATATTTTTAATACATGTTTAATTGGATACAAAATTACAGTACATATTTTTTTCTAACAGGGTTGCCAGAGTGAATTAAATTGGACTCAGTGTTAACAATTTAAATAATTTTTTTATATCATACCAGTATTTTATTTATCACTCGTATATATGTATGAGTTTATATAATGTAATATAACAAACAATCCCTCGTAATTGAGTTTGATTGATTGTCGGCCATCTTGCGGATGGAAGACATTGGTTTATTGTGTACAAGCTGTTGCACTTTAGCAAGCATACAGTATTGACAGATTAAATCAAAAGAGATAAAGTTTTTAAGACTTTCGGCAAGTTTTATCGACTGAAGTCTTTCGTAAGACAAAGTTTTTGTATAAAACGTTATTTTTATGTTGTTTAACAACTTAAAGAATTTATGGTAAGCAGTATTTAAGCTACAGAATAACAGTCCAGAAGCCTAATCAGACAGGAATCAAACCCGAGGCATTCAATTGCTTAGCATGGAGACTAACCGTTATGCCATGCCCGATGGATATGTTGTAAGTTAGAATATTAAAACTTTGTGATTAAATAGAGCTAAACACACATGGGAGACTTTTTATTAATTTTAAAATACTAAAAAAGACAAGTCTTGGTCTCCATCTTCACGAACAAAGGTGTGCATGTGAAATTAACAAATGTAGCTAATAAACACAGGTAACTACTATAAACAATACAATTTTATATTGTCTGTGTTTTTAATCAACGAGAATTATTAAAAAATGACACTAGGACATTTTGATTTACAAATCCGTAACATTAGAGTCGAAGAAACTCTATTCAAAACATATATGGATAATAAGGTCAAATCAAATTTGTTAACACTGATTCGACCTTAAGAAGAATTTCAGCATTATGATACCTTTTATATACAACACTTGAAATTGTGTAACTTTCAAATTACTTTTTTTTTTTTTTTACTTCTGGCAACCTTTTCATAATTATAAAGCACAATTCACATTTTTATCATTTCCATAAAAAAATATGTCGTAAGTATAAATTATTTATTCAACACGTATAACTTATCTTAAATGAACTTGTTAAATCTCAGATTAATAATTATAATAATAAAAAAAAACATTTGATCAAAGAAAATAAAAACGTAACCGATAGGTAGTCTGGTAAATATGTTGGTTTATTGTGTGCAAGCTGTTGTCAAAACAGTTGTCTAGATTGCACATGGTCCAGAAATATCAAACTCAAAGTTCCGATTGTCAGGATATTAAAGTTCCAGGATGACTGAAAGGTTTTACCTGCTGTAGCCTTTTGTTAGGCAGTTTCTTTACATAACATTATTTAGTTGCTTAAAAATGTTGTCAGAATTTATGATAAGTAGCACATACACGTAAACTGCAGAAAAACATTAAATGGTAAACAGTCTTAATAGTAAAACTAATTCGGAAGTGAATCGACCAGGAATTGAACGGCATTAGCGTGAATGGTAAATGTTAGACCACTACCACTGATAAAAAGTTAATCATTGGTTATAAATACATGACAATATTTATTTGGTTGTATCAAAATAATTCATACTCAGGTGTGTCGCCACTGGAGAAGGAGCCTTTTGGGCAATTCCTTCTTTGTAACTATGTGATGTCGCGCTCATAAAAATAAATAAAGTAGATTTTGAACTTCTAGTGTAGATGGCGCTAGATGGGGACTTATTTAGTATCCCATAACAGCGTGGGGGGGAGGCGGGATCGAATTGAACTGTATCAAAACAACAAAGTACCAAAACAAAATGTGGCTTATTAGCAATTTATTCCAACTTATCACATATATTTTGATAGGAAAGGTAGATAGATTTACGAAACAAATATATATGTGGAGTAATTGAGAACGAGGAAGAAGTAGAGTCTACTTAGTAGACTGTGGTGGAAGAAGATAGTTGAAGAAGTTTTAACTCAGTGAAAGGTAAGAAGTATAAGAAACAGGAGAGCATGTGTGATGAGATAAAAAGGTATGAACGTGGCGAGAGCCGTTTGTATGAATAGAAAGACGTGGAAATCTTTCCTCTCTGTTATCCCAAAAATTAATAGAGTGATTGCGTGTAATAGTATGAAATAGCTTCAGGTAAATAAATTTGTTAAATAACAGTTTTTCTTTGTCACCATTGTTAATCGAACCAGAATCCGTTGTATTAAAGTCAACTTTTATACTTTTGCCTGTCGTCATTGTGTTTTTAAAATTCAAGAATATTTTTCATGAATTCTGCATTAAACTGAGATTTAACTATTTTAGATTTAAAAAGTAAAAATTAAAAAAAAAATGAAATCACAAACTCCATGGGAAATCACATCAACTCACGAGCAATATAAAAATATTTTTTTTTATTCAAATAATACGTTTGAATTTTTCAAAGGTAAAAAAAAAAGCAACACACCATATGAGATTTCTTTTTTATATGTGTATATATGATTTAAAACATTAGAGATAGATTCATTGTGAACTAGTGAAATTAACAAGTATTATAATTTATTTTATTGCACTTTCATTGTACACAGTATAACCTGGCAGACTTATTGTAAACCAGAGACATGTTATGAAAAACCAAACTGGAACTCTGTTTGAAAAGAATTGGGTACCAATGCGAATCGAATCCACGACCTCCTGGTTGGAAGACAGATAGATGCCTTGCCAACAAGATTACAGAGGTTGTTAAGTCTGTATGAAGGTAAAAAAAATATTACCTGACAGACTTATTGCCAACCAGAGAGATGTTACGAAAAACCAAATTGGAACTCCGTTTGAAAAGAATTGGGTACCAATAGGAATCAAATCCACGACCTCCTGGTTGGAAGACAGATAGATGCCTTACCAACAAGATTACAGAGGTTGTCAAGTCTGTATGAAGGTAAAAAAAAAGTGAATTTAATATTATTTTTTTCAAATTTTCTTGTGAGTTGAAAGACTTAAAATATTAATTGTCTAAACCCACATAATTTTTATAATTTTTTAAACCTTAAAAAGTATTTTTGTCTTGTAATTTTGTAAAATATACTTGTATAATGTGTTTTAGCTTCTAGATCAAAGCTTTCAATAAGAGTTGTCAGAAATATTCTACTGAAAAATATTAAAATGCATTTTTTATGAATATAATTATTAGTTAAAAAAATACAAATTGTTAACGTTAAAATTCAATTTTTAATTATATTTAAACACCAAATAAATTCAAAGAAATATATAGACTCGGTGTTTAGAATTGATTTTTTTGTTTAGTATATTTAAAATAATATTTAAAAAAAACTCTTGATAAATACAATCTTGAGTAGTTCATTTCTAAAAATAGCGAACTAGACTCAAAATGTATACACAGCAAAAAATACCATCCCTAATTCAAAATTCATAAATTTTTCAAAATAAGAACCTCACGTGATGTGTTGCCATCACAGAAAAAAGCCAATTCCTCAATCACAAAATACGAATGGACAAGTACCAATCGATGAATGAAAGGAATCTACTGGTAAGAATATACCTCCATATCAATATTATATTACAAACATTGTAATAAATTTGAATGGATTCATAATTAATAAATAATTTAGCTGGTATCAAAGAGCAAATATTCATTCAGACTTTTAGGCAATTCGAGTTCATCGATTATTTCCGGTAAAATCATACCGAGGAGGTTTCTAAGATAAAGTCTGATTTGCATTTTGAGCGACAGAGGCTTTGAAGCTTTCGCCATCAACGAGGCTTTCTGTTCTGGGCTGAGGACGTTGTTTCTTCTGATCATACAGAGATCGAATGACTGCGCCGCTTCTAGAAGGTCGTAGAAGATATGTTCTCTTTCTGGAGCCACAATATTCTGAAGACAATTGAGGATACCGTCTGGATCTCTAAACTGTGTCTTCATAATCACCTGGAAGATAAATAAACCTTTTTAATTACAATGTTTAAAAGAACAATTTTGCTTTATAATTTGGTAAAATGGTTACCCCACTATAATGTCCATGTTGAAATGGTTACCCCACTATAATGTCCATGTTGAAATGGTTACCCCACTATAATGTCCATGTTGAAATGGTTACCCCACTATAATGTCCATGTTGAAATGGTTACCCCACTATAATGTCCATGTTGAAAAAATTCAATACATAACACATCGATCAATAAGTCCAGGGACTAACTACTAAAACAACATTTGTTTGTCAATATTCTTCTTTATTCATCAACATAGTCTCCTTCAAGAGCGATACATTCATTCCAATGCTTTTCTAACTTTTCCTAAATGTTCATGCAAAATAGTACAAGTGATGGATAGCTTGTTCGGAGTTTCGGTCCGATGGTAGGACACCTTACTCCTTCATCGGATAAGTTCTGACTGTTAAGATATTTATTGGAAATTAGCAGGATCTTTTTGGGAATCGGGAAAGGATAGGTTTGTGGTAATTGTTTTGATTTTATGAATGATTATGAGAAATTATAAACGATTAAATACATATATAAATATGATGATATGTACATAATATTAAATACAAATATACATAAATTTGTGTCGTCACACACTGTTTTATATTGAATGGGTGAAAAAAAAAAAAAAAAAAAAAAAAAATGAAAAAATGAATTGTGAATAAATTATAAGAATGAATATAGTATATGTAGATAAGTAAATGAGTGGGGAAATGTGTGTGACTTTTATAAATATATTAAGGTGTAGAAAATGTTTATTGAAGGTGAGAAATGCGGTTGCCTATGGGGGTAAACTGTCTGCCGGAGGAATTATCGATGATGGGGTGTTCAGAGTGACAATCGGGGGGTCATTTGGGGGGATGATTAGAGTTAAAGAGGGGGGGGGTCGGGGGGATGTTTCGCAATATTGATTTCGGACGAGTGTGTCTGTAACTGGTATTCGCGTTGTAGTTATCTAAGGCTAGTGTAAACACTACCAAATTATATCTTCAAATGTCAGCTATCTCACACAACTTTACTTTGCGATTAACCATCACGATTTTGAGTTTTTTTTTATATTTTCTGGTGTAACAGCCTCATTTGGACGACCAGAGCGTTCAGCATCATTTGTGTCTGTACGATCGCGTTTGAAATCAGCATACCACCGACAAATGGTTGTTTTCGACGGAGCAGAGCCCGGATAACACTTTTCGAGCCATCGCTGAGTTTGAACGGTATTTTTTCCCATTTAAAAGCAATGTTTTATCAACACACGAAATTCGGTTTTTTCCATTCTTTTGAAAATAGCAAAAGTAGCGTCACTAAAACCACTGTAACTCAATGACACAATGTCGGAATGTCATGAAAGTTTGACACGTAACTTCTAAAGGCTGGTACTAACTGAGAATGGTATGGATTTGTTATTAGATGCGCCATCTGTTGGTTAGTCTCGGGAATTGTTGATGTATTACGAGGTTTGATAAAAAAATAGTGAGAATTTTAATTTTTATCTAAAAGTATTAATTTGATCATCGCTATTGCCATCTCAATTATTATTGTTTTGGAAATGAAATAATAAAGAAAAATGTAACAAATATACATTTATCATAAAAAGAGTTTTAACAGCCCATTCAATATGGCTGACAAATGAAATGTACATCATAGACAGTGGCACCAACATGAGGAATAAAATTGGGCTTAATAAAAAATAAACAGTATGCAGAATTAAAAAAATCTCGTATTTTTTTATCAACCCTTGTATAGCAGAAGTTTTTAAGTTTTATAAACTTCAAATTCTAGGAACTTAGTCGGACTATGGTTTATTGTTTGAAGTGATGAATTTTAAAACTTTGTCTGACAAGAAAACTGATTGACATCACGACATATGTAATATTGTGTGTTTATAGTTCAGAAACTCTAGGATGGGTCCTGTGGCGTTTTAAACGTCATGTCTCAAAGGGATGGGGTAAAATAGTTTTTTTTACAAATCGAATAGTTTTTTTATAAATCGAAAAATTGTTTTTCTCTAAACTGACGTTTTAATACCTAATTTTTATTATACTGACTTTCTAATGTATTGTATGATTTGTATCTATCTTTAAATAGGCCAAGATCCACTATGAATTAATACTAATTACAAACATTTAATTTTAGGTACAAAAAAATCGAAAATCCAATTATCGTATACCTCATCCCTAGCCAATGCAGACTAACGTAGAGACTTTTGACAAATGTCACCAAATATTATTTGATTTTAACAAACTGCCACATTTTAGCTAATTTGTAACAAGATGTATTAATTTGTCATTATTGTTAGTTTTTTGTAATGCTATTTATTAGAATAACCTAAATGCTATTTATTAGAATCGAGGCTTATATTAAAGTTGATAAAATAATTAAAATTACTGAACGTCGTTACAAGGTTGTATTGGGGCAAATTTGTGAACTGTCACAGGACTCATCCTAGAATTATCCGAAGTATAATGCTGAGCATCGTGACCCTCTGCTATGTCTCAAACTAGGTGCACCAACTCTCTTCATCCCTCCCTAGGCTGGCCCTGGGCCATATTGAATGCAATACTTAACGAGGATCCTGTTAACTCTTCCATTTGATCAATCTATTTCAAAGAACACCTTCCTCTTGCTCACCTTACTTCGACTGTGTCTCACAATAGGAAAATCAGGCATTCTATCCTCGCTGCTTACCTCGAGATGCAGACGGCATCATGGTATGTAACAATGTATGTATGTAGATATAAAAATTTCATTGTAATTTGTTTTATCAAACACTGTTTATTTCACTTTTTGTAACGGTATAACCCTACCGGTTTCAAGACTTTATTTACTCTCTTTTTTAAACTCTTATTTAACGGGAAAGGCAAAATGGAATACTTAGCAACAGTGCTGTGTATACACTTTTATGTGCTGACTGTGATAATTTATATATAGGAAAGACAGGAAGATCCTTTGAAAAGAGATTTCGTGAACACAAATCCGCCTTAACAAATCCTCTAATTTATTCTGAAATGACTAATCATTGTCACCTTGAAAACCCTTCTTTTTCTATCGATGATGCCAAATTCTTACATATCAGTAGTAACGGAAATAAATTGGACAGATTAGAGGCCTTAGAAATTGAGTCAGTGCATCGAGGTGAACATCTGACAAACACATATATCCCAAGAATCTCTCCGTTGCTCGCCGAGGTCGTACCATGCGTCCCCCAAACCCCAGTCACCAACCCGAATGTTTACTGTTAGAAGTGTGCATGTCGGTGCCAGTTCGAACAGAATTCAGTCTTGTTTGTGCTCCCCTGAAGATGAGGTGTGCACCTTGAAACCGGTAGGGTTATACTGTTACAAAAAGTGGAATAAACAGTGTTTGATAAAACAAATTACAATGTCTTTAAACCTCTACAGTGTTAATGCCTTAACTATAAATAATATAATAAAAATTTCATTTGTGGCTAGAAGATAGGGATAGGGATATTGGGAAGAAGGAAGCACGCTCATTATGGATGGAGTTTGTCTTTTGTCAGTTGGTTCTAGAGTCTATACTCGTTAACACTTGCCTTACTGTGCTAAAAAATTCCGCCAGCCATGGTGCTGGACGCTAAGCGTCCAGTGAAAAATGTATGTTTTAAATAAAAATTATGCAAAGTCTGTCAGGTTATTTTTTTGTAATAATCTATATAAATAATTTTATTATGTATTAAAACGTCGAATAATCAAATAAAATATTGGTCCTGGTCACTCGCAATCCATCACAGGGTGGCAAGTGTTAATATAGTTCCCTCTCTAACTGAAGGTGACATTCTGTTGTATGACTATTAAATAACTAACCTTAGCACCATGTTTGAGCAGCAGTCTGACAACCTCAGCATCGGGATCTGTGTTGCTGGAGAGGAACTCCGCCAACACTGGACGTAGCTGTGAACCTGTTTCTCCAATATCATTGTACACACGCAGATTAGGGTCTGCTCCGTGGGCCAATAGCAACTGCAAGAGATAAATTCAATATAATTTAATTCAAAGGAAAATTGTACATATATAGAGCAAATTCTTCTGAAGGGCGCTTTAACTCGGAACATGAACCCTCTATTATTAAATAAATCATGTGTTATCTGGCAACTATAGCAGCGCCCGAGCGAATCATGTATAATACTTTATATACAGCACAACCTTGTGGGGTCATTACCATGTGGCAATCTCCTTTAATCAACTAGAAATATGTTTATGATGCTTTAAGTGAAAACCAGCCTGAAAATCTTGTTTAAAAAAATCTGTGTTTCGAATCGAACCCGGAACCTCCTGATCGGAAGACAGGCGTATTACCAACTAGGCCACGGTTGTTGTCGAAATCCAAATTTGAAACAAATAAATCATATCAATTGGAATATAAAGTAATAAATTACTTTGTTATAAATTTATTAAATCTTTTTTGTGTATTATGAGTGCCACATCACTTAATCTTTCCCTTCCTGTGCTAAAAAAAATCGCGCGTTCCGGTGCTGTGTATTCAATACACATGTAAAAATGAGCGATTTAAGATTGGCAAAATAAGAATATTCATAGCCAATCGCTTAAATTAATTAAATTTGAAGTCAAAAGTGATAATAATTGAAATTTAATTGCTGAAAACATCTGTCGATGTTTACAAAACGGGCGATGTGACCACCTCAAATGAAAGCCTGCGAGCTACTGAAGCGAGAGAAGTGAGCGAACTGAGATTCTATTTCTTGCGTTCCCATATACCGAAGTAGAGTGAGAGTGAGACATGAATAGCGTCGCTTCTTCACTTATAGCAGTTTTTTAGAATGAATATACCTACGTCACATACTGGCACACGTTTGATTGTATCAGTGAATTTATTCCCGATTTTCACAAAATATCTCTGATGTGGCCGATAAATGCTAATTATTATTAATATTATTTTTTTCATTCAATGTGTAAATGTATAACGGAGGAATACCTAAAATCTGAACCCAGTATTTATTATATTTATAGAGATATTAAAGTGTTTAGAAGCAATGTGTACTAGTTACACATCACAGGGAAGGAAGGGTTAATAACGAAAAAGAAATCTTCAAATGGGACTCGTCCTCCAGGGGAAATATACTTGAGTGCGAAAAGAATGGACTTAAGGTACAACGGCACCGGAGAAGGAAAATTAATAAATAAATTTTTAACTTGTTGAAATATTGCACCGAATTTTAACAACTCGTTTTCAAGAACTGGTGTGAACTGTCTGAATGACACCGCTTGTTGAAAAGAAATGAGAGTCTGCACTCACCTTAATGATTTCCATGCGATTGTTAATATTGTCGGAGCAGGCCACATGCAACGATGATCCGATTATGTTGCTAGCGTAGTTCACATCAGCACCTAAATAAAAAAATATCACGTTTGACTTACAATGAACGATACAATAAATATTTTTAAAGAAATTAACAATCAAATAATTTTTGTTTCATCATATTGGTATCCCACGTCATATGCAATCTCAGTTTACGTGATTTTGCTATAACGTAATTTAAATAAATCATATTTTTCTTCTTCCTAGTGTCATGTCAGGTCCCCCCAACGTTGACTATCACCTGAGAGTAAGCATCTCTGTCCCCGGCAGCCCGAAAAAGACCCCCAACATTCCTTATACTAGTCCAATCACGTATATTGCGGAGTCAGGAGATTTGCCTCCTGCCAACACCTCTTCGACCCTCTATTTTGCCTTGGATGATCAGGCGCAGTAATTTGTACTTTGCTCCTCTAAGTACATGATCCAAATAGGACACCTTTTACGGTGCATCCACATTTCGAATGCTTCCAGTCAGTTCATACTACCAACTTTGAGGGTCCATAATTCCACTCCATGCAATAACACTGACCAAACGTAGCATTTGACTAACTGTTGTCGATGTTTCAAGTTTAGATTATCATCGCAGAATACGCTTCTCAATTTATTAAAAGCCCTAGTTAGATTTTACATCTGTTGTTGATGATTTTACATGTGACAATCTGTTATTGATGATTTTACATCTGACAATCTGTTGTTAGATTTTACATCTGTTGATGATTTTACACCTGACAATTTGTTGTTAGATTTTACATCTGTTGATGATTTTTCATCTGACAATCTTTTGTTAGATTTTACATCTGTTGATGATTTTACATCAGACAATCTGTTATATTGTACATCTGTTGTTGATGATTTTACATCTGACAATCTGTTGTTAGATTTTACATCTGTTGATGATTTTTCATCTGACAATCTGTTGTTAGATTTTACTTCTGTTGTTGATGATTTTACATATGACAATCTGTTGTTAGATTTTACATCTGTTGTTGATGATTTTACACCTGACAATCTGTTGTTAGATTTTTAGGAAACATCTGTTGTTAGATTTTATGTGTTTTCTTTTTACAGAAATTGCTTGTGTTTTTAGTATGGACATGCTTCTTACCACTCTGCAGCAGTAGCTTGATGATGGGCACATCCCCCTTGAGGATGGCGAGGTCCAGTGGACTGGGCTTTCCCATCTCCAACTCCTCACTGTCATAGTTCAGTTTGGCACCCTGCTTGATCAGCAGGTTGACTATACCCAGGTTACCTGCAATCAAAGACATACATTACTATTGTAGAATTCTCTCTTTATCTCAAGGATTGCTGCTTCTTTGGTGTGTCACCGATGGAGAAGATATTCCACTGTGGTAGTTCAGTCCTCTTCACTATTGTTAGACCATGGCCACTGACGGCTGAACCACTTCACGGGGAAGCATCAGGGATCATTGTTCCTTTTGTTATTATTTTAAGATTTTATTTATAGTTAAGGCATTAACACTGTGGAAGTTTATAGACATTGTGATTTGTTTAGTTCAACACTATTTAAAGTGGAATAAACAGTGTTGGACTAAAGAAATTACATTACAGGCGGCCCTCGACTTTCACACATTCTACTTTCGCACAATTCGCTATTTTGCACTGAAATTTTTTGGCGAGATAAGAGGGGGCAGCGAGACTGTTAAGGATAGTATACAATAGAGATAGTATGTGAATTTATCGTATATTTCTAACGTTCAACTAGTTCAGTGCCTTCTGGTATGAAGTTATATGATCGTACTCTCTTACGTTAAAAATAAATCTTAGGTAATGTATGTACGTAAAACAATATTGTCTCGGTGTCCAGTGGCAGACATGTTCTTTAATATGTCCGAATTATCAATTTAGATGTGTTAAAGCAGGAGTCTCCAAACTTTTTAGCCTAAGGGCCACACTGACTCCTCCACTAAGTCCCAAGGGCCAAGACCTAGCTAGCTCATCATACCAACATACTGTAGTTTTGAATTATGTGCAAATTTTCATATTGGGACTAGCCGGCGAGTGAGATATCTATGGCGCAGGGCGCGGGGGTGGACTCCACTCAGTAATGTTTAATTTCATTATGTGAATTACTTCATAGCAGATATAGAGTGGACTTACTCTTACACTAGGCAACTAGAAACTGCTGAAATGCGCATGCTAAGATGGTCAGCAGGCGTGTCCCTAAGAGACAAAATAAGAAGCTCACGCATTCGTGGAAGCCTTGGTGTTACAGACATCAACAGCAAGATGGAGGAGAGGCGATTGAGATGGTATGGGCACGTTGGACGCAGAGCACCCGATCACATTGTGAACCAGACAATCTCCATGGATCTTCCTCGAATAACAACCAGAGGAAGACCAAAGAATTCATGGGTGGTGCAAAAAGATAACCTGATGCAGAGGCACGGCCTGGGGGACGTAGTCTGGGACAGAAGAGCATACAACCTGAGGACGAGGAGAGCTGACCCCAATAGTCTTCGCAGACAATGAGTTGGGATGGAGCCAGGGAGAGAGAGAGATATAGAGTGGACGAATGGCGAGTTTCCAGCGCCATAAAACTGGATCCACCCAGCTAAGGGAAGGTAACCCCAACAAAAAATCCTCCAGAGAAGGCAAAGGGAAACCACTCTGGATATCCCTCCCCAGGAAATCACTATGGAGAGCTCCACAATATACGTGACTGGACTGGCATAAGGGGCGTTGGAGATCTTTTTAGGGCTGCCGGGGACAAAGATGTCTACTCTCAAGTGATATTCAATGTTGGGGGGACCTGACATGACACTGAGAAGAAGATGTGAATTATCTATGTATGTCACTTATTGTAAGTTTTTAGGATAAATCTCATATCATTAATTACAGTTAAAATGTTCAATTTCATTATGTATGTCAGTTACTGTGTTTCTTAATTGGTCGTTAAATAAAAACATCTGATTATTATTTTGTATGATTTACTTACATTGTAAATTTTACAATGTAATCAAAATAAACTATGACGGGCCGGATTGGCGGTGCTTGCGGGTTGTAGTTTGGAGACCCCTGTGTTAAAGTATACCGTACAAAAGAAAAGAAAGATTAGAAGAAATATGAACGGGATCTTACCAGAAAGAACAGCGTAATGTAGAACAGTCCTGTAGTCATGCCTTGCGTCAGTCATGGCATTTACATCAGCTCCGTAACTCAGAAGCAACAAAACCGAGTCCATACCCTGGAATTTATATCACAATTTATTTATTTATTATCATAATAAATTACAGAAAAAATTAAAAATAAAAAACAAAATACGAACCATCACATCATTTCCTTGTCTGGGTAGGCAGAGAGGATAAAGTGTCATACCTTCCTAAAGGTGCAATTTCACTGAGGCAACATTTAGGTAACATGCGGCGTTGATGCATGCTACACACAGTCTTTCAATCGAAGGAACATGAAGCAACAAGAAGCAAGTGTCTTTGTAGCATGCTACATCTCGACTAACTCTTCTTCATCTTAATTAACACATCAGACCTTGGTCCTTCCTGCTAATACTGCAGGTGAACTAGACAGGCAACAGATGATGCTTCGGAAGCCTGTGCGAAAGCATCATCTGTTGCCTGACTAGTTCAATAATATAACGGAAAGGTAGGTTTTATTTGACATCTGTTATCTAGAGATCAGGCAATTTTTATTTAAAGGCGACAACCCATGGATAGAAAGAAAATAATATCCATCCCATTATTTATTTCTATACTTGAGAAAATGTAGGATGGTCCCTGTGACATTTGAAATGAAATGTCATGTTTTGTTTTACAAATGGAATAGTTTTTTTATAAATCGAAAAATTGTTTTTCTCTAAACTGACGTTTTAATTCCTAATTTTCATTATACTGACTTTCTAATGTATTGTATGATTTGTATCTATCTTTAAATAGGCCAAGATCCACTATGAATTAATACTAATTACGAACATTTAATTTTAGGTATAAAAAAATCGAAAATCCAATTATCGTATACCCCATCCCTAGCCAATGCGAACTAACGTAGTGACTTTTGACAAACGTCACCAAATATTATTTGATTTTAACAAACTGCCACTTTTTTGCTAATTTGTAACAAGATGTATTAATTTGTCATTATTGTTAGTTTTATGTAATGTATTTACCTAAATAACTTGCTATTTATTAGAATCGAGGCTAATATTTAAGTTGATAAAATAATTAAAATTACTGAACATCGTTACAAGGCTGTATTGGGGAAAATTTGTGAACTGTCACAGAGACCATGCTACATTTTCTCAAGTATAATATCTCATAGATTCGGTAATACCCTGAGAAATAAACCGTTCCTTTAATGTGTATTATTAACTGATTTACATTTATTATAAAAGCTAAAAATCTGTAATTCAATCCACCTTGTCAAATTTCCATCACATTTCGTCTTTTGTCCTAGTTTTGATCGATCAACTTATATCTACGTGTAAATTATCTGACTAACCTGTGGGAATCTGGCAGCCTTCATGAGAGGAGTCATTCCAGAACGATCCCGGGAGTCAGGGTTAGCGCCGAAGGTCAGCAGCAATTCCAAGTACTCAGGATCGCTGACCAGGTTGATCTCCGAGCCGAAGAAGTATCTCTTATTGGGGTCTGCACCGTGCTCTAGCAAATTTTTAGCAATGTCCTTTAAAAAAATAAAACATAGTATTATTAGCAAAGAGTTTTGTGTAACAAAAGGAGTAAAGCAAGGATGTTTTTTGTTACCACTTTTAAAGTGGATTCAAAGTTGTTTGTTGAGTGATCATCATGTTTGCTAAAAAGACTTCTGTAATATTTGCAGAGTTGGTAATCAACCCTTATCATGGCATTGTAACACAAGTGTTACACTAATTTAGGGATTTAAAAAAAAAAACTTGAAACTGTAACGTAATTTCAAATATGGCAACACATTCAAATACTATACACGCACTATTGTGTGCAGTGGTATCATCTTGTGATAAATATTGACAACGCTACAAGCTTTCAAACGACATCGGGTCAACATGTCTGGACAGCGTGGGTGCGTTTTGAAAATTGGGATAAATAATCTAAATATCTTATTAATCACTACATGGAGAGAAAATTTTATTCAAACCATTTTATTTGTTGATAATTCAGCTATGTAAATGTTGTTCTTGTTTTAGATTATATAATCATTTTATAGCCCTTTTTGTGTTTTATAAAAATTGATATTTTGGCAATGTAACGTGGGTGTTACATATAAAAAAATCATAAGGAAAAGTTGTGTTTTTTCAAATATGGCAACACATTCAAACACTATACATGCACTATTGTGTGCAGTGGCATCATCTTGTGATAAATATTGACAACGTTACAACCTTTCAAACGACATCGGGTCATGTCTTGACTGCGTGGGTGCGTTTTGAAAATTGGGGTAAATAATCTAAATATCTTATTAATCACTACATGTTGAGAAAATTTTATTCAAACCATTTTATTTGTTGATAATTCAGCTATGTTAATGTTGTTCATGTTTTAGATTATATAATCACTTTATAGCGCTTTTTGTGTTTTATAAAAATTGATATTTTGGCAATGTAACGTGGGTGTTACATATAAAAAAAACTATAAGGAAAAGTTGTGATTTTTTCCCTCAATTTTCCTTCATAACTTACCATATAACAAGGAATCACCAAAGAAAAACGTTAATATTTGGATAAATTGAACTTTGCCAACATAAGGGCTAACACACTATACCCAGTGTACTTTGTCCTGAAAGTCATCGTGTTTGCTGGACGTCATAGTCGAGGATCCCCTCGTCATTCCGATGTCAATTCAATTGGAAAGTGATGCTGTGCCGTGGAGTTTTTTTTTCTTCCTTTAAGTGAATGTGCCATTGCACACCAGCAAACTCTCTGGTCACACCCGATATACTGGATCTCGTGGCGCACCGAAATGAGACGATCGGACCACACCAGCATATTTTCTTTTTCTCTTTTTCGAAGGAATAAACATGATAGAAGTCATAAATATGATAGGAATAGCGCAATGCGGGGTTCAAACCAGTGACACTCTACACTGAAGTCCAGTGCATTACCGTATGAACATGCACCTTGTGAAAGTAGCTGTTAAGTAGCGCAGTTAATACTTTTTATATAGAACACTTGAGTAGCATGCTACTTTAGATTGAAAATTAGCTATAACAGTGCTACTTTTTTAAATAGCTTTAACGTGTTCCTCGCGGGAAGCACAAACGCCTGTGATCTGATCTGTAGCATTCCTTTGTTTATTTTACGTAATGTTTAGTTTATCTCCTTTATTTAATGAGTCTCCTTAAGAGTAATGACTATTATTTATTATCAGAAAATTACTTGAATGTCATGTTTACTTGGTGGTGTAATCAAATATCAGTGGTTCTAAACAAAATACGCGTTTAAACTTAGAAATTAAAAAACGACGAAATTGTGCCGCGCACAGGATTCGTGGAATTTGATTTTTAATGCGGTGTACAGGTTAACAATTGGCGGCATGTAGAGCTTTCGGACCTCGTGAAAGTAGTTGTTAAGTAGCGTGGTTAATACTTTTTACATAGAACACTTGAGTAGCATGCTACATTAGATTGAAAATAAGCTATAACAGTGCTACTTTTTTTAAATAGCTTTAACAATTGGCGGCATGTAGAGCTTTAGGACCTCGTGAAAGTAGCTGTTAAGTAGCGTGGTTAACACTTTTTTACATAGAACACTTGAGTAGCATGCTACTTTAGATTGAAAATTAGCTATAACAGTGCTACTTTTTTTAAATAACTTTAACAATTGGCAGCATGTAGAGCTTTAGGATCTCGTGAAAGTAGTTGTTAAGTAGCGTGGTTAATACTTTTTTACATAGAACACTTGAGTAGCATGCTACTTTAGATTGAAAAATTTTCGAAATAGCTTTAACAATTGGTGGCATGTAGAGCTTTAGGAAGCACTTGAATAAAATGCTTTTTAACCCTGAGAGCGCTACGAGAAAAAAATATAATTGTCTATCTAGTGCTGAGATATATTTACGATTCGGACGTTCGTGATAAATATTTATTTTAAACAACAAAAAAACAAAAAACCAACATTTTTACAACATAAATATATTTTAGAATATGTACCCTTGTATTCTAAATGAATGATATTCATTTAGAATACAAGGGTAGAACAAATTTCTTCCACTGCTATAGCAGTGCGCCGATCTCTCAGGGTTAAGAGGTCTTATCAAAATTTATAATTACTATGTATGAACCACCTAAAGCTGAATGCGTTACTATAATACTCGTATATCGGAAGGTTGACAAAGTTATCTTGAAGGTTTTTATGTAGTTCGTCTTCTTTTGGTAAGTCATCCATATAAATGGAGAGATGATTATAGCGTTGTGTACGTGACTTACCATATGTTTATTCCTAATGGCCAGTCTCAAGGGCTCGTCGCACAGTGTTGTCCTGGGAAACTCTTCATCAGTGTCTGGCCTGTAGTCTACCGCTGCACCGCTCTTCAGAAGCAGGTCTACCAACTCTAAATATCTACATGTAACAATAAGACAATGAAAATTAACACCTCTGATCAAATAACTGTTGGAAGTGAGGCAAAGTTATATTAGAAAAAAAGTCAAACACTTTTACTTCTCTGTACTTCAAAAAAACAGACTGCGGCAGAAATAACACCTTGCTATCAAATGTAAATCAAAACAGTATAACAATCAAATCAAACGGTAGAACTCGCAGCGTACGAACACCACAAAATATCCAAGGAGTGAGACAGGCACTCTTCAGTTAACGCGCTTGAGGCTAGTGTCCCGGCTGCCTATCCCTGTTCCGGCCCTGACTAATCATAAAATCTAGATACCAGTTTGTCCGATACCAGTTGTGAAACATGGTTAGCAAATGTGAGACCGGTATCAAAAGTTAACCAATTCTCTTACCCATGCTCTGCCGAAAGATGGAGAGCACTGTATCCGCAGTCATCCCTTGCATTGACATCACACCCCCTGACGAGCAGAAGTCGTGTGGCTTCCACATAGCGCTGCCAGATGGCATAATGCAGCGGTCGTAAGCCCTGGGTCACTGGTTCATTAACCTAAAATCACAAGTAATAGTTTTAGTCACTAACCAGAGCATGCATATCATTTTGTCATGTCTTTGTTGAGGTAAGCAGAGAGGAGAGAGCGTCAGACTTTTCTATCGTGATAAACATATTTTGTTTTTTCTACATTCATACACTTTCTCATACAAATCTTTGATATTTAACATTTTTGTCTTTCAAAATAGAATAATAAAAGGGCAATTTATAGAGTGCCATTTAAATAGCAAACTCTCTCTCAAGAATACTCTAACTCAGGTTTTGAACCCACTCATAAACTTTGGTAAGATCTTCCAAAATAGATAATCTTTAAGTGCTTCTTAAAGCTGCACACGCCACCCATATATCTGACACTAGGAGGCAGACCATTCCACACCATAGAACCAGCAACGGCAAAACCTCTATCATGATACCCTGCCATGTTTGATTTGGAACAATCACTTTATTAGTTGAAAAAGAAATCAACTTCAAAGTTATACTCCTCTTCGAAGGAACATCCCCCAGACACTGATAACAATGGAGACAACCCATTAAGGGACTTGAATACAAAGAAACATTGTGTCGTCATGTAATTCATCTCTATGCATTGAGATGAATACACGGGATAACAATGTATAACAGAATACAGAATGAATGTGAACTTAAGGCTCATGTGCTAACCTTTCCCTTCCTGTGCTAAAAAAAATCCGCCTGTTCCGGTGATGTGTATTCAATACACATATAAAAATGAGCGATTTCAAATTGAAAAAAAAAAAAATATTTATAGCTAATCGCTTAAATTATTTAAATTTGAAGTCAAAAGTGATAATAATTGAAATTTAATTGCCGAAAACATGAAAAAAAACATCGGCCGACGTTCACAAAACGGGCGAAGCGACCACCTCAAATTGATGCCCGCGAGATAAGTGAGTGAACTGAGATTCTATTTCTTGCGTTCCCATATACCGAAGTAGGACGTGAATAGCGTCGCTTCCTCACCCACAGCGGTTTTTTAGAATGAATATACCTACGTCACACACTGGCACACGTTTGATTGTGTTGGTGAATTTATTACCGATTTTCACAAAATATCTCTGATGTGGCCGATAAGTGCTAATTATTATTATTAATATTTTTTCATTCAATGCGTAAATGTATTACGGAGGAATACCTAAAATCTGAACCCAGTATTAATTATATTTATAAAGATTTTAAAGTATTGAGAAGCGGTGTGTACTAGTTACACATCACAGGGAAGAAAGGTTTAAGTAGCATGTGGAAGGAATGAATGAAGAAAGTCTAACAAAATATATATATAGTGCAAAGGCGTGTGAAAGGAAGACCATGAAATATTTGATTGGATCGTAGAAGTTGTGTGGATGTAGAAGAGATTAAGGATATGTGTCGAGATAGGAAAGTATGGTACTTGTCCTTTCTGCCTACTCCGACAAGGAAATAGCGTGATATGTATGTAATATCTACCTTAGCTCCGCAGGCCAGCAGAATCCTGATCTCGTCCAGTGGTACCATCCTGATGATGGAATCCGCCAGCTCTCTCTGCAGAGGGTTGGTAGAAATGCACTCTGTCGGCATCTTGCAACTATTTCCTTCGCTCCGCACCGATTAACAATAATTAGTCACGCTCTGAAACAAATTATAACAGAAAGTTGAAAATATTTATTTTTCAAGATGTCTGACGATGTCGACTTTGAAACAAAGACAAAGTAATAGAGAATTCATTATAAGATTTTGAAACACTTGTCTTCCGACCTGGGGGTTATAGATTCAATTCCCATTGGAACCTATTAAAAAATATTCCAGTCTGGTCTTTATTAAATACCTTATTAACATCTTTCTGATGAATAGATCCTTCTCATACTCAGCCAGCAAATGCTGGAATGAGTTGCCCCAGGCCTTGAAGGGGCGGGTGAATAGTTATACCTTCAGAGATGCTCTAAAGTGTTATCTTCTGGGTGGTTAATGGGTTTCTCAGTGGTTAATGGGTCTCTTGTTTGCTTTTTTTTTTCTTATTTTCTTTCTTTTCTCTCTTTTTGTTGGTGGTGAATCGGGGATTGTGCGTGCGTGTTTGTGCGTTATCTTCTCATTCATTATTTTAAAACTGCTTAACTATTTCAATGTATTACTGCCTAACTATTTCAACGTTGTCTCAACTATTTCATTTTGTTAAATTTGGACTCCTTTGAGGCTTTTCTTTTTTTCGTTCTTGCTGACAGTTAGTAGTAACCTGAGGTGGTATATGTGGGTTTACTTTTCTATTTTGTTTTCTGCGGGGGTGTGGGATGGAAGCCCCCTGATGCCCTTGCGGTCGGGCTCGCCCTACATTGGTGGGGTGTATCTCGGCCGGGGGAATATTTGTGGGATGAGCCCGGACCTTTTAATGTCTTCTCTCTTGAATGTATTTTTTTTTGTCATCTATTTATTTTCTGTGTTTTTTTATATTCTTGTTCTACGTGTTCAAGAGTGTGGGCTGAAAAACATCTGGTGTCCCCGTGGCTGGGTTCGCCCTAAATTGGTGGGGTGTATCTTGGCCGAGGGGATGTTATTAGATGAGCCCAGACCTTTTGATAGCTTCTGTATTTAATGTATTATCTGCAATTTATGTGTTTTAGAAGTGTTATTTAAATATATTTTGTACATACTATGTTGCTGTCAATAAACCTATATTTATTTATTTTATTTATATATATACAGTCTGTCCAATGTGAAAGGTAACTGGCAGGACATTTATTTTTAGTTTACATTACCCTTTATTCAAAATACATTCCTTATATTATAGTCAATATAATACTGAAAACAGTTGTAACATTTTCTGATGCTCTCCTGAAACTTATTCTTTCAGAATTATCTCCTAACTCGAGGTCAAAGCCTTCTGGATGTCTGAAATTGTGTCGAAAGCTTTTATGCACCGGTGCATTATCATGCAACAAAGACCATGCCCCTTGTTCCAGTTATTCTTATAAATTATAAACAGAATAAATTAGTGACATCTTTGAGTATTATGATTAACTACAAACAGCTGATTACGATTGATGAATATTTGGCAGGAAACATGTACAGTGTTTTTAAAGCTACTTTGAAAAACTAGCACTGTGACAGCTACTGCTCAATCTAACGTAGCATGCTATTCAATTATTCTAAGTAAGTACTGTTAACATTGCTACTTGAGAGCTACTCTTTGTATAAAATCCTTTAATTTTACTGTGTTATCTTGTTTATTTTATATGAAAAGTGTATAACATACAAATCAACCGGTCATTTCCCTGTTGGGGTAGGCAAAGAGGATAGAGCTCCAGACTTTCTTGTCTAGACACACATCCTTACCCTAATATTTTACTATGACTTCGTTTACAAGGTTGTATTGGGGCAAATTTGTGAACTGTCACAGGGACTAAGCTACATTTTCTCAATAGTATAATTTAGAATATTTGTCAATATTTGTACTTATTTTGAATTTACATATTTATTTCATAAATGTCAAAAATTAAAAAAAAACTGCTCATATTTTTTTGATTTAATTTTCATCAGTGCAGATTTCAATATTAAATGTTGCGCAAGATAATGCAACGCATAATCCGTAGTCCTTTTATCTTTTTCAATCCTTAATAACAAGTGATTAAAATGAAAAGTTTGATATCTAGTGAAATATTTAATATCGAGTACTGTACAAACTTATTAATTTGAGTAAGTAAAGGAGACGGTTTTAAAAGTTTTTGGTAAAGGGGTCTGCGGCCAGAACTCTCGGTTTAGATTATCAACTCATAATTTATAATGACATATAACAAGTCACTGAGAACTGATGCGAGCTTCAGACAGCATCTGATACAGTCAATAACATATGCTAACTGTGATGTAATATCCATTGATAAAATTGGCAACGACATCACACACTGTGATGTGATGTCAACCGTGTCAAGGCGAATCTTTCATACGTTTAGACCTTTATCTGCAGGTGAGAATATTCAGTATCAGGGTGGCAATCAAAATAACATAGGTCCAGGAAATAGGTTGTTACTCAATTATTTTTGTGTATCAAATATAAAAACATCTTTTATTGCAATTTTAGACACTACATACATATATTTCATCACGTCGTTTCACTGCAGGGGTATGCCTAGAAGACAGAGCTTTAGACTTTGGTATCTCGATATACGTCGAGTCGAAGTCAGGAGTTAAGTTTTTTGTGAAGTCGGAATCAGAGTGGTAGTCAAGGAATAAAAGGTAACCAAGCCAGTTACCGGGTCTACGGATTGATATTTATATTTATTCTTCTTCTTCCCAGTGTCATGTCAGATCCCCCAACGTTAAATATCACCTGAGAGTAGACATCTCGGTCCCCGGCAGCCCAAAAAAGATCTCCAACGCCCCTTATGCCAGTCCTATCACGTATATTGCGGAGCCAGGAGATTTCCCTGCTGCCAACACCTCTTCGGCCTTCTATTTTGCCTTGGATGATCAGGTGCAGTAATTTGTACTTTTCTCCTCTAAGTACATGACCCAAGTAGGACACCTTTCGGATTTTAATATTAGTCAGCAACTCTCTATCAACTTTGGCTCTTTGAAGAACCCTCGTGATGCTGACCATATCCGTCCAGGGTATCCGTAGCATTCTCCGGTGTATCCACATTTCGAATGCTTCCAGTCGGTTCATACTACCAACTTTGAGGGTCCATGATTCTACTCCATGCAATAACAGGGACCAAACGTAGCATTTGACTAACCGTTGTCGCAGTTTCAAGTAATTAAAAAATTAATATTATGATTGCGTTTGTTTTTCATTTAAAAGTTTCCCCATTCGTGGATTTACATTAGAAACACATTAAAGAAAATAAGACTTATCGTCTTTGTGCATGTACAACATTTGTGTGGACACTAAACAATATACTAAGTTTTTGCAGTCAAGTCCTCATTTTATTTATTTTTACTTTTGGAGGTTCGTAAGGCTATAAAGGTTGAGAGAAATAATAATTCATATTAAAGAAACTGATAATAACTGTCACATTTCTAACCATTTAATTTGAAACATTACAGCTGTCAATATTGATCGGGGGATTCCCGCTAATTGACAGACTTGACCGCCATTTTGTCTAAACGCGCGCGCGTATTGTGCGTCACATTCAAGATGGCGTCCGATGCATTGTTGGCACGTGTCGAATTCGGTTCAATCACTTGCTTGTCGCGTTCAATATGGTGACGTTATGATTTTCCTATTGCAATATCGAACCGATCAAAGTGCGTATGGACAGATATGGGCATGTTAAATGGTGTCTAGACTTTTAACGGCCTAACGGGAGGGGGAAATATGGCTATCATTAAATTTAATATAGTTGACTTATAAAAAAACATTATGTGAAAGTGCCATTTTGAACATAGGTTATATAAATTTGATGCTACATTTTCTTTAGTTTAGTAACTGTTTATCCAAATATTTGCATTATTTTATTTCTACACACCATTAACAAACTGCTCCGCAACACCAAGTTTTTAATTTTTGAAACAATCAAAAATATATTTAAGAGACAAGCCATTACCAATAGAATCAGATATAAAAGTCAACATGGACTTAAATGAAAGCAGCGGATTGTTGTGTGGAGCAAAATACATAATTAAAGCCACTTCTTGCCCATAGACAATATTTCCGAGGTGGCGCTGCTATAGAGTTGGGGCATAGAGATGAGAGACTCGCAATTGATAAACTATTTCATACAGTTCTAAACCGGTGACAATAAAAAAACGACGAAGCTGCCCCAAAATTCGATGTAGGCCACAGCGATTGCATCTCGTGCATTAAATAGCACAAAAGGCAATTCATTAAAATTAGTACAGTGGGTTAGAGCGTGCTCTAGATTACATACTATAAAGATGAATTTTCATAATTCCACAAGATGTGCGATAAAATGTTAACCTGATATATAAATTACACCATTGCTAAGTACCATAATACGTTGAAAGTAGAGCGTGTATTAGAGTGAACGGTGCTGACACAGAGTGGTTTAATATATCAAAAGGGGTCAAGCAAGAATGTATCATCTCACCTTGGTTGTTTAATATTTATATACATTTGTATGTGAAGGAACTACAGGGATGAATGGGTGGTATACAAATATCGAAAGGGGAACGTGTGTGGATTACTGATGACATGGTAGTGTTCGAGTCTTGATTTGGAGCACCCTTGAGAAGAGTTTGCTTTATAAACGGCGCTATATAAATTGTCCTTTTATATTACTACGGAGTTCCACAAATCTAGAGACGAAACCTTTTTGATATATTATATTAATTTTATTATAAAATACATATTAACCTTTCCCTTCCTGTGCTAAAAAAGTCCGCCCGTTCCGGTGTTGTGTATTCAACACACATCAATACACATGTAAAAATGAGCGATTTAAAATCGGAAAAATAAAAATATTCATAGCCAATCGCTTAAATTAATTAAATTTCAAGTCAAAAGTGATAATAATTGAAATTTAAATGCTGAAAACATGAAAAAAAAAAAAACATCTGCCAACGTTCACAAAACGGGGAAAGTGACCACCTCAAATGAAAGCCGCCGACCTACTGAGCGAGAGAAGCGAGCGAACTGAGATTCTATTTCTTGCGTTTTCATATACCGAAGTAGAGTGAGAGTGAGACGTGAATAGCGTCGCTTCCTCACCCATAGCGCGTTTTTTAGAATGCATATACCTACGTCACACACTGGCGCACGTTTGATTGTATTGGTGAATTTATTCCCGATTTTCACAAAATATCTCTGATGTGGCCGATAAGTGCTAATTATTATTAATATTATTTTTTCATTCAATGCGTAAATGTATTACGGAGGAATACCTAAAATCTGAACCCAGTATTTATTATATTTATAGAGATATTAAAGTGTTTAGAAGCAATGTGTACTAGTTACATATCACAGGGAAGGAAGGGTTACATGTCTACTGCAAAGTTTGATAAGTAAATTGTTTGAGAGATGCGAAGAGAAAGATTTGAGAATGAATGTTGTAAAATTGAAAATAATGGTGATAGAAAAGTGTGAAAGGAAAAATAAATGCGATATGTATGGGTGAATAATTAAATATTGGAACAAGTTGAGGAATTTTGTTATTAAAATAATATTTTCTCAGGTGATGGAAGAGTTATTAGAAATATCGAACAACGAAAAAGAAAAAAAAAAACAACGATAATCACGCAATGTTGCCGGATTTATGTTTCGAATATAAAAAAACAGTGAGAGAAAAACTGTCTCTAAATATGTCCGAAACTGTAGTATATCCATAACCCAGTAAATTATGTGTAAGTATGGGAGAACTCGAGTTATAATTAGTTATACAAGCATAAAGAACTTTAAAAGCTTTTAAAAAGAGAATTTACGTATGGTAGAACTCGAGTAATAATTAGTTCTGTCAACATAAACAACTTTAAAAGCTTTTGAAATAAGAATTTAGGTATGGGAGAACTCGAGTAATAATTAGTTCTACAATCATAAACAGCTTTAAAAGATTTTAAAAAGAGAATTTGGGTACGGGAGAACACTAGTAATAATTAGTTCTACAAGCATAAACAACTTTAAAAGCTTTTAAAAACAGAATTTGGGTACGGTAGAACTCGAGTAATAATTAGTTCTACAAGCATAAACAACTTTAAAAGTTTTTAAACAGAGAATTTAGGTATGGGAGACCTCGAGTAATAATTAGTTCTACAAGTACAAAAGAACTTGAAAAGCTTTTAAAAAAATTATTTAGATACGGTAGAACTTGAGTAATAATTAGTTCTACAAGCATAAACAACTTTAAAAGCTTTTAAAAAGAGAATTTAGGTACGGTAGAACTCGAGTAATAATTCGTTCTACAATCATAAACAACTTTAAAAGCTTTTAAAAAGAGAATTTACGTATGGGAGAACTCGAGTAATAATTAGTTCTATCAGCATAAACAACTTTAAAAGCTTTTGAAATAAGAATTTAGGTATGAGAGAACTCGAGTAATAATTAGTTCTACAAGCATAAACAACTTTAAAAGCTTTTAAAATAAGAATTTAGGTATGAGAGAACTCGAGTAATAATTAATTCTACAAGCATAAACAACTTTAAAAGCTTTTAAAAAGAGAATTTAGGTATGAAAAGGGTAAAATTATTATTATAATTTCTTGAATCTTATGAAATACATTTATTTCACTTTGTGGAGTCACGTTTATAAATTTTTAATAAAATATTTATTTTGCATCCACCACTGTTTTATTTGAGTTCACTACCGGTTTCAAAGTCTTCCGTCTTCCTCGTCAGGTAAAGTTGAACTAAATTATGACTAAAATATATTTTTTCTAACTGTAATAGGTACAGGAGAGAAGGAGGGGAGGGGAGTAGTGGCTAATAAGGGCAGGACAGTAGGTAGGCGACAAAAGGATGGCTTTTGAATGGGAAACAACAAAAGGATGGCTTTTGAATGGGAAACAACAAAAGGATGGCTTTTGAACGGGAAACGTATTTAGCAGAGGACTATTATTAAAATAAATTTGGTTGTTTATAATGTTGAGACTTTATTTAACACTGTTTTTAATCTCCATAATTTATAAATTGTTATTCACTAATTGTTATTAATCTAGATGATTGTTATAATGTGTATTAATTTATGTTTGACCTAGGTCAAAGTTGAACGCATCATAAGGCATAGACAACACGCTCTTTTCCCGCCTCGAGTCAGTTATTGTCTTTGTTTCCGATTCCGAGAAAGCGTATTAAAAAAAAAGATGGCGCGTCGTGCCAACTACGAAATATTTTTATAATAGATGAAAACGTGGCCTAAATACGCATTTATTTGTAGACAACAGGTGACACGCGTTGAGGACAAAAATAAAATCAATATGTTTATAAATATATTGTTAAATATGTGCGCAATAATAGAATAGTGTATGTTTATTGTTTATAGTTAAGGTATTAATACTGTGGAGGTTTATACCGTTATATAAAGTGGAATATACCGCTAGAACTTGTCCAGGAATATGTGTATTTGGGTCAACTTATTTCCTTTGTAGGTGGTATATAAGAGGAAATAGCACGCAGGACAAAACTAGCGTGGAGCTCATTTGGACGCTTGAACAACATCTTCAAAAGTAATCTCCCAATATCCTTGAAGCGAAGGGTCTACAACCAGTGTATTCTCCCAGTACTTACGTATGGCTGCGAGACGTGGACGCTCACAGTAAATACCATACAAAAGCTCCAGGCCGCACAAAGGGGCATGGAGAGATGCATGTTGGGATATATTAAAAGAGACCGTAAACGAAACACCTGGATTCGCAATATAACAAAGGTAGAAGACGTTATAAAGGTGTGCAAAAGAATAAAGTTGCAATGGGCAGGACACGTAGCCAGAATGTAAGACTCCCGATGGGCATTCGAAATAATCCAATGGTACCCAAGAGGCATAAAGAGACCCAGAAGAAGACCGAAGGTATGCTGGGTTAATGAAATCAGGAAGCATGGCAGCATCACATGGCATCAACGAGCAAATAACCGAACTATATGGAATCAACTTGGGGAGACCTTCATCCAGCAGTGGATCGATCGATATAAATTATTGTCGTCGTTGATGGGTCTCGTTGTCGAGGATCCCCTCGCCATTTTAATATCACTTCAATTATAAAGTGAAGGTGTGTCGTGGAGTTTACGTTTCTTTCTCATATTTAAGTGAGTCGTGGCACTCCAGCAAACTCATCGGCCACACAACTGTATTGGATCTAATGGCATATCAAAATGAGACGATCGGAACACAACGGGACTTTTTTTAAGAATAAATTTGACAGAAGTCATATGTATACTTATACCCTTGAATACTAGACGAAAAAAAAATACCTGTGTCTTCAAGGGGAGTAGGACAGCGCGAAGATCGAATCGACCTTCCAGTGCGTTACTACGCGGCCGTGCACCTTATGAGGGTTTTTCAAATTGAGCGTTTTTTTCGGTTTATCGGTCATTGAAGTATAATGTGTGATATTTAAACACAAAAATCAATATCCGCCAAATGTCCACCTCTTGCAGCTCCACAGATGTCCACTCTTTTGTCAAAATTTTCAATGATATTTTGGCATAATTGCAGTTCAAACTCATCAATAACGCGAATAATTTCGTCCTTCAGCTCAGAAATTGATCTGAGGTCATTCTTATAGACCTGGCTTTTCACGTAACTCCAGAGAAAATAGTCCAACGGTGTCTGATCACATGATCTTGGTGGCCAATTAACATCACCGTTTTCGGAGATTACAATACATAAAATAATTCAACGATTTGAACGCGTTGTTGTATTGTATACGACTCAATTTTTATAAATGTAATACATTACACTTCTCAAATGTCACAAGACCCAGGCAAGTTCACCACGCCATCTATGTTTTATCAACATGAATTCAAAGACCATTTACAACATGAATTCCCATGCAGATGCGGGGAAGTACCTAATTTAAAGGCCGTAGTCGCGACCTTCCTATCTTTACACTAAACTTTTACTCGCATATATTTTTAATTTTTATTTTAAATCTGTCAGTGATAGTGGGCTTCTCTTCCTTAGTTAGAACGCTCTTGAGGAGTACCTGTTCTCAAAACAGCGCTGTATAAATTATACTTTTATAATAATTATTATTTACAATTTGCAAGTGATTCGCATTTAGTGGGCGTAAGTCGCATTAGAATATGTCTTCGACTGTTGCAAATTTGAGTGAATTTTCATTTTATTTAACACCTCGTCGCACTCTTTGGAAATATGCCAAAATTTCTTTCTAAACTCTTCTACAAAAAGGAAGAAATAAAAGCTTGGATCAGGAAGTAACAATGTTCCTACTATTAAATTTTCCTGTTTAAAATGATGTCAAAAAATTCCAGTTAACTAATATTTTCCTCAAACATTTGTCACATGTCATTAAATTTTATCTTTTTTTGATTTCGTACTAATTTTACTTGTTCTAGTTAAAATAAGATCCGTTAACACTTACTATACTAGAGAAAATGTAGGATGGTTTCTGTGACATTTGAAATGTCATATCTCAAACTGGGATAGGGTAAAATCGTTTTTTTTTTACAAATCGAATCGTTTTTTTTATAAATCGAAAAATTGTTTTTTTCTCTAAACTGACGTTTTAATTCGTAATTTTTATTATACTGACTTTCTAATGTACCGTGTGATGAAATCATGAAAAAAACATCGGCCGACGTTCACAAAACGTGTGAAGCGACCATCTCAAATGGATGCCCGAAAGCGACAGAAGCGAGCTAACTGAGATTCTATTTCTTGCGTTCCCATATACCGAAGTAGGGTGAGAGTGAGACGTGAATAGCGTTGCTTCCTCACCCATAGCGGTTTTTCGTAATTTTCATTATGCTGTCTTTCTAATGTACCGTGTAATGAAAACATGAAAAAAACATCGGCCGACGTTCACAAAACGTGTGAAGCGACCACCTCAAATGAATGCCCGAAAGCTACTGAAGCGACAGAAGCGAGCTAACTGAGATTCTATTTCTTGCGTTCCCATATACCGAAGAAGGGTGAGAGTGATACGTGAATAGCGTCGCTTCCTCACCCATAGCGGTTTTTCGTAATTTTCATTATGCTGTCTTTCTAATGTACTGTGTGATGAAAACATGAAAAGAACATCGGCTGACGTTCACAAAACGTGTGAAGCGACCATCTCAAATGAATGCCCGAAAGCTACTGAAGCGACAGAAACGAGCTAACTGAGATTCTATTTCTTGCGTTCCCATATACCGAAGTAGGGCGAGAGTGAGACGTGAATAGCGTCGCTTCCTCACCCATAGCGGTTTTTCGTAATTTTCATTAAGCTGTCTTTCTAATGTACCGTGTGATGAAAACATGAAAAAAACATCGGCAAACGTTCACAAAACGTGTGAAGCGACCATCTCAAATGGATGCCCGAAAGCTCTTGAAGCGACAGAAGCGAGCTAACTGAGATTCTATTTCTTGCGTTCCCATATACCGAAGTAGGGCGAGAGTGAGACGTGAAAGCGTCACTTCCTCACCCATACCGGTTTTTTAAAAATTAATATACCTACGTCACACACTGGCACACGTTTGATTGTATTGGTGAATTTATTCCCGATTTTCACAAAATATCTCTGATGTGGCCGATAAGTGCTAATTTTTATTAATATTATTTTTTCATTCAATGCGTAAATGTATTACGGAGGAATACTTAAAATCTGAAGCCAGTATTTATTATATTTATAGAGATATTAAAGTATTTAGAAGCAATGTGTACTAGTTACACATCACAGGGAAGGAAGGGTTAAACCTCCACAATGTTAATGCCTTAACTATAAACAATATATGTCAAAACATATTTATCTAACGTAATATTAAACGCCATCGTTACTGGACCTCGTAGTCGAGGATCGCCATTCCAACGTCAATTCAGTTGGAAAGCGAAGTTGTGCTGTGGAATTTGTGTTTTTTTAAAGTGAGTGAGTCGTTGTATACCAGCAAACTCACCTGCCACACCGATGTACTAGATCCGATGGCAAACCGAAGTGAGACAGATGATTGGAGCACACTGACATGTTTTTTTTTCATTTTTTGTAAGAATAGTTATGACGGAAGATACAGGTATTTTTATACCCACGAATATTATGCGGAAAAAATGTCTATGTCATTCGAAGTGAGAAGCATAGCGTGGGGTTCGAATCGACGTCCTTCCGCACGGAAGTCCAGTATGCTACCACGCAGCCATGCATCTTGAAGTTAAACTTTCTACTGTTTTCGTAGTCCTTGAGGCGGGTTTTCCAGATAGATTATTATAAAAATAGTGTTCTTCGATTTTCAATGTTAACAGAACGCTTCCAAGATTTCATTGGCAATATTTTCTTTTTAGACACGCGCTTAGATTCGGGGATTCCCGCGGCGTTGGTAGTCGCGTCCACAGCATCCACGTGATCTGTTCCTACGTCACAAAGACGAGAGACAGCACTTTGCGAAGTCTGGACGTCTGCCAAAAGGAGTTCTTCGGACGCTGAAATCGTGTCAACGTTTTGGGTATAAAATGTATATTTAGCCGATTTAATTTGAATGCTGAAATCTCAGTATATCAAGAAGGTCATTTATTTACGGCATGTATATCACAAGTTTTTTGACCTTTTTAGTAATAAGTTATAAAAAATAAATAAATTGATTAGCATGCATTTCATACACGTCGTTTTCCTGTTGGGTAGGCAGAAAAGACAGTGCGCCTGACTTACTTATTTCGATACATATATTTCGAATGTTCCCTCACATCAGAGATATTTTGTGAAAATCGGGAATAAATTCACCGATACAATCAAACGTGTGCCAGTGTGTGACGTAGGTATATTCATTCTAAAAAACCGCTATGGGTGAGGAAGCGACGCTATTCACGTCTTACTCCACTTCGGTATATGGGAACGCAAGAAATATAATATCAGTTCGTTCGCTTCAGTAGCTTTCGGGTATCCATTTGAGGTGGTCTCTTCGCCCATTTTGTGAACGTTGGCCGATGGTTTTTTCATGTTGTCAGCAATTAAATTTCACTTATTATCACTTTTGACTTCAAATTTAATAAATTTAAGCGATTGGCTATGAATATTCTTATTTTTCCGATTTTAAATCACTCATTTTTACATGTGTATTGAATACACAGCACCGGAACGCGTGGATTTTTTTAGCACAGGTAGGGAAAGGTTAAACATAAATCATAGACAAACATTTTGAAGATGCTATAGTATGTCTATCTACCATAGGTTAAGAAATTATGGTTGAGTCTACTTTTTCAACTTTCTATAGACTCAAGAGTCTGTTACTGCTGGATTGTCCTCCTGTAATGCTGAGCTCCAGCTATCTCTCCATCGTTTCGGGGGTCTCCCTGGCGGACGCCGTCCATCCGGTACCCCATGCAGAGCTATGTATGAAATTCATTCTCTGTACATGTTGGTACCAGTATCGTCGACGCTGTCGTCCCCATCTATGTGGTTAAGTAACTGTTCAAATCTAACCGTCTTATATCATTATTGGCACAACATTTCGTTGAAGGACTCTCTTTTACAGATATCATCATTCTGTAAATAGGAATTATGTTTTTGCCGTTAACATTTGGCAGAATTTTCGCACCGTATAACAGGAATATGATGCGCTATTCCTGTCGATTCCCGCATCCAGGTACAAGATGCTGGCGCAGCGGCCCACGTCGCTTCCCATTGCTAACAAAACATCTCGCCAATGCCAGACATTTATAATTTATCACACCAAATGTGATTGCAGTGACGTTGTTGCTTCAAGTCTGCTAAAAGCTAAGACCAGTCTAATGTATTTATCTAATTCATCAATTCCCAACGGGAACAAGAACGATTTTTATTTTAAGTGGGCGTTGAGGTGGATTAAAATACCAGGGGGCGTTAAGGCTTTCAAAAGGGTTTATTGTAGTGTTCATTAAATGTTCCAGTAATAAAAACAATCCGAGCCATAATTAAAAAAAAATTATTGCTTTTATGAATATTATAATGAATTAAATTTTTATGAATCATTGAGGTGCACATTGTATGTTATTACACTTTCGTTGTATAACAGTACAACGAAAGTTCTATAAAAGTCAACATGACCACAGCAATCCTCTTACATCATGAAGTACTGGTTGAATGTTAGAAATATACGCCAAATTCACATACTGTCTCTATTGTATAATATCCTTAACTGTCCCGCCGCACCCTCTTATCTCGCGGAAAAATTTCAGCGTCTTTCCAATCATGGATTAGCGCTACGCTCAAACAGAGATTGTTTATTGGCCTTTCCAGTTCACCGCTCCTCTTTCTTTACGTCGTCATTTACTGTCCATGCAGTGAGACTCTGGAATCAGTTACAAACCAATATAAGACTCGCTCCGTCCTTGGCATGCTTTAAGAAGCGACTGAAAAAACTCTTCATTTTTAGTCAGTAAAATAACGTGTTTCATTCCTGATTTTTCTTTTCCTTTCCTCTCCACCATCCCTTCCTTTCCTTTTGATTGATGATATCTCACTTTATATGAAAAATAATGTTCGGGTGATTGTCCGTCTTTGTGGGGTCCGTGGGCATGTGCTCACGTATATGTTTATGGATTTCGTGGGGATGGATACTCATTTGAATGATTTATGCGACCATGTAACTTGCTTCATTTACTTTTGTCTGGTTGGTTGGAAGAGATTGCCGCCTGGCAATAAGCCCGCCAGATTGTATTGCAATAAAAGTGTTAAATAAATAAATAAGTGCTAAAAAAGTCAACATGACCACAGCAATCCTCTTGGACCATGAAGTTCTATAAAAGTCAACAGCGCCACATCAATCCTCTGATCGCTCCCCTGGGGGCTTACGAGGGTATGTTTGACCTACCCTTCCGTTATAAGTACAGACTCCCGAAGCATCAACTGTTACCTGACTAGTCCCCCTACAGTATTAGCTGGGACGACCAAGGTCTGAGTGAATGTGATGGAATGCAAGTAGCCTAAATGAGTGGACATGAACGCGCTAAATAATTAGTTGTAAGAATTGTTATCTAGTTATAAGTTAGTATGTAGGTTTTAACTATTTCTAAGAAATTAAATATTGAGATTATTAAAAATAAAATGACATCCAGGAAGTTAAAACGAAGGTACTCGTAGTTCATAGTTACTATGCGTATCCAGAAAGTAAGTGTACTGAGGCTCTCACGACCGGATGGATTTTATTTTCGACATGTTGGCTACACTTCCGTGTAGCCTGACCCTTCCCCTCCGCAACGAGACCGGTTCGAGGTCAGTACGTTGAGAAGTGTCGACGCGACAACACGTTTCGTGAAAAATGTCAATCCAATCTCCCGCCAAGTGCGAAATACGCGGCGTCATCCGTTATCTCGTTTGGAAGGGAAAACCTCCGGTCGAGGTTTATAATGAGGGGAAAACTGCATATGGTGATAAAGCTATGAATCGTACGAGTGTGTACAAGTGGTGTCGCGAGTTTAAAAACGGTCACGTCACACCTCTTCACCCTCCGCCAAAAAGTTCAAACCCACAATTTCAGCCAAGAAAATCATGGCATCCGTGTTTTGGGACTGTCAAGGCATAATTTTAATTGAATATATGCCTCAAGGGGAGACCATCAACTCTGCAAGATACTGTGAGACCCTAAAAAAATTGCGGAGGGCGATTTAGAACAAGAGGAGAGGCATGCTGACAAAGGGAGTCTGCCTGCTGCACGACAATGCCAGACCACGCACGCCCAACGCCACGAAGGAACTGCTCGCCTCGTTTAAATGGGATGTCCTGAACCATCCCGCGCATTCCTCTGACCTAGCACCTTCAGATTACTATCTCTTTACCTCCCTGAAGCTGCACATGGGTGGAAAAAGGTTTTCAACCGACGAGGAGGTAAAGGAGGAGGTGGAGAAGTGGACGGAGGGGTTGGCGGGAAACTACTTCGAGGAAGGCATCAAAAAGTTGATACCCCGCTTCACCACCTGCATTGAGAGGAATGGCGACTATGTCGAAAAATAGCTTACATATGTACTACGGTAACCACGTAATTTTTTTGTTTAAATAGAAAAAATTGTAACCTACAAAAATTCAGTCCACTTACTTTCTGGATATGCCTCGTATAATACTCGTATATAAATTAGATCAGTTCTAAAGATATATTATAAATTGGTATAAAAGTACAGCTTTTGGGAAATGTTTGTACTATGTACTTCTTTATTAAATAAAAACAAATGTTTATAATTTTTATTAATCACGAATCGTCGATTCTTTTCCATATACTCGTAATCAAACGATGTATATTCCAAAAAAATAAATCAGTTCACTAGTTCTTAAAACAAACATTGTTTCTAGATGGGTGATAGTTCATAAATCTTATTCAGTTTATCAACACGGGCTTTCCAGTGATGTGTATTTTGGTGAACGCCGTAAAAAAATTTGCGCAGTTCGCAAGTGTCGAGAGAGTGTATTTTTATAATCGAAAATAAAAAAACACATGATTGTCTGCTTTCGCAAGAAGCACGTGTCGTTGTTTGGTTCTATTATTTATTTACCAATGGAAAATGCGCACTATTTCGCAAAACAATAATATTATTCGCAAAACAGGACAATTACAAAGTATAACACGTCATTTTAAACCTGTTTTTCATTTATTTTAATTTAATTTTATCCATCGCACAAGGCTCATTGTCTGTTCTGCGACAGTTGACTTACACTAACCAAATACAGTTTTAAAAGATCTAATCAACACTCGTTCGCCTGATATGACAACACTTAGCAAAAAAAAAAAGTGCCTTCTATAGTTCGGAAATTCTAGGATGAGTCCTGTGACAGCTCACAAATTTGCCCCAATACAACTTTATGTAATGTATTTACCTAAATAACTTGCTATTTATTAGAATCAAGGCTTATATTAAAGTTGATAAAATAATTAAAACTACTGAACATCGTTACAAGGTTGTATTGGGGCAAATTTGTGAACTGTCACAGGACTCGTCCTAGAATTTCCAAACTATAGTTTAATTCTTTGTTTTGTTAAAATCTTATTAACTCTTAATTTATTTCTTTACGCTGCAGTGAATTTGTGAGCAGGTTGGTATGACGCATGTCTCCTGACCCTGAGGTTACCGGATCGAATCCTGTTGGAACCCAATTTAAAAAAAAAGGGATTCCAATCGAGTTTTCATTTAGGGCCTCTTGAACATCTTTCTGGTTGGTTGGTAGAGATTGACACATGACAATAAGCTTGCTAGGTTGTACTGTATACAAAGAAAGTGTTATACTCGTACAATACAATCTGGAGTTGTGTTTCTATGTTATTTTATGTATTATAATTTATGTGTGTGGTGTACTCGTCGTCAAACTCGCCCTCTATTGGTGGGGGTGTATCTCGACTGGGGAAATGTTATGAGGCGAGTCCACATCCTTTGATAGTTTCTCTCTTAAATTGATTTTCTTTTATATTTCGTCTTGAATGTAATTTCAAGATATACGAGTATCTACATACTATGTTGCTATAGAAATATTACAACTTTGTTTATTATATTTTTTAATGACAAATTTTAGTGTTGGAAAAGGTGAATCGAGATATTTATGGTAATGTTGAGTTGAATTTAAGAGATGTATTTCTACTAGTTGCAACCCGTGAAATATTCACAGAAGTAAAACAAATTTTACATTTATGAAAATATATATTCATAAATATAGAATTTGTTTATACGAGTATATATCATTTATACATCGTCCCCTTTTACACCGGTTCAAAAATTGTTAGCTAGATATTTAAAAGTCGTTCAGTATCACGGACCCACCGAGATTCAAATTTCGAATTACTTTCGGAGAGAATCCAAGTATTCCTCTCTCGCTCTCTTGTATTCAAAATTCAATTATCGTATTCTTTCTTCGACGACAACCATCGTATGGGTTTTGGCCTATTTATACTATTATTCGATTATGTTAATAGCCCATGTATTTTGTATAGTTAATAATAGCCCATGTATTTTGTTTAGTAATAGCCCATGTATTTTAATATAACGATGAATTTTGGACATTTCATAGTTTACTTTTATTAGTACAAACTTTAAACCAAATATAATATTGTTTATTTATTTTATTGCAAACACAATCTGACGGGCTTATTGCCAGGTGGCAATCTCTTCCAGCCAAGTATACAAAAGTAAATGAAGCAAGTTACAGTGTCGCAAAAAATATTCGAATGATTATTCATATTTATGAAATTTATGGACATATACATATTATAGTAAAAGTTAGAAATTCCCAATCAAAAGGAAACACTTCATTATATTAAACTATCTGGCGGGCTTATTGCCACGTGGCAATTCCTTTCAACCAACCGGACAAAAGTAAATTAAGCAAGTTACATGGTCGCAAAAAATATTCAAATGATTATTCATATTTATGAAATTTATGGACAAATACATATTAAAGTAAAAGTTAGAAATTAGAAATCCCCAATCAAAAGGAAACACTTCATTTCATTAAACAATCTGGCGGGCTTATTGCCACGTGGCACTCTCTTCCAGCCAACCTGATAAAAGTGAATAAAGTAAGTAACATGGTGGCAAAAAATATTTAAATGATTATTCACATTTACAAAATTTACTAATAATATGCGTAGTAAAAGTGAGATATCATCAATCAAAAGAAAAGGAAGGGATGGGGGAGAGGGAAGGAAAATCAGGAATGAAACACGTTATATTCGTCGCAAAACCATTCAAATGACTATCAATCCCCACGAAATCTATGAACACATACGTGAGCATATGCCCATAAACCCTACAAAGACGGACAATCACCCGAACATTCCTTTTCATATAAAGTGAGATATCATCAATCAAAGGAAAAGGAATGGATGGTGGAGGTGAAAGGAAAATCAGGAATGAAACACGTTACATTACTGACTAGAAATTGAAAGTCTTACTGCATACCCCAACAGCGAAACAGCGTGAAGTTATGTGTATATGTATTTTAGCATTTCTACGAAGATTTGTTTAAAAATATTATAAATTGGAAAACATGAGTCGTCTGTTTTTAGAATTTTGATTTTAAGTAAATATTTCATAATGTGGTGCAATAAATATATGTATTTAAAATTAAGTGTATTCGTTTTCCTCATTTAGTGACTAAAATTACCAGAAGAATGATTTCGTTATATTACAGCATCTTTGTTTGTAACAATACGTGAGGTTCATTGCTAGGTGCTAATCTCTTCAGACCAACCAGACAAAAGAAAGTTACATGTTAATATATGTATAGTACTGATTGTACCGTTTTATGATTTCGTTGAATACGTTATAATTCCAGGCGGGTTCATTACTACGTGACACTATCTTACAACCAAATAGAAATATGTTAAAAGTTCGTCGTCACTACTATCCTTTTCTCACTCAGTGTTGCGTCCCTTTGGACAGTTCCTTCTTTGTCATTACGCTCATTAAAAAAATTAAAGAATATTTGAATTTTCTAGTGTAGATCGCGCTGTATGGGGACTGAATTTGTCCCCTATAACAGCGTGGATGATGTTAGGATCGATTTGAACTATCTATTTTCTAATCGCGTTTTCCAGTGCGTATTTAAATTGTTGACTTGTAAATAACTCGAATTGTCAAAAATGCGTCAACATCTGGCAGATGATCCTGAGCAAACATCTCTGAAGCACTATATTTACTTGAGATTCCAAATATGATTCTATATGCATTATTGTACTGTTTTTTTGAGTTTATTTTTTTTAACTTTTGAACGTGTTATTAACCCAAAGTTTGCTTGAGTACAACGCCACACAATATGGCTGAACGTATGACTTCTTTATTTCATCAATACATCTTCCAAAGCGTCTTCTTGTAGATAAAAAACGTCTTTGTCTGTGTATGTTTTCAATTTATTTCTCGCTGGATGACAGAATGTGGCTTATATTTAGTTTTTTTCTTTTGTTTGCGTTTTCTATGCATACACATTTTTTTTCTAAGTCCACATGTGTGGGCTGAAAAACACCTGGTGTCCTTGCGGTCAGACTCGCCCTATATTAGTGGGGTGTATCACGGCTGGAGGATGTTACGAGAGGAGCTTAGACCTTTGAATAGGTTATCTCATAAATGTATTTTCTGCAGTTTGTTTTGAGATATATGCGCGATTTCGGAATAAATTTATAAATGTACACACTATATTGCTGTCAAAGAACCTGTATTTATTTATTTGAGTTCATCTTGTGGATTAAATTTTTTTTACGCCATTAATTTATTTTCTTAATCAACAAGAGTGTTTGCTGAAAAATACCTGGTGTCCTCGCGGCCGGGCTCGCCCTATATTGGTGGGGGATGTTATAAGAGCCCATACCTTTTGATAGCTTCTCTCTTAAATGTATTTTATGCTATTTATTTTGAGATATACGAATATGTGAGTTTGGAATGTATTTAAATATGAACATAATATGTTGTTGTCAATAAACCTATATTTATTTATTTATACTGCCTATATGATTCCACTTATTTTTTCAAGTTCGAAAATGTATCTACTTAGGGCCAGTAATCTCGAAAGATCGAGGCAATGCTGCAGAAATTCGTAGACGACTTTAGTTTCGCAAAGATTCATTTTATAAAAAGTCGAATTTGAAAATAAAAAAAAAATTAACTTACCTTTATTTTTTGAGAGTGGTATCACACAGTCAGAACTTCTTGAATTTCGAATTAATTTCCCGCTCAAAAACAAAAGCGCGCAAAAAACAAAGTAACAGTGTTACCCGACCGAAAAAATAATCAATATTTATGTATATATTGTCTACTGTTGTCAAAAATAATGACGGCCGATGAAAAAAACTTCTATTATTTCCTTATATCTTTTGTATAATGTCCTTTGTTATTACGTATCGCACTTTCCTTGGTTGTATTTTATTTTGGGAACTTTTCGATTGAAGACTTCTGTCTTGTCGAAAACTTTCTGTGAGACTGACCAGGGCAGACGGCGCGCTTTCATTTCTCAGCACAAGGGAGACCGATTTTGGAATAAATCCAAAATGGCAAAACGCCAAAGACGAAGTTCAAATGCCTAGCAAAAACGATAACAATCTTCCTAATTTCAACGCAATCTGGAAACTCGAATAGAAAATGTGGATTGCATTTGTATGCTAAAATGTCAAGTCATCTGGTTAAATAAAATTAGTAGAATTAATTTATTTTTATAGCTTTCATATATGTATGAGGTGCATGGCCGTACGGTAACGCACTGGACTTCCGTGTGGAAGTTTGCCGGTTCGAATCCCACGCTGTGTTACTCCCCTCGAATGTAACAGGTATTTTTTCCACCTAGTATTCGGGGGTCTAAGGATAGTTAGGACTTCGGTTATATCTATTGGTTTCCTAAAACATGGGACCGGGATACAACTCAAATCTAGTTTACCACGTTAAAACACAGGGCCGGGATACGAGTACAACGCAAATATAATTTACCACGTTAAAAGACAGGACCGGGATACAACGCAAATCTAGTTTACCACGTTAAAACACAGGACCGGGACATGATGCAAATCTAGTTTACCACGTAAAAACACAGGATCGGGATACAATGCAAATCTAGTTTACCACGTTAAAACACAGGACCGGGATACAATGCAAATCTAGTTTACCACGTTAAAATACAGCGTCGGAATACAATGCAAATCTAGTTTACCACGTTAAAACACAGGACCGGGATACAATGCAAATCTAGTTTACCACGTTAAAATACAGGATCGAAATACAATGCAAATCTAGTTTACCACGTTAAAACACGGGATCGGAATACAATGCAAATCTAGTTTACCACGTTAAAACACAGGACCGGGATACAATGCAAATCTAGTTTACCACGTTAAAATACAGGATCGGAATACAATGCAAATCTAGTTTATCACGTTAAAACACAGGATCGGAATACAATACAAATCTAGTTTATCACGTAAAAACACCGAACCGGGATACAATGCAAATCTAGTTTACCACGTTAAAACACGGGATCGGAATACAATGCAAATCTAGTTTACCACGTTAAAACACGGGATCGGAATACAATGCAAATCTAGTTTACCACGTTAAAACACGGGATCGGAATACAATGCAAATCTAGTTTACCACGTTAAAACACGGGATCGGAATACAATGCAAATCTAGTTTATCACGTAAAAACACCGAACCGGGATACAATGCAAATCTAGTTTACCATGTAAAAACACGGGACCGGGATACAATGCAAACCTAGTTTATCACGTTAAAACACAGGATCGGAATACAATACAAATCTAGTTTATCACGTAAAAACACCGAACCGGGATACAATGCAAATCTAGTTTACCATGTAAAAACACGAGACCGGGATACAACGCAAATTTATTTATCACGTTAGATCGGGATACATAGTGTTGATAAATAAATGACTCAACTCAATAAATGAACGTACTCTACATTGGATGATAATCGAACGCGAACAGTTTTGTGGCTGATGGCACGAGGTGGAAGCAGGGAGACAATTCTTCATTGTTGAGTGTCGTTTTAGTTCAAGTGAACAAAATCTCACGTGTACAGCAAACACAATGGACAGAGGGTTCTTTCTCTTGAATCGAGACCATCAAACCAAACGGGGTCAGAGATCCTTTGTTTAAACTTTATATCGGACACAATCGAGGACAATAACACCGTTGGCTTGGATCAAGCACCTCGTATTGCCACGGTCATGGGCATCTATAAAGAAAGATCTTCTCGAAGTGCGTGTTACCACGGACAGGCACTATCATGAGGCCATTAGACTCTCTTGTACTCTGTTACTACTCTTGTCGTTGCTGGGCCTCGTAGTAAAGGATCCCCTCGTCATTCCAACGTCAATTCATTTGGAAATCGACGCTTTGCCATGAAGCTTTTTGTTTCTTTTTAAGTAACTGAGCTGTTGCACACCAGCAAACTCACTGATCACACCACTGCACTAGATACGATGGCACACCAACATGAGACGATCGGAGCACACCAGCATGGTTTTCTTCTTCTTTTTTTTTTGGAAGAATAGACATGATCGAAATCATAGGTATCCCTACACCCCCGAATACTAGGAGAAAATATACCTGTGTCATTCGAGGGGAGTAGCACGAATCGATGACCTTCCACACGGAAAGTCAGTGCGTTACCGCGCGGCTATGCACCTTACATACTTTTCTAGGGGTCTGAGACTTGGGTTTCCTATAGAAGGCACCTTCGAAGTCTTGAAATGTTCTACCAGCGTTACCTTCGTCAAATTATTGGATCCACTGGAGTGATCATGTCACAAATGTATCGGTCCTGCAACGCTCCAACTATAAACCTGTAGAGGATGTCGTTGTAAAGGCGAAATTGTGGTGAATTGGACATATGATACGCATGGGTGATCATAGGCTTCAAAAACGCGTCTTAAACTGTGAAGTGGTGGGCAAGCGAAGGGCTGGTGGGCAGAAAAAAGCGCTATAAGGATAGTCTACCATACAAGAGTCGCTGTGCTTTGTGCGGAGCACCTGAGGACTGGAAGCAAGTGGTTCAGGACCGTGGAGGATGGAGAAGCATTTGTTCTCAGGCTGATGGCGTATCTACGGATAGACGTGATGGATCCAGATGTCTGTGATATACTCGTATGTGTGAGGGAGTATCCATCTAGGCATTTCTCTCACAGAAGGTCACAGAATCGACGTAGAAAAACAGCTTAAGATCGCCGTTGGAGTGGTAAGGGAATCCTCGACTATGAGGTCCTGCAAAGACGACCACTGTGTATTTCTGCTTCCCCCTAGCTCCATCTTGTTGCGGATTTCTTTTTTCTTTCCCTTCCCAGTACTCCTGGGACAGTTCTTTATTTGCTAGTAAGGTAAGTTTTCTCCGGGTTTCTCAACAAATATGTTTTTATGAACATATGCAGTCGCGGGGAAGTATCTAATCTAATGGCCGCAGCCATTTCCTTCCTATCCTTACACTCAATTTATGTATATATTTATTTTGTAATATTTTAAATCTGTCAATAATTGTGGCTTCAAATCCATTAAGATTTTTCAAAATTATATTTCGACTTTTAAAAATATATTTAGACTTTAAATATTATACTAAGAATTTTCAATATTATATTTATACTTTAAATATTACATTTAGACTTTTATAATCATTATTTAGATTTTTAATGTTATATTTACACTTGTAAGATTATATTTACACATTATTCGTGGACTTTAAATATTATACTTCGACTTACCATAAAATAATACGTTTAAACTTTTGATATAATATTTAAACTTTTATTATTACATTTTGTTTTTTAATATTATGTTTAGAATTTTATTATATTAAGACTTTAAATATTACACTTAGATATTTAAAATTCTATAGAGACTTTCAGTATTATATTTTGACTTCTAATTTTATATTAAGTCTTTCAATATTACATTTAGACTTAATATTATATTTAGACTTTCTTTGTATTATATTTAGACTTAATATTATATTTAGACTTTCTATATTATATTTTGACTTAATATAATATTTAGACCTTCTATATTATATTTAGACTTAATATCATATTTAGACTTTTTATATTCTATTTAGACTTAATATCATATTTAAACCTTCTGTATTATATTTCGACTTAATACCATATTTAGACCTTCTATATTATATTTAGAATTAATATTATATTTAGACTTTCTATATTATATTTATATTTAATATTATATTTAGACTTCCTATATTATATTTAGACTTAATATTATATTTAGACTTTCTATATTATATTTATAGTTAATATTATATTTAGACTTCCTATATTATATTTAGACTTAATAAAATATTTAGACTTTCTATATTATATTTAGAATTTCTAAATTATATTTAGACTTAATATCATATTTAGACCTTCTATAGTATATTTAGACTTAATATCATATTTAGACCTTCTATATTATATTTAGACTTAATAGCATATTTAGACTTTCTATATTATATTTAGACTTAATATCATATTTAGACCTTCTATATTATATTTAGACTTAATATTATATTAAGACTTTCAATATACATTTAGGCTTAATATCATATTTAGACTTTCTATATTATATTTAGACTTAATATCATATTCAGACCTTCTATATTATATTTAGACTTAATATCATATTTAGACCTTCAATATTATATTTAGACTTAATAACATATTTAGATCTTCTATATTATATTTAGACTTTCTATATTATATTTGGACTTAATATTATATTTAAACTTTCTATTAGACTTTTAATATTAAATTTAGGCTTTTATATAATTTGTTGTTAACTTTTATTAATTTGTTCGTTTAATATGCATTTTATTTCATGAAACTAGTACAAACCTGTACAATTGTTCAATGAAATAAAAATAATATGATTCATTTATGAAACAATTGTTAAAATAAAAATAACAATTGTTCCATAAATGAATCATGTGAAAGTTTTGTATTAGTTTTTTTTTATTATTTAAGTAAAATAAATTAAAATAAGAATAGTTTATTTATTTATTTTATTTAACATTTAATCCAGGTTTAACTCAATTACATGAAATAACTCAATTGTCTAAAATATTTATTTTTATCTGTAATCGGTATATGAGTGGAGGGGAGGGGAGTAGTGGCTAATAAGGGCAGGAGAATAGGTAGGCAACAAAAGGATGGCTTTTGAACGGGAAACATATTTAGTAGAGGACTATTATTGATATTAACTTTGTTGTTTTTAGTTCATCTTCACCTGACGACGAAAACGGAGGTCTCTGAAACCGGTAGGGAACTCAAAATTGTGGTGAGTACGAAATAAATAATAAGGGTTTTATTTATTTTATTAAAAAAAACTATAAACGTGACAAGAAAGTGAAACAAAAGTATTTATTAAGTTGTGAGTTTTTCATTACTAAATATAATTGCAAAAATTATATCAACGACATCAAAACGTTTTATTTTATTTAAAAATACATTTTTAATACAAACATTTGCCAAATGCTATACCTACCTATGTATAATATATATATGGTGTTCCAATAAGAGCGCCGGAAAGGAAGTTGTGTTGATGGAATATCGAACTGATAGCCCCGATGCTCTTTAGACCCTTCTGTTTAATGGTATTCAGATGGGCTTTCCACGTCAGTCACTGGTCGAGGTGCAAGCCAAGGTATTTGACCACATCCCACCACTTGACAAGGCAACCACCGATGAATAAGGGCATCGATGCCACTCTTTCCTTCCCAATTTTAATTTACTGGTTATTTCGTCTGCTATTTAAAAGCATAGCCCCACCGATGATTGCTCCAACACCAATTAATCCTCCATAAAGCATCCAATTTCCACCATCATTGGAGCTCGTCGTTTGAAGATCTCTCCTTATTGGAGGATCATTATTGGAGCTCGTCGTTTGAAGATATCTCCTTATTGGAGGATCATTATCAGAGCTCGTCGTTTGAAGATCTCTCCTTATTGGAGGATCATTATTGGAGCTCGTCGTTTGAAGATATCTCCTTATTGGAGGATCATTATTAGAGCTCGTCGTTTGAATATATCTCCTTATTTGAGGAACATTATTGGAGCTCGCCGTTTGAAATTCTCTCAATATTGGAATATCATTATTGGAGCTCGTCGTTTGAAATTCTCTCAATATTGGACGATGAAAGATAATCTCTTCAACGTCATCATCCGGATCTTCAAGTCTTTTTATAATGCTTCTTAGTTTATTCTCACAATCCTTAAGTTGGTTGACATCTATTTCCACTTCATTGAGCATATTGTATCCTGGGTGCCATGCATCTGGTATATTTCTATCGACTATCCTCTCATAGAAATATTGGACCATATGCTTCAAAAGTGTTGTTAGACTTTGTCGCCAAAATGAACATCCCTCTTGTTTGTTCACCGTTATAAACATCATTTTGATCATATAACTCGATATGTATGACAATTCATAACTGTCGCGTATTAATTTTATCTAAAAAAAAAAAAGGTTTATATATCGGACGTATGCGTCACCATTTAATATGTGTAAATTCTTGTATGTGTTCTATTTGATATTTGTTCATATTGATATGTAAATCTTGTTATATTTGGTATTTCCTTGATGTTTGATGTAAATTTGTTCAACTTTGTATAACATATTCATGTTTGTTTGGTTCCGCGCGGTATCGTGGCCGCAGTGGAAATGTAGACTTATGGACGGGCGTCGTGACTAGATCGCTGACCGGTCGGTTTAAGCATTGCGCAAAACTCCCGAAAATTGTTGCATTTCGCGAGGTGTGAGCGCTTGCTATGACCGACTGACCGTTCATAAGAGGGGTCCATTTCAATTTTAATTACATTACTACCTACACTCTAATCTACTGTGTTTTACTTTGAGACCTGCTACAACCTGCCATAAGAGGAATATCTTCACCATCGCTACCTTATCATCGATCTACTTCTTTGCGAATTGACCACTGAATTCTCCGAGCATTGCGCAGCCACCATCGCACCTATTTACAGTTCTTTGTACCGTGGTCCGGTACAGTTTAATAAATACAAAATAGTAATAAGAAGAAAATTTATATAGTGCCGTTTAGACAACAGACTCTCCTCATGGTGATTTAGTACCCACTATTACTGAGAGGTTAAAAATAAATGCATTGTAATTTGTTTTATCAAGCAATGTTTATTCCACTTTTTGTAACGGTGTAACCCTACCGGTTTCAAGGTTTTCACCTCATCATCAGGGGAGCACAAACAAGACTTGTTTAAACCTCCACAATGTTAATGCCTTAACTACATATAAACAATATACAAAATAAATGTGTGTGAGCGTTTAAATGTGTGTGTGTGTGTGTGTGTGTATTAAACTCCCATCTATCTAACTTAATGTGTCCTTAGATCTAAGTCGAACTGCCATCTGACTTTCTTAAATCTAACCTAATTGAACTCCCATCTGACTTAAGAGGGTATTTTAGTCTAGAAATTTGAAAAAATCGTTATTTTTGCATATTCTTAAAGTTTAGACCTTTAAGAATATGTTCTCAAAAGGAAATTTAAAAATTCTCAATGCTTACGAAGTTATACGAGTAGCTATAAATGAGGCAGCAATTACACCGCACCGGAATGTCAAATGAATTTCACTTTGGTGTGGCCAAGCATGAAGTCACCTAGTATATGAGTCACGTAAAACCTAGCTTAGCACCTAACGAAGCACTTTGGTGTGGCCTCGGCCTAAATGATTCAAAAAGAGAAAAAAAAATCTTACATATCTCATTGTAATCTTCATGTGTTCATTGTTGAACAGATCATCATCTTCATTGATTGGATAAGACGCCCTCCAAATGTATTCAGACACATTCAAACCTCTTGACTTTCCCGAATAGTAATTTCTGTGAACAAGAGCGAAACAGCTATCTTCGTTTTTTACAACGAGTGCAGGAATAACCTTGATAATAAACGTCTTTCCATTCTTCTCGACAGAGAAATGAAATGCTGGAGGGTCTTTTTTAAGTAATCCAATGGTTGCACCACTATATCCACGTATTGCATTTAATACTCTACTCAAAACGCTCTCGACCCATGAAAAGTATTTCTCTTGACTCAAACAATTTCGATTCGTCCATTTGTCCAACGTGTCTGATGGCTGATGATTTCGTTTCAAGATGACTTCGCCATCGTTTTGTTCCAGTTCGACATAATTAGTTATATTAAGGTAGAGGTATAGATTCAGTTTACAAGTTTTCAAAACACTGCCATGTGTCGCATCATGAATACTTCCAGAATAGTGTTCCTGGAACAATAAAATTTGAGGAATGTTACGTAACTTCTAAACATATTACAATATAAATCTGATTAATGAAAAAAATAGTGCAGTCTTCATGGAATATAGAGCACCTCGCAATCAGAACGGTGGGTTGGATCTATCAAGATCGAGTGTATGTAGCACTGCTCAGGTGTTGATCTGCCTGCTGGTGTGTGCTCGCTGTAGTGCTGTGTGCATGCACACATTAGAGCAATACACGCGCAGGCATCATCCATCCACAGGATGGACTGACAATCTTACTCTATAGCGAAGGATTGCCTGTATGTATGTAGCACTGCTCAGGTGTTGATCTGCCTGCTGGTGTGTGCTCGCTGTAGTGCTGTGTGCATGCACACAATAGAGCAATACACGCACAGGCATCATCCATCCACAGGATGGACTGACAATCTTACTCTATAGCGAGGGATTGCCTGTATGTATGTAGCACTGCTCAGGTGTTGATCTGCCTGCTGGTGTGTGCTCGCTGTAGTGCTGTGTGCATGCACACATTAGAGCAATACACGCGCAGGCATCATCCATCCACAGGATGGACTGACAATCTTACTCTATAGCGAAGGATTGCCTGTATGTATGTAGCACTGCTCAGGTGTTGATCTGCCTGCTGGTTGGTGTATGCTTGCTGTAGTGCTGTGTGCATGCACACAATAGAGCAATACACGCACAGGCGTCATCCATCCACAGGATGGACTGACAATCTTACTCTATAGCGAGGGATTGTCTCTATGTATACAGGCACTGGCATCAACCAGCTTCAGGGCAAACAATAGTCGACTAAGATCGCAAGAGAACAATCCACTAAGATCACAATATCATATATTGTCAAGAAATTAAAGATAAGTTATTACCTTTCTATGTAAGGATATTGCTGGTTCTATTTCTTGAAGTTTTGCGTTCAACTTGCTGTAAACTGTCTGAAATGTTTGCACATACTCTGCGTAGGAATTTGAGAATGACAAATTGTATTTAGAGTTGATGCTTTTCAAATCCTCGTCCCAATATGTCCTCGATGTCATTATGATAATATTGTCTGTAAAAAATAAGAAAATATTTTACAGTAATAAGGACAAGACAACAATTAATCCAGTAACTATAATATTAGGTCCTTACATATGAAATTGGCGTTTTGCCGTACTGGCAACTTTGATCTCAAATATCTTCTCTTTGGTTAGAAATTCCAAATTCAAATTTATACAGCTATTTACTCAATTATTTGTGTTTCGAAAATTATAATTCATTTGTTTTTTCCTCAATTGTTTTTTTTCTTTGCGTCACTCAGTTTACAAAATGGAAAACTTGAAATATCGCGTTATTTACGAGTACGAGTTCCACCGTGGCACCAGTGCTGCAGAAACGGCTCGAAGGATTAATGATGTGTATGGCGACGGTGCCGCAAAAGAAAACACAGTGCGTTTTTGGTTCCAACGTTTTCGTTCTGGAAATTTCGACCTGCAGAACAAGCCCCGTAGACGGCCGGAGACCAAAGTTGATAATGAAGAATTGAAGGCTATTGTGGAAGCGGATTCATCGCAAACCACGTCCGAGTTAGCTGCAGGCTGCGGTGTTAGTGATAAAACTGTTTTAATCCACTTGAAGCAAATTGGGAAGGTGAAAAAGCTTCAAAGGTGGGTATCTCACGAATTGAGTGAAGCAAATCAACAAACGCGCGTTGACTGCTGCGTTGCATTACTCAACCGGCACAATAATGAAGGGATTTTGAATCGAATCATTACCTGTGATGAAAAGTGGATCCTGTATGATAATCGGAAGCGCTCATCGCAATGGCTGAACCCTGCCGAACCAGCCGAACCATGCCCCAAGCGAAAATTGACTCCAAAAAAGTTACTTGTGAGCGTTTGGTGGACTAGTGCTGGTGTCGTTCCCTACAGCTTTCTTAAATCTGGCCAGACGATTACGGCATATGTCTATTGTCAGCAACTGCAAACCATGATGGAAAAGCTAGCTGCTAAACAACCGAGGCTGGTTAATCGCTCTAGGCCACTGCTGCTTCATGATAACGCTAGACCACACACTGCACAACAGACGGCTACCAAATTAGAAGAGCTTCAATTGGAATGTCTAAGACATCCACCGTACTCTCCGGACCTTGCCCCGACAGATTACTATTTTTTTCGAAATTTGGATAACTTCTTGCAAGGGAAAAAATTCAACTCCGATGGGGCAGTCCAAACCGACTTCAAAGATTTTATTGATTCCCGTCCGAATGGTTTTTTTAGTAAAGGGATCGATGAACTACCTATGAGATGGCAAAAGTGCATAGATAGCAATGGTACATACTTTGATTAAATAAATATATTATATTAAAAAAAAATCAACTTTATGTTCCTCCCAAACAAAACGCCAATTTCATATGTAAGGACCTAATATATTGCAATAAATTCACGGGAGCAAGCAATCATCAATAACTGGGAGCAAGCAATCATCAGGTTGAGTTAAATTGAGTAGATCTGTTTATTTAATTACTAACTGAAAAGCCCTTCCAAGGATGTGAGGAAACAATAACTAATTACTTGATAATTGTTACACCTACTTTTACTGTATCCCATCATGCCATATCCTTTACGGGGTAGGCAGAGAGGTTGAACTGCAATATACATTCATATTCCCAGATAATTTTTCAAAATCTTCCATTTCAATCGTACAGTATATTGTTTATAGTTAAGGCATTAACTTTGTGGAGATTTAAAGACATTGTAATTTATTTTTATCAACCACTGTTTATTGCATTTTTTGTAACGGTATAACCCTACCGGTTTCAAGTCTTTCACCTCATCTTCAGGGGAGCACAAACAAGACTAAATTATGTTCGAACTGGTACCGACATACACGCTTCAACGGTTGATGACTGAGGGGTAAGGAAGGCATGGGACGATTTCGGCCAGGAGCGGAGAGATTTTTGGAGTGTATGTGTTTACCAGATGTTCGGCCCGATGTACTGACTTAGAAATTTCTAGAGCCTCTAATCTGTCCAATTTATTTCCGTTACTACTGATATGTAAGAATTTGGCATCATCGATAGAAAAAGTATGGTTTTCACGGTGACAATGATTAGCCATTTCAGAATAAATTAGAGGATATGTTAATGCAGATTTGTGTTCACGAAATCTCTATTCAAAAGATCTTCCTGTCTTTCCTATATAGAAATTATCACAGTCAGCACATAAAAGTGTATACACACCACTGTTGTTAAGTATTACATTTTTGGTTTTCCCATTAATTAAGAGTTTCCGGAGATTAAAATTAGTGTAAAAGGCTGGCTTTATGTGACTTTGAATATTTTTGGTTATTTCGTATGATATGTTTTGTATAAATAGGACTTTGCTCCATTTATAGGTATGCTTATAGGTGTCGTTAAATATATAATCTTTTATAAGTTTCTTTTTTGTTTTGTTTTTTAAAAGTGAATCAACGAGGCTTCCAGGGTATTTGTAGCAATTTGTAGCAATTAGCTTATTTGTAGCAATTTTTTTTATGGTTATTAATTCCTTTTTAAAATTGTTGTCGGTTTATGGGACACTCTCAGTCAGTCAGTTCGACTCATATTTTGTACAATATTTTTACGAGCAGATAAAACAAACTAAACACTTTTCAAATATTTTGTTAAACTAAATTTAAAGCAATAATTTTGACATTCAACACTTTATATTCCTTATAGCTGATTTCTTCCTCGCGTACAAATGTCTTGGATTTAAATTATGGTTAATAATTCTTGATGTTTTAAAAAACATTACCTAACGTTGAAAAGGTGCGAAAAAGTCAAGCAGTGAATTAGAGCGTGGTTGTTGTTACAATAAGAGTTTGAATACTTGAGCTTGCGGGAGGAGTAAACTGTAGTGTAATGTTTGTTTGAATTCTTAAATGTAATGTGTTTATATTAATATTTGGGGGAGATTGTGAGATGGGCTATTGATGAAATACATGATTGTACCATGTGATTCAACCGTTTGTGTAACAACTTATTAAATTAATGAGAATTTATGTCAGATGTATTAAACAATTCATCAACAATTGGTAAAAATGCACTAACTCATTTTTTCTTGTTTAAATTTCTTCATTAAGAAACAAGCCTAGTTTACTGTGGATACGATAAACGAAAGGCAATAAACCCAGATCCATATAAATTAAGAGTATCCTTTTTAAATTGTCTGCTTTTTTTATTATATTTCATATACTAACATAGATACGAGTATTTACTCGTACATATAATTACTTGTAATGTAAATAAATAAATAAAACGCTCAATCAGTCAGATGTCAGTTCGACTTAGATCTAAGGATACATTAAGTTAGATAGATGGGAGTTCAATACACACACACACACACATTTAAACGCTCACACACATTTATTTTGTATATTGTTTATATGTAGTTAAGGCATTAACATTGTGGAGGTTTAAACAAGTCTTGTTTGTGCTCCCCTGAAGATGAGGTGTGCACCTTGAAACCGGTAGGGTTATACCATTACAAAATAGTGGAATAAACAGTGTTTGATAAAATAAATCACAATCGTACAGTGTTTGTTCAGTACATTGCCAATTATGAGTCTATTACTTTCCTCAGCCTCTCGGCATCTCCCGTTTTGATTTTGCCTTCTTTGTTGGTGATCCATTATTTTCAATCCTCATCAAGAAGATTGTTTTTGTTTAATATTTATATTTATTTTTCTGTTTTTCTTCGCTTTGCCACAACACGTTCTTCTCTCAATATGGGTCTTATAGGGATTTCAAAACGTTTTATTTTTGTATAATATTTAAAAGTTAACGGTAGCACCGAATGACACGAACTTCACGCATTCAATGCGTCAATAAAAATTGAGGCTTTTGCCGCATTTTATCGCTTTAAAACATCATCAAATTGTGTAATAGCAGTCAAAGGAAAAGGGAGGGATGATGGAGAGTAAAGAAAAATCAGGAATGAAACACGTTATATTACTGACTAGAAGTTAAGAGTTTTTTCAGTCACTTTTTAAAGCAAAGCCAAGGACGGAGCGAGTTTAACATTTGTTTGTAACTGGTTCCAGAACCGCAACTTCACGAACTTCACGCATTCAATGCATCAATTAAATCAAGGGATTTTAGCACTTAAAAACATTATGTAATTGTAAGAGTTTAGCACTTTAAAACATTATGTAATTGTAAGATTTTAACACTTTAAAACATTATGTATCTAATTGTAAGATTTCAGCACTTTGAAACAATATGTAATTGTAAGAGTTTAGCACTTTAAAACATTATGTAATTGTAAGATTTTAGCACTTTAAAACATTATGTAATTGTAAGATTTTAGCACTTTAAAACATTATGTATCTAATTGTAAGATTTCAGGACTTTGAAAGAATATGTAATTGTAAGATTTTAGCACTTTAAAACATTATGTAATTGTAAGATTTTAACACTTTAAAACATTATGTATCTAATTGTAAGATATCAGCACTTTGAAACAATATGTAATTGTAAGATTTTAGCACTTTAAAACATTATGTAATTGTAAGATTTTAACACTTTAAAACATTATGTATCTAATTGTAAGATTTCAGCACTTTGAAACAATATGTAATTGTAAGAGTTTAGCACTTTAAAACATTATGTAATTGTAAGATTTTAGCACTTGAAAACATTGCGTAATTGTAAGTTTTTACACTTAATAATTAATTACCTTTGTATTGAGTGCATATAACGAGTATATATTATATTGTTACGAGTATTCTCGAAAAAAGCTAAATATTTTAAATTTATTGAAGTGAAACTTCTACGAGTATAGGCGCAGTAGAGCAAATTGGCTTGAACGTCACAAAAAGTGAAACGCTTCCCCTTCTCCGACTTTAATGGTAATATTTCAAATGATCTTTAATATTTATTTATATTAATATAAATAAATAATAAATATTAAATATATATCATAAAATTATTAATAATATAAATAAATAATTTAATAATTTGATAAATGAACGATAAATAAATAAATGTATTTATTTATTAAATATAAAATAAAATATAAAATATTATATTATAATAATAAATGTTTATATTTATTTTAAATTAATTAATTAAATAATATTTAATTTAATTAAAAATAATAAATTTATAATAATTAATTAATTATTATTAATAAATATAATATAATTAATTTATAATTAATATTTATTAATAAGTATTATAATTATTAATAATATTATAAATATTAATTTATATAAATAATTATTGTAATATTAATTATTATTAAAAATAATTAATGAATTAATTATAATATTAATATTAATTAATATTATAATATTATAATTATAAATTAATATTAATATTGATTATTATTAATATTTTTTTAATTTTATTTATTTATTATTACACATTACAAGAAATATACATAATTTACGAAAAACCAACAGGTTATTTAATTTGGACACACAATTTTAATGGATCTGGGTTTGTTGCCTTTCATTTGTCGTGTCCCCAGTAAACTAGGCTTTTGCCTGTATCTCACTGAGGATTAATTAATTATTAATAATTATAATTATTAATTAATAATTATCAGTAAATTTTTAATTAATATAATAATTAATAAATCATAATAATTCATGAATAATAAATAACTATCAATTATTTTTAATTAATTAATTTTAATAAATAAATTATATTCATTTACATTAATTAATTAATATAACCATTTCATAATCCTAAAAAAAATCGTTAACAAATGGAAAAAGAGCAATGCATAAAATCAACTTTTCCTTGGAGCTAAGAAGTTTCACTTCTACCACGCGAGAGTCTCACGCATTTGTTTTTTTTCATCTGTTTTGTAAAAAAATTATTTAGTTTTAAAAAATAAACTACCTTATTTTATATCGCAAGTACTTTGCCTTCCAATTGACGACATATTTTACTTCGACAGCGTGTGTTTCAAAATTGTAATACTCTCGTTACACATTAGCTTCTGCATATAATATATTGTAGCAAGTTAAAATGTGTCTACCTACCCCGACAGGGAAATGACGTGATGGTTAGTATGTATGTGTAATTTATGAAACGAAGAAGAAATCGGCTTTAAAGTTCTACTTCTGTCCGAAGAGACATCTGTCAGATAAATATTCGTAATGTATACGATGGAGATATCCGATTAAGGGACTTGAATACAAAGATATAAATTTGGAATTAATCCGTTAGCGATACGTGAGCCAATGTAGATAAATATGTTAACATTTTTGACTATTATTTATCAGTTGACATACAATTTCCTGTAGTTGTGATACGAACGATGTAGTATTTATTTATTTAACACTTTTATTGCAAATATAATCTGGCGGGATTATTGCCAGGCGACAATCTCTTCCAACCAACCAGACAAAAGTAAATTAATCAAGTTACATGGTCGCATAGATCATTCAAATGACTATCCATCCCCACGAAATCCATAAACATATACGTGAGCACATGCCCACGGACCCCACAAAGACGGACAATCATCCAAACATTATTTTTCATATAAAGTGAGATATCACCAATCAAAAGAAAAGGAAGGGATGGTGGAGAGGAAAGGAAAAGAAAAATCAGGAATGAAACACGTTATTTTACTAACTAAAAATGAAGAGTTTTTTCAGTCGCTTCTTAAAGCGTGCCAAAGACGGAGCGAGTCTTATATTGGTTTGTAACTGATTCCAGAGTCTCACTGCGTGGACAGTAAAGGACGGCGTAAAAAAAAGAGGAGCGGTGAACTGGAAAGGCCAATAGACAATCTCTGTTTGAGCGTAGCGCTAATCCATGATTAGAAAGACGTTTAAAATTTTCGGAGAGATAAGAGGGGGTGGCGGGACAGTTAAGGATATTATACAATAGATACAGTATGTGAATTTGGCGTCTATTTCTAACATTCAACCAGTTCGATATCTTCTGGTATGAAGTTATATGATCGTACTTTCGTAGATTGAAAATAAATCTTAGGCAAACATTTTGAAAATGCTGTAATTTGTCCAGCTGTTCCTCTATAATATCCAAATAACAGACGTCCGCATTGTCCAGAATCAATGTATATATGCAAATGAGATGCGGACAACTAATGGAATTGTTAATGAATACCATAATAACTTCCTTGAAAGCCCTTATCTCCCATTAAACTGTTATTACAGAAATATTTAATCGATACCACAATTACTTTCTTAAAGGACCTAACGCCCCATAAAGTCCAAGATTTTTTATTGCAGGAATACTTAAAAAACACAATTAATTCCTTTAAAGCCCTAACGCCTCTTACACCTAAGATGTTTTTCATTACACGAATATTTAATAAATATGTACATACCACAATAACCTTCTTGGTGGAGCTATCTTAACGCCCCATAAAAATCGGGATTTTTTTGCTATTATATTTAATGAATCTCACAATAACCTTCTTAAAGCACTTAACGCCCCCATAAAAACAATAAATACCAATATGACTTCTGTGCAAGTCTTACCGTTCCATAAAAGTTGTGAAATTTTTATTATAATAAATACCACAATGACTTCTGTGCAAGTCTCCTCGCTTCATAGAAACTGTGAGATTTTTATTACAATAAATACCAATATGACTTCTATGCAAGTCTCACCGCTCCATAAAAGTTGTGAGATTTTTATTACAATAAATACCACAATTACTTTTGTGCAAGTCTCCTCGCTTCATAGAAACTGTGAAATTTTTATTACAATAAATACCAATATGACTTCAATGCAAGTCTCACCGCTCCATAAAAGTTGTGAGATTTTTATTACAATAAATACCACAATTACTTTTGTGCAAGTCTCCTCGCTTCATAGAAACTGTGAAATTTTTATTACAATAAATACCAATATGACTTCAATGCAAGTCTCACCGCTCCATAAAAGTTGTGAGATTTTTATTACAATAAATACCACAATTACTTTTGTGCAAGTCTCACCGCTTCATAGAAACTTGATTTGTATAAACGTTTTAAATAAATAAAAACAATCAAAATTGTACCTTTATATTCCACTGACCTTATTAAGTAACGAAATATTGTCAAATAGACCTCAGTTTACACATAGAATCTCGATATGAACTCAATGCACTATTGAACGAATAAGAACGGATTATAAGGCAACCGTTCTCAACTATATAGTGTCGGAAATAGTAGATAAAATTAATCTTACCTCAGTATATACGGTTTTTTAAATATATAAATAAACGCAGTAAATCTGTTTCTGTGCGCGAAAAACAAATTTGATAAATGAATGTAGTGAAATCAAAGGTTATGGTGATAACATTTGTATAAAGAAGTGTGGTAAAAAGTGTCTGTCGTCTATGGGTTAACTCAGAGCAAGAAACTGGAGCAGGTTGATGAGTTCTGTTATCTGGGCAGTATGTATGGGTTAACTCAGATAACTTAATTTGGCTGGAAACTCTCACGGCTACGAAACTAGAAGCAGAGATACTCTTTTACTTATCCCAAACCATAACCTAACACTGTTCAGGGGATCCTTCTCATACTCAGCCAGCAAATGCTGGAATGAGTTGCCCCAGGCCTTGAAGAAGCGGGTGAATAGTTATACCTTCACAGATGCTCTAAATTGTTATCTTCTGGGTGGTTAGTGGGTTTCTTAGTGGTTAATGGGTCTCTTATTTGTTTTTTTTTCATTCTTATATTACTGCTTAACTGTTTCAATGTATTGTGACATTCCATTTTGCAGGCTTGTAATCAAATAAAATAATATATGTAACGTAAAAGCAAACACAATATCTTGTAGAGCAGAAAAATTTCTTTCGAATGACGTATAACCTTTACCATTTTGTTTTACTTTTGGTGCTCATTTTTAAAATGGAAAAAAATGGACACAACTTATGTTAACACCTAATATATTTCTTGTCATGTGTAAAATTAATCTTCTTCTCCCTGGCTCCATCCCAACTCACTGTCTGCTCTTCTGTCCCGGACTACGTCCCCCAGGCCGCGCCTCTGCATCAGGTTATCTTTTTGCACCACCCATTAATTTTTTGTTCTTCCTCTGGTTGTTATTCGAGGAAGATCCATGGAGATTGCCTGGTTCACAATGTGATCGGGTGCTCTGCGTCCAACGTGCCCATACCATCTCAATCGCCTCTCCTCCATCTTGCTGTTGATGTCTGTAACACCTAGGCTTCCATGAATGCGTGAGCTTTTTATTTTGTTTCTTAGGGACACACCAGCTGACCATCTTAGCATGCGCATTTTAGCAGTTTCTAGTTGCCTAGAGTAAGAGTAATACACCGTCCAGCATTCGGAGACATAGATGAGTGCGGGTCTGACAATCGTTTGGTATAAACTTTTCCTTTTAACTTTACTGGCATTTTCGGATCACATAGAACTCCCGAGATTAATGTTGTGGAGATGCGTTTATAAAGGAGATTAATGTTGTGGAGATGCGTTTATAAAGGAGATTAATGTTGTGGAGATGCGTTTATAAAGGAGATTAATACTGTGGAGATGCGTTTATAAAGGAGATTAATGTTGTGGAGATGCGTTTATAAAGGAGATTAATGTTGTGGAGATGCGTTTATAAAGGAGATTAATGTTGTGGAGATGCGTTTATAAAGGAGATTAATGTTATGGAGATGCGTTTATAAAGGAGATTAATGTTGTGGAGATGCGTTTATAAAGGAGATTAATGTTGTGGAGATGCGTTTATAAAGGAGATTAATGTTGTGGAGATGCGTTTATAAAGGAGATTAATGTTGTGGAGATGCGTTTATAAAGGAGATTAATGTTGTGGAGATGCGTTTATAAAGGAACATTTGTGAAGTGTCAATGTTTGGAAGAAGGCGGAATGAAGACATTAGAAATGAATGCACAGATGAAATTGATATTTTAAGAAGATGAAGAAATAAGCTTTACGATGGTTTGGACATTTGGACAATGAATTATGAAATAATGACTGAGTGAGTATACAAGTCAAAAGTGGAAGGTGTGCGGGGAATAGGTAGATCGAGGAAAACGTGTCTGGAACAAATGGACAGATTTTAACACTTGCCACCCTGTGATGGATAGTGAGTGACCAGGACTTATATTTTATTTGATTATTCAACGTTTTAATACATAATATTGTAAAATTATTTTTATAGCTAATTACAAAAAATAACCTAGCAGATTTTGCATAACTTTAATTTAAAACGTACATTTTTCACTGGACGCCTAGCGTCCAGCACCGTGGCTGGCAGAATTTTTTAGCACAGTAAGGCAAGTGTTAAATAAGGAGAGTGAGAAGTATAAATAGTAAAATATTGTGTATGACAAGATGTATGGAAGTGGAGGAGGCGAAAATTGTGTGATTAGATAGAAAAGTTTGGAGATTGGTCCTTTCTGCCTACCCCGCAGGGGACACGGCGTGATGATATTCTTCTTATTCTATATTTCTTAAATTTATTCTTTAATCTAGATATGCGGGGGTTTGGGATGGAAGCCCCCTGATGCCCTTGCGGTCGGGCTCGCCCTACATTGGTGGGGTGTATCTCGGCCGGGGGAATGTTTGTGGGATGAGCCCGGACCTTTTAATGTCTTCTCTCTTGAATGTATTTTTTTCTGTCATCTATTTATTTTCTGTGTTTTTTTATATTCTTGTTCTACGTGTTCAAGGGTGTGGGACTGAAAAACATCTGGTGTCCCCGTGGCTGGGCTCGCCCTATATTGGTGGGGTGTATCTTGGCCGAGAGGATGTTATTAGATGAGCCCAGACCTTTTGATAGCTTCTGTATTTAATGTATTCTCTGCAATTTATGTGTTCTTGAAGTGTATTTAAATATATTATGTACATACTATGTTGCTGTCAATAAATCTATATTTATTATGTGTGTATATATATTCTCCGAAAAGTAGTTTTATATTTCTCAGATAGATGTCATTAGAACAAAACTTCCAACGCTAACTTCATTCTAAACGTGCAGAATGTATATTATTATGACATGTAGTTCAGTTCACTTACGTTATTATGGAGGACAAAATAAATCTCCATCTAGTGTACTGAAAATATAGAAAAGAGCCAAATAAATGGTGTAGAAATGCGTTAGTTAAGAATAATACATGGGGTGACAATGTGTGGTTTGGGCATTTGAAATGAATGAATAATGACTAAAGATTAACAAAACATCTATACAGGTCAAATGTGAGTGGAAGGCGTGGTAGAAGATGACTTAGGAAAGTATGGTGGGATCAAGTGATTGATGTTTTACAGGGAGAAACATTAGAAGTGAAATAAATCATAGGACCTGTATGAGAAGATATATGGATGTGGAAGAAAGGAAATGTGTGTGTGTCGAGATAGGAAAGTCTGGCGCTCTTTTCTTTCTACCTGACCCAGCATGGAAACAGTGTTATGGTATGCATGTATGTAATGTTATTTTAAACATAGTAGATTTCACTATCGCGCCTGTTATCTTAAATTCGCGAATGTTGAACCTAGCGACCTGACGATAATAGCATAAGTACTTCAATAAGGGGATTCTCAGAAATACTAAAAATATTGCATTCCCACGTTTTAAAAAAATAAAGGGGTTTTTTGTATTTTGATATAATTGAAAAAAATCCAGCATAAATTCATTAGACATATAGAATTAATTTCATTGGACATATTGTGCTGATTTTATTAGACAGATAGTACTAATTTCATTAGATATATAGTACTAATTTCATTAGACATATACTCATACTACTATGTTATAATACTAATTTCATTGGATATATAGTACTAATTTCATTAGACATATACTCATACTACTATGTTATAATACTAATTTCATTGGATATATAGTATTAATTTCATTAGACATATACTCATACTACTATGTTATAATACTAATTTCATTGGATATATAGTACTAATTTCATTAGACATATACTCGTAGTACTATGTTATAATACTAATTTCATTGGATACATAGTACTAATTTAATTAGACATATACTCGTAGTACTATGTTATAATACTAATTTCATTAGATATATAGTACTAATTTCATTAGACATATACTCGTAGTACTATGTTATAATACTAATTTCATTGGATATATAGTACTAATTTCATTAGACATATACTCGTAGTACTATGTTATAATACTAATTTCATTGGATACATAGTACTTATTTCATTAGACATATACTCGTAGTACTATGTTATAATACTAATTTCATTGGATACATAGTACTAATTTCATTAGACATATACTCGTAGTACTATGTTATAATACTAATTTCATTGGATACATAGTACTAATTTCATTAGACATATACTCGTAGTACTATGTTATAATACTAATTTCATTGGATACATAGTACTAATTTCATTAGACATATACTCATACTACTATGTTATAATACTAATTTCATTGGATATATAGTACTAATTTCATTAGACATATACTCGTAGTACTATGTTATAATACTAATTTCATTGGATATATAGTACTAATTTCATTAGACATATAATACTAATTTCATTAGACATAAACTACAAATTTTATTAGACATAAGGTATTAATTTCATTAGACATATGTATAGTACTAAGTTCATTAGACATATATGGTATTACTTATTTCATTAGACATATAGTACTAATTTCACTAGATATATAATACTTATTTCATTAGACGTAAAGTTGTAATTTCATCAGACAAATTGTACTAATTTCATTAGACATATAGTACTAATTTTATTAGACATAAATTATTAATTTCATTAGACATGTAATACTTATTTCAACAGACATATAGTACTAATTTCATTAGATATATAGTACTAATTTCATTCGACACACTTGTATAGTAATGATTTCAACAGACATATAGTACTAGTTTCATAAGACATACGAATATAGTACTAATTTCATTCGACACACACGTATAGTAGTGATTTCAACAGACATATAGTACTAATTTAATTAGACATATAGTACTAATTTCAATCGACACACTCGTACAGTAATGATTTCAACAGACATATAGTACTAATTTCAGTAGACATATAGTACTAATTTCATTAGACACACTCGTATAGTAGTAATTTCAATAGACATGTAGTACTAATTTCATTAGACATGTAGTACTAATTTCATTAGACATGTAGTACTAATTTCATTAGACATATAGTACTAATTTCAATCGACACACTCGTATAGTAGTGATTTCAACAGACATATAGTACTAATTTCATTAGACATATAGTACTTATTTCATTAGACACACTCGTATAGTAGTAATTTCAATATACATATAGTACTATTTTCATTAGACATGTAGTACTAATTTCATTAGACATGTAATACTAATTTCATTAGACACACTCGTATAGTAGTAATTTCAATATATGAGTACATATAGTACTTATTTCATTAGACATATAGTACTAATTTCATTAGACATATAGTACTAATTTCATTTCACATATTATTCAAATTTTAGTCTCGGCATCCCAATTGACATGTATTTAATTATAATTACTAAGATGACTGTCCACAATAGTATTTCGGTGCCAACTTTGATGTATGGGAGTGAAACGTGTAGTGAAAAGATACGTGTATTGATTCGAGGATCCCCTCACCATTCCAAAGTCAATTCAATTGGAAAGCGAAGCTGTCCACAGGATTTTTTTTTTCAAAGTGAGTGAGTCGCTGCACACCAGCAAATTCACCAGCCAAACCGCTAAACTGGATCCGATGCTCACCGAAGTGAGACGATCGGAGTACACCGATATGTTTTCCCTCCTCGTTTTGAAACAATAGATATGACCGAAGTCATAGGTATGTGAAAAAAAATGTATATTAGGCAGAAAGAATCCCTGTGTCATTCGAGCGGATTAGCACTATGCGGGGTTCGAACCGACGACCATCCGCACGGAAGTTCAGTGCATTACTACGTGGTCATGCACCTCAATTGAGAAGAATACACGGAGTGACAATGTATAATAGAATACGGAATGAAAGGATGAATGTGAACTTAAGGCTGATGTGTTAAGTAAAATGCATTAAAGTATAATACATTGAGATGATGTGGACATGTGGAACGAATTAAAGAAGAAAAACCAACAACACAGATATACAGTGCAGATGTGGGCGGAAGGCGTACGAACAGACGTGTTGGTTAATTTACGAGATGGCGGAGGTTTTAATGACAGCTGTGTATAAAAGGGAGCCGTTGTGGAACCCATCGAGCAAATTATAGAAAAATGTACCTGTAATAAAATCACTTTGGAATGAAGTTGTGCAGGAAGTAAATAAAGATAAGGTAAGTTGTAATGAAATTTGTTAGTTTTGAGAGTGACATCGTTTGTTGACTCAACCGCTCCCAAATGTCAAATGAATTTATGCGTAGCACTTTGGTGTGGCCAGGCATGTAATCACCTAGTATATGAGTCACGTAAAACCTAGCTTAGCACCTAACGAAGCACTTTGGTGTGGCCTCGGCCTAAGTGATTCATATGATATTGGTTTTATATAATTCTGAGAGAATGAGTCTCACTCAACAGTTATATATGACTTTGTCATGTTTTAGGTTATCTGATTATTCATTTGGAATATATTTGTTTAAGATAATTCCTTATCTGTATTAAGATAATTTCTATTTATATATTATTGCGTAGTACGAAGCATATCCAGAAAGTAAATGTACTGAATTTTTGTAGGTTACAATTTTTTTTATTTAAACAAAAAAATTACGTGGTTACCGTAGTACATATGTAAGCTGTTTTTAGACATAGTCGCCATTCCTCTCAATGCAGGTGGTGAAGCGGGGTATCAACTTTTTGATGCCTTCCTCGAACTAGTTTCCCGCCAACCCCTCCGTCCACTTCTCCACCTTTACCTTTACCTCCTCGTCGGTTGAAAACCTTTTTCCACCCATGTGCAGCTTCAGGGAGGTAAAGAGATAGTAATCTGAAGGTGCTAGGTCAGGAGAATGCGCGGGATGGTTCATTTCGGAATTTCGGAAATCAATTTTTTTTCTGAATATTTCTTTTTATATACCTGAAATAGTTCGTATGTCTATGTTGTAGCCCTTAATTCAATGATATTGATCGTTATTTACTTTATGAATACAAACATGCACGCATGGTGTGTGAAAATTGTTATAAGAATGTTTTCTAAAATGTTCAGCGTGAGCCTGGTCAGGAATAACTTTCTAATCATATTTTGATTACTCCCTTTTGTTTTTGTTAAGACGTTTTTCTATATAATCACAAGTGAATTTGAATTTTACATTCTAAATAATGTTTGAGAATTGCTAGCATACATAGTGTTCCCTAATGTTAATTTATTGCTTGTATTTTCGTCACATGAACACCTACCTTAAGAAGATGTGACAGTTAATTCCACATACTTTTTATTGTGCTAAATCTTTTTTACAAACGTATTGTCGATATTAAATGACTGAAAAAAATTGTGATGTTACTGAATTACATTAGTTGTGTTGATAAGCTGCCAACAGAAGACTGAGAATGTTGTAAACTAGTTATCTTCTATTTTAAGAAAAACAATATGAGAAAATTTAAAATGTTGTTATTGAAAAGTGCAAAGGAGTGTACAGATGTTATATAATCGTGTTTGAGTGAAGAATTCTGTTTGATAAGCTTTCCCTTAAGCGTAAGCAGAAATTTTAATCTCACAGATGAGTTGCGCCCGAACGTGTTAGGATTTGTATTGCGCCCGACGGAAGGTTAAGTGTTATATTTGTTAATCTCTGGCAAGTCAATAATCAGTTATATGTAATTTTAAGAAAAAAATAGTAGAAATTGATCTAGTTATTTTTTACAAGTTACGTTCGGCCTGACGGATTTCACCATATCATTTATACGGCAGAGAAAAGGTTTAAAAAAATATTTTTCTTAACCGCGTCACAGATAAATTGCTGAAATTGAAAGACATATTCTTCTTCCTAGTGTCATAGCAGGCCCCGTCCAAAGTTAACTATCACCTGAGAGTAGACATCTTTGTCCCCGGCAGCCCGAAAAAGATCCCCGACGCTCCTTATACCAGTCCAATCCCGTATACTACCTTGATCAAAAAGTTTTAGGACTTTATTCATAAAATCGAAAATACAAGTGTATTAATCAAAATCGATATGGTCCCCTTCAAAGTACTCCCCATCGACTGCAACGCACTTACGCCAGCGCTTGATCCAATCCTCGAAACACCGCTGGTACTCAATTTTCGGTATGTTCATCAGAGCCGTCTTCGATTTTTTCATAACATCCTCTCGGGCGCTGTAACGCGTTCCGCGAAGCGTGTTTTAAGTCGGTTGAACAGGAAAAAGTCGCAGGGAGCCAGATCAGGTGAATTCGAAGGCTGCTGGATAATAATTGTGTTGTTTTTAAATATTGAGAAAAAAAAATTAATTTAAAAATTTGAAATATTGAGAAAAAAAATTTAATTTCGGAAATCAAAAATACTTACGTAATCGGGCGCAACTCATCCAGCAGATTAAAACGGTCCGTCACGGAGACCAACGGCGCGCTGGAGAAACAACAAAGATACCCTTGTGTGAGGGGTAAGGAGTTAGGAAGCTACTATAAGTCTCACCTCTTTGTTGGTAAACCTCGCCCATTGGCACAAAAAAAAACTAGGTACCTCATCTCACAGATTAGATGCGCCCCGCCCAAAGGTAAAAACAGTTTTTATTGATAAAAAAAGAAAAATGTATTATTAAACATTTTCTCTGCCGTAAAAAATATGGTGAAATCCGTCAGACCGAACATAACTTTAAAAAAATAACTTATCAATTTCCATTTTTTTTTAAATTACATAGATCTAATTATTGACTTACCAGAAATTAACAAATATAACATTTAAAACAGTTTTTATTAATAAAAATCTAAATTTAAAATTCGACATTTAATCAGGGTTGTCACACACTCATATTTACTCTACACCAATATACAATATTCAAAAAAAAAAAACTACACAGCAAGATACAATGAAGAAATATGTACGAGTATCTAGTTTTTGTTCACTATTTTATATAAAGTAGTCCGATTTAGATATAAAATAAAGAAAAAAATCGAAAAAAATTAATTCAACAGAAAATACTTGAAGGTGATTGGTTCAAGAGTTAGAGCGCCCTCGAGGAGACTCTGCTCTCTAAACAACGTTATATAAATTGCCCTTTTATTATCAATCGGCTTTCTAGAGAGAAAAAAAAACATATACGAGTGTCGTATTTCCATTACTTAATTTTTTAAACCACATTTGACACACACGATCATTCACTGCATCGTGGCCATACACTGGACATAATTTTTTTCCAGTTTTTGACGCATTTTCCCTTTTGCATTAGTAAAAAAGTTTCAATCACCGAAATAACAACTACTCTCCTTAAACGATACAGAAACTTTTTCCGCCTAGTGTTTGATGGCATAAGGATACCTATGACTTCAGTCATATCTATTCTTAAAAAAAAAACTTATATTTTATATGTGACACGCGTTTATAATGGGTAACGGTGTGAATGATAAATAATAGAAGGCTGTGCATAACGAGATGTATGAATGTGGAGGAAGCGAATGTTGTTTGCTTGAATAGAGATCTGTTCTCTCTGCCTATCCCGAGAGGGACACGGCGTAATGATTTGTATGGATATATTGTATGTCAACTCAACATTCTTTAGTGACCCAATCCAAGTCACTCAATTTCAGTATGATATTAACTGGCTAGTAACCTTTACAGAAAGGGTATTGCGGATAATCCCGGCTGCGAGTGTGACCTGGATGATTAAACTATAGACTATGTATTTTTCGGTTGTCCTTTGCGAGACAGGTTTGATTTACTAAAAGCCATGTCTTTGCCGCGTCCAATGAATGTTGCGTTTCTTCTTTCTTCTTTGTGGAACTTTTCCACTAATACGAGGGTCATCCAGAAACTAAGGTTACAAGGGCTCCTGAGGCCGGGGGAAATTTTTTGTTTCCAAGTTGGCGCACTTGGCGTGTAGGGGGGATCCTAACGGTCAGTTTATTTGGTCCCGCGTGTTTGTCGGCCATTTTATTCAGTCACAGTAAATTCTTCCGATGGAAAGGTCGTCGCGGGCTCCCGCCACCTCTCGTTCGCGCGAGACCCGCGCGGTCATCCGTTTTGACTTTGCAGAACAATACCACCGCGAGCATCCATCGGAAGCTCGTGTAATTTTATGGTAGTGATGTGATGAGTCGACAACATGTCACGAAGTGGGTAAGGTTGTTCAGAGAAGGCCATGCTGATACTCATGACGAGGCAAGGCAGGGATTTCTGACGAATTTGTGCAAAAGATTGAAGAACAAGTGCGAAATGACCGTCGTGTGACGCTTGACAACCTTCACGAAGAATTTCCTGACATTTCTCGAAGTCTCCTTGGTGATATTGTGTCGGAAAAACTTGGCTACAAGAAGTTGTGTGCGAGATGGGCGCCCAGAATGCTCACACCGGAGCACCGTCAAAATCACGAGACCGCCGCGCGTGAATTTTTGGATCGTTTTGCACAGGAGGGAGAAGCTTTTCTGAACTCTATCGTGACGGGGGATGAGACGTGGGTGTGTCCAACGATCAGGAGGTCGAGGAAAGTTGTGAAGAAGTGACTGAAAGAGCTGACGGCGGAGGTCTATGACACTGGTATACAAAAGCTGGTGCCCGGACTACAGAAATGTCTCGATCTCGACGGCGATTACGTTGAAAAATAGTTGAATATATTTGTAAAGTATCCTGTGAATTTCAATTAAATACAAGCATTTTTCGATCCTACATAAATGTTGTAACCTTACTTTCTAGATGGCCTTTGTAGATCGATTGCTCAATTTTAGAAGCTTATATCAGTTGAAACTTTAAATTATCTAGAATTGTCATTCATTTTTTTAAATGAATTTCATTATATTGACTAATGTTATTGTATAATGACATTAATATGTGACACAAATACTCCTAGTTTGGGTGGATTGCATATTATGAATAAATAAAAAAACAAAATATGACATGTTGTTTATAGTTAAGGCATTAACATTGTGGAGGTTTAAAGACATTGTAATTTATTTTTATCAAACACTATTTATTCCACTTTTTTATGACGGTATAACCCTAAACAAAACAAAAAAGAAACTTATAAAAGATTATATGAGGCATATCCAGAAAGTAAGTGTACTGAATTTTTGTAGGTTACAATTTTTTTTATTTAAACAAAAAAATTACGTGGTTACCGTAGTACATATGTAAGCTATTTTTCGACATAGTCGCCATTCCTCTCAATGCAGGTGGTGAAGCGGGGTATCAACTTTTTGATGCCTTCCTCCAAGTAGTTTCCCGCCAACCCCTCCGTTCACTTCTCCACCTCCTCCTTTACCTCCTTGTTGGTTGAAAACCTTTTTTAACCCATGTGCAGCTTCAGGGAGGTAAAGAGATAGTGCTAGGTCAGGGGAATGCGCGGGATGGTTCAGGACATCCCATTTAAACGAAGCGAGCAGTTCCTTCGTGGCGTTGGCCGTGTGTGGTCTGGCATTGTCGTGCAGCAGGCAGACTCCCTTTGTCAGCATGCCTCTCCTCTTGATCTGAATCGCCCTCCGCAATTTTTTTAGGGTCTCACAGTATCTTGCAGAGTTGATGGTCTCCCCTTGAGGCATATATTCAATTAAAATTATGCCTTGACAGTCCCAAAACACGTATGCCATGATTTTCTTGGTTGAAATTGTGGTTTTGAACTTTTTGGCGGAGGGTGAAGAGGTGTGACGCCACTGTTGAGACTACCTTTTGGTTTCAGGCGTGTAGTGTGCATCCCAAGTTTCATCTCCAGTAACGATGGAGCGGAGAAATTCATCTCCATGGAGTTTGCAGCGCCTCAAAAACTCTTGCCCGGCATTATTTATTTCGCACTTGGCGGGAGATTGGATTGACGTTTTTCATGAAACGTGTTGTCGCGTCGACACTTCTCAACGTGCTGACCTCAAACCGGTCTCGTTGTGGAGGGGAAGGGTCAGGCTACACGGAAGTGTAGCCAACATGTCGAAAATAAAATCCATCCGGTCGTGAGAGCCTCAGTACACTTACTTTCTGGATACACCTCGTATATTTAACGACACCTATAAGCATACCTATAAATGGAGCAAAGTCCTATTTATAAAAAATATATCAAATGAAATAACCAAAAATATTCCAAGTCACATAAAGCCAGCTTTTTACACTAACTTTAATCTCCGGAAACTCTTATTTAATGGGAAAGGCAAAAATGGAATACTTAGCAACAGTGGTGTGTATACACTTTTATGTGCTGACTGTGATCATTTCTATATAGGAAAGACAGGAAGATCCTTTGAAAAGAGATTTCGTGAACACAAATCCGCCTTAACAAATCCTCTAATTTATTCTGAAATGGCTAACCATTGTCACCGTGAGAATCATACTTTTTCTATCGATGATGCCAAATTCTTACATATTAGTGGCAACGGAAATAAATTGGACAGAGTAGAGGCCCTAGAAATTTCTAAGTCAGTATACCGATCGGAACATCTGTTGAACAGTTATTTACCCAAAATCTCCCCGCTCTTGGCCGAAATTATCCCTAGCTTTCCTCACCCCCCAGCCTCCAACCGTTGAAGCGTCTATATCGGTACCAGTTCGAACAGCATTTAGTCTTGTTTGCGCTCCCCTGAAGATGAGGTGAAAGCCATGAAACCGGTAGGGTTATACCGTCATAAAAAAGTGGAATAAACAGTGTTTGATAAAAATAAATTAAAATATGACATGTATTATATATAGTTCGGAAATTCTAGGATGAGTCCTGTGACAGCTCACAAATTAGTCCAAATACAACCTTATATAATGTATTTACCTAAATAACTTGCTATTTATTAGAGGCTTATATTAAAGTTGATGAAATAATTAAAATTACTGAACATCGTTACAAGGTTGTATTGGGACAAATTGTGACCTGTCACAGGACTTATCTTAGAATTTCCGAACTATAATAGTGAAAATTAATAATTAAAAGTCTTAAATTCAGTATTTATAAAAATATTTATTATTTTAAAAACTTACAAAAAAATTTAAAATATTACCACTGGCATTCTTTGATTTATGAAGTTTCGATTAGTACAATTTATAATTTGGACCTGAACATTAGTAAATTACTAGTAATTATATTTATTGGAGTTCTTTACAACCGTTGTAGAACGGATACCTTTTGTAAGTAGATGGAATACAACCTACAGGAGGTAAATAAAATACAACCTTAAACAGAAGAAGTTGATGATGAAGACTTGGATACTACAGAATATGATTGAAGCCTTCAAGAACCTTGACTTATATTTTTATGAATGCGATTCCAATGGAGAGCATAAGTACAGTACCCGGCGGTAAGTAATACACATCGGGCTTAACCTTTCCTTCCCTGTGTTGGGTATCTTCTACACGTTGCTTCTAATAACCATCAATATCTCTATAAATATTATAAATACAAGGTTAAGATTTTATTTATTCCTCCATAATATATTTACGCATTGATTTAAAAAATAATATTAATAATAATCAGAATTTATCGACTACATCGTAGGTGTTTTGTAAAGATCGAAAACAAATTCGCATTTAAACGCGGCGAGTGCCTCGTCTTGACGATAGGTGAATAGTATGCGGGAAGCGCGACACTATATTCGCATCTCACTCTTGCATACTAGACTGAATTGCGAGGAGCTGAATTTTCTCAACGTCGCAAGCAAAGGCGTATGCGCCTGGGTATGCGACTGACGTTCCGCGCCACTAGTTGCCTCTAGGCTTGCAAATAGGTTAGACGTACGCCCGTTCCGTGAGCGTTATTTAATGTTTTCAGATGGGTTTTTAATGTTTTCAGCAAACAAATCTCAATTATTATAACTTTTAACTTCAATTATAATTAATTAAGGGGATTATCTATGAATGTTCTTATTTTTCCAATTTAAAATCGCTAATTTTTTATTGCGTACTCACTACCCAACACCGTAACACGCGTATTATTTTTATCACCGTAAGGGAAGGGTTAAGAAAGAGAGCGTCGGCCATAATCGGCTAACTTCGGCTTTGTAGAGCGTCGTCTCTGTCATTCATACACGTGTTCCGTCGCGAGACTGTTAGCGTGTGATAGAGACGACGCTCTACAAAACCAAAGTTACTCGTATCCTATTATGGCTGACAGTCTCTTAAGCCCGATGTGTATTACTTAACGCCGGGTACTTGAATATATGTTATTATTTCTTTTGCAATAGTGTGAGTAACAGTGCGTTTACAAACACTTGACACTTAATTTTTTTAATGAAGTGAAAAGAAAAAAAATATGAAAATAATATTTTATATTCAAACATTGAAATGAATACACACGTTTTGTAAAGTAAAAATGCTGTCAGCTTAAATTGTAACGCACATAAAAATAAAATGAAAGTAAGTTTATTTAACGTATTAATTGTTTAGGCATTGCAGATTCTAGGAAACATTAAATAACAATAATGGAATTTTTCAACATTAAAAATAAATATAAGTATTATAAAGTAAAAATGTTCGTCAGCTTTAATTAGATTATAGCACATAAAAATACAATTATTATTGTATGTAAGATTATTTGACATCATCATCATCATTGTCAACCAGGGTCGATCCACTGCTGGATGAAGGTCTCCCCAAGCTGACTCCAAATAGTTCGGTTTTTTGCTCGTTGATGCCATGTGATGCTGCCATGCTTCCTGATTTCATCTATCCAGCGTACCTTCGATCTTCTTCTGGGCCTCTATATGCCTCTTGGGTATCATTGGATTATTTCGGATGTCCATCGAGAGTCTGACATTCTGGCTACGTGTCCGGCCCATTGCCATTTCATTCTTTTGCACACCTTTATAACGTCTTCTACATTTTTGTTATATTTCGAATCCAGGTGTTTCGTTTAACATAATGTATCATAATTACATAATTACAATGCCAAATAATAAAGTTTTAAAATAATAGTGGATGGAGTGATACTAAATTATAGGAAACTTTAAGTTATAACAAAGTACATTTTAAGCTTTCGAAATTTTTGAATTATATTATACATTACATTAAACAAAAATGGCACTAATAGATTGCAGCACCTTTTCGACCGATCCCTAATTATTATCAATCATTACCAAAATTTAAAACAATCTCCTTTGCTTGGTCCGAAAGCGGTTTTCCCTTTCCTAATTTCGACATGGTAATGTTTTTCTAATCACCGAGTATTTTAACAACAATACAAACGTGCGCTCTGCGCGAACCGATCGTGTGGCATTCTAAAACCAATATTACTACACAAGTTGTGTAATACAGAGATTGTTACTCACACTATTGCCAAATTACTCTTCAAGCAGAATGATCTATATATAGGGCGTTCATAGATTTACAATATGCTTTAGAACTATTTATCAAGAAAATAAACATATGGCCTTATTAAACTTTCTCTCGATAAGTTAACTATAACGAAAGCACCTGATAGTTATTCTAAGACAGATCCTTAACTTTACGCATATTATTTCTCAGTAACCATTATACTATACACATATATTATAGTTCGGAAAATATAGGATGAGTCCTGTGACAGCTCACAAATTGGCCCCAATACAACCTTGTAACGATGTTCAGTTATTTAAATTATTTTATCAACTTTAATATAAGCCTCGATTCTAATAAATAGCAAGTTATTGAGGTAAATACATTACATAAGGTTGTTGTATGGGGGCAAATTTGTGAGCTGTCACAGGACTCATCCTAGAATTTCCGAACTACAGATAGTTTTAAAAAAATGCCGATTTTAATATTATATCAATTCAAACGTTCATTGTTAGGAAATGTTTGATAATTTTCTTGTTTGACAGTTAAAAATCTGCTATATTTATTGTGTCAGGCTTTTAATTTGCCTTACTTTAATCCTTCAGGAATGCGATTTAAAAAAGAAAAATGAAGTGTATCTTTTTAAAAAGAATAAAGCTTTGGGTGTGATGAATTTGAAACAGCACACAATGTTAACCAAACATGAGGTGAAGGGATTATTGTTGAACAGACATTGCGACGTTGGTTTGAAACGTTTGAGAATTGAGACGTGAGTCTTAAAGATGAAGAGGATAGAGGACATCCTGCTGCTGGTGGAAACGACGAATTAAAAGCTTTATTGGATAAAACACGCAACGGGTACAATGTGTTACGAAACATTACCTCATCCGCCTTACTCACCCGATGTATCGCAAACCGATTTTCACCTTTTCAAACACCTTGATGACTATTTGCGGCAGAAAAATTAAATACCAGAGAAACAGCAGAAAAAAGTATTTGAATAATTTTTTTATTCTTGTCCACATATGTTAAGTTTTTTTTTCGTGTGTTTAACCCTTTCCTTACGGTGCTAAAATTGAAACGCGCGCTCCGGTGTTGGGTAGTGAGTACGCGATAAAAAATTAGCGATTTTAAATCGGAAAAATAAGAACGTTCATAGATAATCCCCTTAATTAATTATAATTGAAGTTAAAAATTATAATAATTGAGATTTATTTGCTGAAAACATTAAAAAACCATCTGGCAACGCTCACGGAACGGGCGTAGGTCTAATCTATTTGCAAGTCCAGAAGCTACTGCGGCGCGGAGCGGTACCCCGGCGTGGCTTACGCTTGCGACGATTGAGACAATTGAGCTCCTCGCAATTCAGTGGAGTATGCAAGAGTGAGATGCGAATATAGTGTCGCGCTTCCCGCATACTCTTCACCTATCGTCAAGACGAGGCACTCGCAGCGTTTAAATGCGAATTTGTTTTCGATCTTTACAAAACACCAACGATGTAGTAGATAAATTCTGATTATTATTAATATTATTTTTTAAATCAATGCGTAAATATATTATGGAGGAATACCTAAAATCTTAACATTGTATTTATAATATTTATAGAGATATTGATGGTTATTAGAAGCAACGTGTAGAAGATACTCAACACAGGGAAGGAAAGGTTAAATAAAGTTGTTGAAAAAAATGCGTAGACTCAAATGTGTTTAGTTTGAATCCATAAATTTTATTTACTTTTAAGTATTGTATTGTATTACACTTTCGTTATTACCTGGAGTGTTTACTGCTATGTGGCAATCTCTTCCAGCAAACCACAAAGATGTTTAAGTGGCATTAAGCGAAAACCAGACAGGATGTTTTTTTTAATCTGGGTTCCAGCGGGATTTTAATCCGCAACCTCTAGGTTGGGAGACACACGTCTTACCAACTAGGCCACGGAAGTCATGGGATGTAAAGTAATGTTTAATTGCAATTTTTATATTTTTTTATACATGACAAGAAATATACATAATTTTCGAAAAAACAACAAGTAATTTAATTCGGACACACAATTTTAATGGCTCTGGGTTTGTTGCCTTTTATTTGTCGTGTCCCCGGTAAACTAGGCTTTTGCCTGTATCTCACTGAGGACAATTGAAGGGTTAAAATTGGCCATTATTTTAGGAAAAACTAACAGTTTTGTGTTTATATTTTACATTCAAATCATATCGATGTGTCCATTGGAAAATAAATATATTTTAAAACTCACCTTACAATAATGTTTTATATTCTTCAACTTTCGTGTAAACATTTCCAGGAATCAATTATGTACGAAAGCCGAAGATTGCCTGTGTGTACAGGTATCCCTCGATTGATGCGGTATCGATTAGTGCGATTTATAATTTTGGCCCCACATTTCAATAAACGGTGAAAAATTCTATTTAATACGGTTCTCCCGAAATATAAAAGCAACGTGGATATACTACAGAGAGTAATGAAGATCAAATAAGCAATGTTGCAGCTTATGGGGGTATTTCAGTCTAAAAATTTGAAAAACAATGTTTTTTTTTGCATATTCTTAAAGTTTAGACCTTTGAGAATATGTTCTCAAAAGAAAATTTTAAATTTCTTAATATTTACGAAGTTATAGCTATAAATGAGGCAGCAATTACGCCGCACCGTAATGACTCGGACAATAATCTCAAAACTTTAAACGCGTTTTTCTCGAAACTATTATACTTTTTTCGACCTGGTCGACATAAAATCTCAAGTTGTATCCAACCGATTGCCTTCAAATTTTATATAAAACTTTAATATTTTTTTTGTCTATCGTTTGTACCTTGAAAAAATTCAAAACTATTTTTTTTTACTATTTTTAAAAAAGAAAAATAAAAATGAAATTTTTTTCAGACAGCCGCCATTAAACGCTTTTTTCTCTCTCTATTATCTTAGGGTATTGAACATTATTTTTCGATTACAACAGAATTTTTCAAACACGCATTGTCCGCACTATTCGAGGGATTGCTATGCAATTAACACTAATACAATATTCCAAAATCTAGGTTTAACTAATTTCTAAAAGCACTAGACATCTTCTTTATGGTAAATAGAACCAGAGTGATAAGATTGTAGCTTAATTTTCGCGCCAACGAGTTGCCAAAGACAATCCTCCAGAGGGCATAGAGAACTAGAGCCTTGGTCACATAGTGAACAATGAACATTCTGAAAAAAAGGAAACAATGATGTACGATTAATTATTATTAAATCCAGTTTAATTTTAAACTTAAATTCATTTTTTACATGATTTGACACATTGCCTGAAAAAAAAAACACTGCTAAACAATGAAATTAAAAAATATATATACGAGTATATTGATAGGAACATAACATAGTATGTATATGGCATATACTTGTACATAAATCCTGAAATTATAAGACAATATCGAAGAAAAAAAAAACATTTAAGAGAGAAGTTATCAAAAGGTCTGGGCTTATAGTATCTTATATATTAGCATTGTGTGTGCTTTTTTGCGGTAGAGCGCAGAGAGTGGCACTCCACCACCTTTTTTACGGTTTACAAAAAGCTTGACAAGAAGTGAGCTCCGGCACCTTTTCTTTGAGATATACTCCCACCAATAGAGGGCAAGCCCGGCTGCGAGGACCTGACATTTTTCAGCCGTTAGCCTTATATAATTTGAATATTGCCGTGATCTCGGAAATGAAACAAAACATACTGTTACCATGCAGTTATAATGAAACAATATATACTGTGACTGTGAAGTTGTAATGAAACACAACATACCGTGACCGTGAAGTAAAAATTAAACATAATACACTATGACCGTGAAGGTAAAATGAAACAAAATATACTGTGACCGTGAAGTGAAAATGGAACAAATATATTGTGACCGTGAAGGGAAAATGAAACAAAATATAATACGACCGTGAAGGCAAAATTAAACAAAATGTACTGTGACCGTGAAATAAAATATACTGTGATCGTGAAGTGAAAATGAAACAAAATGCAATGTGACCGTAAAGTGAAAATGAAACAAAACATACTGTGACCGTGAAGTTATAATGAAACAAAACATACTGTGACCGTGAGGTTATGATGAAACACAACATTCCATGACCGTGAAGTAAAAATGAAACAAAATATACTGTGACCGTGAAGTGAAAATGAAACAAAATATACTGTGACCGAAACAAAACATTTATGCAGAAGCTACTGCGTAACGTGAGAATTCATATTATGAAACACGCTATCGAAGTAAAACGCAATCGGCAATTGAACAAGTAAAACAAATCTGCAAGGAAGGTACTTGTAATATTAAATTATGGAACATTTGTTATGTACTTTGAAAAAATAATAATACATATACTGTCATTCGCACGCACTGAGAATTAGAATAACTATAAAGTGAAATGTGCAATTGTTTTAAATTGATAAAATGCGAAAAAATATTATTTTCTTGACGTATGCAATAAAGTCAATAACATTCGGTGCGACCGTTAATTTTTAAATTTTACACAAAAAAAAATCATTCTAAAATACCTGGAAGACCGAGATAGACAGAAACAGAAAAACGGTTATGGCGACAAACTACAAACGCTGAACAAAGGAATTTTAGATGTGTATGTTTTAGATGTGTTGGTTTAAGATGTGTAGGTGTTAGATGTGTAAGTTTTAGATGTGTAGTTTTTAGATGTGTAAGTTTTAGATGTGTAGGTTTTAGATGTGTAGGTTTTAGATGTATAGGTTTTAGATGTATAGGTTTTAGATGTGTTGGTTTTAGATGCGTAGGTGTTAGATGTGTAGGTTTTAGATGTGTAGGTTTTAGATGTGTAGGTTTTAGATACGTAGGTTTTAGATGCGTTGGTTTTAGTTGCGTGGGTTTTAGATGTTTAGGTTTTAGATGTATAGGTTTTAGATGTGTAGGTTTTAGGTGTGTAGGTTTTAGATGTGTAGGTTTTAGATGTGTAGTTTTTGATTTGTGTAGGTTTTAGGTGTGTAGGCTTTAAACGTGTAGGTTTTAGACGTGTAGGTTTTAGACGTGTAGGTTTTAGACGTGTAGGTTTTAGACGTGTGGGTTTTAGACGTGTGGGTTTTAGACGTGTAGGTTTTAGACGTGTAGGTTTTAAACGTGTAGGTTTTAGACGTGTAGGTTTTAGACGTGTAGGTTTTAGACGTGTAGGTTTTAGACGTGTAGGTTTTAGACGTGTAGGTTTTAGACGTGTAGGTTTTAGACGTGTAGGTTTTAGACGTGTAGGTTTTAGACGTGTAGGTTTTAGACGTGTAGGTTTTAGACGTGTAGGTTTTAGACGTGTAGGTTTTAGACGTGTAGGTTTTAGACGTGTAGGTTTTAGACATGAAGGTTTTAGACGTGTAGGTTTTAGATGTGTAGGTTTTAGATGTGAAGATTTTAGATGTGTAGGTTTTAGATGTGTGGGTTTTATATGTGTAGGTTTTAGATATGTAGGTTTTAGATATGTAGGTTTTAGATGTGATTTTTCAGATGTGTAGGTTTTAGATGTGTTGTTTTTAGATGTGTGGGTTTTAGACATGTGGGTTTTAGATGTGTGGGTTTTAGATGTGTGGGTTTTAGATGTGTGAGTTTTAGATGTGTGGGGTTTAGATGTGTGGGTTTTAGATGTGTGGGTTTTAGATTTGTGGGTTTTAGATGTGTGGGTTTTAGATTTGTGGGTTTTAGATGTGTAGGTTTTAGATGTGTAGGTTTAAGATGTGTAGGTTTTAGATATGTATGACAAATAAATGAATAACTTTCAATCCAATACTTACTTTCTCATGTGGACTCTCGCCGCGGGCAGATCTTCGTCATTTTCTTTCAGCACGTATCTCCTGACCCCCATCACATACTGCTCGAAGTATTTCCTCCAGTCGACGGACTTTACATCAAAGTTGAACATCTTCTTGTCTGTTTCGTTCAATTTCCCGAACAACTGGCGCACATTGGTGTCTAAGAATGTCCATTGGTTTGTTGTGAATGGCTCAATTACTTGCATCGCTTTCTGTATTTTGACTTGCATCTTAACCATGCTGTAAAAGAAAAAAAAACAGTTCAATTTTGTACTGAAAACATCCATGGTATATTTGGTAAGGTGCCTGATTTCCACTTCCAGGAGTTACAGATTCAAACAACAATACGAAACCCTTAAACCATGACAACCTTTCCATACAACAGGCTTGTTTTTGAGGAATTCCGATTTTTGTGAAGTGTTTACTAAAATTTCTATATCTAAGTTAATATTAAGAATACTATTGTATAATGAAACTTTGTATATTTGTTTAAAATATCATACTTTAATTATTTAATTTAGTATGGTAATTCTGCCAACATCTTCTTTGTTGAGAGCTACACCACACTCCTTGCACATGTACCGGGTCTCACTTCTCTTCTTGTGTGCAGCACACACCTTGCAAGTTCTGTGGGGAGCTACATCACACTCCTTACACATGTACCTGGTCTCACTGCTCTTCTTGTGTGCAGCACATACCTTGCAAGTTCTATGGAGAGCTACATCACACTCCTTACACATGTACCACCGGGTCTCACTTCTCTTCTTGTGTGCAGCACATACCTTGCAAGTTCTATGGAGAGCTACATCACACTCCTTACACATGTACCACCGGGTCTCACTTCTCTTCTTGTGTGCAGCACATACCTTGCAAGTTCTGTGAAGAGCTACATCACACTCCTTACACATGTACCGGGTCTCACTTCCTCTTCTTGTGTGCAGCACATGCCTTGCAAGTTATGTAGAGAGCTACATCACACTCCTTACACATGTACCGGATCTCACTTCTCTTCTTGTGTGCAGCACATACCTTGCAAGTTCTGTCGAGAGCTACATCACACTCCTTACACATCTACCGGGTCTCACCTCTCTTCTTGTGTGCAGCACACACCTTGCAAGTTCTGTGGAGAGCTACATCACACTCCTTACACATGTACCGGGTCTCACTTCTCTTCTTGTGTGCAGCACACACCTTGCAAGTTCTGTGGAGAGCTACATCACACTCCTTACACATGTACCGGGTCTCACTTCTCTTCTTGTGTGCAGCACATACCTTGCAAGTTCTGTGGAGAGCTACATCACACTCCTTACACATGTACCGGGTCTCACTTCCTCTTCTTGTGGGCAGCACATACTCGTACCTTGCAAGTTCTACAGGTTTTTTTTCCGTTGGTTGACGTCCTTTGTAACCTGTTTCTATATCCTGAAAATTCCTTATTATATTTGGATCCAGACCTGTAGTTTGTTTCCAGATTCTTATGTCAAAATCTCCAAGATTAAAACTTCACAGCGCACTGATAACGTCGGAATATCCATCATAAATTAATTCTTGCATATTTTCGATATGTAGGGAATAGTCCATTTTAGAAAAGTTACAAGGTTTATTTAATTATTTATTAAACACTTTTATTGCAAATACAATCTGGCGGGCTTATTGCCAGGCGGCAATCTCTTCCAACCAACCAGACAAAAGTATATGAAGCAAGTTACGTGGTCGCATAAATCATTCAAATGACTACCATATCCATCCCCACGAAATACATAAACATATACGTGAGCACATGCCCATGAACCCCACAAAGACGGACAATCACCCGAACATTATTTTTTATATAAAGTGAGATATTATCAATCAAAATGAAATGAAGGGATGGTGGAGAGGAAATGAAAAGAAAAATCAGGAATGAAACACGTTATTTTGCTGACTAGAAGTTAAGAGTTTTTTCAGTCGCTTCTTAAACCATGCCAAGGACGGAGCGAGTCTTATATTGGTTTGTAACTGATTCCAGAGTCTCGCTGCATGGACAGTAAAGGACGACGTAAAAAAGAGGAGCGGTGAACTGGAAAGGCCAATAAACAATCTTTGTTTGAGCGTAGCGCTAATCCAGGCTAATGGAAGGTTGAACAGTTTACAAAAATATTTGCTAGATGGCAGTAATATGTCGTTTTATGGAAGACGTATCGATCATATACAGCCCGCGCTTAAATATACATGCTGCCCGTGAGCCTTTAACCAATATCTGTTTTCTTAAAAGGTTGGCCTGCCCAGGTTTAGGATATTTATGATCCATACTAGTAATCAGGAGACTATTTTTTCAAGATTGAAATGTTTACAAAACTATTTGCTAGATGGCAGTAATGTGTAAGAGGTATCGATCATGTGAAAACAGGACTCAATGTAAATCTCGTTTCTCACGTTAAAAAATGGGACAGGGATATAAAATATTAACTTTTAAAAGTCAGGATAGGCTTTATAAAATATCTAAACATATTTTTCGAAAAAAAAAGCAAAATGAAATACATATGAAAATAAATTTAAAAACATCACATTATAATTTTGTTTGTATGTAACAGTACTATTTTTTCCACATGCATATCATTGGTGACGCCCGGTGCGGTACGGTGCAGGCTGTACATCTTGAGAGAGTCCGGTATCGTATTAATAACTGTGTATATTGTTAATTTAAAAATAATTTTTCCACATGCATATCATGGGTGACGCCTTGTGCGGTACGGTGCAGGCTGTACATCTTGAGATGGTTCGGTATCGTATTAATAACTGTTTATATTGTTAATTTAAAAATAACTTTTCCACATGCATATCATGGGTGACGCCCGGTGCGGTACGGTGCAGGCTGTACATCTTGAGATGGTTCGGTATCGTATTAATAACTGTTTATATTGTTAATTTAAAAATAATTTTTCCACATGCATATCATGGGTGACGCCCGGTGCAGTACAGTGCAGTATATACATCTTGAGATGGTCCGGTATCGTATTAATAACTGTGTACGAGTATATTTTTAATTTAAAAATAATTTTTCTACATGCATATCATGGGTGACGCCCGGTGCGGTACGGTGCAGGCTGTACATCTTGAGATGGTCCGGTATCATATTAATAACTGTGTATATTGTTAATTTAAAAATAATTTTTCCACATGCATATCATGGGTGACGCCCGGTGCGGTACGGTGCAGGCTGCACATCTTGAGATGGTCCGGTATCGTATTAATAACTGTGTATATTGTTATTTAAAAATAATTTAAAAATAATTTTTCCACATGCATATCATGGGTGACGCCCGGTGCGGTACGGTGCAGGCTGTACATCTTGAGATGGTCCGGTATCGTATTAATAACTGTGTATATTGTTAATTTAAAAATAATTTTTCCACATGCATATCATGGGTGACGCCCGGTGCGGTACGGTGCAGGCTGTACATCTTGAGATGGTCCGGTATCGTTTTAATAACTGTGTATATTGTTAATTTAAAAATATTTTTTCCACATGCATATCATGGGTGACGCCCGGTGCGGCATGGTGCAGGCTGTACATCTTGAGATGGTACGGTATCGTATTAATAACTGTGTATATTGTTAATTTAAAAATAATTTTTACACAGGCATATCATGGGTGATGCCCGGTGCGGTACGGTGCAGGCTGTACATCTTGAGATGGTACGGTATCGTATTAATAACTGTGTATATTGTTAATTTAAAAATAATTTTTACACAGGCATATCATGGGTGACGCCCGGTGCAGTACAATGCAGGCTGTACATCTTGAGATGGTACGGTATCGTATTAATAACTGTGTATATTGTTAATTTAAAAATAATTTTTCCACATGCATATCATGGGTGACGCCCGGTGCGGTACGGTGCAGGCTGTACATCTTGAGATGGTCCGGTATCGTTTTAATAACTGTGTATATTGTTAATTTAAAAATATTTTTTCCACATGCATATCATGGGTGACGCCCGGTGCGGCATGGTGCAGGCTGTACATCTTGAGATGGTACGGTATCGTATTAATAACTGTGTATATTGTTAATTTAAAAATAATTTTTACACAGGCATATCATGGGTGATGCCCGGTGCGGTACGGTGCAGGCTGTACATCTTGAGATGGTACGGTATCGTATTAATAACTGTGTATATTGTTAATTTAAAAATAATTTTTACACAGGCATATCATGGGTGACGCCCGGTGCAGTACAATGCAGGCTGTACATCTTGAGATGGTACGGTATCGTATTAATAACTGTGTATATTGTTAATTTAAAAATAATTTTTACACAGGCATATCATGGGTGACGCCCGGTGCAGTACAATGCAGGCTGTACATCTTGAGATGGTCCGGTATCGTATTAATAACTGTGTATAATGTTAATTTTAAAATAACGTTGACTTGTGTACTTGCAAACGTATGTGTAAGATAAGGGCTTTAATTTTTAAAAGGAATTTATATGGCATGCTCCTAAAACCATTGAGAAGTATTGCGTTAACCTAAACAGTTTATTAAGTATAATAATCGTGACATTTGTTCCCCTGAATTACGATTTAACATACTTTTACTGTATTTTTTTTATCAACTTTGCACGGATTTCTCATGTTACACAAAGAGGCCCTGCTTCTAGCGTTAGCTTATTCGTTAGGAAGAATATCAGCCAGGATTCTTCTCATACTGCTAGGCGGTGCCGAGACTATATCCACAGTGTCATTCAGTTGGTTCAATATCTCTATACCACGCGTGACTGAGTGTTTAGCCATGATATTCCTTCTGTAAGTTGGTATGTAGAACAGAGGGTGATTCCTTGCACGGGCATATTTATTAGGTACATATAAACTTAGTGCTTCTATAATCGCGGGACAATTAAAGCAACCTTGGAAAACCTTTATTAGGAATATCACAATGGATTCTTGCCTTCTTGTTTCGAGACTTCTATAGTTACACACCGTGAGAAGTTCGACATGGTGAGCATATTTAGGGTAATCCCCCTTTGTTCTGTACCATAGATATCTGAGGACTTTATTTTGTATTTGTTCTACATATATTGTTTTTATATTTGAGCTGATGAGGAGCCCAAACTGTAGATGCATATTCTAATTTGGTTCTAATTAGATAATTATGTATTTTTCGAAGCATATCGGTCGATTTTCTTGAAATTTATAATGTTAAACATTTTATTTATAAAAAAAAACTTGTACTTGACCATTTATAAAATTATTTCTTAATATTTTTAGCTTTTCAACGCTTTAAAATGTTAGAAAAAACACAAGACTGGCGACCCCCCAAACGCAAATCGATTTGATCACTTTAAAACATCGGGTCGGGATCGGGTCATAGGGTTTTAACAGTATATGATTGGAAATACTAACTATGGTTTTCTGCCAGTCAGTCGGAACACAGTATCCATGATATAGGCCGGGACCATGTGGAATATGTTAATACAGATGTTGTTTATGGTCCTGGAAACAAAAAAATCACCAATATAAATAAATTGTTTATGGTCCTGGAAACAAAAAAAAATCACAAATATATTGTATATAAATGGTTTATGGTCTTGAAAACATGAAAAAAATCACAAATATTAATTAACTAGTTGCAACCCGTGAAATATTCACGGAAGTAAAACAAATTCTAAATTTATGAAAATATATATTATTAAATATAGAATTTGTTTATATATATATCATTTATACATCGTCCCCTTTTACACCGGTTCAAAAATTGTCAGCTAGGTATTTAAAATTCGTTCAGTATCACGGACCCACCGAGATTAAAATTTCGAATTACTTTCGGAGAGAATCCAAGTATTCCTCTCTCGCTCTCTTGTATTCAAAATTCAATTCTCGTATTCTTTCTTCGGCGACAACCGTCGTACGAGTTTTGGCCTATTTAAATTATGATTGTTTATGGTCTTGGAAACAAAAAAATCCCAAATATAAATAAATTGTTTATGGTTCTGAAAACATAAAAAATCACAAATATAAATAAATTGTTTATGGTCTTGGAAACATAAAAAAATCACAAAAAAAACAGATGCGTGAGACTCTCGCGTGGTAGAAGTGAAACTTCTTAGCTCCTAGAAATAGTTGATTTTATGCATTGCTTTTTTAGGATTAGGAAATGGTTATGTGGAATTTAATTCAAGAAAATCTCTCTTAATTAAATGAATAAATATATAATTTTTATTTTTAATATTAAATAATAATAATTTGAATAATAAATAATAATTTTAATAACAATATAATACATACACTTAATAATATTAAATTTATATTTATTAATATTAAATAAATTAATATTTTTAAGTTAATATTAATTATGAAATTAATTATTTTAAATATTTATTTGATGATTTATTTAATATTATCCAATCCAATTATCGTATACCCCATCCCTAGCCAATGCAGACTAACGTAGTGACTTTTGACAAACGTCACCAAATATTATTTGATTTTAACAAACTGACACATTTTTGCTAATTTGTAACAAGATGTATTAATTTGTCATTATTGTTAGTTTTATGTAATGTATTTACCTAAATAACTTGCTATTTATTAGAATCGAGGCTTATATTAAAGTTAATAAAATAATTAAAATTACTGAACGTCGTTACAAGGTTGTATTGGGGCAAATTTGTGAATTGTCACAGGGACCATGCTACATTTTCTGGAGTATACAAACTTTATTCCGTATTCTGTCATACATTGTCACCCTGTGTATTCTTCTCAGTGTACAGATTTCTACAGCACTCGGATCCTTTCAATCGTTTCCACTTCCACGTTTTACTTCAATACTCTAAATGTGGTACTAAGACATTGTGTATTTGTTTTGTCAGTATTTATTGAATCGTTTGTTACTTGCGTCCAAATAGTATCAGAGCGCTCTTCAAATGAATTTATTCTATAATGTGACGTTTGATGTAAAGAATGAAAGGAGAACGGACTGACTTGTTATCCTTGAAGCTGCCGCCGGGATACCAAAGCACCCTGTCATAGGGCAGCCTCTGCAAGTGTTGACGTCCCCACACCTCCAGCTGTCCCCAGTGGATTGGGTTCTGCTCCCCTGTTGTCACGTTGTAGACTTTCATCTGCAGGTGTCTACAAATAATTAGGAATATCATTATCCATACAGTGATAATAATGTTAAGTTTTTACTGAACGTAATAAACACAACATGTGTCGAGCAAGGACTGTATATTATTGTTAAAAAAACAAAATTGATGTCCTTAATTCGACAGCCTCATAGTGATGTATCTCTACAGCTGACCGGGCAACCTATAGACCAAGTCAACAGTACCATAGTGGTGTATCTCTGCAACTTACTAGGCAACCCATAGAGCAAGTCGAGTCTCATAGTGATGTATCTCTGCGGCTGACCGGGTAAACCATAGAGCAAGTCGAGTCTAATAGTGGTGTATCTCTGCGGCTGACCGGGCAACCCATAGAGCAAGTCGAGTCTCATAGTGGTGTATCTCTGCGGCTGACCGGGTAATCCATAGAGCAAGTCGAGTCTCATAGTGGTGTATCTCTGCGGCTGACCGGGCAACCCATAGAGCAAGACGAGTCTCATAGTGGTGTATCTCTGCGGCTGATCGAGCAACCTATAGAGCAAGTCGACAGTCTCATAGGGGTGTATCTCTGCAGTTGACCGGGTAACCTATAGACCAAGTCAACAGTATCATAGTGGTGTATATCTGCAACTGACCGGGCAACCCATAGAGCAAGTCGAGTCTCATAGTGGTGTATCTCTGCGTCTGACCGAGCAACCTATGGAGTAAGTCAACAGTCTCATAGGGGTGTATCTCTGCAGCTGACCGGGCAACCTATAGACCAAGTCAACAGTATCATAGTGGTGTATATCTGCAACTGACCGGGCAACCCATAGAGCAAGTCGAGTCTCATAGTGATGTATCTCTGCGGCTGATCGAACAACCTATAGAGCAAGTCGACAGTCTCATAGTGGTGTATCTCTGCATCTGATCGGGCAACTTACAGAGCAAGTTTCATATATTTACGAAGCCTAATTATTCGTGACCTTGCCCTAGATAGAAATGTTAGATGACGTATTGAAATGGTACGTGCAGAATTTATCACAATGAGATCAGTTTTCTGCAGTGATAACAATTTGACACATGCTCATGCTATATTTTACAATTATTACAAATACTGCCATTTCTGTAGAAGATTATGAATATTTTTGTCACTATTTACCATGATTTCTGATCGAAATATTATGTTTGACAGCCGTTACATATCGCTAGTGTTGGGCCTTCAATAGTTGTTAAGTGGGTTCTGCTCGATTAATAATTATTTAAGATATGTCGCGATATTTTTGACATGTAGTAATTTATTTATCGTAAACGTTTATTGAAATTGTAAAGGTTAATGTTTATTTTATATTTTTTGGTTTTTATATTTAAATTTTTTGTTAATACAGCATAAACACGTATTCCTTTTACATTAATGGTAATTTTTCGGTTATAAAGGGTCCTTCAAATTGAGAGGTTTTTTTTAAATTCTTGAATAAAATACAGATGGCGTTGCGAACTTGCCTGGGTCTTGTGACATTTGAGAAGTGTAATGTACGACATTTATAAAAACGGAGTCGTATACAATACAACAACGTGTTCAAATTGTAGAATTATTTTATGTATTGTAATCTCAGGAAACGGTGATGTTAATTGCCCCCACCAAGATCATGTGATCTGACACCGTTGGACTATTTTCTCTGGGGTTACGTTAAGTACCAGGTCTATAAGAATGACCCCCTTTTTATTTAAATTTATTTATTTTATTTTTTTATTTTAATAATTTCATTTAGTAAAATTTTTTATTTATTTAATTTCATTAATTTTTTTATTTATTTAATTTAATTTTTAATTTTAATTAATTTATTTAATTTTAATTTATTTAATTTCATTCTAATTTTATTTGATTTCATTTAATTTATTTTTTTATTTATTAAATTTAATAAATTTTTTTTATTTAATTTTAATTTTATTTAATTTTGTTTTTTATTTATTTAATTTCATTTTTAATTTTAATTTATTTATTTAATTTAAATTTATTTTAATTTTATTTAATTTCATTTAAATTTTTTATTTATTTAATAAAATTTTTAATGTTAATTAATTTATTTAATTTTCTTTAATTTCATTTAATTTTATTTTTCCTTTATTTATTGTTATTTCATTTTTAATTTTAATGTATATTATTTCATTTCAATTTTATTTAATTTTTTATTTATTTAATTCCATTTTTAATTTTAATTAATTAATTTAATTAATTTTATTTAATTTCATTCAATTTTATTTTTCATATATTTTATTTCATTTTTAATTTTTATTTATTTGCTTAATTTTAATTTAATTTAATTTTATTATTTATTTATTTCATTTCATTTTAAATTTTAATTTATTTATATAATTTATTTTTTTCATTTGAATTTAATTTTTTATTTATTTAATTTCATTTTTAATTATTTTTTTTAATTTGATTTAATTTAATTTAATTTAACTTTATTTAATTTCATTCCTTCACTCAAAATAGATGAAGCGTTTCACTTTTCGTGACGTTCATACCAATTTGCCCTACCGCGCCTATAGAAGTTTCACTTCAAAATACTTTATGCAAATGAGGTATTTAATATAACAGAACTGCGCCTATATCGCTTTGAACATTTAATAAAATAAAAATATCAAACACAGTTTGACCTATAGGTACACACCACCTGCTCAGTGCCTGGAAGAGTAAAGGTTGATGGTATAAATCATAAATATTGTACAATAACATACTTTTCTTTGGCCACGTTCCACGCAGCCACGATGATGGCGTTGATGCAGATGTCAACGGGGATGATGTCCGCTCGACAGTCTCTCCGGCAGTACAGTGTCCTCAGTACCCCTTTGCCTGCGCCGGCAAACACTCCCGAGGGACCGTTCAGGTTGTCGACCCACCCTGGCATTGGCCATTGTAGGGAAGCGCACACTAAAAACAAATATTTATCAAATAAAATTATCCGTACAACTCTATGGTATCTCTTGAATGGGAAACCTTTTATGGTTGCTACTATTTTTTTTCATATTAAAGGTGCGTCGCCATCGCATAAGGAGTCCCTTTGGCAGGTCTTCTTATTCACTACATGACAATTTAAAAGGAGACAAAGTGTTTCTAAAGGGTCTTTCTAATTGAGCGGTTTTTTAAATTCAAATTTTATTAATACTTGAATAAAACACACAATTTGTTTTGATTTCAAAACACTTTTTATTGGTCATTGAAGTATAATGTATGACATTTAAACACAAAAACAATATCTGCCAAATGTCCACTTCTTACAGCTCCACAGGTGTCCACTCTTTTGTCAAAATTTTCGAAGTCATTTTGGTATAATTGCGGTTCTAACTCACCAATAACGCGAATAATTTCGTCCTTCAGCTCAGGAATTGATCGGGGGTCATTCTTATAGACCTGGTTTTTCACGTAACCTTAGAGAAAATAGTCCAACATGTGTCAGATCACATGATCTTGGTGGCCAATTAACATCACCGTTTCAGGAGATTACAATAGATAAAATAATTCAATGATTTGAACGCGTTGTTGTATTGTACACGACTCCATTTTTATAAATGTCATACATTACACTTCTCAAATGTCACAAGACCCAGGCAAGTTCGTGACGCTATCTGTGTTTTATCCAAGAATAAAAAAAAACCCACTCAATTTGTAAGACCCTTAATAGGGCAGCAACGGTTGAAAATATAACAGCCAGTTTCCATAATTAATTTTAGTTTTATTTGCACCTGCCTGATTCTGTCTTTTATATTTTATTTACGATACAAATGATTTGTCTTTTGTGTTAGGGTTTTTTTTCCGATTAATTTGAATATTATATACTGAAGTCTTGAGATATTGAGTATTGTGGGGAAGAGTTTTGTCCTTTATTGTGCTTGGGGTATGCGCATTTTGATATTTTTGTTTATAAGCATTTATATTCTCCTTTCACTTTAATGTCAAGAGTGACGCCCGGTGTAACGTAGTGCGGGCTGTACTCATCGGTTTTCGACTGCTACTGCGTTCGTCATCTTCGACAGACTCATGACCACTTCTGAAGCGTTCGTGCCACCGAAAAACACTTCCCCAACATTTCCAAGGTCTGCGGACCGTTAAATCCGTTTTTCACACAAAATTTAATGCAAATTCGTTGATGAACAGTTGATGCCATTTTCAAACTAAAAAAAAATCGAAAACACGCACAAAGGTAGATGTACTCAGTACAGCGTAACAAATGTCAAGCTATGACGCTGAAATTTGAAAGGAAGTGTCAATGATAGATGTGGTAACCTAACAAAAAAAAAAAAAGAATTCCAATCGGGGGACTGACAGCGCCACACGGTGGCTGGTCCTAAAACTTTTTGATCTAGGTAGTACGCTCTCTAATTTAATTTTTTTTTATTATAGGCTCTCTCATTTAAATTATTTTTATTATAAGACATATTGTGCTGTTTATTTATATACATACATAAAGAATAGGGACTCAAATCCAATATTAATAAATAAATCACGTCTGTAGCTATAGCAACGCCCGAGCGAATCATGCATAACACTTTCTTTATATACATTACAAAATTGTGGAGCACTGCCACGCGGTAATTTCCTTCAATCAACCAGAAAGATCTTTATGAGACCTTAAGTAAAACAAGACTAAATTATTTTTTGAAATCCTGGATTCCAGCGGAAGTCGAACCCGCAACATTCGGGTCAGAAGACAGACGTCTTACAAATTAGACCACAGATGTCGTCAACTACTCTAGTAGTTCTAAATGGATTTCACACCATTAACTTTCAAATGAAACTGTACAAGTAGTAACAAGACTGCCAGAAACTAAGTGACATGAACGATTGTTTGTTTCGCATGGGGATGATGGGTTTCCTGTACATTCAAGGTAATGGGGAAAAAGAAAGGCTTACCAATACTTGGTCTGATAATAGATATGGGCATTCCAGCTCCCTCCTTCATGACAATGTGCTCTGCCATGGCTTTGGAGAATGTGTATGTGTTTGGTCTCTTTCCAATCATCCTGCAATAGAAAAAAACAAACCATTGTCATATGTTATCCGGGCAGTAGTTTCATATTTCTTCGATAGATACTGTCAGATTTTAACATGTCTTTTTTCTTTTTATATATTAGGGCCTTTGATTACCTGAGTCTTGACCTGTCTCCAGTTTATATTTATATGTGTTGTGAGCAGTGGCGGCTGGTCTAGAGGTGCATTGGTGCGCTGAACCGGAGAAATAATTCGCAATAATTAAATTATATATTCACAAACATGACTTCAAAAAATGTTAAATATTTGTATAGATTAAATATGCATAAGAATACTGAAAAATATTATTTTTATTTAATTGAAAATTCGAAAAAAATTTAAAAAATATTTCTTTCAAATAGACCGGCCAAGTTTGCCAATACTACCGGAGCGATCTCCAATACGCACCGGACGGAAACGCTAATTCATATAGGGGAGACAGAGACATACAGTAAACCGTGAGACAGCGATATTTCATATTCGCTCAGGTGCGTTGGTGCTCAGCGCACCAATGCACCTTGAGACCAGCCACCGCTGATTGTGAGTGGTATGCGTGTGCGTTGTGCTTTTTAATACTTTTTTTATATATTATGACTAATCCAAAATTGGGCTTTATTATTCTTCGTCATCGTTGCTGGACCTCGTAGTCGAGGATCCCCTCGCCACTCCAACGTCAATCTTGAACAGTTCCTCCACGTCGATCATGTGATCTTCTGTGAGAAAACAGCCCGATCCTAGATGCGCACTCCCTCCCGCAGATGTCCCAGACATGTGGACCCTGCTGAATCACCTGGCATTGCTGACACATGTCCGTAGCACGTTGACTGTTCCTTACACGTCTAGCTGTTGAGACACCATCAATCAGCCCGAGAACAGATGGCTCTCCATACTCCACGGTCTTGAGCCACCTGCTTCTAATCTTCAGGCGCGGATCGGATTATTAGTAAGTTACGTATCGGATTATTATTATTGGATTATTAGTAAGTTACGTATCAGATTATTATTATCGGATTATTAGTAAGTTACGTATCGGATTATTGTTCAGTTATTAGTAAGTTACATATCGGATTATTATTATTGGATTATTAGTAAGTTACATATAGGATTATTATTATTGGATTATTAGTAAGTTACGTATCGGATTATTGTTAGATTATTAGTAAGTTACGTATCGGATTGTTATAATTGGATTATTAGTAAGTAACATATCGGATTATTATTATTGGATGATTAGTAAGTTTCGTATCGGATTATCGTTCGATTATTAGTAAGTTACATATCGGATTATTATTATTGGATTATTAGTAAGTTACATATCGGATTATTAGTAAGTTACATATAGGATTATTATTATTGTATTATTAGTAAGATACGTATTGGATTATCGTTCGATTATTAGTAAGTTACGTATCGGATTGTTATTATTGGATTATTAGTAAGTTACATATCGGATTACGAGTATTAGTAAGTTACATATCATATTATTAGTAAGTTACATATAGCATTATTATAATTGGATTATTAGTAAGTTACGTATCGGATTATTGTCCGATTATTAATAAGCTAAGTATCGGATTATTATTATTGGATTATTAGTAAGTTACGTGTCGGATTATTGTTCGGTTATTAGTTATTTACGTATCGAATTGTTATTATTAGATTATTAGTAAGTTACGTATCGGATTATTGTTCGATTATTAGTAAGTTACATATCGGATTATTATTATTGGATTATTAGTAAGTTACGTATTGGATTCTATACTCACTTTGAAGTCGTTACCTCCAACATGTCATCGTCCATACATTCCAGGCACATGAGCAGCTTCTCGAACTCCACTGGAGGAGGGTAAAGCACTTCTTCAATAACCTGCCTATCGCAGTTAGAGTAGGCTGTGCTTACATGGATCAAAGCCTGGAAATCGATCAATACAGATATTAGACCGATTTTTTAAATATTTTTTATCTTTTTAAGTTAAATATTTTTGCAAACATAATAACATCCTGCAGACAAATAAATGAACATGACAAATCACACCACTTACCATCATTCAAACCGCTTTATGACTTAACAAAAGATTTCTATCTTAGTGTAACCTTTGCGAAGGTCAGGCAAGTGTTTTCTTATTTGATGGACGGCATTAAATCATTTTTGTATAAAAGAAACTGACAAGTTGGATTATGTCCCATGTATCAGGGACATACACGCCATCGCGCCATTTGCATATTTGGGTAGACGTAGACGATAGAGCGCTAAACTTTCCTATCTCGTAGTCGAGGACCCTTTCGATATTTCATCGCCAATTCAGTTGGAAAGCGAAGCTAAGATGTGGCGTTTTTTAAAGTAAGTGAGTTGTTGCACACCAACAAATTCACCAGCCACACCGATTTATTGCATTCGATGACACACTTCAAAGTGTGGCGATTAAAGCACACCGGCATGATATTTTTTTCGAATGATAGCTGAGTCTATTTTAAATTATTTGTTTTTTTAACCTGGCGAGTTTATTGCCATGTGGCAATCTCATCCAACCAACCAGAAATATGTTTTTATAGGCCCTAAGTGTTAACCAGACTGGAAACTTATTTAAAAAAATCTGGGTTCCAGCGGGGATCGAACCCGCAATCTCCGGATCGGCAGACAAGTGTTTTACCACTAGGCCACGGAGGTCGTCTTTTTTTTTTTTTTAACCTGGCGAGTATATTGCCACGTGGCAATCTCTTCCAACCTACCAGAATTTTTTTTTATAGGCCCTAAGTGTTAACCAGACTGGAATCCTATTTAAAAAAAATCTGGGTTCCAGCGGGGATCGAACCCGCAACCTCCGGATCGGCAGACAAGTGTTTTACCACCAGGCCACGGAGGTCGTCTTTATACTGTGTATGAATATAATTGCTTTTCAAATTTTATTAAATTTTTTTATAACGTTTGTGATTTATTTTTATCACTTTCAACATTTTTTGCTATTCATTGCTTTTACTATTTTCCAATGTGCAATAATACTCTCTCTGACCCAGCAATACCCCGAGAAAGGAGGCATTGCTTTAATGTACCGGACGTATGCGTCACGGAAATTAGAATGTTTATTTTGTTAAATTGTTTGTTAAATTATTACGAGTATTGCATATTGTTGTATTGTAATGTATAATCCGTATTTTACCATTGCTTGTGACTATATATGTGACCTGCACATATTGTTATCAAATGTTCCTTATGCGTGGCCATATCAAGTAATCACTAAAGATCAGGGGTGTCCAAAGTTTTTACCCTAAGGGCCACACTAGCTCCTCCACTAAGTCCAAAGGGCCAAGACCTAGCCAGCTCATCATACCAACATACTATAGTTTTAAATTACGCGCAAATTTTCGTTTTGGAACTAGCCGGCGAGTGAGATATCTATGGCGCAGGGTGCGGGGGTGGACTCCACTCCGTTCTCATATAATTAATTTCAGTTAAAATGTTCAATTTAATTATGTATGTCAGTTATTGTGTTTCTTAATTGGTCGTTAAATAAAAACATCTGATTATTATTTTGTATGATTTACTTACACTATAAATTTTACAATGTAATCAAAATAAACTATGACGGGCCGGATACCGGACATATCCAGCCCACTACCGCATTGGTGGTGCTCGTGGGCCGTAATTTGGAGACCCCTGCTATAGATAATCGGACACCCCCTACGCGCGGACAGCGCGAGGCGTGCGCCATATGCGTGGCGCTTGCAAGCCGTGACGGCATACACGGTTGAATCAAGGAGCTTACGATAAGCAATGGACTGAAAATAAGGAACGAAAAACGGAAAAAATATATCCTAATCTACTGAAACGTCTACTGTGTTTTTATTTCCTCAAACTTCTACCAGACAAAAAGGAAACTCTTCACCATGCTCTTCACCAAAAACGCAAGAAGTAAACAGGAATCTCCAAGGATTGATTAGGAGCCATTCACCTTCTTTACAGCCTTTGTACCTTTACTGTACATTTACTGTGTATTTGGAGCTTTGAAACATTAAATTACTTCCTCTTGACTGGCAATGCGTTATACACGTTAGGAATTAAAAAAAATATGATGTCTTTGGCCACATAAAGTGTTTATCTTTTTAACACTTGCCACCCTGTGATAGATAGCGAGTGACCAGGACTTATATTTTATTTGATTATTCGACGTTTTAATACACAATAAAATGATTTTTATAGCTAATTAAAAAAAAATAACCCAGCAGATTTTGCATAATTTTAATTTAAAACATACATTTTTCACTAGATGCTTAGCGTCCAGCACCGTGGTTGACGGATTTTTTTAGCACAGTAAGGCAAGTGTTAATGATAAGTAGTTTAAAAATATACCTTACCTCCAATTTAGTCAGTTTCTTGGCAATGTTGAGTACTCTTCTGGTACCGAGAACATTCATGGTAACGCTGAGCCTCAGGGCCTCGTCAAACTTGACAGTGGCTGCGGAATGGAACACCACAGATACGGAAGATGTCATCATGGCTAATTCTTCGGAGGAGATGCCCAACTCTGGCTGAAGGATGTCTCCTGATATAGCAACCAGCTTCTCCAAACGTTGAGGAAACTGCCTGCGGAGGTTGTCAAACACCTGGAGAGTACAAAAGTTTGTTAAAATCGAAACATCAACAATTTCATTGAAGTTATCAAGTTATCTATGAAGAGGGATGCGAGAGTGTCTTCTTCAATTTTTAAGTTGTTGACGAGAGCTACACCTAACCCTGATATGTTTGAAAATATAAAGTTTTATGTTCCTGACAAATATTCGAGATACAGAAATATTGACCTTGTAGCGACCGTGCGTGCGGTCACTGAACCCACTGAGGCGACCCTTGGCCGCTCGGTCATTGAACTCGCACTGTAGGGAATGCGAGACGGCACCGGGCGAAGGTCGCCCGCGCGGTCATTGAACTCACTAGTAGCGGAGAGCGAGACACCGATATATCGCTTGCCTCTCCTGCAGACCGTAGTATGAAATGTATATAGAACGCGCAACAATAACCATGTGTCCAGCAAAGCGAGACAGCGACATGTTCTGCGCCGTTCTATACATTATAAATACAGACGCTTTCAATAAACTTTCTCTCTTTACTTATCTCGATCTCGACGACTTTTATTCAAACAACCTCATCCTTCTATGCGAAACCCAAGTCCCTAAAACCTATTTAAACCGCTAATAAGTAGAACTTACTTGGCTTGGGATATAACTAGCATAAATAAGGGCTCTAGATATAAATCAACCCTACAATATATCTTTTTGAAACCATGGTTTAATATTATGAGAATAAATAAGATGCAAGTGTTTGTCGTTTGCAAACGGGCCACTGCGTGGTGGCTAGTCAAATTTACAGAATGAATATTGTGGAAAATTCCAGCTGCGAGTGTGATCTGGATGATGAAACTATAGACCACGTATTTTTTTGTTGTCCTTTGCGAGACATATTTGATTGACTAAAAGCCATATGTTTGCCGCGTCCAATTAATGTTGCGTTTCTTCGTCGAACTTTTCCATTTATAGATCGATTGTTAAATTTTTTAAGCTTAATCAGTTGACACTATGAATTATCTGCAATTGTAATTTTTGATAATTGGATTTAAACTGCTGTACTGTTCATTGGTACGTAGCCGCCTTGACTACAACTCATCAATATGGTCTCCTCATTACGCCGCACATGCACAAACTTTAGAACGTGTACAAAACAAATATCTAAGATTCATTAATTTTAAACTTGGAATACCACATGAACAAATAAATTATTCCAACTTATTAAATGCAGTGAAACTCTTGAAGCTGTGTGGCAGAAGAAAAACAGCCGATATAGTACTGCTATACAAAATCATTCACTCAGTGATCGATGCAGCTCACTTACTCGTGAGCATTTCATTCCGTATTCCCACTAGATCCACAAGACAGCTCAATCCCTTTTATACCGAAAATTGCTATACTATTGATAAAATCAACTCCTCTATAATTCGTATGCAAAGACTTGGAAACGAGTTTTGCAACAATTTAGATATTTTTAATATAAGTATATATAGTATTCGCCAGAATATCACAACAATATTTAGAAATAGCTACTAACTTTGTGCTCTCCTTTATTAATATAAATAACCTAGTATAAACAATACATTAAGGACAATACTTTGCCTCTGGAGTTGAGTAACCCTGCATCAACATGTGAAAGGTTTTGATTCTGCAATGCAACTTGCATCTCGTTCTACTAATGAGGCCATGTGTTTTCTATATCTCAATATCGATCCATAAAATTCCCACAAAATTCTCAAAGATTATTATATAAATTTAAAACAATGACTGTAATTTATTATTACTACTGCTTTTTGTATCTTCATGTTAGTTTAAGATACAGTTGTATTATTTGTCAATAATTTTAAGTACTTGTATAACCTGTCACATGTTCATTTGTATATAAATACACTGTTGTGTTGTTAATTAAATAAATAAATAAATAAATAATATTGACTCGTATAATTTCATAATGCCTTTAGTTTGTTGATACAAATCATCCTTGTTTGGGTAGACTGTCTATTTAAAAGAAAAGTAAAAACTTGCCTGCTGTGTACTCTCCCACTGTATCACGGGCTGTCCCTTTTAAATAAAGCCACGGATGCGTGGCCTTCGCAAATTATCACTATAGATGATCGGACACCCCCTACGCGCGAATACCGCGTGGTGTGCGTGCCACTTGCAAGCCGTGATGGCATACACGGTCAAATCAAGGGGCTCATATTTTACCCAAAGGCAATATGCTTATTTGGCTCCCATGACATACAATGGCGTGCCGAATTCAATAAAGGTAAAGGTAGGAAAACCATTTAGACAGTCAATCGGAGCAAGGTTTTTATTGCGACAGGATTTTGAGTACTCGGGCTTTCAGGATGAATGACGTGTGGAAAAGATTTGTGTGGGCTCGTGAGTGTGGGTTTCTTCTTGTTATTTTACATTTTGTTGTTTTTGTGTTTCTATATGTTTTTGTTTTTTATATTTATTCTTATGATTGTGTGCGGTATATTGTGGGATGAATATTTTTGGTCTTTCTGGAGTGATGATGTGTGAGGAGTTTGATTTCGCGTGATGTTTCCAGTTGTAATTTAGTGTCACTGTTTGTCAGGTTGATGAGAACGTGCAACGGGGTTTTGTTTTTGTGTAATCAAAAATCGGAAAGAAGTATCGATTTATTTTTTCATGCTAAATATCCTCAGTGAGATACAGGCAAAAGCCTAGTTTACTGGGGATACGACAAATGAAAGGCAACAAACTCTGATTCATTAAAATTGTGTGCCCAAATTAAATTACCTGTTGTTTTTTCACAAATTATGTATATTTCTTGTCATGTGTAATAATAAATAAATAAATAAATAAAATAAATAAAATAAATAAAATAAATAAAATAAATAAAATAAATAAAATAAATAAAATAAATAAAATAAATAAAATAAATAAAATAAATAAAATAAATAAAATAAATAAAATAAATAAAATAAATAAAATAAATAAAATAAATAAAATAATATATTTTCTATAATGTTTTTAAAGAAAGCTCCGTCCTTGGCATGCTTTAAGAAGCGACTGAAAAAACTCTTAATTTCTAGTCAATAAAATAACGTGTTTCATTCCTGATTTTTTCTTTTCCTTTCCTCCATCCCTTCCTTTTCCCGTTTTATTAGTTGGTAATAAATATAAATAAAGAAATAATTAATATATACTATAGTAGTGTAAAAGTTATTGTATTGTATTACACTCTCATTGTATACAGTACAACCTGACGGACTTATTGCTATGTGGCAATATCAATCCTTTTGATTGATGATATCTCACTTTATATGAAAAATAATGTTCGGGTGATTGTCCATCTTTGTGGGGCTCGTGGGCATGTGCTCACGTATGTGTTTATGGATTTCGTGGGGATGGATAGTCATTTGAATGCTTTTTGCGACCATGTAACTTGCCTCATTTACTTTTGTCTGGTTGGTTGGAAGAGATTGCCACCTGGTAATAAGCCCACCAGTTTCCATTTGCAATAAAAGAAATTTATTTTGTAATATTGTTAATCCATCACTAATGAAATGTGTTTATTTTCACACAGCAGTTTTATCTGTCTTTACAAAGTCAGAAATTTGGACAATCATTGAACTAAATCAAAACGTGGCAGATTTGGTATATGCAAACAAAAATCCCAAATAACTTGTAGCTTATTGGCGGATACAGTATAGTCTACTATACTAAAGAAAATGTAGCATGGCCCCTGTGATGTTTTACAAATTTGCCCCAATACAATCTTGTAACGACGTTCAGTAATTTTAATTATTTTATCAACTTTAATATAAGCCTCGATTCTAATAAATAGCAAGTTATTTAGGTAAATACGTTACATAAAACTAACAATAATGACAAATTAATACATCTTGTTACAAATTAGCAAAAATATGTTAGTTTGTTAAAATCAAATAATATTTGGCGACGTTCGTCAAAAGTCACTACGTTAGTCTGCATTGGCTAGGGATGGGGTATACGATAATTGGATTTCAGATTTTTTATACATAAAATTAAATGTCCGTAATTAGTATTAATTCATAATGGATCTTGGCCTATTTAAAGATAGATACAAATCATACAATACATTAGAAAGTCAGTATAATGAAAATTTGGAATTAAAACGTCAGTTTAGAGAAAAGCAATTTTTCGATTTATAAAAAAACGATTCGATTTGTAAATAAAAAACGATTTAACCCCATCCCTTTGAGACATGATATTTCAAACGTCACAGGGACAATGCTACATTTTCTTGACTATATCACCAACACGGAAAGGTGCTGAATATCTGATTTTTAGGTAGAGATTCCAATTATGGTATTAGAGAGAAATAAATCCTTACCGGCGTCTGTTTCATTTGTTCCAGCCTCTTTTCTGGTGATATGTCCTTCTTCCTTCTCAGCAAGACGAAAATCTGGTTGATTCCTGGACACGTTGTCAACAATCTTTCAACCAGAACCTAATGGAAAAAAAATACAGAATGAAAAACAAATGTAAACAATATTGTAATTTGTTTATACCACTTTTTGTAACGGTATAACCCTACCGGTTTCAAGGCATTCACCTCATCATCAGGGAGCACAAACAAAACCCCCAGCTGATAACATCTTGAATTTAAAAAAAATTTTGCAATTTTTTTTGCACATTCTCAAATAATCATCAATATACAAACTGTAAAAAAATGTACACGAATTTCAAAATTTTATTTCGACTGAAAAAAACGCCCGAAATTCACGCCTCTAGAGCAGGGATCTCCAAACTTTTTAGCCTAAGGGCCCCACTGACTCCTCCACTAAGTCCCAAGGGCCAAGACCTAGCTAGCTCATCATACCAACATACTGTAGTTTTGAATTATGCGCAAATTTTCGTATTGGGACTAGCCGGCGAGTGAGATATCTATGGCGCAGGGTGCGGGGTGGACTCCGCTCCGTTCGCAATTTCGGTTTGTACTTACAGTTGGACTAGCGATATTTTTAAAGAAAAATATTTAAATTCATAATTGCTGGAATTTCATAAGAGTCTTCCACTCACACAGTTTGATCAGTTGCATAAATTTGCTAGTGGCTTTTTTTCCGCTTTCGGCACTACTTATCTGTGTAAAACAACATTCTACAAAATGAAATATACAAAAAATATTTACAGATCCAAATTAACTAATGAGCATTTGAAGTCGCTGTTGATAATTTCCACTAGTAAACTTGACCCACAACTGCAAACAATTGTCAGTGGAAAGTTACAGCTACATAAATCTCATTAATCATAATTATAATGTTTATAGTAATTCCATTACATGAATAACCTATGTCTGTCACTTATTGTAAGTTTTTAGGATAAATCTCATATCATTAATTATAGTTAAAATGTTCAATTTCATTATGTATGTCAGTTATTGTGTTTCTTAATTGTATGCTTTACTTACATTGTAAATTTTATAATGTACTCGTAATCAAAATAAACTATGACGGGCCGGATACCGGGCATATCCAGTCCGCTACCGCGGGTCGGATTGGTGATGTCCGCGGGCCGTATTTTGGATACCCCTGCTCTAGAGTAGAACACCCCCTTAACCTGTTCCCGCGGGGAGCACAAACGCCTGTGATCTGACGACAATCCAAGTTTCAAATCACAAATACTTAAAAAAAATTACACAAAACCGGAATAAAAATTGAACTAAAATTTAAAATAATCTTTATTCTAGCGACATCTCTGAAAACCTTGTCAAATAATATATTAGTTTATGAGATATTGTTGAATAAACAGAGCGCCGAATTTTTTTGGTTTCTCAATATTTCCAGCATTAACGACCTGTCTCGCGAATCGAGTCCTGCGATGAGTCTCTCTTACGTAAATAAACATTACTAAGTCTCTCTTACGTAAATAAACATTACTAGTGCTATATGCATTTGATCGGGTGAGTGTCATGAAGCATTGATTTGATCGTAGCATTCCTTTGTTTATTTTACGTAATGTTAAGTTTATCTCCTTTATTTAATGAGTCTCCGTAAGAGTAATGACTATTAAATATTATCAGAAAATTACTTAAGTGTCATGTTTACTTGGTGTTGTAATCAAATATCAGTGGTTCTAAACAAAATATGTGTTTAAACTTAGAAATTAAAAAACGCTGAAATTGTGCCGCGCACAGGATTCGTGGAATTTGATTTTTAACGCGGTGAACAGATTAAGAACCTTCATTCAATATGCCAAAAATAATTATGGAATCGGGCTTTCTATATTATATACGAGTATTACCTTCCCCATGAATCCAGTGGCTCCAGTGATGAAGACCGATCTGTTTTCATACCACCTTGCCACTGCGGATACTTCGTGCACTGTCCCGTTGCTACCTTGGCTTGCAGCCATTTTCAGTTATCTGGAAAATAAGAAACACAATTATATAGGCTTTCATATAAACTTTAGTTGGATGCTCAAAATGCCTACCGTCGTTCTTTGGGTGAATTCAAAAACATATGAGCCAACAGTGACCTTATTGTACCGATAAGTTTTGTAAGGGTAAAATAGCAATGAATTACTTTATTAATTTCTTAACGGCACAGCTATTATAAAAGAAATTATTCTGTAGTCAATATGTTGATACAGAAATATAATATCAAAACGGTGTAAAACAAGGATGTGTTGTCAACAAATTGAAAGAATCAAGAGATTTAAAAAATATAGGGTCTTACAATTTGATCGTTTTTTTTATTTCATTTTTTTAAATTCTTGAATAAAACACACAATTTGCTTTGATTTAAATTTTTTTTTATCGGTCATTGAAGTATAATATATGATATTTAACGTGTTCCTCGCGGGAAGCACAAACGCCTGTGATCTGATCTGTAGCATTCCTTTGTGTATTTTACGTAATGTTTAGTTTATCTCCTTTATTTAATGAGTCTCCTTAAGAGTAATGACTATTATTTATTGTCAGAAAATTACTTGAATGTCATGTTTACTTGGTGTTGTAATCAAATATCAGTGGTTCTAAACAAAATACGCGTTTAAATTTAGAAATTTAAAAACGTCGAAATTGTGCCACGCACAGGATTCGTGGAATTTGATTTTTAACGCGGTGTACAGGTTAAACACATAAAACAATATCCGCTAAATGTACACCTCTTGCAGCGCCACAGATGTCCACTCTTTTGTCAAAAATTTCGTAGACATTTTGACATAATTGCGGTTCTAACTCACCGATAACGCGAATTATTTCGTCCTTCAGCTCAGGAATTGATCGGGGGTCATTCTTATAGACCTGTCTTTTCACGTAACCCCAGAGAAAATAGTCCAACATTGTCAGATCACATGATCTTGGTGGGCAATTAACATCACCGTTTCCGGAGATTACAATACATAAAATAATTCTCAATTTGAATGCGTTGTTGTATTGTGTACGACTCCATTTTTATAAATGCCATACATTAAATAATAATAATAATAAATATAGGTTTATTGACAGCAACATAGTATGTACGAAATATATTTAAATAACACTTCTAAAACACATAAATTGCAGATAATACATTAAATACAGAATATATCAAAAGGTCTGGGCTCATCTTATAACATCCCCTCGGCCAAGATACACCCCACCAATATAGGGCGAACCCAGCCACGGGGACACCAGATGTTTTTCAGCCCACACCCTTGAACACGTAGAACAAGAATATAAAAAAAACACAGAAAATAAACAGGTGACAAAAAAAAAACACATTCAAGAGAGAAGACACTAAAAGGTCCGGGCTCATCCCACAAACATTCCCCCGGCCGAGATACACCCCACCAATGTAGGGCGAGCCCGACCGCAAGGGCATCAGGGGGTTTCCATCCCACACCCCCGCATATCTAGATTAAAGAATAAATATAAAAAAAAAACAAAAACGTATTGAAGAAAACAAAATAAAAAGTAAACCCACATATACCGCCTCAGGTTAACTGTCAGCAAGAACGAGAAAAAAAAAGAAAAGCCTCAAAGGAGTCCAAATTTTACAAAATGACAAATGGGAGATGAAATAGTTGAGACAACATTGAAATAGTTAGGCAGTAATACATTGAAATAGTTAAGCAGTTTTAAAAGAATGAATGAGGAGATAACGCACAAACACGTATGCACAATCCTCGAATTACACTTCTCAAATGTCACAAGAACCAGGCAAATTCGCGACACCATCTGTGTTTTATCCAAGAATTTAAAAAATCGCTCAATTTGAAACACCCTGTAGTATGAATTAATGAATAGTATAAATACATAAAATAGTTTTAGAATATACACTAAAACGTTAGTTTTTTTTATACACTCTGGAGGGTTATCTAAAGGAGCTCGTTGGCGCTCGTACTGTTCATCATAAACAATATGTCTAAAGAAAATGTGGCATGGTCCCTGTGATGTTTCACAAATTTGCCCCAATACAACTTTGTCACGACGTTCAGTAATTTTAATTATTTTATTAACTTTAATATATGCCTCGATTCTAATAAATAGCAAGCTATTTAGGTAAATACATTACATAAAACTAACAATAATGACATATTAATACATCTTGTTACAAATTAGCAAAAATATGTCAGTTTGTTAAAATCAAATAATATTTGGCGACGTTCGTCAAAAGTCACTACGTTAGTCCGCATTGGCTAGGGATGGGGTATACGATAATTGGATTTTCGATTTTTTTATACATAAAATTATATGTTCGTAATTAGTATTAATTCACAGTGGATCTTGGCCTATTTAAAGATAGATACAAATCATACAATACGTTAGAAAGTCAGTAAAATGAAAATTAGGACTTAAAACGTCAGTTTAGAGAAAAACAATTTTATTTAATCATAAAACATACATTTTAGTCGGAATCCGATCAAGGAGCACATTGTTAAGTTTCATCGTCATTATCAGAATCCGAACTACAACTTTCCCCGGAATTTATAAGGAAGAAAAACGATTTATAAAAAAATATATATTTTACCCCATTCCTTTGAGACATGACATTTCAAACGTCACAGGGCCCATGCTACATTTTTTTGAGTAAAGTGATTGTCCAATGTTAGTATTATACAAAAATACTGTTTTTTTTTATAATGGTACTATTTCGTATTCATCATTTATACTTGTATGTGAATAAGGGGGTCCGCCAGGGTGATACCATCTCTTCAAAATTATTCAACGCTACCCTGGAAGACGTATTCAAGAATCTCGAATGGGAAACGTAAGGAATCGGTATAAATGGTTCATATCTGATCCATCTAAGATTTAAAGACGATATTATTCTCTTCGTATCAACAGCAAGATAGAGGAGAGGCGGATGGATTGAGATGGTATGGGCACGTTGGACGCAGAGCATCCGATCACATTGTGAACCAGGCAATCTCCATGGATCTTCCTCGAATAACAACCAGAGGAAGACCAAAGAATTCGTGGGTGGTGCAAAAAGATAACCTGGTGCAGAGGCACGGCCTGGGGGACGTAGTCCGGGACAGAAGAGCATACAACCTGAGGACGAGGAGAGCTGACCCCAACAGTCTTCGCAGACAGTGAGTTGGGATAGAGCCAGGGAGAGAGATTATTCTCTTTGTTTCAAGACGACCTCCGTGGCCTGGTTGTAAGACACTTGTCTGCCGATCTGGAGGTTGCGGATTCGATCCCCGCTGGAACCCAGATTTTTTAAAATAGGATTCCAGTCTGGTTAACACTTAGGGCCTATAAAAACATCTTTCTGGCTGGTTGGAAGAGATTGCCATATGGCAATAAACTCACCAGGTAAAAAAAAAAAAACATACATCCTGAGTAACTATAAGGGCAAATACTGGACCTGGCAGAGGCAACATACAATAGTTGAAGGACATTTTATATTCTTTTTCTATATTTTTACACTTTTTAGGTATTGTATTATTCAAGTATGAACACATATAGCTGATGATGAGGTGAATTGAACACTCAAATTATATGGATTTGAGTTTGTTGCCGATTATTTGTTATGGCTCCAGTTAGCTTAGTACACAAGTGATATAACTTAATTTCTCATGTTTGAATACCTCATTTAGCTGAATAACATTAGTAACAGTTCTTTTTATTTCAGTTTTAAATAACCAGCCTAATTGGATTCATTATCCTTTATCATAATTATATCATAATAATCTACCGGTTTCAAGGCTTTCACCTCATCTTCAGGGGAGCGCAAACAAGACTAAATGCTGTTCGAACTGGTACCGATATACACGCTTCAACGGTTGGAGGCTGGGGGGTGAGGAAGGCACGGGACAATTTCGGCCAAGAGCGGAGAGATTTTTGGGAAATAACTGTTCAACAGATGTTCGTATCGGTGTACTGACTTAAAAATTTCTAGGGCCTCTAATCTGTCCAATTTATTTCCGTTACTACTGATATGTAAGAATTTGGCATCATCGATAGAAAAAGTATGATTTTCACAGTGACAATGATTAGCCATAAATTAAAGGATTTGTTAAGACGGATTTGTATTCACGAAATCTCTTTTCAAAAGATCTTCCTGTCTTTCCTATATAGAAATTATCACAGGTGTGCACCTTGAAACCGGTAGGGTTATACCGTTACATAAAGTGGAATAAACAGTGTTTGATAAAACAAATTACAATGTCTTTAAAACTCCACAACGTTAATGCCTTAACTATAAACAACATCACAATAATCTAGTTATGTTATGTACCCAAATCATAGACAGTATTGTCGATGCCTTATAACTGATCAGCGATTGTGGTCTAACTGTTAATTTTCACGCTTAGCAAGCGTGCGCCTACAAGTTGATTCCTGGCGACTTAAGGTTAACTTCCGGACTGGTTTTATTCTTAGACCGTTTTATATCTGAATTTATGTTTTCTATAGCTTAGAAGCTGTTTATTATAGATTTATAAAGCAACGCAAAAAAACGGTGTGTCACGAAAGGCTGCAGAAGATTAAACATGCTGCATTTTATAAGATTAAACATATTGATTTTATAAGATTAAACATGCTGCATTTTATAAGATTAAACATGCTGCATTTTATAAGATTAAACATGTTGATTTTATAAGAATAAACATGCTGCATTTTATAAGATTAAACATGCTGATTTTATAAGATTAAACATGCTGCATTTTATAAGATTAAACATGCTGATTTTATAAGAATAAACATGCTGATTTTATAAGATTAAACATGCTGCATTTTATAAGATTAAACATGCTGCATTTTATAAGATTAAACATGCTGATTTTATAAGATTAAACATGCTGCATTTTATAAGATTAAACATGCTGCATTTTATAAGATTAAACATGCTGCATTTTATAAGATTAAACATGCTGCATTTTATAAGATTAAACATGCTGCATTTTATAAGATTAAACATGCTGCATTTTATAAGATTAAACATGCTGATTTTATAAGATTAAACATGCTGCATTTTGTAAGTTCGATCTCTTCGCCATCAGAACTTTGATTTCGTTTTTTTTTCTAGACTGTGTTTGCTGAATTCAACAGTTTGCACACTGTTAACCAATATCCATAACATGTGACAATCATACTTAATCACTAGTGATAACCTGTCGTTGTAGTCTGGTAAATGGTAGAATTCATTATTGGAATCTCGAACTAGTGGGTTTGAAAATGAATATTGAAAAGACGAAATAAATGTTGCACCGCTTTGCTGATGTCACTTGGATCAAGGTGGATGGAACGCAGCTAGAACAAGTCCAACAATATATCTATTATACTTAGGGCAAAGTATTACATTTGAGGTTTGCACTCTCAATGGAATATATAGAGGAGCATCACTAGATTGAAGTTCCTTTGGACAACTGGACTTTATCTACATGAGCAATCTTCCAGCCAGTCTCAGACGGAAGGTATTTAACCAATACATCTTACCAGTACTAACATATGAATGCAACACTTGGGCTGTTTGTGTACGAATGAGAGACAAACGCTCCAGACAACACAACGCAGCATGGAGAGGTGCTTGCAAGGTTATAGCAGAAGAGACCGCAAACGCTATGAATGGATACGCGCCCAAACAAGAGTTGATGATGTTATAGAGGTCGCGAAGTGGAAGTGGGCTGGGTATATCATCGCCCAAACAACGTACCATCGTTGGATGTATTAAGTAATCCAGTGGTACACAATAAGTAGAAGCAGGCCTGTTAGAAGACCAAAGGCACGCTGAGTGGACGGTATACGTAAGGAAGCATCGATTACATTGCAGCAATGCGCAAAGGACAGACTTTCTTATATCCCGCAGTGGATGAATGTAGGCTGGTGATGATTATGATATTCGTATTATCGTGTTGTATTAGGCCGACTTAATAATGAATCATTTACGCATGCGTATTACGTCCACAATACGCTCTACCAAAATCGGCATAACATCGCAGTACCTTTTACATACGTAAGTCACAAATCGAGGTCACTCGACGACGTTTCGAACCACTCTCACGTCATAACCTCAGGACGTGATCAGAATGCAGATTTTCAAACGCGGACACAAAACACATGTGTGGACATGCATCTTGTGACAATAGGACAAAACATATTTAATTTACATTCAAACCTCGTTTTACGGACACTTTATTTTTAAAGAATTTTGATTTGATTTAAAAATCAATCAAACAAATTAGCTTTATGGCCTGGGGGACGTAGTCCAGGACAGAATAGAGCATACAACCTGAGGACGAGGAAAGCTGACCCCAACAGTCTTCGCAGACAATGAGTTGGGATGGAGCCAGGGAGAAGAAGAAGAAGAAATTAGCTTTACGAATAACAATCGATATATGGGACGTTTAAAATTGTTAGTTGTGCAAAGTTGATCAAGAAACATCCTCAAGACGATAGGGAACACAGTCAGAGATTTCTTGGGAATTGAAACTGACTAAATTAGTCAACGTTTTTTTTACATTGTCCTTAGTAAGGCTAAAGGAGGTTCCCTTTTGAAATGACTACTGCGGCATCATAGAATGTGGTCTGCAGATTGATCCAGATGGCCGCAAAAATTGCAAGAGCTTTAATGAGTTTGTCATTGTAACTTCCATAGCTAGAGATAAATAGTTCAATAGTTTGGGAGTACCCACGGGGAGCTGAGACGCGTCCTGAAGGAAGGAAACAATTCAATGCCTGTCTTCCCATGCAGGATGACGATCATCGATATTGCCAACTTTGCCTTTAGGCAGGCTTTAATAATGATGTGAGGGTTTATGAAGGGGTGAAGGCAATCGACACATATTCTCGCGGACTACCCCTTACTGAGAAGACTAATCGGAGGCGTGACGCTGGACCTCCAGATCCTACAGAACGAGTCATGTTAAGACCAAGAGTGCTTCCGCCGAGCATATTCTATAACTTTTGGCTATAGGTCATGCTCGGCCATGCTTTAATTAAATCATTATGTTTAATTGTTATTTTTTTTCTCCTTTTTTTGTTCTCTGTCATGTCAGGTCCCCCTAACGTTGAATATCACCTGAGAGTAGACATTGTAATTTATTTTTATCAAACACTGTTTATTCCACTTTTTTGTGACGGTATAACACTACCGGTTTCAAGGCTTTCACCTCATCTTCAGGGGACCGCAAACAAGACTAAATGCTGTTCGAACTGGTACCGATATACACGCTTCAACGCTTAGGGGCTGAGGGGTGAGGGAGGCATGGGACGATTTCGGCCAAGAGCGGAGAGATTTTTGGGATATAACTGTTCAACAGATGTTCGGATTGATGTACTGACTTAGAAAATTCTAGGGCCTCTAATCTGTCCAATTTATTTCCGTTACTACTGATATGTATTTTAAGAATTTGACATCATCGATAGAAAAGGTATGGTTTTCACGGTGACAATGATTAGCCATTTGAGAGTAGACATATTTGTCCCCGGCAGCCTGAAAAAGATCGCCAACGCTCCTTATACCAGTCCAATCACGTATATTGTGGTGCCAGGAGATTTGCCTCCTTCTGACACCTCTTCGATCCTCTATTTTGCCTTGGATGATCAGGTGCAGTAATTTGTACTTTGCTCCTCTAAGTACATGACCCAAATAGGACACCTTTCGGATTTTTTAATATTAGTCAGCAAATCTCTATCAACTTTGGCTCTTTGAAGAACCCTTGTGTCGCTGACCATATCCGTTCAGAGTATCCGTAGCATTCTCCGGTGAATCCAAATTTCGAATGCTTCCAGTCGGTTCATACTACCAACTTTGAGGGTCCATGATTCCACTCCATGCAATAACGCTGACCAAACGTAGCATTCGACTAACCGTTGTCGAAGTTTCAAGTTTAGATTATCATCGCAGAGTACGCTTCTCATTTTATTAAAAGCCACACGAGATGATTCAATTCTCCACTTGACTAAGGTTTCTGGGTCGAGGTCTTCCACTAGGATACTTCCGAGGTATTTAAATGTTTCCACTCTCTCTATATCAGCACCGTACAATGTAAGACGTGCTCCTGCGTGATCCTGCCGGACAAACACCATGAACTTAGTTTTACTCACGTTCATGTTCAGCCCCTGCCTAATATCCCACACTATGAAAATCTATGAGCGAATTGTAAACTCGAGAATCAGGAATTTGGTGGAAATACATGACAACCAGTGTGGCTTCGTATCGGGAAAGTCAACAGTAGACGCCATTCAAACCGTTAGACTCCTTGTCGAAAAACACCGTGATGCCAAGAAAGATCTTCATATGGTCTTCATCGATCTTGAAAAGGCATTTGACAGGGTCCCTAGAAGCCTAATTTGGGCAGCACTTAGAGCCTACAGTGTACCGGAGAAGTATGTACTTGCCATCCAGGACATGTACGATAACGTGACAATGCAAGTGAGGTGCACTTCGGGAACTTCACCAGAATTTCCTGTAAAGGTGGGGGTACATCAAGGATCGGTACTCAGTCAGCTACTGTTCATCTTAGTCATGGACTATTTAACTAACCAGGAAATGAATAGTCTCCTAAGGATCCTACTATTTGCAGACGATATCGTATTAATAAGTGAAAAACACGAAGACCTGCAAAATAGTCTGGAAAGATGGAGAAGAATCTTGGAGGACAATGGATTGAGACTGAGCAGAAAGAAAACAGAGTATCTGTACCTACCATTCGAGAACACAAATGCTGTCACTCCCGTAATGCAAATGGATGGAGAAACATTACCAAATTGTGACTCCTTTAAGTATCTTGGGTCACTCATCCATAGCGATGGAGGATGTGCAGCAGATGTAACACATAGAATAAGTGTGGGATGGATGAAGTTTAGATCAATGACAGGAGTTCTATGTGATCCGAAAATGCCAGTAAAGTTAAAAGGAAAAGTATACCAAACAATTGTCAGACCCGCACTCCTCTATGGCTCCGAATGCTGGACGATGTATACCTCTTACTCTAGGCAACTAGAAACTGCTGAAATGCGCATGCTAAGATGGTCAGCAGGTGTGTCCCTAAGAGACAAAATAAGAAGCTCACACATTCGTGGAAGCCTGGGTGTTACAGACATCAACAGCAAGATGGAGGAGAGGCGATTGAGATGGTATGGTCACGTTGGACGTAGAGCACCCGATCACATTGTGAACCAGGCAATCTCCATGGATCTTCCTCGAATAACAACCAGAGGAAGACCAAGGAATTCATGGGTGGTGCAAAGAGATTACCTGATGCAGAGGCACGGCCTGGGGGACGTAGTCCGGAACAGAAGAGCATACAACCTGAGGACGAGGAGAGCTGACCCCAACAGTCTTCGCAGACAATGAGTTGGGATGGAGCCAGGGAGAAAGAGATGTTCAGCCCCTGCCTCACACCGGTTCCATTAATTCTATCTATAAGCGTTTGAAGGTCGTCAATACTGTCTGCCAGAATTGATTAATTTATATATTTTTATCAATTTATTAACGGCCAGAGGGCAATCTCTTCCAACTAACTAGACAAAAGTAAATAATGCAAGTTACATGGTCGTAAAACATATTTCAATGATTATTCATCTTTATAAAATTTATGGACATATACGAGTACATGGTACATAATAACATATATGTAAAAGTGAGATATCATCAATCAAAGAATAAGGAAGGGATGGTGGAGAGGAAAGGAAAATAAGGAATGAGGCACGGAGCAAGTCTAACATTGGTTTGTAACTGGTTTCAGAGTCTTACTGAATGATTAATCAGTAGATGTGTTGAAATGTGTTTATATCGAAATAAATAATTTAATTAGTGGAATTTCGATTTACAGACACGTTTTCGAGGAAATATTTATTCCGTAAAGCGAGGTACGTATGTACAGTATACATGCTAACTGTGTAGCGATGATCAGTGGCGTATCTAAGTAGGTACAACTGGTATATAAGCGCAGGCTTTGGAACGAAGGGGGGCCTGAAATGGAACTAATAAAAAAAAATCACAATAAAATAACTTTTTCTAAGCTGACAGTTTGAAACCTCGGTGCATATACTAAATATGCTGGATGTTACAGAGGAACAGCTGTACAAATTGCAGTGTCTTCAAAATGTTTGTCTAAGATTTATTTTCAACCTACAAAAGTACGATCATATAACTTCATACCAGAAGGCATTGAACTGGTTGAATGTTAGAAATAGACGCCAAATTCGCATACTGCCTCTATTGTATAATATCCTTAACTGTCGCGCCCCTCCTTCTTATCTCGTCGAAAACTTTCAGCGTCTTTCCGATCATGGATTAGCGCTACGCTTAAACATAGATTGTTTATTGCCCTTTTCAGTTCCCACTTTTCTTTTCATTACTTGGTTCTTTACTGTCCATGCAATGAGACTCTGGAATCAGTTACAAACCAATATAAGACTCGCTCCGTCCTTGTCAAACTGCTGAAAAAAACTCTTAATTTCTAGTCAGTAATATAACGTGTTTCATTCCTGATTTTTTCCCCTTTCCTAACCACCATTCCTTCCTTTTCCTTTGATTGATGATATCTCACTTTATATGAAAAGGAATGTTCGGGTGATTGTCCGTCTTTGTGGGGTTTGTGTGCGTATGCTCAGGAATGTGTTCATGGATTTCGTGGGGATGGATAGTCATTTGAATGTTTTTTTACGACCATGTAACCTGCTTAATTTACTTTTGTCTGGTTGGTTGGAAGAGATTGACTGGCAATAACCCCGCCAGATTATATTTGCAATAAAAGTGTTAAATAAATATATAAATAAATATTAAAAATTCTACTTCGTTTGACATTATTTGAGTCATATTCAAATATTTCGAAAGTATCTTTTACACAAACATGCATATCATCATGCTGTCCCTTGCAACGTAAGCAGAGATAACAGATCTCACAATGTTTCAATCCAATATTCACCTCCTCCACATTCATACATCACAATCTTTTATTATTCATCACTTTTTAATCCTACTCAACCAGCTTTAAGTGCGTATTAAAATTAATTAAGAATTATTTATGATCAACAATCGGACAAAAACGGCCATGATGTATTCGTTTTATTATAATATTTCGCAAAAAAATCAGGGCCCGGAATTTTTTTTTCAGGGTACATGAAAAATTGTTACAGCACTGACGATGATGATGTTGTTGACAAATATTGGTTTGCTATGGTTAAATCGTGGAACATGATCCAAAATACCCATTTTAGCGTCTGAATATTAAACCGATGTATCTGCCTGGCCTCGACCTAATTTATTTATTTATTAGCAAAATAAACGACACTTAAGTGACTTTTTCATAAATATGGTAGTTCAGCTCTAATCTCACGGAATTAGAAATAGTATATAAACTGTATATACAATAGTTATATTGGATGTATGGGTCACATGTATTGTATTGGACGTATGGGGCACATATATTGTATTTGACGTATGGGTCACATATATTGTATTAGACGTATGGGTCACATATATTGTATTGTATGTATGGGTCACATATATTGTATTGTATGTATGGGTCACATGTATTGTATTAGACGTATGGGTCACATATATTGTATTGTATGTATGGGTCACATATATTGTATTGTATGTATGGGTCACATGTATTGTATTAGACGTATGTGTCATATGTGTTCTATTAGACGTATGGGTCACATGTGTTGTATTAGACGTATGGGTCACATATATTGTATTGGACATATGGGTCACATATAGTATATAGTGTTAGATGCATGGGTCACATGTGTTGTATTAGACGTATGGGTCACATATATTGTATTGGACGTATGGGTCACATATATTGTATTGGATGTATGGGTCACATATATTGTGTTAGACGTATGGGTCACATGTGTTGTATTAGACGTATGGGTCACATATATTGTATTGGACGTATAGGTCACATATATTGTATTGAACGTATGGGTCACATGTGTTGTATTGGACGTATGGGTCACATATATTGTGTTAGATGTATGGGTCACATGAGTTGTATTAGACGTATAGGTCACATATATTGTATTGGACGTATGGGTCACGTGTATTGTCTTGGACGTGTGGGTCACATATATTGTATTGGATGTATGGGTCACATATATTGTATTGGACGTATGGGTCACATGTGTTGTGTTAGACGTATGGGTCACATGTGTTGTATTAGACGTATGGGTCACATATATTGTATTGGACGTATGGGTCACACATATTGTATTGGACGTATGGGTCACATATATTGTATTGGACGTATGGGTCACGTGTATTGTCTTGGACGTGTGGGTCACATATATTGTATTGGATGTATGGGTCACATATATTGTATTGGACGTATGGGTAACATACTCGTATATTGTATTGGATGTTATGTGTCTTTTGCTTACATTTTGTGTAAATTGAATTATGAATTCGGACTTTTTCTTACACTTTGTGGAAGAGACCGCAGTTTTAAGTGCTCAAGTCGGACCATGAATATTCGCCTTACGTTACACTTTGCACAAGAAGGCACAGATTTTTAGTGTTGAGGCCACACTATAAACTCGAGCCATATCTTAGATTTTAGTCAAGAAGGCGCAGATTGTGTGTCTTGTCTCCGGGCATTGAATACTCTTTTCGATAGATCATTCTTTCGTTTCCGTGTCCGAACCATCAAACATGCCACATGTTTCCAGCAGGAGACAACATAGATCGCTTTATCAGTCACAACAATTAGGCCCTGCCTAAATCAAGCAGTCCTGATGTTCGAACAAACTATACGCACGTGTTGTGAGTTCTGTATATGCCTATAGTCACAGTCAGTACTACTTTCGTTTAAGAACCGCAATTTTTGCATGTTCACCATGTATCTCCTCTCTCTCTCCCTCACCCATCTTCCTCTCCATCGTCATCTCCCCCTCTCGCCATCTCCATCTCACTCTCTCTTTCTCACTCTCCCTCTCTTTTCATCTCTCTCTCTCTCTCTCTCTCTCTCTCTCTCTCTCTCTCTCTCTCTCTCTCTCTCTCTCTCTCTCTCTCTCTCTCTCTCTCTCTCTCTCTCTCTCTCTCTCTCTCTCTCTCTCTCTCTCTCTCTCTCTGTCTCTCTCTCTCTCTCTATCTCTCTCTCTCTCTCTCTCTCTCTCTCTCAATCCCTCTCTATTCCCCCTCTCTCTCCATCCCTCTCCCTCATGTCTGAGGATGGCGGCAGCCGCCGATGATCTTTTTAATGGTCTCCTTCTATCTGGATCTATCCGGGGTCGATCGGAGAGCATCCGATATTAAAGATCCTATCGCAGTCCTGATCAGGTCACTCCATCTGGTTAGGGGTCTTCTTCTAGATCTTGTTCCTTCGACGCTTCCGACGACCACAAGTTTCTCCAGGCTATTCGGTTCTCTTCTCATGATGTGGCCCCTACTTGGAGTCTATTCAGTGATCTCCAAGTAAACCAAGGCAGCAGGTCTCCAAGTTCCATATTTTTCCGAGAACTTCATAGATAGATTAGTGATGCTCTCGAAATGGTCACAAAAGCTTTACAAATATTGATGTTATCACCGTATTCAATGACAATATAAGTTCACTCATATCTAACGTTGATTCCATGTGTCCATTAACTACACTTAAAGACACGAACATAAAAATACCAAAGCGATTCGAAGAAAAGATTTGCGTTCATTAAACTTGGGTTCAATGTTTTGGTTAAAACCATTTTATCTTTTTTGAACACTTTATGCTCCGATCTACTCGTATAATAAATAAATAAATATAGGTTTATTGATAGCAACATAGAATGCACATATTTAAAAACATTCCAAAATCATATATTGTTTATAGTTAAGGCAGTAACGTTGTGGAGGCTTTAAGTCATTGTAATTTATTTTATCAAGCAGTGTTTATTCCACTACTTTTTTATAACGGTATAACCCTACCGGTTTCAAGGTGCACACCCCATTTTCAGGGGAGCACAAAAAATACAAAGTCATATATCTCAAGATAAATATCAGAAAATACATGTTATGAATCTGGAGACCAAATACAGTGTCCGGGTTCAAATGGAATAAGGAATTTGCATTAGCCTCCAAACAGGTTGTCATAGAACGTGTCGAAACATGTGTTGATATGTATTCCATCAACTGATAAAAAAGAAAAACCCTGCAGAACTTGCAAGGCATGTACTGCACACAAGAAGGGGAAGTGAGACCCGGTACATGTGTAAGGAGTGTGATGTAGCTCTCCACAGAACTAGCAAGGTGTGTGCTGCACACAAGAAGAGAAATGAGACCCGGTACATGTGTAAGGAGTGTCATGTAGCTCTCCACAGAACTTGCAAGGTGTGTGTTGCACACAAGAAGAGATGTGAGACCCAGTACATGTGTAAGGAGTGTGATGTAGCTCTCAACAGAGCTTGCAAGGTATGTGCTGCACACAAGAAGAGAAGTGAGACCCGGTACATGTGTAAGGAGTGTGATGTAGCTCTCAACAGAGCTTGCAAGGTATGTGCTGCACACAAGAAGTGAAGTGAGACCCAGTACATGTGTAAGAAGTGTGGTTTACGTTAGCTCTCCACAAAGGGGAATGTTGGCAGAATCACCCAATATAACTACATTATTAGAGTATTTTAAACAAATGTATAATACAAAATTTTATAACATTTACTAAGATATAGAAATTTTAGTAAACCCTTCACAAAAATCAAAATAGTTAAAAAAACGATCTGTGCGCTGGAAAACGTTTAACCGGGTCTTAAAGTGTTAACAGCCACGTTTAGATGTATGTTTCTCAAATAAATATTCTAGGAGTTAAGCTGAAAAATATGACTGAGTTTAAGGGTCAAGTTATGACAGTTTAGGACAGCAGTTCCAAAAAAATCTGGACAATTCTTAGCACAAATACGAGTACTTACATTTTTCAACTCTCCCGAGTGATTTTATTCACGTGTTCTATAGGGTGGCGCAACAAGAGCTGCAATTTTATATTTGCCACCATTTTTTAGTTGATCTTCATGAATAATATGGTTTAAGCGGTCCTTATCGAAGTCCACTGATCGTCCGGAACGCTCCATGTCTTTCAGGTCGAAATTACCGTCTTTGTAACGTAAAAACCAACGACGAGCTGTCCTTTCATTCATAGCATCTTCACCGTACACTTCGCAAATATCGCGAGCAGCTTTGGCAGCTTTATACCCTCGATTGAACGCGAACAGAAGGAGGTGTCGAAAATGCTCCCTTTCGTCTACTTGCCATTCCATTTGGTGTGCATATGTACATACTCAAATATGCATGTTTAAATATTATGTTTCCCCGACTTATTCAAACATGTAATTTTTTTTTAAAAGACTAGATATGACCGAAGTCATAGGTATCCTTATACCCTCGAATATGTTTCACCGAAATATTCAAACATGTATGTTTGAATATGCATGTTTGAATATGTTTCACCGACATTTTTTTAAATAATATATATTACCGAAGTCATTGGTATCCTTTGTTATAATAAATATAGTTTTAAATACCCTCGAACCCTAGGCGGAAGAAGTGCCTGTATCGTTTGAGGGGAATAGCACAGCGCGGGGTTCCAACCGACGACCTTCCGCACGGAAGTCCAGTGCGTTATCGCGCGGCCATGCACCTCACAGCTGGCCATGCACTCACGCGCGGCCATGCACCTGACACATTCAAACATGCATGTTTGAATATGTCGGTGAAACATATTCAAACATGCATGTGTGAAAGTGAGGTGCATGACCTCGCGGTAACATACAGGACTTCCGTGCGAAGGTCGTCGGTTAGAACCCCGTGCTGTGCTACTCCCCTCGAACGACACATGCACTTTTCCCGCCTAGTATCCGAGGGTATTTAATATTATATTAATTATAACAAAGGATACCTATGACTTCGGTAATATCTATTCTTAAAAAAAATGTCGGTGAAACATATTCAAACATGCATGTGTGAAAGTGAGGTGCATGACCTCGCGGTAACATACAGGACTTCCGTGCGAAAGTTTCGGTTAGAACTCCGTGCTGTGCTACTCCCCTCGAACGACACAGCCACTTTTTCCGCCTAGTGTTCGAGGGTATTTAATATTATATTTATTATAACAAAGGATACCTATGACTTCGGTAATATCTATTCTTTAAAAAAATGTCGGTGAAACATATTCAAACATGCATATTCAAACATGCATATTTAAACATGGATATTCAAACATGCATGTTTGAATATTTCGGTGAAACATATTCAATTATGCATGTTTGAATACGTTTTTTTCCGGCACAGCAATATTCCGATAAAATGCAAATTGCACAAGACATACAACGTTCCAGCAACTATACAAGTATTGAAAAAAATACTTTCACAGCAAAAAAAAATCATTATAAAGTTTTGCCAGAAACCCGACGATATGTGAGCGATGCAAAATATTGTTCAACTTATAAGAAAAATCACGCGTCATTATTTTTCCATAGAAAATTAAAATAAATAATTCTCGATATTATTTTTACCATCGACAACAATTTTTTTACACTTTGTAAAGAGGAATGCAAACAAAAGGACAATACGCTGAAAACGTGACGTGACAAATGTCAAGTAAAAATAACGATCATCAGTAGAGAAATATACGACAAAGGTTTAAAGATCATTATTGATGAAGAAGCTGGTCAATTGCTTTGATTTTTTCAATATTTGCTTTTTTGAATCCTCTGTTGAACTTTGACAGGTTGTTTTCAAGAGCGAAAAAAAAGTCTAAAGAATGTTAAACATGATGCAACCAACACTTTAAAACCCGATTGAAATTAAGACAACAGTTTCCAATGTCCTGCTTGTTTTTTTTTAACAATTCTGATTTTTTGAAAGGGTTTAATTAAATTGTTATAGCAATGCAAAAGGGGGCAAAAAATTAAGGCAGTGGATCGGAGCGATGTTGTCATTGCGACAGGAGTTGGAACGTATTGCAGGTTTCCTAAAAATTCATTATTAACATACTATGCATATCCAGAAAGTAAGTGTACTGAATTTTTGTAGGTTACATTTTTTTTTATTTAAACAAAAAAATTACGTGGTTACCGTAGTACATATGTAAGCTATTTTTCGACATAGTCGCCATTCCTCTCAATGCAGGTGGTGAAGCGGGGTATCAACTTTTTGATGCCTTCCTCGAAGTAGTTTCCCGCCAACCCCTCCGTCCACTTCTCCACCTCCTCCTTTACCTCCTCGTTGGTTGAAAACCTTTTTCCACCCATGTGCAGCTTCAGGGAGGTAAAGAGATAGTAATCTGAAGATGCTAGGTCAGGGGAATGCGCGGGATGGTTCAGGACATCCCTGAACCGTTATGACGACTATGTGGCGTTGGCCGTGTGTGGTCTGGCATTGTCGTGCAGCAGGCAGACTCCCTTTGTTAGCATGCCTCTCCTCTTGTTCTGAATCGCCCTCCGCTATTTTTTTAGGATCTCACAGTGTCTTGCAGAGTTGATGGTCTCCCCTTGAGGCATATATTCAATTAATGCGATCGTCACGGAGCGCATTTTCGATTTTTTCCACAATTTCGTCAGTCACAATTGAAGGTCTTCCGCTCCTCTGATCATCATGCACAGACGTACGACCGTTTTTAAACTCGCGACACCACTTGTACACACTCGTAAGATTCATAGCTTTATCACCATATGCAGTTTTCACCTCATTATAAACCTCAACCGGAGGTTTTCCCTTTCAAACGAGATAACGGATGACGCCGCGTATTTCGCACTTGGCGGGAGATTGGATTGACATTTTTCACGAAACGTGTTGTCACGTCGACACTTCTCAACGCACTGACCTCGAACCGGTCTCGTTGCGGAGGGGAAGGGTCAGGCTACACGGAAGTGTAGCCAACATGTCGAAAATAAAATCCATCCGGTCGTGAGAGCCTCAGTACACTTACTTTCTGGATACGCCTCGTAATTAACAAGCTTCCTGCCCTGTATCCCACGGCGGTGCTTCTCAGAGAGTGTCGGGTTTTAAAAATAACTAACTTACATTTCAAGTCTGGTACTATCATCAAGAAAAAAAGAAAATGCAAACTCAGCAGAAACACATGGCAACTGATCAAATGTTCACCATCCCTAGAGTTAGAACTTCTTTTGCCCAAAAGCAATATGCCTATTTAGCTCCCATGACATGCAATGGGGTGCCGAATTCAATAAAAGCAAAAAGGGGGTAAAAATTCAGGCAGTGGATCGGAGCGTGGTTGTTATTGCGACATAAGTTGGAATACTTGGGCTTGCAAAATTAATGATTTGTAGCAAAGGTTTGTGTCAACTCTTCAGTGTGGTGTGTTTTTGATGATTATGTGCAGCACTGTCTTGAGTGATGAAGTGTGAGGGGTTTGATTCGCGTGATATAAACATACTATATGTAATTGAGTGTCACTGTTTATCGAATTGATGAGAGTATGCAATAGGGTATTGTATAATCGAAAATCGAAACGAAATATCAATGGTATTGTATAATCGAAAATCGAAACGAAATATCAATGATTTTTTTTCATATTATACGTCCTCAGTATGATACAGGCAAAAGCCTAGTTTACTGGGGACACGACAAATGAAAGGCAGTAAACCCAGATCCATTAAAATTGTGTGTCCATATTAAATTGCTTGTTGTTTTTACACAAATTATGGATGGATTTATAAAGTGTTGTTTCATACATAAATGAATAAATAAGTTATTAAGAATATTGTAACGAAACTGTATAAACTATTTGTGTAAAGTACTTTAATAATTTAGTTTAGCATGAACATTCCGTCAACATTCCCTTTTGTGGAGAGCTGAATTCTGATATTGGCCGTTTCCTACATGACCACCGATCGGCGCCCTTTTTGAAATGAAACTTCTATAGGTGCGGTAGGGCAAATTGGCCTGAACGTCACGAAAAGTGAAACGGTGTATTATATTGTTATTTTATTATTATTAATAAATTATTTTAATATTAATAATTATTTATTATTAATAATAATTAATATTATTTTAATATTAGTAAGTGTATTATATTTTTATTAAAATTATTATTTATTAAATTTATTTATTATTTTTATATGAATTGATACATCAATCTTTTTAATATTAATTTATTTATTTAATTTTATTTATTATTACACATGACAAGAAATATACACAATTTGAGAAAAACAACAGATAATTTGATTTGGACATACAATTTTTATCGATCTGGGTTTGTTGCCTTTCATTTGTCGTATCCCCAGTAAACTAGGCTTTTGCCTGTATCTCACTGAGGATATTTAGCATGAAAAAAATAAATCGATACTTCTTTCCGATTTTTGATTACACAGAAACAAAACCCCGTTGCACGCTCTCATCAACTTGACAAACAGTGACACTCAACTACAACTGGAAACATCTTGCGAAATTCAACTCCTCACACATTATCACTCCAGAAAGGCCAAAAATATTCATCCCACACTATACCGCACACAATCACAAATCTCACATAAATCCCTTCCACTCGTCATTCATCCTGAAATTGATACAATAATCTTAATTGATACATCAATCTTAATTGATACATCAATTTTTTTAATCTTAATTGATACATCAATCTTATTAATCTTAATTTATACATCAATCTTAATTGTTACATCAATCTTAATCGATACATCAATCTTAATTGATACATCAATCTTTTTAACCTTAATTGATACATCAATCTTAAGTGATACATCAATTTTTTTAATCTTAATTGATACATCAATCTTAATTGATACATAATTTTTTAAAATTTTAATTGATACATCAATCTTTATTGATACATCAATCTTAATTGATACATCAATCTTAATTGATACATAATTTTTTTTAATCTCAATTGATACATCAATCTTAATTGATACATCAATCTTTTTAATCTTAATTGATACATCAATCTTAATTGATACATCAATTTTTTTAATCTTAATTGATACATCAATCTTAATTGATACATCAATCTTAATTGATACATCAATTTTTTTAATTTTAATTGATACATCAATCTTAATTGATACATAAATCTTAATTGATACATAAATCTTAATTGATACATCAATCTTAATTGATACATCAATCTTAATTGATACATCAATCTTTTTAATCTTAATTGATACACCAATCTTAATTGATACACCAATCTTAATTCATACACCAATTTTAATTGATACATCAATCTTTTTAATCTTAATTGATACATCAATCTTTCATATTTACCTCTAATCACTTCATTTCGTATTCCATCGTGACCCAATAAAGAAAGAAGGTACATTCAAGCTATTGCTAGTATGTTCAGAAATTCCTTGCCATATACGTAACAGGATCTGCCTATCACATATTAGCTTAAATAGTCATCTCTAGTGGCAGCCTCATCAAATGCCTTGATCCCCCCTTTGTATTGTCCTTCAATTACGCTTGTCACGGGTAATGGCCATTCGTTTATACAATAAAACCTGACTTTTTATTGTCATATTGCAATAGCAATTAATAATTGCCAGGCAATAAACGTGGCATTGAATCTGCCAGGTTTTGTTGTATACAACAAAAATGTAACAAATATTGTATATCCCTAGAGTTAAAACCTCTTTTGCCCAAAGGCAATATGCTTATTTGGCTCCCATTACATACAATGGCGTGCCGACTTCAATAAAGGTAAAGGTAGGAAAACCATTTAGACAGTCGATCGGAGCGTGGTTGTTATTGCGACAGGATTTTGAGTACTTGGGCTTTCAGGATGAATGACGAGTGGAAAGGATTTATGTGAGCTCGTGAGTGTGGGTTTCTTCTTGTTGTTTTAATTTTGGTTGTTTTTGTATTTGTGTTTCTGTGTATTTTTTTTTGTTTTAATTTTGTTTAATTTTAATTTTTATTCTTATGATTGTGTGCGGTATAGTGTGGGATGAATATTTTTGGTCTTTCTGGAGTGATGATGTGTGAGGAGTTGAATTCCGCAAGATGTTTCCAGTTGTAGTTGAGTGTCACTGTTTGTCAGGTTGATGAGAGCGTGCAACGGGGTTTTGTTTTTGTGTAATCAAAAATCGGAAAGAAGTATCGATTTATTTTTTCATGCTAAATATCCTCAGTGTACATGCAAAAGCCTAGTTTACTGGGGATACGACAAATGAAAGGCAACAAACCCAGATCCATTGAAATTGTATGTCCAAATCAAATTACCTGTGGTTTTTTCTCAAATTGTGTATATTTCTTGTCATGTGTAATAATAAATAAATAATAAAATAATTGTTAAAAATGTTACATTGTAACGCAGGATGCTTTAGAGTTATGTTTGGTCATGAAATAGCGCCAGATAATAAATCATTTTAATCGCAGGAGCAGACGCGCTTTATTTGCACTGGAACGACCAGGAGAAGAGTGCTACGGGCCATGCATTGCCACAGGTTCTGCAGACAGTGAAATGCCGTCGAGATTTTTAAACGTGCACAACATACCGCAGTTTCAGTGTAGGTCAAGTTCATCAAAATTGAGGTCACGTCGTAAAAGAAACAGAACTGTAATTAAGTTGTTTTTAATCACCTGTTTTTCTTGCAAGTTTTCTTCAGATAATGACATAACAACACTTAATACCACTTCCTTAATCTCGGTAGTAAAAAAAGTCAAGTGTCTTTCAAGTACACTGATTGGAGTTGTTGATGTCATTTGAACCAGACCGTTGAAAGTTCAGTGTGACGTTCAAGAATTAAGCAGGTAAACAGTCCATTGTTGTCCAACACTTAAGGACTTGTTGAAGTTACAAAAGTAAATAGATAGACAGAGCCACTTCTCCGTTGTAATAACATCACTTATGATGAATGTGATGATGAAGGGTGATGCTTCAATCTGATGCTGCAATCTGATGGCTGATGCTGCAATCTCATGGACCGCAAGGTGCATCAATATCATATATATCATTCAAGAACTAAAGATGAACGAAATACTTAACTACAATAAAGAAGGTATGAATTAACATTCGACACCTTTAAATCTTTTTCTACTATCACGTTTCACTCCCATACATCAAAGTTGGCACCAAAATATTGTTATGGACTATATACTGTCCGGTTCGAGTATATGATATATGTCTTAGTGCCTCACTGATTCTATTTCCTATCACTACACACTGTTTGATATCCCTCTTAACTCTTCCACTTTCTGAGAAAATTCTACCCAAATATCAGAAAATCTCAATTTGCTCCAATCTTTCACTATTCACTCATATATTACATTTACTTTTCCTTTCACACCTTTTTATCATCGTTACTTTGAATGTTGCAACATTCATTCTAGATCTCTCATACAATTTACTCATCAAACTCTGCAATTCATCGTGTATTATTGTATTATATTTATTTAACACTTTTATTGCAAATACAATCTGGCGGTTTTATTGCCAGGTGGTAATCTCTTCCAATCAACCAGACAGACGTAAATGAAGCAAGTTACGTGATCGCATAAATCATTCAAATGACTATCCATCCCCATGGAATCCATAAACACATACGTGAGCATATACACACGAACCCCACAGACGGACAATCATCCGAATATTATTTTTCATGTAAAGTGAGATATCATCAATCAAAAGGAAAGGAAGGGATGGTGGAGAGGAAAGGAAAAGAAAAATCAGGAATGAAACACGTTATTTTACTGACTAGAAATTAAGAGTTTTTTCAGTTGCTTCTTAAAGCATGCCAAAGACGGAGAGAGTCTTATATTGGTTTGTAACTGATTCCAGAGTCTCACTGCATGGACAGTAAAGGACGACGTAAAAAAAGAGGACCGGTGAACTGGAAAGGCTAATAGACAATCTCCATTTGAGCTTAGCACTAATCCATGATTGGAAAGACGCTGAAATTTTTTGGCGAAATAAGAGGGGGGCGGCGGGACAGTTAAGAATATTATACAATAGAGACAGTATGTGAATTTGGCGTCTATTTCTAACATTGCACCAGTTCAATGTCTTCTGGTATGAAGTTATATGATCGTACTTTCGTAGGTTGAAAATAAATTATATTACACTTTCGTTGTATATACTCGTAGTACAATCTGGCGGATTTATTGCTATATGGCAATATCTTCCAACCAACCAGAAAGATGTTAAAGAGAGCTTAAGTGAAAACCAGACTGGAATCTTTAAACTCAAATCAGCTGGATTTGAACCCGCAACCTCCGGGTTGGGAGACAGGCATCTTACCAACTAGGCTAGAGAGATTGTCATTCCACCACCTTCTCTCTGTTCCAACACTACCATGGAATCTGCTTACAGTAATCCGTATACGTTCCAATTAAACATTTTGTAATGTACATACGTATGGCAAATTAAATTTGATGTATCCTTTTCTGGAGTACTCCGCATCACCTTTGTAGTTATGGTGGACTCCGAATTCCAATATTTCATCTGAATGTTTTCAGACATCTTCATGTATTTTTTCCGCCAAAACAACTAAACGGAAGAAATTCCTGAAAATACCTGAAAACATTCAGATAAAATATTGGAATTCGGAGACACCAGGACTAACTTGTATTATGTGTTGTGTCCTTGTTGAGTACAATTATTTAAATTAACTTGTATTATGTGTTATTGTATCATTGTTGAGTAAAAGTATTTAAATTAACTTGTATTATGTGTTATTGTTTCCTTGTTGAGTAAAAGTATTTAAATTAACTTGTATTATGTGTTATTGTTTCCTTGTTGAGTAAAAGTAATTAAATTAACTTGCATTATGTGTTATTGTTTCTTTGTTGACTAAAATTATTTAAATTAACTTGTATTATGTGTTATTGTTTCCTTGTTGAGTAAAAGTATTTAAATTAACTTGTATTATGTGTTATTGTTTCCTTGTTGAGTAAAAGTAATTAAATTAACTTGCATTATGTGTTATTGTTTCTTTGTTGACTAAAAGTATTTATATTAACTTGTGTTATGTGTTATTGTTTCCTTGATGAGTAAAAGTATTTAAATTAACTTGTATTATGTGTTATTGTTTCCTTGTTGAGTAAAAGTAATTAAATTAACTTGCATTATGTGTTATTGTTTCTTTGTTGACTAAAAGTATTTAAATTAACTTGTATTATGTGTTATTGTTTCCTTGTTGAGTAAAAGTATTTAAATTAACTTGTATTATGTGTTATTGTTTCCTTGTTGAGTAAAAGTAATTAAATTAACTTGCATTATGTGTTATTGTTTCTTTGTTGACTAAAAGTATTTATATTAACTTGTGTTATGTGTTATTGTTTCCTTGATGAGTAAAAGTATTTAAATTAACTTGTATTATGTGTTATTGTTTCCTTGTTGAGTAAAAGTAATTAAATTAACTTGCATTATGTGTTATTGTTTCTTTGTTGACTAAAAGTATTTAAATTAACTTGTATTATGTGTTATTGTTTCCTTGTTGAGTAAAAGTATTTAAATTAACTTGTATTATGTGTTATTGTTTCCTTGTTGAGTAAAAGTAATTAAATTAACTTGCATTATGTGTTATTGTTTCTTTGTTGACTAAAAGTATTTATATTAACTTGTGTTATGTGTTATTGTTTCCTTGATGAGTAAAAGTATTTAAATTAACTTGTATTATGTGTTATTGTTTCCTTGTTGAGTAAAAGTAATTAAATTAACTTGCATTATGTGTTATTGTTTCTTTGTTGACTAAAAGTATTTAAATTAACTTGTATTATGTGTTATTGTTTCCTTGTTGAGTAAAAGTATTTAAATTAACTTGTATTATGTGTTATTGTTTCCTTGTTGAGTAAAAGTATTTAAATTAACTTGTATTATGTGTTATTTTTTCCTTGTTGAGTATAAGTATTTAAATTAACTGGTATTATGTGTTATTGTTTACTTGTTGAGTAAAATTATTTAAATTAACTGGTATTATGTGTTATTGTTTACTTGTTGAGTAAAAGTATTTAAATTAACTGGTATTATGTGTTATTGTTTACTTGTTGAGTAAAAGTATTTAAATTAACTTGTAATATGTGTTATTGTTTCCTTGTTGAGTCAAATTATTTAAGTTAACTTTTATTATGTGTTATTGTTTCATTATTGAGTAAAATTATTTAAATTAACTTGTATTATGTGTTATTGTATCCTTGTTGAGTAAAAGAATTTAAACTATCTTGTATTATGTGTTATTGTTTCCTTGTTGAGTAAAATTATTTAAATTAACTTGTATTATGTGTTATTGTTTCCTTGTTGAGTAAAAGTAATTAAATTAACTTGCATTATGTGTTATTGTTTCCTTGTTGACTAAAAGTATTTATATTAACTTGTATTATGTGTTATTGTTTCTTTGTTGACTAAAAGTATTTATATTAACTTGTATTATGTGTTATTGTTTCCTTGTTGAGTTAAAGTATTTAAATTAACTTGTATTATGTGTTATTGTTTCCTTGTTGAGTAAAATTATTTAAATTAACTTGTATTATGTGTTATTGTTTCCTTGTTGAGTGAAAGTATTTAAATTAACTTAAATCATGTGTTATTGTTTCCTTGTTGTGTAAAAGACACTTGTGTCGTGAATCAAATAAATCAAAATAAATTATTTTTGTCACGAGCGCTGGTTTAAGTGCGACTGTACCCTTTCCATCTACCCTAAGCCGGTTCTGTTAACCTTTTACGTCCAGTGCTAAAAAAATCCGCCCATTCCGGTGCTGTGTATTCAATACACATGTAAAAATGAGCGATTTAAAATCGAAAAAATAAGAATATTCATAGTCAATCGCTTAAATTAATAAAATTTGATGTCAAAAGTGATAATAATTGAAATTTAATCACTGAAAACATGAAAAAAACATCGGCCGACATTCACAAAACGGGCAAAGAGACCACCTCAAATGGATGCCCTAGACCTACTGAAAGTTGAGACGGACTAACACTGTGTAACATATATTATACCTAGAAGGAAGAAACACAACTGCAAACTGAGATTCTATTTCTTGCGTTCCCATATACCGAAGTAGAGTGAGAGCGAGACGTGAATTGCGTCGCTTCCTCACCCACAGCGTTTTTTTTAGAATTAATATACCTACGTTACACACGTTTGATTGTATTGGTGAATTTATTCCCGATTTTCACAAAATATCTCTGATGTGGCCGATAAGTGCTAATTATTATAAATATTATTTTTTCATTCAATGCGTAAATGTATTACGAAGGAACACCTAAAATTTGAAGCCAGTATTTATTATATTTATAGAGATATTAAAGTGTTTAGAAGCAATGTTCACTAGTTACACATCACAGGAAAGGAAGGGTTAAAGGTTACATTGCGAGTTGCAATATAAAATCAACATCTCGAAACGTATTTTCAAACAGCGTATTGTGGTAAACGACAGACGTTATATGTTATAACGGAATTTCTTTACTACCCAAAAATAAGTTCCAGTTCTATTAAACCCTTATCTATTTTGCCCTAAGCCTTACCCGTTTGGGGTAGTTTGAACGACACAAATCATCTGAATCTTCAACGACTGCAGAAGAAGGCATTCAAGATATTTTTCAACACCCATTCCAAGACAAACCTCATCGTGAAGAAATCATCCAACCTTGGACTGTGAAGTTTTACAAAAGCCAACAAGATCACTGCAAGTCTCTTACTATCGTCGCAATCTTTTCCAACCAATCACAAATATGTCAATGTGGCATCAAGTGAAAACCAGACTGGAATCTGTGTTAAAAAAATCTGGGTTCCAGTGAGATTTGAACCCGCAACGTCCGGGCTGGAAGACAGGCGTCTTACTAACTAGACCACGGTGGTCGATGGATTTATACAATAGAAGCACACAACAGCGTATTACTGTAAAGGACAGATGACACATAACAAACTTTTCTTAATTGTATTTATTTTGGAAGATATCGATCTATTATGTTTTGTTACAGACGGCATATAACAGATTCTTCTAAATCGTATTTATTTTGGAAGATGTTATGTTTTGTTACAGACGGCACATAACGGATTGTTCTTAATCGAATTTATTTTAGAAGATATCGATATGTTATGTTTTGTTACAGACGGCATATAACAGATTGTTCTTAATCGAATTTATTTTGGAAGTTGTTATGTTTTGTTACAGACGGCACATAACGGATTGTTCTTAATCGAATATATTTTGGAAGATGTTGTTTTGTTACAGACGGCACATAACAGATTGTTCTTAATCGAATTTATTTTGGAAGATGTTATGTTTTGTTACAGACGGCATATAACAGATTGTTCTTAATCGAATTTATTTTGGAATATATCGATCTGTTATGTTTTGTTACAGACGGCATATAACAGATTGTTCTTAATCGAATTTATTTTGGAATATATCGATCTGTTATGTTTTGTTACAGACGGCATATAACAGATTGTTCTTAATCGAATTTATTTTGGAAGATGTTATGTTTTGTTACAGACGGCACATAACGGATTGATCTCAATCGAATTTATTTTGGAAGATATCGATGTGTTATGTTTTGTTACAGACGGCATATAACAGATTGTTCTTAATCGAATTTATTTTGGAAGACGTTATGTTTTGTTACAGACGGCACATAACGGATTGTTCTCAATCGAATTTATTTTGGAAGATATTGATATGTTATGTTTTGTTACAGACGGCACATAACGGATTGTTCTAAATCGAATTTATTTTGAAAAATATTGATATGTTATGTTTTGTTATATCATTTTGATATGTTATGTTTTGTTATATCATTTTTACATTAATTGAAAAAATCACAGGTGATTATATTTTATGTTATGAACGCGATGCCTCGCTGAGAATGGGGCTAGATACGACTGCATTCATTGCATCTGCCTCAGTCCAGCTCTGAGTAAACAGTTTACTCGTTCACAGTCCGGCTCTGGAGTGAAACTGTTCAAAGCGAATAGAGTAAACAGCACGAGCTGTAGCATTGATATAATGACAACATTACATATCACAATTTACCTTTGTCATTTAATATGCTGTAAAAGCAATTTAAAAAAAAATACGCTAAGTGGAAATGAAAATGAATGCTGATGATGCCATCATCTTTGTGATGTGTTCAATGATGAGTATCATGGTCTTCTATTATGTCTGAATTCGATGAAGATTTGTTCTCTCTGCCTGTCTCAATAGGGACACGGTGTGTTCTAGATCTCAATAATTCATTTGAGTGTCGCCCTTCACGGAAATCTTTAGTAAAAAAAACATACATTACTTATGTCTTCATTCAAACATTGACATTCCAAAAATTGTCAGTGCACCCATCTCCACACCATTACAAACGTGAAACAAACGTCTTTTTTGAGATTGAAGAAATGAAAGAACAATTTATATAGTCACGATAAGAGAGTAGGCTCTCCTAGAGGGCGCTGTAACTTGGAATTCGAACCCACTTTTATAAAGATAAAAATATCACACAATAAATATATTTAAAACGAGTGTGAGGATAGGAAGGTCGTGACTGCGCCCATTAGATTAAGTGCTTCTCTACATATGCATATGTATTATAGATCATTCAGCCAGCATAGAGTAATTTTGCAATAGTTTGAGTAACAGTGCGTTCACAAAAACATGTCGTTTTATTTTTTTAATGAAGTGAAAAAACAAAAACATTGAAATGAACACACACGTTTCGTAAATTAAACATCCTGCCAGCTTAAATTGTAATGCACATAAAAATAAAATGAAAGTAAGTTTATTTAACATATTAATAGTTTAGGCATGGCAGATTCTACCTATAGGAAACATTAAATAACAATAATGGAATTTTTCTAGATTAAAAATAAATATAAGTATTATAAAGTAAAAATGTTAGTCAGCTTTAATTTGATTATAGCGCATAGAAATACAATTATTATTGTCTGTAAGATTATTTAATATATTAATGTGTCATAATTACATAATTACAATGCCAAATAATAAAGTTTTAAAATAATAGTGGATAGAGTGATACTAAATTCTAGGAAACTTTAAGTTATAAGAAAGTACTATACATTCTGAGCTTTCGAATTTTTTTGAATTATACATTACATTAGACAAAAATGGCACTTATAGATTGCAGCACCTTTTCGACCGATCCCTAATTATTATCAATCATTACCAACATTTAAAACAATCTCCTTTGCTTGGCCCGAAAGCGATTTTCCCTTTCCTAATTTCGACACGGTAGTGTTTTTCTAATCACCGAGTATTTTAACAACAATACAAACGTGCGCTCTGCACGAACCAATCGTGTGGCATTCTAAAACCAATACCACTACACAGGTTGTGTAATACAAAGATTGTTACTCACACTATTGCAAAATGACTCTTTTGGCTCAATGATCTGTACACTTTTGTTGCAGCCTGCCCGGTTGATCGCCATGCTACAATATTTTCTAACTAACCAGAAAGGTGTTTAAACAAGTCTTACTCTGTCCAACTCTTCCACACACATCTTGCACTTCTAACTTAGTCATTCTTTCTACATATCTAAGCCATCTTCAAGTTCATTTCTTCAGCTTACTTAAAAACCTTTTTTATCCTTGCATTCATTTCTGATGTCTTCGTTTCGCCTTATTTCAAACGTTGACATTACAAATTTTCTTTATTGCACACATCTCCACATCTTTTTCTGCAAAGTTCAAGTTTCACTTCCATACAGGTATGCACTGATATGCATTGATTGATATTGCGTGGTCGTTATATATATTATAGCATTAAGTGCTCCGTCGACCTTTCCTGTTCCTTGTCGCTACCTTTCTTCCAATGTCCCTTTCAAATCCCCCATCCCACGTAAACATACTGCCCAGATAACAGAACTCATCACCCTGCTCCAGTTTCTCTGAGTAAACCCATACATCAATCACACACACGTTTTACCACACTCTTTTCTATAATAAAAACCTTTTATTTCGCTACATCCATTTTCAAATCTTTTAGCTATTTTCGTAATAAATAAAAATTGTCAATTTAACTTTGAATCATTTTTTGAGGCCAATATTATTTCGCAATAACAAGGCTCTGTTTCAAGGTTACGAGTATATTTTATGCCCATAAAAGGCATTGCAAAGGCAAATTCTTATTTTTTGCTAATTCGACTATAAGTCGAACAATACATTGCAAACAATTGACTTGTCGACTAATCTTTTTCGTACAAGGTAAATAAATGACTGAATTCTTTATAACAGCAAAATTTTGTCGTTTTCTTTGAATAAAAAAAAAAAATGATGACTCAAGAATTTTTTCAGGTATAACGATATACTTTGAAAAAGTGATCGAAAAATTTTGAATTAAATTACGCCTTGTGGTTTGAAACTTAAATGTGAACAAATTCTATATAGTAACAGGCATGTACCGCTATACAAAACATTGTCGAATATCTGTAACTTTAGTTTAAGTAATTTGTTTACATTTAATGGTCAAATATTATTCAACATTTTATACATTTTTTTGACATTTAATTTTAAAATATTATACAAAATTTTATATATTTTTTTGACACTTAATTGTCAAATATACAAAATTAAACTTTGCCACTTTGTATTCTATGTTACTCACTTAATGGAGTGCCCATTGTATCTTTCTGGGCGTATTAGAACTTTGTGACCGATTTCGTCTTCACTAAATCGATCCAAAAGGACTGATAAAAAGGGCAAAGGGGCTATCAGTTCAATATTCCATCGATGCAGCTTCCTTTCACCCAAAAATAAGCTCCTCCTCTATAAAACCCTTATTCGTCCTATCTTGACCTATGCTGCACCCGTTTGGGGTAGTGGTGAACAACACGGATCACCTGAAACTCCAGAGAGTGCAGAACAAGGCATTCAAAATATCTTTTAACACCCATCCCAGAACAAACCTTACCCGACTTCACGCCGAACATCGAGAAGAAACCCTACAGCACCACATCCTCGCTTTGACCGTGAAGTTCTATAAAAGTCAACAAAATCACAGCAATCCCTTAGTCGCTGCCCTGGGGGCTTACGAGAGTAAATCCGACCTACCCTTCCGTTATAAGCACAAGCTCCCGAAGCATTATCTGTTGCCTGACTAGTCCACCTACAGTATTAGCTGGGACGACCAAGGTCTGAGTGAATGTAATGGAATACAAGTAGCCTGAATGAGTGGATTTGTTCTTGCTAAATAATTAGTTGTAAGAATTGTTATCTAGTTATAAGTAGTATGTAGGTGTTAATTATTTCTAAAAAATCATACAGTAAGATTATAAAAAATAAAAATAAAGTGACGTGTAGGGAAATAAGATGAAATAAGTGTATAAATGATAATATATAAACAAGATTAGTTAAGAAATAAATGTGTATATAGATATAGCCTTGACAAATGTTTTTACAATATATTACTTTGTTTAATAAAAAAAAAACATATCAGGCTTATCCTTGGCAGTTAATTAATTAATTAATTTATTTATTTATTACACATGACAAGAAATATACATAATTTGCGAAAAACAACAGGTAATTTGATTCGGACACACATTTCTAAGGGATCTGGGTTTGTTGCCTTTCATTTGTCGTGTCCCCGATAAACTAGGCTTTTGTCTGTATCTCATTGAGGATTGAGTCGAGTTTCCACTTTATACCTACAAACCATTTGACTTATTATACACTTTATACAAATGTGGCACAGATTTGGTTTGGACATGTGGAGAGAATGAATGATTAAAAGCGAGTATGTAAGTTGGAAGTGCAAGGATGCGTGGAAGAGGTAGAGCGAGGAAAACTTGGCTAGATTAAAATAATCAGATTTTAAAAGAAGGTAAAATAAAAAGAATGAATAATAGAATTGCATAACGCATATGTATGAATGACGAAGATACATGACGAGATGTATGAATGTGGATGAGGCAAAAGTTGTGTGCTTGGATAGAAAAGTTTGGAGATCTATACTCTTTGTTTATTCCGCAAGGGACACGGCGTGATGATTTATATCTTTAATTTTTTTTAATATTTTTACTAAGGTCAGATAATCCGGAATATCGAATAATAATCAATGCTAGGATAATCTAGAATCTACTCTATCAATCTCTTGTAATGCAGCCTGATAGGGCTACTGCCTTATGACAATCTCTTCCAATCAAATTTAAGGATAAATAATTTATTTTTATTTATTTTACACATGTCAAGAAATATACATAATTTGCGAAAGAACAACAGGTAATTTAATTCGGACACACAATTTTAATAGATCTGGGTTTGTTGCCTTTCATTTGTCGTGTCCCCAGTAAACTAGGCTTTTGCCTGTATCTCATTGAGGATTGAGTCGAGTTTCCACTTTATACCTACATACCAAATGACTTATTTCAAACTTTATACAAATGTGGCACAGATTTGATGTCTTGTCCCCGGGCGCAAAAGACCCTCGTCACGTCACCGATTCACAATGCTTCAAAACTGTAATTTGATTTCTAAAAAAATCATCAGCAAATATCGCTTCCATTACGAAATACCAAAGAATCGTGCGAAGTACTACGGAATCTCAAGATTGTAATTAACGTTTGCGTAACAAACCTTAATTCGAGAAAATAGAAATAAATTGAGAAAAAATATTGACAAAAATAATGTGCAATATTGACTAGAATCGTTTATGGTTTATCGGTAACATTACGTGTAATGTTTGTCTATGGATGTGAAATCGAAGACCTTAAAACGAATGGAGGCCTATTTGCATATTGCGTTTAATGGACGCATATATACAAGTATGTAAAAAGGATTCAACCCACAAAGTATATTATTGTGTATTTACTTTAAAATATCAAATAAATTTACTTTCTCGTATACAAATATAAATAAATATATTATTTATAGTTAAGCCATTAACACTATGGAGTTTTAAAGATGTTGTAATTTGTTTAGTCAAACACTTCTTATTCCACTTTATATGACGGTATACTCCTACCGGTTTCAAGGTTTTTATCTCATCATCAGTAGAGCACAAACTATACTGAATTATATTATTTATAGTTGAAGCATTAACACTGGGGATGTTTCAAGATATTGTAATTTGTTTTATCAAACACTGTTTATTCCACTTTATATAACGGTATACTCCTACCGGTTTCACAATGGCGATGTTTCAAGAATGGCGATGTTTCAAGACATTGTAATTTGTTAAGTCAAACACTCTTTATTCCACTTTATATGACGGTATACTCCTACCGGTTTCAAGGTGTTTATCTCATCATCAGGAACACAAACAAGACTGAATTATATTATTTATAGTTGAGGCATTAATACTGGGGATGTTTCAAGACATTGTAATTTGTTAAGTCAAATACTCCTTATTCCACTTTATATGACGGTATACTCCTACCGGTTTCAAGGTTTTTATCTCATCATCAGGAGCACAAACAAGACTGAATTATATTATTTATAGTTGAGGCATTAACACTGGGATGTTTCAAGACATTGTAATTTGTTAAGTCAAACACTCCTTATTCCACTTTATATGACGGTATACTCCTACCGGTTTCAAGGTTTTTATCTCATCATCAGGAGCACAAACAAGACTGAATTATATTATTTATAGTTGAGGCATTAACACTGGGGATGTTTCAAGACATTGTAATTTGTAAAGTCAAACACTCCTTATTCCACTTTATATGACGTTATACTCCTACCGGTTTCAAGGTTTTTATCTCATCATCAGGAGCACAAACAAGACTGAATTATATTATTTATAGTTGAGGCATTAACACTGGGGATGTTTCAAGACATTGTAATTTGTTAAGTCAAACACTCCTTATTCCACTTTATATGACGTTATACTCCTACCGGTTTCAAGGTTTTTATCTCATCATCAGGAGCACAAACAAGACTGAATTATATTATTTATAGTTGAGGCATTAACACTGGGGATGTTTCAAGACATTGTAATTTGTTAAGTCAAACACTCCTTATTCCACTTTATATGACGGTATACTCCTACCGGTTTCAAGGTTTTTATCTCATCATCAGGAGCACAAACAAGACTGAATTATATTATTTATAGTTGAGGCATTAACACTGGGGATGTTTCAAGACATTGTAATTTGTTAAGTCAAACACTCCTTATTCCACTTTATATAACGGTATACTCCTACCGGTTTCAAGGTTTTTATCTCATCATCAGGAGCACAAACAAGACTGAATTATATTATTTATAGTTGAGGCATTAACAATGGCGATGTTTCAAGACATTGTAATTTGTTAAGTCAAACACTCTTTATTCCACTTTATATGACGGTATACTCCTACCGGTTTCAAGGTTTTTATCTCATCATCAGGAACACAAACAAGACTGAATTATATTATTTATAGTTGAGGCATTAATACTGGGGATGTTTCAAGACATTGTAATTTGTTAAGTCAAATACTCCTTATTCCACTTTATATGACGGTATACTCCTACCGGTTTCAAGGTTTTTATCTCATCATCAGGAGCACAAACAAGACTGAATGATATTATTTATAGTTGAGGCATTAACACTGGGAATGTTTCAAGACATTGTAATTTGTTAAGTCAAACACTCCTTATTCCACTTTATATGACGGTATACTCCTACCGGTTTCAAGGTTTTTATCTCATCATCAGGAGCACAAACAAGACTGAATGATATTATTTATAGTTGAGGCATTAACACCGGGGATGTTTCAAGACATTTTTTATTCCATTTTATATAACGATGTAATCTTATCGGTTTCGAGGTTTTCATATCATCACCAGGAGAGCACAAACGAGAGTTTTATTTGTGCTCCCCTGATGATGATGTAAACACATTGAAACCGGTAGGATTATACTGTAAACGTATTTTCCCTTAAAATTAATATTATTTATAGTGAAGGCATTAACACTGTGGCGGTTTCAAGACATTGTCATTTGTTTTATCAAACACTGTTTATTCCACTTTATATAACGGTATAACCCTACCGGTTTCAAGGTGCACACCTCATCATCAGGGGAGCATAAACAAGAGTTTTGTTTAGGTCTAAACACGTGTTGATATGTATTCCATCAACTGAGAAAAAAGAAAAACTCTGCTGAACTTGCAAGGTATGTGCTAAGCACAAGAAGATATGTGAGACACTGTACATATGTTATGTAAGGAGTTTGGTGTGTAATAGTTTTCTTAAAGGACAATATTGGCAACTCCAGTGGAGCACAAATAGCAGTGTAACACAAAAATAAACACCTCATCACTAGGGGAGCACAAACAGCAGTGTAACACAAAAACAAACACCTCATCACTAGGGGAACACAAACAGCAGTGTAACACAAAAACAAACACTTCATCATTAGGGGAGCACAAAAGCAAAGTAACACAAAAACAAATACCTCATCATTAGGGGAGCACAAAAGCAAAGTAACACAAAAACAAACACCTCATCATTAGGGGAGCACAAAAGCAAAGAAACAAAAACAAGCACCTCATCATTAGGGGAGCACAAACAGCAGTGTAATACAAAAATAAACACCTCATCACTAGGGGAGCACAAACAGCAGTGTAATACAAAAACAAACACCTCATCATTAGGAGAGCACAAAAGCAAAGGAACAAAAAAACAAACACCTCATCATTAGGGGAGCAGAAACAGCAGTGTAATACAAAAACAAACACCTAATCATTAGGGGAGCACAAACAGCAGTGTAACTAAAAACAAACACCTCATCACTAGGGGTGCATAAACAGTGTAACTCAAAAACAAACACGACACCACTAGGGGAGCATAAACAGTAGTGTAATACAAAAACAAACACCTAGGGGAGCATAAACAGCAGTGTAACACAAAAACAAACACCTCATTATTAGGGGTGCACAAACAGAAGTGTAACACAAAAACAAACACCTCATCATTAGAGGAGCATAAAAGCAAAGTAAAACAAAAACAAACACCTCATCACTAGGGGAGCATAAACAGTAGTGTAACACAAAAAAAAATACCTAGGGGAGCATAAACAGCAGTGTAACACAAAAACAAACATCTCATAATTAGGGAAGCACAAACAGCAGTGTTTGTGTTCTCCTGATGATGAGGGTAAAACCTATTTGACCAAACAAATTAAAACAGTATTTGACCAAACAAATTACAAAAAAAATGAAAAAAAACATCCCATCAAATGTAAATATCACAGCGGAAAAATATATGCTAAACAAAACCATAGAGGCTAGAGATTTTGGAGTAATCTTGGACGAAAATTTTACTACAGGCAACACGTTGATTTCTTAATTTCTAGTCAGTAATATACTATTAAAGTGTTTCATTCCTGATTTTTCTTTCGTCTCCACTATCCCTTCCTTTTCCTGTGATCGATGATATCTCATTTTCAATTTATTTATTAACACTTCATTGTAAAATCAATCTGACAGACTTATTGCCAGGTGGCAATAAGTTATGACCGACTAGACATAGCAAGTTACTTGGTAAAAAAAAACATTCAAATGACTACCCAACGAAACCCAACGAAAATCATGAACACATACGTGAGTATACACGCCCATAGAGCCAACAAAGACAAACGTTCCTTTTCATATAAAGGGAGAAATCACCAATCAAAGGGAAAGGAAGGGATGGTGGAGAAAAAATAAAATTTACTATGTATATTTTATATAAATTTAGTAAAGGTTTAGTATATTTTATATAAATAACCTTAGAATACTGTCGCTTATCACTATTCTCAGAACGCTACCTACATCCATGCAGTGAGACTCTGGAATCAGTTACAAACCAATATAACACTCGCTCCGTCCTTGGCATGCTTTAAGAAAGCGACTGAAAAACCTCTTAATTTCTAGTCAGTAAAATAACGTGTTTCATTCCTGATTTTTCTTTTCCTTTCCTCTCCACCATCCCTTCCTTTCCTTTTGATTGATGATATCTCACTTTATATGAAAAATAATGTTCGGGTGATTGTCCGTCTTTGTGGGGTTCGTGGGCATGTGCTCACGTATATGTTTATGGATTTCGTGGGGATGGATAGTCATTTGAATGATTTATGGGACCACGTAACTTGCTTCACTTACTTTTGTCTAGTTGGTTGGAAGAGATTGCCGCCTAGTGTTCGGATGATTGTCCGTCTTTGTGCTGTTCGTGGGCATATGCTCACGTATGTGTTTATGGATTTCGTGGGGATGGATAGTCATTTGAATGATTTATGCTACCACGTAACTTGCTTCAGTTACTTTTGTCTAGTTGGTTAAAAGAGATTGCCACCTAGTATTCGGATGATTGTCCGTCTTTGTGGGGTTCGTGGGCATGTGCTCACGTATGTTTTTATGGATTTCGTGGGGATGGATAGTCATTTGAATGATTTATGCAACAACCTAACTTGCTTCACTTACTTTTGTCTGGTTGGTTGGAAGAGATTGCCACCTGGCAATAATCCCGCCAGATTGTATTTGCAATAAAAGTGTTAAATAAAAAAATAAAAATAAAAGTGAATAATCATTTAAATGTTTTTTTGGCGGCCACGTAACTTAATTTTTTTACCTTTGTCTAGTTGGTTGGAAGAGATTGTCACCTAGCAATAAACCTGCCAGATTGCTTAACAATGAAGTATTAAATAAGCATTCAGTTCTTTTTTAAATGTTCATGTTTATTGTTATCATTGTAATTAGTGCACATGGGAATTATGTGTGAAAAATGATATCGGCCAAATGGCCACCTCGGCTCCTGTTACAGGTGACGACTCTTTGGGAAACATTTTCAATAACGGATTCACATAATTGGACACGTATATCTGCAATGACACTAGTGATGTTGGATTTAAGGGCATCGATGGGTTTTGGATTCTTGGCGTACACTTAAGATTTAACATAACCCCAGAGAAAAAAAATCTAAAGGGGTTAAATCACACGACCGTGGCGGCCAATTCACATTTCCACGACGAGAAACTACACGGTCTGAGAACTTTTCCTGCAATAAAGCGATTGTTTAATCAACAGCATGACAAGTATCGTGCTGCAATCACATGTCTTCCAAGTCTAAATCGTTCAATTCATGCCAAAAAGTTTGAATCATGTCACGATATCGATTTCCATTGACCGAATGTATTATTTCATAGGGTGGCGCAACAAAAAAATGCAATTTTTAATTTGCCGCTATTTTTTAGCAGTTAAACGTATAACATTTATAATAGACATACTACCTTGATCAAAAAAATTTAGGACCGGCCGCCGTATGGCGCTGTCGGTTACCCGATTGGAATTCTTTTTTTTTTTGTTAGATTACCATATCTATCATTGACACTTCCCTCTAAATTTCAGCGTCATAGCTTGACATTTGTAAAAGTTACATTGTACTGAGTACATCTACCTTTGTGCGTGTTTTCGATTTTTTACAAGTTTGAAAATGGCATCAACGAGTTTGCAATAAATTTTGTGTGAAAAACGGATTTAACGGTCCGCAGACCTTGGAAATGTTGGAGAAGTGTTTTTCGGTGGTACGAACGCTTCAGAAGTGGTCGTGAGTCAGTCGAGGATGACGAACGCAGTGGCAGTCGAAAACCGATGAAAACATCGATAAAATCAAAGAAATGTTGGCCGAAAACCGCAAATTGACCACCAGAGAGCTGGCAGAGGACTTGAACATCGCTTATGGATCCACTCAAGACATTTTGGTTAATGATTTGGGCCTCAGACGTGTCGCTGCAAAACTGGTGACGAAAGACCCCAATTTCATGCAAAAAAAGGACCGCGTTGAAATCGCGAAAGACATGATTTCCATGAGTTTTCGACCAAAAACAACACGAATACTATCAAGCAGCCTTCGAATTCACCTGATCTGGCTCCCTGCGACTTTTTCCTGTTCAACCGGCTTAAAAAACCGCTTCGCGGAACGCGTTACAGCACCCGAGAGGATGTCATGAAAAAATCGAAGACGGCTCTGATGGACATACCAAAAATTGAGTACTAGCGGTGTTTCGAGGATTGGATCAAGCGCTGGCGTAAGTGTGTTGCAGTCGATGGGGAGTACTTTGAAGGGGACCATATTGATTTTGATGAATAAACTTGTATTTTCGATTTTATGAAGAAAGTCCTAAAACTTTTTGATCAAGGTAGTACGTCATTTATATAGCCTGTAAATTAATCATGCAGTAGTACACGATTACAGAACTTAATTTAAATTTAAAATTGCAGTTCTTGTTGAGCCAACCCATGTTATATCAACACCAATGGAATTGAAAACCTTCAACGTTGATTTCTCAAACATCTCAACTATAGAACCCATGTAATAAACAGTCATATAAGTCTTGGAGAGATACCACAAAGTCATAAATTTATTTCACTTTCAGATCGAAGAGAATTTATAGATCAACCCTATCTGCACAAACTAATGTTACTTAACAATTTTATTGATAGTTTATTCTAAGTGGCTGCAACACTTTACATCTCTCCGAGTCTCCACACTCAATCAAATCATGTAAAACACTTTCTTAATTAACAGTACAACCTTAAAGGATTATTGCTAATTGACAATTTCTTCCAGCCAACCAGAAAGATGTTACAGGACGTCTGTTATTTGGACGTTACAGAGGAACAGCTGGACAAAGTACAGCGTCTTCAAAATGTGTGTCTAAGATTTATTTTCAACCTACGAAAGTACGATCATATAACTTCATATCAGAAGGCATTGAACTGGTTGAATGTTAGAAATAGACGCCAAATTCACATAATGTCTCTTTTGTATAATATCCTTAACTGTCCCGCCACCCACTCTCATCTCGCCGAAAATTCTCAGCGTCTTTCCAATCATGGATTAGCGCTACGCTTAAACAGAGATATTTTATTGGCCTTTCCAGTTCACCGCTCCTCTTTTTTGACGTCGTTCTTTACTGTCCATGCAGTGAGACTCTGGAATCAGTTACAAACCAATATAACACTCGCTTCGTTCTTGGCATGCTTTAAGAAGCGACTGAAAAAACTCTTAATTTCTAATCAGTAAAATAACGTGTTTCATTCCTGATTTTTCTTTTCCTTTCCTCTCCACCATCCCTTCCTTTCCTTTTGATTGATGATATCTCACTTTATATGAAAAATAATGTTCGGGTGATTGTCCGTCTTTGTAGGGTTCGTGGTCATATGCCCACGTGTGTGTTTATAAATTTGAATGATTTATGCATCCATGTAACTTGCTTAATTTACTTTTGTCTGGTTGTCTGGAAGAGATTGCCGCCTGGCAATAAGCCTACCAGATTGTATTTGCAATGAAAGTGTTAAATAAATAAATAAATAAAGATGCGGAACTTGTTTTCATCACCCATCCGTTCAACATGTCTAAACCACCTTAACCTAATTTTTTATCCTCCTAAATACGAGTACACCAGTTTCTAGCTCACATTCCATAATAATTACTTTCTTCTTCTGTTGTATTGTATAGTATTAGACTTTCGTTGTATACTATCCTACCAACTATGCAGGCCTCGGAGGTCAATTAATATCTTCAATAGAAAAATACTGAACCATATACATTTGGTTCGATATCGAATTGAAAGGAATAACTACACTACATCTAAAGACGAATGTGTTGCTATCACATATCGGAAGAACTACAAATGTTACTTTGTAGTTCATATTCGTAGTTGGATTTTACAATATTAAATCTTGTTATACTTGAGAAAATGTAGGATGGTCTCTGTGACATTTGAAATGTCATGTCTCAAAGGGATGGGGTAAAATCGTTTTTTTTTAACAAATCGAAAAGTTGTCTTTCTCTAAACTGACGTTTTAATTCTTAATTTTCATTATACTGACTTTCTAATGTATTGTATGATTTGTGTATATCTTTAAATAGGCCAAGATCCACTATGAATTAATACTATAGTTCGGAAATTCTAGGATGAGTCCTGTGACAGCTCACAAATTTGCCCCAATACAACCTTTTGTAATGTATTTACCTAAATAACTTGCTATTTATTAGAATCGAGGCTTATATTAAAGTTGATAAAATAATTAAAATTACTGAACATCGTTACAAGGTTGTATTGGGGCAAATTTGTGAGCTGTCACAGGACTCATCCTAGAATTTTCGAACTATAATTACGAACATTAAATTTTATAGTAGGTATAAAAAAATCGAAAATCCAATTATCGTATACCCCATCCCTAGCCAATGGAGACTAACGTAGTGACTTTTGACAAACATCGCCAAATATTATTTGATTTTAACAAACTGACACATTTTTGCTAATTTGTAAAAAGATGTATTAATTTGTCATTATTGTTAGTTTTATGTAATGTATTTACCTAAATAACTCGCTATTTATTAGAATCGAGGCTTATATTAAAGTTGATAAAATAATTAAAATTACTGAGCGTCATTACAAGGTTGTATTGGGGCAAATTTGTGAACTATCACAGGGACCATGCTACATTTTCACTAGTATAGTCGTGTTGCTCAAGGTGAGACCGACTCTTTCTCCACATATAACTACTGTTTTTTTGGTAAGGTATAAACAATGAGGTGTCCCTTGCGAGGTAGGCCAAGATAATAGATTTCTAAACTTTTCAATTCAAGTTCCCATTTCATTTCAGAACATATCATTGTTTCAAAACTTAGTTCACTTAATCTAACTATACGGTCATTATATTTATGTGTATACATATATGTATTTTTTTGTTTAATGTTTGTGCGCGGTATATTGTGGGATGAACATTTTGGTCTGTCTGGAGTGATGAAGTGTGAGGAGTTTGATTTCGCGTGATGTATACATATGTAATTGAGTGTCACTGTTTGTCAGGTTGATGAGAATGTGCAACGGGGTTTTATATTATCAAAAATCAGAAAGAAGTATCGATTTATTTTTTCTTGCTTTATATCCTCAGTGAGATACAGGCAAAAGCCTAGTGTACTGGGGACACGACAAATGAAAGACAACAAACACAGATCCATTAACCCTGAGAGATCGGCGCACTGCTATAGCAGTGGAAGAAATTTGTTCTACCCTTGTATTCTAAAATATATTTATGTTGTAAAAATATTTGTTTTTTGTTTTTTTGTTGTTTAAAATAAATATTTATCACGAACGTCCGAATCGTAAATATATCTCAGCACTAGATAGACAATTATATTTTTTTCTCGTAGCGCTCTCAGGGTTAAAATTGTGTGTCCGAATTAAATTACCTATTGTTATTTCGCAAATTATGTATATTTCTTGACATGTGTAAAATAAATAATTTATTTTTATTTATCCTTAAATTTGGTTGGAAGAGATTGTCATAAGGCAGAAGCCCTACCAGGCTGCATTACAAGAGTTTGATACAGTGGATTCTAGATTATCCTAGCATTGATTATTATTTGATATTCCGGATTATCTGACCTTAGTTAAAATATTTAAAAAAAATGAAGATATAAATCATCACGCCGTGTCCCTTGCGGAATAAACAAAGAGTATAGATCTCCAAACTTTTCTATCCAAGCACACAACTTTTGCCTCATCCTCATTCATACATCTCGTCATGCATCTTCGTCATTCATATATATATGCGTTATGCAATTCTATTATTCATTCTTTTAATTTTACCTTCTTTTAAAATCTGATTATTTTAATCTAGCCAAGTTTTCTTCACTCTACCTCTTCCACGCATACCTTGCACTTCCAACTTATATACTCGCTTTTAATCATTCATTCTCTTCACATGTCCAGACCATCTTAAAGCTTCATTCTTCATCTTTTTTTAACATATAAATTTTATCTGTGCATTTATTTCTGATGTCTTAATTTCACCTTCTTTTCTACATGGATACTCCACATTTTTTAGAGCACACAAATATTTAACACTAAATTTAATTTTATTATTTTTACGAATATAAGATTTACTTCTATACATCAAGGTGGGCACCAACACCTTATTATGTATTATATATTTTTGTACTGATGATAAAACGCTTTAATTTTAATCTAGCCAAGTTTTCTTCACTCTACCTCTTCCACGCATACCTTGCACTTCCAACTTATATACTCGCTTTTAATCATTCATTCTCTTCACATGTCCAGACCATCTTAAAGCTTCATTCTTCATCTTTTTTTAACATATACATTTTATCTGTGCATTTATTTCTGATGTTTTAATTTCACCATCTTTTATACATGGACACTCCACATTTTTTAGAGCACACAAATATTTAACACTTAATTTAATTTCATTATTTTGACGAATATAAGATTTACTTCTATACATCAAGGTGGGCACCAACACCTTATTATGTATTGTATATTTTTGTACTGATGTTAAAACGCTGTTGTTGTATATTACATTGCTATACGTCAAGGTGGGCACCAACCCACTATCATTAAATTGTCATAATAGCGTGTAGTAAAAAAATAATTCTAAAAATATTTAACAGAAAAAAAAAAACGAAAATATAACTTTTATAAATACCTGTAGATTGGAGTTGCACTGAACAAAAAAAAACAGGAATCGGTCAACACTAAAAAAATCGGTCAATAATTTTTCAGTTTCACAAAATTAAACAAAAAAAATTTTGATAATCAAACACCAAATTTCAAATTTATTACAAACACTTGTAAATTTTTTTTAGAAGATTTTTTCTGATAAAACAACATAAAAGTTTATGACTTATGTCAGTAATTGTAATTAATTGGATGCGTTCCGTTCGGCAGTTCCCGACTTTCTAACCGAAATAATTAGTACACTCGTCTCTATGCCCTAACACGACCAAACCATACGACGCGCCGTCCCAAACAGTAATGAAGACTGGGTATATAAACGGTATGTATGTTACTATTCAGGGTTAAGAACATTTCTTCGCGGTCCGTTCTACGCGGTACAGTTTCTTCGCAATCAATTCTTCGCAGAAGTTTTTTCGCGATTTGTTGTATAATAAAATTACACTTTAAAAAAATACTAAAAATGTATTAAATCAAGTGTCCCATTTTGAACGAATATTTTTGGTTTTTTAAAAATAAAATTAAATATACTCATATCATGACATAGCCTAGTTGAAAATACGCTTATCTTCCATCCTGGTGATTGCGGGTTCGATCCCCATTGGAACACACTAGTTTTTTTTTTAAATTCCAGTCTCATTTTCACTTAAGGTTTCTTGAATATATTTCTGGTTGGTTGGGAAATATTGCCACATGGCAATAAGTCTACCTAATTGTACTGTATATATTCGTACAACGAAAGCGTAACACAATACCTTGCTTTACGAAAGATATACGCCTCTGAAAATTTGTTCGTATATCGAAATTCCGTAGGCAATATTATTTTTTCTCACATATACGAGTATATGACGTGTTTCGTGAATAAAATACGTGTTTCGTATGACGTGTTTCGTGAATAAAATACGTGTTTCGTATGACGTGTTTCGTGAAGAAAAAAATATATGAAGTGTTTCGTGAATAAAATACGTGTTTCGTATAACGTGTTTCGTGAAGAAAATACGTGTTTCGTATGACGTGTTTCGTGAAGAAAAAAAAAGAAATATTTAAGAAATCTCTACAGTGTATTCTGAATTATGTACAGGATGGCTCACAATAAAGTTTACATTTGAAAAAATCATGATAAAACAATGGTTTGTTGTTATCATTACAGACATGCAACAAAAGGTAAGGAATTTGTGTTTATAAAAATAGAGATCAAACTATCCGCAAGGGCGCTCTAACTTGGGATTCGAACCCAGTATCATTATATAAATCATGTCTAGCAGTTACAGCAGCGCCCGAAAAAAATCATGTATAACACTTTATCTGCATACAGTACAATCTTTCAGGATTATTGACATGTGGTAAATCTTCTACAACCAATCGAAAATATGTAATTTTTTTAAATCTGGATTCCGCTGGGAATCGATCTCTCAACCTCCGGGTCAGAAGATAGATGTCATATCAACTAGGCCACGGAGGTCGTCAAAGAATACACCGAATCAACCACTAGAGTAGGCACGGAACTCGCGGTTTGTCATTGTATGTGTTGGTAACATTAGCGCACGTGTAGATACAACACTTGCATATGAACTCGAAGTGTGAGAGTTTTGTTATTCAACTAAGCCTCTTTTTAAAGCCTTTTTTTCTGTGTACCATGAATAATTGAACCTGAAACCCCCGGGTATAAGTCAAATGTTTTACAAACTAGGCCACAGAGATAAGGTGCATAACTACGCGGCAAATAACTGAATTTCCGTGCGGAAGGTCGCCGGTTCAACACCCACGCTGTCCTACTTCCCTCGAATGGCACAGACATTTTTACGCCTAGTATTCAGAGATTTAAGGATACCTATGACTTTGGTCACATTTTTCTTTCAAAAACGTTGTCCTCCAATCGTCTCACTTCGGTGTATCATCGGATCCTGTACAACGGTGTGGTCGGTGAATTTGCTGGTGTGCAACGATTCACTCACTTAAAACAAACTTCACGGCTCATTTACTTTAAAAAAAAACAATTCTATTGACGTTAGAATGGTAAAGAAATAATTGACTACGAGACCCAACAACAACGATATAAATGTAAAATAAGGCATCGTTTAAATAACTCGACGGTGGAATTGCCAAGTGTTTTGTTGTTATTTATTTATTTATTTAATACTTTTATTGTAATACAATCTGGCGGGTGTATTGCCAGGCGGCAATCTCTTCCAGCCAACCAGACAAAAGTAAATGAAGTAAGTTACGTGGTCGCATAAATCATTCAAATGACTATCCATCCCCACGAAATCCATAAACATATACGTGAGCACATGCCCACGAACCCCACAAAGACGGACAATCACCCGAACATTATTTTTCATATAAAGTGAGATATCATCAATCAAAAGGAAAGGAAGGGATGGTGGAGAGGAAAGGAAAAGAAAAATCAGGAATGAAACACGTTATTTTACTGACTAGAAATTAAGAGTTTTTTCAGCCGCTTCTTAAAGCATGCCAAGGACGGAGCGAGTCTTATATTGGTTTGTAACTGTTTTGTCAATGTGAAGAACAATTAACGAACGCGAAGAATCAGTTGCGATGTAACGGTCGCGGTAAAACGTCTCATTTAATATAAACTAATTGTATTTTACACTTAACACTAAAACATAACAAATGCAGTTACATTAATCTGTGTATGGTATTGTAAAATAATATAACTCGTAAAGTAATCTTGAAAATATTCTTTTTTGTTAATTGAGGAATCTCGGATATATGTCAGTTGTCAGTACATTAATTAATGATATATTAATGTAACTGCTGAAATGCGCATGTTAAGATGGTCAGCTGGTGTGTCCCTAAGATACAAAATAAAAAGCTCACGCATTCGTGGAAGCCTAGGTGTTACAGACATCAACAGTAAGATGGAGGAGAGGTGATTGAGATGGTATGGGCACATTGGACGCAGAGCACCCGATCACATTGTGAATCAGGCAATCTCCATGGATCTTCCTCGAATAACAACCAGAGGAAGACTAAAGAATTCGTGGGTGGTGCAAAAAGATAACCTGATGCAGAGGCACGGCCTGGGGGACGTAGTCCGGGACAGAAGAGCATACAACCTGAGGACGAGGAGAGCTGACCCCAACAGTCTTCGCAGACAGTGAGTTGGGATGGAGCCAGGGAGAAGAAGAAGATATTAATGTATATATGATTAATTTACGAATTGTTTTTATTTACTAAAGATATTTGTGGTCTTGCTGGATGAACGTTTGACTTTAATCATGGGGGTTCCTTTTGAAGTAGGTGCCAATAAAAATATAACTTTTTGCAACTTCCGGAAATTTTCGGATCTCGCTGAAATCCAGAGTTAAAAAAAAAAGGATTCCAGTCTGGTTATCATTAAAGGTTTCTTTAACATCTTTCTCGTTGGTTGGAAGAGATTGCTGCATGACAATAAGCCAGCTAGGTTGTACAGTATACAACAAAAGTGTAATAAATACAATACTAACAAGGATGGTCACCATGGTTGTTCAATATTTATATACATTCACATTTGAAAGAACTACAGAGGTCAATTTGTGCCATACAAATGACAATTCAATACAGACGAAATTTACGTGATTCTTTTTTTTTTAACCTGGCGAGTTTATTGCCATGTGGCAATCTCTTCTAACCAACCAAAAATATGTTTTTATAGACCCAAAGTGTTAACCAGACTGGAATCCTATTTTAAAAAATCTGGGTTCCAGCGGGGATCCAACCCGCAACCTCCGGATCGGCAGACAAGTGTCTTACCACCAGGCCACGGAGGTCGTCACTTACGGCCAGTGCCGGTAGGGTTATTTTATTATAACACTATACTGCACCTAAAGTGTTACCTACTATCAAATATCAGAAGAACTTCAAAGCTTTCTTTGCAGTTCGTCTTCTTTTGGTAAGTATTCAGCGGTTTTATTACCAAATATATTTTTTTTAATACATACAGATGCGGGAGTGTACAGTACCCGGCGGTAAGTAATACACATTTGGCTTAAGAAAGTGACTGTCGGCCATAATCGGCTAACTTCGCCTTTGTAGAGCGTCGTCTCTGTCATTCATACACGTGTTCTATCGCGATTTGTTAGTCGTTGTCAAGCGTTCTAGGAACAGAGACGACGTTAATACGTGAGCCGAGACATTGTACGCAGGTCGAGTCAAAATTTGTTCGGAAATTGTGTACGTAAGCCGATTTGTTCGTGACCCGAGGTATAGCTGTATCTTTTAATTGCGTAAGCCGTTGCACACACACTTTGCAACTTCTGCAGTTTTTTTTTTACCAGTTGATGGGATACGTATCAACACATGTGTACTCTTTGATGGCATATTAGGAGGATCCCACAAAAATCTTAATCTATTTGGTCCCGAAGGCTGTAGTTGGTCTCGAGATTCTTATGTAAAAATCTTTAAGATCTGACACTTCACTGCACATCGATGACAAGACGCCAGAATTCATACATGGTTTTACAGAATTCAAACACGGTTTTATTGTTTAACCTTTCCTTCCCTGTGTTGGGTATCTTCTACACGTTGCTTCTAATAACCATCAATATCTCTATAAATATTATAAATACAAGGTTCAGATTTTAGGTATTCCTCCATAATATATTTACGCATTGATTTAAAAAATAATATTAATAATAATCAGAATTTATCGACTACATCGTAAGTGTTTTGTGAATATCGGAAACAAATTCGCATTTAAACGCTGCGAGTGCCTCGTCTTGACGATAGGTGAATAGTATGCGGGAAGCGCGACACTATATTCGCATCTCACTCTGGCGCACTAGACTGAATTGCGAGAACCTGAATTGTCTCAACGTCGCAAGCATTAAGCGTAAGCGCCGGGGTATGCGACTGACGTTCCGCGCCACTAGTGGCTTCTAAGCTTGCAAATAGGTTAGACGTACGCCCGTTCCGTGAGCGTTTTTTAATGTTTTCAGATGGTTTTTTAATGTTTTCAGCAAATAAATCTCAATTATTATAATTTTTAACTTCAATTATAATTAATTAAGGGGATTATCTATGAATGTTCTTATTTTTCCGATTTAAAATCGCTAATTTTTTATTGCGTACTCACTACCCAACACCGGATCACGCGTATTATTTTTATCAAACAATACAAACGTGCGCTCTGCGCACACAAACGTGCGCTCAATACAAACGTGCGCTACAATACAAACGTGCGCTCTGCGCAAACCAATCGTGTGGCATTCTAAAACCAATACCACTACACAGGTTGTGTAATACAAAGAGTGTTACTCACACTATTGCAAAATGACTCTTTTGGCTCAATGATCTGTACACTTTTGTTGCAGCCTGGCCGCTGGATCGCCATGCAACAATATTTTCTAACTAACTAGAAAGGTGTTTAAACAAGTCTTACTCTGTCCAACTCTTCCACACACATCTTGCACTTCTAACTTAGTCATTCTTTCCACATATCTAAGCCATCTTCAAGTTCATTTCTTCAGCTTACTTAAAAAATCTATTTTATCCTTGCATTCATTTCTGATGTCTTCGTTTCGCCTTATTTAAAACGTTGACACTACAAATTTTCTTTATTGCACACATCTCCACATCTTTTTCTGCAAAGTTCAAGTTTCACTTCCATACAGGTATGCACTGATATGCATTGATTGATATTGCGTGGTCGTTATATATATTATAGCATTAAGTGCTCCGTCGACCTTTCCTGTTCCTTGTCGCTACCTTTCTTCCAATGTCCCTTTCAAATCCCCCATCCCACGTAAACATACTGCCCAGATAACAGAACCCATCAACCTGCTCCAGTTTCTCTGAGTTAACCCATACATCAATCACACACACGTTTTACCACACTCTTTTCTATAATAAAAACCTTTGATTTCGCTTTATCCATTTCAAATCTTTTAGTTATTTTCGTAATAAATAAAAATTGTCAATTTAACTTTGACTCATTTTTTGAAGCCAATATTATTTCGCAATAACAAGGCTCTGTATCAAGGTTACGAGTATATTTTATGCCCATAAAAGGCATTGCAAAGGCAAATTCTTATTTTTTGCTAATTCGACTATAAGGCGAACAATACATTGCAAACAATTGACTTGTCGACTAATCTTTTTCGTACAAGGTAAATAAATGAATGAATTCTTTATAACAGCAAAATTTTGTCGTTTTCTTTGAATAAAAATAAAAAAAATGATGTCTCAAGAATTTTTTCAGGTATAACGATATACTTTGAAAAAGTGATCGACAAATTTTCAATGAAATTTCGCCTTGTGGTTTGAAACTTAAATGTGAACAAATTCTATATAGTAACAGGCCTGTATCGCTATACAAAACATTGTCGAATATCTGTCACTTTAGTTTAAGTAATTTTTTTACATTTAATGGTCAAATATTATACAACATTTTTTTGGAATTAAATTTTCAAATATTATACAAAATTTTATATATTTTTTTGACATTTAATTGTTAAATATACAAAATTAAACTTTGTCACTTTGTATTCTATGTTACTCACTTAATGGAGTGTCTCCATTGCATCTTTCTGGGCGTATTAGAACTTTGTGGCCGATTTCGTCTTCACTGAATCGATCCAAAAGGACTGATAAAAAGGGCAAAGGGGCTATCAGTTCGATATTCCATCGACGCAGCTTCCTTTCACCCAAAAATAAGCTCCTCCTCTATAAAACCCTTATTCGTCCTATCTTGACCTATGCTGCACCCGTTTGGGGTAGTGTGGGCAACACGGATCACCTGAAACTCCAGAGAGTGCAGAACAAGGCATTCAAGATATCTTTTAACACCCATCCCAGAACGAACCTTACCCAACTTCACGCCGAACAGCGAGAAGAAACCCTACAGCACCACATCCTCGCTTGGACCGTGAAGTTCTATAAAAGCCAACAAAATCACAGCAATCCCTTAGTCGCTGCCCTGGGGGCTTACGAGAGTAAATCCGACCTATCCTTCCGTTATAAGCACAAGCTCCCGAAGCATTATCTGTTGCCTGACTAGTCCCCCTACAGTATTAGCTGGGAGGACCAAGGTCTGAGAGAATGTGATGGAATACAAGTAGCCTGAACGAGTGGACTTGTTCTTGCTAAATAATTAGTTGTAAGAATTCTTATCTAGTTATAAGTAGTATGTAGGGGTTAATTATTTCTAAAAAATCATACAGTAAGATTATAAAAAATAAAAATAAAGTGACGTGTAGGAAAATAAGATGAAGTAAGTGCATAAATGATAATATATAAACAAGATTAGTTAAGAAATAAATGTGTATATAGGTATAGCCTTGACAAATGTTTTTACAATATATTACTTTGTTTAATAAAACAAAACATATCAGGCTTTTCCTTGGCAGTATATTTATTAATTAATCAATTAATTAATTAATTTATTACACATGACAAGAAATATACATAATTTGCGAAATAACAACAGGTAATTTAATGTGGACACACAATCTTAATGGATCTGGGTTTGTTGCCTTTCATTTGTCGTGTCTCCAGTAAACTAGGCTTTTGCCTGTATCTCATTGAGGATTGAGTCGAGTTTCCACTTTATACCTACATACCATATGACTTATTTCACACTTTATACTAATGTGGCGCAGATTTGGTTTGGACATGTGGAGAGAATGAATGATTAAAAGCGAGTATATAAGTTGGAAGTGAAAAGATGCGTGGAAGAGGTAGAGCGAGGAAAACTTGGCTAGATTAAAATAATCAGATTTTAAAAGAAGGTAAAATTAAAAGAATGAATAATATAATTGCATAACGCATATGTATGAATTACGAAGATACATGACGAGATGTATGAATGTGGATGAGGCAAAAGTTGTGTGATTGGATAGAAAAGTTTGGAGATCTATACTCTTTGTTTATTCCGCAAGGGACACGGCGTGATGATTTATATCTTTAATTTTTTTTAAATATTTTTACTAAGGTCAGATAATCCGGAATATCGAATAATAATCAATGCTAGGAAAAATTAGAATCTACTCTATCAATCTCTTGTAATGCAGCCTGGTAGGGCTACTGCCTTATAACAATCTCTTCCAACCAAATTTAAGGATAAATATAAAAAAAAAAATATTTTACATATGTCAAGAAATATACATAATTTGCGAAAGAACAACAGGTAATTTAATTCGAACATACAATTTTAATGGATCTGGGTTTGTTGCCTTTCATGTGTCGTGTCCCCAGTAAACTAGGCTTTTGTCTGTATCTCATTGAGGATTGAGTCGAGTTTCCACTTTATACCTACATACCATATGACTTATTTCAAACTTTATACAAACGTGGTATAGATTTTATGTCTTGTCCCCGGGCGCAAAATACCCTCGTCACGTCACCGATTCACAATGCTTCAAAACTGTAATTTGATTTCTAAAAAAATCATCAGCAAATATTGCTTCCATTACGAAATACCAAAGAATCGTGTGAAGTGATAACTACGGAATCTCAAGATTGTAATTAACGTTTGCGTAACAAACCTTAATTCGAGAAAACAGAAATAAATTGAGAAAAAATATTGACAAAAATAATGTGCAATATTGACTAGAATCGTTTATGGTTTATCGGTAACATTACGTGTAATGTTTGTCTATGGATGTGAAATCGAAGACCTTAAAACTAATGGAGGCCTATTTGCATATTGCGTTTAATGGACGTATATATAAGTATGTAAAAAGGATTCAACCCACAAAGTATATTATTTTGTATTTACCTTAAAATATCAAATAAATTTACTTTCTCGTATACAAATATAAATAAATATATTATTTATAGTTAAGGCATTAACACTATGGCGTTTTAAAGATGTTGTAATTTGTTAAATCAAACACTCTTTATTCCACTTTATATAACGGTATACTCCTACCGGTTTCAAGGTTTTTATCTCATCATCAGGGGAGCACAAACTATATTGCATTGTATTATTTATAGTTGAAGCATTAACACTGGGGATGTTTCAAAATATTGTGTTTTGTTTAGTCAAACACTTTTTGTTCCACTTTATATAACGGTATACTCCTACCGGTTTCAAGGTTTTTATCTCATCATCAGGAGCACAAACAAGACTGAATTATATTATTTATAGTTGAGGCATTAACACTGGGGATGTTTCAAGATATTGTAATTAGTAAAGTCAAACACTGTTTATTCATCTCATCACCAGGAGAGCACAAACAAGAGTTTTATTTGTGCTCCCCTGATGATGATGTAAAAACATTGAAACCGGTAGAATTATACAGTAAACGTACTTTATCTTAAAACATTTAAATGTATTATTTATAGTTAAGGCATTAACACTGTAGAGGTTTAAAGACATTGTAATTTGTTTTATCAAACACTGTTTATTCCACTTTATATAACGGTATAACCCTGCCGGTTTCAAGGCTTTCACCTCATCTTCAGGGGAGCACAAACAAGAGTTTTGTTTAGGTCTAAACACGTGTTGATGTGTATTCCATCAACTGACAAAAAAGAAAAACTCTGCTGAACTTGCAAGGTGTGTGCTGTACACAAGAAGAGAAGTGAGACACTGTACATATGTTATGTAAGGAGTTTGGTGTGTAATAGTTTTCTTAAAGGACAATATTGGCAACTCCAGTGGAGCACAAATAGCAGTGTAACACAAAAACAAACACCTCATCACTATGGGAGCACAAACAGCAGGGTAACACAAAAACCAACACCTCATCACTAGGGGAGCACAAACAGCAGTGTAACACAATAACAAACACCTCATCACTAGGGGAGCGCAAACAGCAGTGTAACACAAAAACAAACACCTCATCACTAGGGGAGCATAAACAGTAGTGTAACACAAAAACAAATACATCATCACTAGGGGAGTACAAACAGCAGTGTAACACAAAAACAAACACCTCTTCATTAGGGGAGCACAAACAGCAGTGTAACACAAAAACAAACACCTCATCATCAGAGGAGCACAAACAGCAGTGTAATACAAAAGCAAACACCTCATCATTAGGGGAGCACAAACTGCCGTGTAACTCAAAAAACACCTCATCATTAGGGGAGCACAAACAGCAGTGTAACACAAACACAAACACCTCATCATTAGGGGAGCACAAACAACAGTGTAACACAAAAACAAACACCTCATCATTAGGGGAGCACAAACAGCAGTGTAACATAAAAACAAACATCTCATAATTAGGGGAGCACAAACAACAGTATTTGTGTTCTCCTGATGATGAGGGTAAAACCTATTTGACCAAACAAATTAAAACAGTATTTGACCAAACAAATTACAAAAAAAAATTGAAAAAAAACATCCCATCAAATGTAAATATCACAGCGGAAAAATATATGCTAAACAAAACCATAGAGGTTAGAGATTTTGGAGTAATCTTGGACGAAAATTTTACTACAGGCAACACGTTGATTTCTTAATTTCTAGTCAGTAATATACTATTAAAGTGTTTCATTCCTGATTTTTCTTTCGTCTCCACTATCCCTTCCTTTTCCTGTGATCGATGATATCTCATTTTCAATTTATTTATTAACACTTCATTGTAAAATCAATCTGACAGACTTATTGCCAGGTGGCAATAAGTTATGACCGACTAGACATAGCAAGTTACTTGGTCAAAAAAAACATTCAAATGACTACCCAACGAAACCCAACGAAAATCATGAACACATACGTGAGTATACACGCCCATAGAGCCAACAAAGACAACCGTTCCTTTTCATATAAAGGGAGAAATCACCAATCAAAGGGAAAGGAAGGGATGGTGGAGAAAAAATAAAATTTACTATGTATATTTTATATAAATTTAGTAAAGGTTTAGTATATTTTATATAAATAACCTTAGAATACTGTCGCTTATCACTATTCTCAGAACGCTACCAACATCCATGCAGTGAGACTCTGGAATCAGTTACAAACCAATATAAGACTCGCTCCGTCCTTGGCATGCTTTAAGAAGCGACTGAAAAAACCTCTTATTTTCTAGTCAGTAAAATAACGTGTTTCATTCCTGATTTTTCTTTTCCTTTCCTCTCCACCATCCCTTCCTTTCCTTTTGATTGATGATATCTCACTTTATATGAAAAATAATGTTCGGGTGATTGTCCGTCTTTGTGGGGTCCGTGGGCATGTTCTCGCGTATGTGTTTATGGATTTCGTGGGGATGGATAGTCCCCCTCTTATCTCGCCGAGAATTTTCAGCGTCTTTCCAATCATGGATTAGCGCTACGCTCAAACAGAGATTGTCTATTGGCCTTTCCAGTTCACCGCTCCTCTTTCTTTACGTCGTCCTTTACTGTCCATGCAGTGAGACTCTGGAATCAGTTACAAACCAATATAAGACTCGCTCCGTCCTTGGCATGCTTTAAGAAACGACTGAAAAAACTCTTAATTTCTAGTCAGTAAAATAACGTGTTTCATTCCTGATTTTTCTTTTCCTTTCCTCTCCACCATCCCTTCCTTTCCTTTTGATTGATGATATCTCACTTTATATGAAAAATAATGTTCGGGTGATTGTCCGTCTTTGTGGGGTTCGTGGGCATATGCTCACGTATGTGTTTATGGATTTCGTGGGGATGGATAGTCATTTGAATGATTTATGGGACCACGTAACTTGCTTCACTTACTTTTGTCTAGTTGGTTGGAAGAGATTGCCGCCTAGTGTTCGGATGATTGTCCGTCTTTGTGCTGTTCGTGGGCATATGCTTACGTATGTGTTTATGGATTTCGTGGGGATGGATAGTCATTTGAATGATTTATGCGACCACGTAACTTGCTTCATTTACTTTTGTCTAGTTGGTTGGAAGAGATTGCCGCCTAATGTTTGGGTGATTATCCGTCTTTGTCGGGTTCGTGGGCAAATGCTCACGTATATGTGTATGGATTTCGTGGGGATGGATAGTCATTTGAATGATTTATGGGACCACGTAACTTCCTTCACTTACTTTTGTCTGTTTGGTTGGAAGAGATTGCCACCTGGTAATAATCCCGCCAGATTGTATTTGCAATAAAAGTGTTAAATAAAAAAAATAAAATAAAAGTGAATAATCAGTTTAATGTTTGTTTGGCGACCACGTAACTTAATTTTTTTACCTTTGTCTAGTTGGTTGGAAGAGATTGTCACCTATAATTCGGAAATTCTAGGATGAGTCCTGTGACAGCTTACAAATTTGCCACAATACAACCTTATGTAATGTATTTACCTAAATAACTTGCTATTTATTAGAATTGAGGCTTATATTAAAGTTGATAAAATAATTAAAATTACTGAACATCGTTACAAGGTTGTATTGGGGCAAATTTGTGAGCTGTCACAGGACTCATCCTAGATTTTCTGAACTATAGCAATAAACTTGCCAGATTGCTTAGCAATGAAGTATTAAAATAAGCATTCATTTCATTTTTAAAAGTTCATGTTTATTGTTATCAATGTAATTAGTGCACATGGGAATTATGTGTGGAAAATGAAATCGGCCAAATGGCTACCTCGGCTCCTGTTACAGGTGACGATTCTTTGGGCAACATTTTCAATAACAGATTCACATAAATGGATACGTATATCTGCAATGACACTAGTGATGTTGGATTTAAGGGCATCGATGGGTTTTGGATTCTTGGCGTACACTTAAGATTTAACATAACCCCAGAGAAAACAAATCTAAAGGGGTTAAATCACACGACCGTGGCGGCCAATTTACATTTCCACGACGAGAAACTACACGGTCTGAGAACTTTTCCTGCAATAAAGCGATTGTTTAATCAGCAGCATGACAAGTATCGTGCTGCAATCACATGTCTTCCAAGTCTAAATCGTTCAATTCATGCCAAAAAGTTTGAATCATGTCACGATATCGATTTCCATTGACCGAATGTATTATTTCATAGGGTGGCGCAACAAAAAAATGCAATTTTTAATTTGTCGCTATTTTTTAGCAGTTAAACGTATAATATTTATAATAGACATACTACCTTGATCAAAAAGTTTTAGGACCGGCCACCGTGTGGGCGCTGTCAGTCACCCAATTGGAATTCTTTTTTTTTGTTAGGTTACCACATCTATCATTGACACTTCCCTCTAAATTTCAGCGTCATAGCTTGACATTTGTAAAAGTTACGCTGTATTGAGTACATCTACCTTTGTGCGTGTTTTCGATTTTTTACAAGTTTGAAAATAAGTTTGCATTAAATTTTGTGTGAAAAACGGATTTAACGGTCCGCAGGCCTTGGAAATATTGGAGAAGTGTTTTTCGGTGGCACGAACGCTTCAGAAGTGGTCGTGAGTCGGTCGAGGATGACAAACGCAGTGGCAGTCGAAAACCGATGAAAAAATCCATAAAATCAAAGAAATGTTGGCCGAAAACCGCAAATTGACCATCAGAGAGCTGGCAGAGGACATGAACATCGCTTATGGATCCACTAAAAACATTTTGGTTAATGATTTGAGCCTCAGACGTGTCTCTGCAAAACTGGCACCGAAAGACCTCAATTTCATGCAAAAAAAGGACCACGTTGAAATCGCGAAAGACATGATTTCCATGAGTTTTTGACCAAAAACAACACGAATACTATCCAGCAGTCTTCGAATTCACCTGATCTGGCTCCCTGCGACTTTTCCCTGTTCAACCGGCTTAAAAAACCGCTTCGCGGAACGCGTTACAGCACCCGAGAGGATGTCATGAAAAAATCGAAGACGGCTCTGATGGACATACCAAAAATTGAGTACCAGCGGTGTTTCGAGGATTGGATCAAGCGCTGGCGTAAGTGTGTTGCAGTCGATGGGGAGTACTTTGAAGGGTACCATATCGATTTTGATAAATAAACTTGTATTTTCGATTTTATGAATAAAGTCCTAAAACTTTTTGATCAAGGTAGTACGTCATTTATATAGCCTGTAAATTAATCATGCAGTAGTACACGATTACAGAACTTAATTTAAATTTAAAATTGCAGTTCTTGTTGAGCCAACCCATGTTATATCAACACCAATGGAATTGAAAGCCTTCAACGTTGATTTCTCAAACATCTCAACTATAGAACCCATGTAATAAACAGTCATATAAGTCTTGGAGAGATACCACAAAGTCATAAATTTATTTCACTTTCAGATCGAAGAGAATTTATAGATCAACCCTATCTGCACAAACTAATGTTACTTAACAATTTTATTGATAGTTTATTCTAAGTGGCTGCAACACTTTACATCTCTCCGAGTCTCCACACTCAATCAAATCATGTAAAACACTTTCTTAATTAACAGTACAACCTTAAAGGATTATTGCTAATTGACAATTACTTCCAGCCAACCAGAAAGATGTTACAGGACGTCTGTTATTTGGATGTTACAGAGGAACAGCTGGAAAAATTACAGCGTCTTCAAAATGTTTGTCTAAAAGATTTACTTTCAACCTACGAAAGTACGATCATATAACTTCATACCAGAAGCCATTTAACTGGTTGAATGTTAGAAATAGACGCCAAATTCACATAATGTATCTATTGTATAATTTCCTTAACTCGCCCCCTCTTATCTCACCGAAAATATTCAGCGTCTTTCCAATCATGGATTAGCGCCACGCTTAAACAGATATATTTTATTGGCCTTTCCAGTTCACCGCTCCTCTTTTTTTACGTCGTCCTTTACTGTCCATGCAGTGAGACTCTGGAACCAGTTACAAACCAATATAATACTCGCTCCGTTCTTGGCATGCTTTAAGAAGCGACTGAAAAAACTCTTAATTTCTATTCAGTAAAAAAACGTGTTTCATTCCCGATTTTTCTTTTCCTTTCCTCTCCACCATCCATTCCTTTCCTTTTGATTGATGATATCTCACTTTATATGAAAAATAATGTTCGGGTTATTGTCCGTCTTTGTGGGGTTCGTGGGCGTATGCTCACGTATGTGTTTATAAATTTCGTGTGGATGGATATTCATTTGAATGATTTATGCAACCATGTAACTTGCTTCATTTACTTTTGTCTGGTTGTCTGGAAGAGATTGCCGCCTGGTAATAAGCCCACCAGATTGTATTTGCAATGAAAGTGTTAAATAAATAAATAAATAAAGATGCGGAACTTGTTTTCATCACCCATCCGTTCAACATGTCTAAACCACCTTAAACTAATTTTTTATCCTCCTAAATACGAGTATACCAGTTTCTAGCTCACATTCCATAATAATTACTTTCTTCTTCTGTTGTATTGTATAGTATTACACTTTCGTTTAATACTATGAGGTGCATGGCCGTGCGGTAACGCGTTGGACGTCCGTGCGGAAGGTCGTCGGTTCGAACCCCGCGCTGTGCTACTCCCCTCGAACGACACAGGCACTTCTTCCGCCTAGTGATCGAGGGTATAAGGACACCTATGACTTCGGTCATATCTATTCTTAAAAAAAAAAAACAAAAAAAAAAACTATCCTACCAACTAGGCAGGCCTCGGAGGTCAATTAATATCTTCAATAGAAGAATACTGAACCATATACATTTGGTTCGATATCGAATTGAAAGGAATAACTACACTACATCTAAAGACGAATGTGTTGCTATCACATATCGGAAGAACTGCAAAGGTAACTTTAGTTGCATATCCGTAGTCAAATTTTACAATATTAAATCTTGTTATACTTGAGAAAATTTAGGATGGTCTCTGTGACATTTGAAATGTCATGTCTCAAAGGGATGGGGTAAAATCGTTTTTTTTTAACAAATCGAAAAGTTGTCTTTCTCTAAACTGACGTTTTAATTCTTAATTTTCATTATACTGACTTTCTAATGTATTGTATGATTTGTGTATATCTTTAAATAGGCCAAGATCCACTATGAATTAATACTATAGTTCGGAAATTCTAGGATGAGTCCTGTGACAGCTCACAAATTTGCTCCAATACAACCTTATGTAATGTATTTACCTAAATAGCTTGCTATTTATTAGAATCGAGGCTTATATTAAAGTTGATAAAATAATTAAAATTACTGAACATCGTTAGAAGGTTGTATTGGGGCAAATTTGTGAGCTGTCACAGGACTCATCCTAGAATTTCCGAACTATAATTACGAACATTTAATTTTATGGTAGGTATAAAAAAATCTAAAATCCAATTATCGTATACCCCAACCCTAGCCAATGCGGACTAACGTAGTGACTTTTGACAAACGTCACCAAATATTATTTGATTTTAACAAACTGCCACATTTTTGCTAATTTGTAACAAGATGTATTAATTTGTCATTATTGTTAATTTTATGTAATGTATTTACCTAAATAACTCGCTATTTATTAGAATCGAGGCTTATATTAAAGTTGATAAAATAATTAAAATTACTGAACATCGTTACAAGGTTGTATTGGGGCAAATTTGTGAACTGTCACAGGGACCATGCTACATTTTCTCAAGTATAGTCGTGTTGCTCAAGGTGAGAACGACTCTTTCTCCACATATAACTACTGTTTTTTTTTTGGTAAGGTGTAAAAAATGAGGTGTCCCTTGCGAGGTAGGCAGAGATAATAGATTTCTAAACTTTACAATCCAAGTTCCTATTGCATTTCAGGGCATATCATTCTTTCGAAATCTAGTTCACTTAATCTAACTATACGGCCATTATATTTATGTTTTTACATACATGTATTTTTTTTGTTTTATATTTATGTGCGGTATATTGTGGGATGAATATTTTGGTCTGTCTGGAGTGATGAAGTGTGAGGAGTTTGATTTCGCCTGATGTATACATATGTAATTGAGTGTCACTGTTTGTCAGGTTGATGAGAATGTGCAACGAGGTTTTATATAATCGAAAATCGGAAAGAAGTATCAATTTATTTTTTCATGCTTTATGCCCTCAGTGAGATACAGGCAAAAGCCTAGTTTACTGGGCACACGACAGATGAAAGGCAACAAACCCAGATCCATTAAAATTGGGCGTCCAAATTAAATTACCTGTTGTTCTTTCACAAATGATGTATATTTCTTGACATGTGTAAAATAAATAATTTATTTTTATATATCCTTAAATTTGGTTGGAAGTTGGAAGAGATTGTCATAAGGCAGTAGCCCTACCAGGCTGCATTACAAGAGTTTGATAGAGTAGATTCAAGATTATCCTAGTATTGATTATTATTCGATATTCCGGATTATCTGACTTAAGTTAAAATATTAAAAAAAATTAAAGATATATATCATCACGCCGTGTCCCTTGCGGAATAAACAAAGAGTATAGATCTCCAAACTTTTCTATCCAAGGACACAACTTTTGCCTCATCCACATTCATACATCTCGTCATTCATCTTCGTCATTCATACATATGCGTTATGCAATTCTATTATTCATTATTTTAATTTTACATTCTTTTAAAATCTGATTACATATATTTTAATCTAGCCAAGTTTTCTTCGCTCTACCTCTTCCACGCATACCTTGCACTTCCAACATATATACTCGCTTTTAATCATTCATTCTTTCCACATGTCCAGACCATCTTAAAGCGTCATTCTTCATCTTTTTTTAACATATACATTTTATTTGTGCATTTATTTCTGATGTCTTAATTTCACGTTCTTTTCTACATGGACACTCCACATTTTTTAGAGCACACAAATATTTAACACTAAATTTAATTTTATTATTTTGACGAATATAAGATTTACTTCTATACATCAAGGTGGGCACCAGTACCTTATTATGTATTATATATTTTTGTACTGATGGTAAAACGCTGTTGTTGTTTATTACATTGCTATACGTCAAGGTTGGCACCAGCCCACTATCATTAAATTGTCATAATAGCGTGTAGTAAAAAAAAAATTCTAAAAATATTTAACAGAAAAAAAAAAACGAAAATATAACTTTTATAAATACCTGTAGATTGGAGTTGCACTGAACAAAAAAAAACAGGAATCGGTCAACACTAAAAAAATCGGTCAATAATTTTTCAGTTTCACAAAATTAAACAAAAAAAATATGTTGATAATCAAACACCAAATTTTCAAATTTATTACAAACACTTGTAAATTTTTTTTAGAAGATTTTTTCTGATAAAACAACATAAAAGTTTATGACTTATGTCAGTAATTGTAATTAATTGGATGCGTTCCGTTCGGCAGTTCCCGACTTTCTAACCGAAATAATTAGTACACTCGTCTCTATGCCCTAACACGACCAAACCATACGACGCGCCGTCCCAAACAGTAATGATGACTGGGTATATAAACGGTATGTATGTTACTCAGGGTTAAGAACATTTCTTCGCGGTCCGTTCTACGCGGTACAGTTTCTTCGCGGTCCGTTCTACGCGGTACAGTTTCTTCGCGATCAATTCTTCGCAGTAGTTTTTTCGCGATTTGTTGTATTGTATAATATTACACTTTAAAAAAATACTAAAAATTTATTAAATCAAGTGTCCCATTTTGAACTACAATAATATTTTTGGTTTTAAAAAAAAATTAAATATACTCATATCATGACATAGCCTAGTTGAAAATACGCTTATCTTCCATCCCGGTGATTGCGGGTTCGATCACCATTGGAACACACTGTTTTTTTTTAAATTCCAGTCTCATTTTCAGTAAAGGTTTCTTGAATATATTTCTGGTTGGTTGGGCAATATTGCCACATGGCAATAAGTCTGCCTAATTGTACTGTATATACTCGTACAACGAAAGCGTAACACAATACCTTGCTTTACGAAAGATATACGCCTCTGAAAATTTGTTCGTATATCGAAATTCCGTAGGCAATATTATTTTTTCTCACATATACGAGTATATGACGTGTTTCGTGAATAAAATACGTGTTTCGTGAAGAAAATACGTGTTTCGTGAAGAAAATATATATATGACGTGTTTCGTGAATAAAATACGTGTTTCGTATAACGTGTTTCGTGAAGAAAATACGTGTTTCGTATGACGTGTTTCGTGAAGAAAAAAAAAGAAATATTTAATAAATCTCTACAGTGTATTCTGAATTATGTACAGGATGGCTCACAATAAAGTTTACATTTGAAAAAATCATGATAAAACAATGGTTTGTTGTTATCAATACAGACATGCAACAAAAGGTAAGGAATTTATGTTTATAAAAATAGAGATCAAACTATCCGCAAGGGCGCTCTAACTTGGGGTCCGAACCCACTATCATTATATAAATCATGTCTAGCAGTTACAGCAGCGCCCGAAAAAAATCATGTATAACACTTTATCTGCATACAGTACAATCTTTTAGGATTATTGACATGTGGTAAATCTTCTACAGCCAACCGAAAATATGTAATATTTTTAAATCTGGGTTCCGCCGGGAATCGAACTCGCAACCTCCGGGTCAGAAGATAGATGTCATATCAACTAGGCCACGGAGGTCGTCAAAGAATACACCGAATCAACCACTAGAGTAGGCACGGAACTCGCGGTTTGTCATTGTATGTGTTGGTAACATTAGCGCACGTGTAGATACGACACTTGCATATGAACTCGAAGTGTGAGAGTTTTGTTATTCGACTAAGCCTCTTTTTTAAGCCTTTTTTTCTGTGTACCATGAATAATTGAACCTGAAACCCCCGGGTAGAGAGTCAAGCGTTTTACAAACCAGACCAAAGAGATCGTCCTGTTAGACGCACAGATAATACTAAAGATCTGGGTGTCTTGTTCCACAGCAATCTCGCGTTTGGTCCTCACATAGAAGTTATGTGCAACTCAGCTTATAAAACTCTAGGATTTGTAATGAGAATCTCTAAGTCGTTTGAAAACCAATTGGTGCTCAAAACGTTGTTTAATTCATTGATCCGTAGCAAACTAGAAAGCAATGCTTGAATTTGGAGCCCGGTGGGGGCGCAGAACTCACTCATGGTGGAGAAAGTACAAAAAACATATCTACGATATCTCTATATGAGAGAGTTCGGTGTCTACCCGTGGCTTTATCCTACTCAGTTTCTGCTGGACATCCTCGGGTATAACTCCTTGAGCGTAAGAAGAGATGTGCGTCTCCTGGTATACGTTGTCAGACTCGTTCGAGGAGTTGTGAGCTGTCCAGCATTTCTACAAAGATTAGCGTTAAATGTTCCTAACAATTACACTAGACTGCGCCGGCAAGAACTGTTCTCAATAACATACGCAAGAACGGGTCTTCCAGCCGCTATGCCTGTTGGAAGGGCCTTAACTCTTCTGAACGGGACTGCTTCGGATATTGACATATTTCATATCACATTACCAAAAGCAAAAGTAAATTTTCTTCTAAGATTGAGCGCGTTAGAAAGCACTCATCAACATACCTAAATGACTGTGAATATATGTGTATAATATGTTTGTGTGTATATACTCGTTTGTATGCATATGCATTATTTTTAATTTTATATCATTTTTTAACTTTTTTTTTTTCTCTATGTAATTTTTCTTCTTTTTAATGTCGTGTATTTTTCAAAGTAATTGGGCTAAGCCTGTTTTGAAATAAATAAATAAATAAATAGACGAAAAGTGATGTAAATTTATGTTATTGATAAGGTGCATAACTACGCGGCAAATAACTGGATTTCCGTGCGGAAGGTCGCCGGTTCAACACCCACGCTGTGCTACTTCCCTCGAATGGCACAGACATTTTTACGTCTAGTATTCAGAGATTTAAGGATACCTATGACTTTAGTCATATTTTTCTTTCAAAAACGTTGTCCTCCAATCGTCTCATTTCGGTGTATCATCGGATTCTGTATAACGGTGTGGCCGGTGAATTTGCTGGTGTGCAACAACTCACTCACTTAAAACAAACTTCACAAATCATTTACTTTAAAAAAAAATCCAACTCTATTGACGTTGGAATGGTAAAATAATAATTGACTACGAGACCCAACAACAACGATATAAATGTAAAATAAGGCATCTTTTGAATAGCTCGACGGTGGAATTGCCAAGTGTTTAGTTGTTATTTATTTAATACTTTTATTGTAATACAATCTGGTGGGCTTATTGCCAGGCGGCAATCTCTTCCAGCCCACCAGACAAAAGTAAATGAAGTAAGTTACGTGGTCGCATAAATCATTCAAATGACTATCCATCCCCACGAAATCCATAAACATATACGTGAGCACATGCCCACGAACCCCACAAAGACGGACAATCACCCGAACATTATTTTTCATATAAAGTGAGATATCATCAATCAAAATGAAAGAAATGGATGGTGGAGAGGAAAGGAAAAGAAAAATCAGGAATGAAACACGTTATTTTACTGACTAGAAATTAAGAGTTTTTTCAGTCGCTTTTTAAAGCATGCCAAGGACGGAGCGAGTCTTATATTGGTTTGTAACTGTTTTGTCAATGTGAAGAACAATTAACGAACGCGAAGAATCAGATGCGACGTAACGGTCGCGGTAAAACGTCTCATTTAATATAAACTAATTGTATTTTACACTTAACACTAAAACATAACAAATGCAGTTACATTAATCTGTGTATGGTATTGTAAAATAATCTAACTCGTAAAGTAATCTTGAAAATATTCTTTTTTGTTAATTGAGAAATCTTGGATATATTTCCTCAGTTGTCAGTACATTAATTAATGATATATTAATGTAACTGTTGAAATGCGCATGTTAAGATGGTCAGCTGGTGTGTCCCTAAGAGACAAATTAAAAAGCTCACGCATTCGTGGAAGCCTAGGTGCTACAGACATCAACAGTAAGATGGAGAAGAGGCGGGTGGATTGAGATGGTATGGGCTCGTTGGACGCAGAGCACCCGGTCACATTGTGAACCAGGCAATCTCCATGGATCTTCCTCGAATAACAACCAGAGGAAGACTAAAGAATTCGTGGGTGGTGCAAAAAGATAACCTGATGCAGAGGCACGGCCTGGGGGACGTAGTCCGGGACAGAAGAGCATACAACCTGAGGACGAGGAGAGCTGACCCCAACAGTCTTCGCAGACAGTGAGTTGGGATGGAGCCAGGGAGAAGAAGAAGATATTAATGTATATATGATTAATTTACGAATTGTTTTTATTTACTAAAGATATTTGTGGTCTTGCTGGATGAACGTTTGACTTTAATCATGGGGGTTCCTTTTGAAGTAGGTGCCAATAAAAATATAACTTTTTGCAACTTCCGGAAATTTTCGGATCTCGCTGAAATCCAGAGTTAAAAAAAAAAGGATTCCAGTCTGGTTATCATTAAAGGTTTCTTTAACATCTTTCTCGTTGGTTGGAAGAGATTGCTGCATGACAATAAGCCAGCTAGGTTGTACAGTATACAACAAAAGTGTAATAAATACAATACTAACAAGGATGTGTTTGTCACCATGGTTGTTCAATATTTATATACATTCACATTTGAAAGAACTACAGAGGTCAATTTGTGCCATACAATATGCCATCAAAGAGTACACATGTGTTGATACGTATCCCATCAACTGGTAAAAAAAACCTGCAGAAGCTGCAAAGTGTGTGTGCAACGGCTTACGCAATTAAAAGATACAGCTAAACCTCGGGTCACGAACAAATCGGCTTACGTACACAATTTCCGAACAAATTTTGACTCGACCTGCGTACAATGTCTCGGCTCACGTATTAACGTCGTCTCTGTCCCTAGAACGCTTGACAACGACTAACAAATCGCGATAGCAAAGGCGAAGTTAGCCGATTATGGCCGACAGTCACTTTCTTAAGCCAAATGTGTATTACTTACCGCCGGGTACTGTACACTCCCGCATCTGTATGTATTAAAAAAAATATATTTGGTAAGAAAACCGCTGAATACTTACCAAAAGAAGACGAACTGCAAAGAAAGCTTTGAAGTTCTTCTGATATTTGATAGTAGGTAACACTTTAGGTGCAGTATAGTGTTATAATAAAATAACCCTACCGGCACTGGCCGTAAGTGACGACCTCCGTGGCCTGGTGGTAAGACACTTGTCTGCCGATCCGGAGGTTGCGGGTTCGATCCCCGCTGGAACCCAGATTTTTTAAAATTGGATTCCAGTCTGGTTGACACTTAGGGCCTATAAAAAAAAACATCTTTCTGGTTGGTTGGAAGAGATTGCCACATGGCAATAAACTCGCCAGGTAAAAAAAAAAAAAAGTTGAATCCACCATTCCTCCAACTGTCAGAATTAAAAATCATGTTTTGATTTTCAAACGCATTTTTATTTTTTTTCGCAAATAGTCAACAAGAGAGATAGTTGTACCGCATGATTTTAGTGTATTTTATTCCCAAAAGATGGTCTTGCATTTATCATATTTTTTGATTCTCTCTCTCCGTGGTTGCAGTCCTAAGACTGGTTTGCAGCAATTTCAACTCTTCTCCTCCATTCCCCCCTGTCCTGTGGGGCTCTTTTTAAATCTGTATATGTTGAGCAGCGCACGTCCACCAACAGGTCCTCCAGGTACTCTCGGCGTGGGCGTCCCCTAGAGTTTGTCCCCTCGGTCATACCCTCCATTATGGCATGCAAGAGGCCCTCTTGTCGTATTATATGACCGATCCATCTTGCACGCCTTTCGGACAGGATCCTGAGCAGGTGCCTTCCTCCTTCGATTCGTTGGAGAACCTCTTCATTTGTGATGCGGTCTCTCCAGGAAATTCCTAATAGTCTTCTATAGGACCACATCTCAAAAGCCTCTAGTCTTCGTCTATCTCTTTCGGATAGGCACCATGTCTCGCAGCCGTACATCAAGATACTCCATACATAGGTCTTGATGAGGAGTATTCTCAGTTTTAGGTCTATATTATTTGATTCTATTATTTTCGACCTTTTATTAAATGCAAGTCTAGCCTGATGTATACGGCTGTCGACCTCGCTCTTGGACCGATTTTTTGATTATCATGATGCAAATTTGCATCCCAATGCACTGAAGGGTAGATATTATTCATCGTGGAAGTCAAGAGAGTATCATTTAAAGGTTGAATAATTTAAAAAAATATTTACTGAATGCCAGTAATATGTATTTTATTGGAACAGGCATCGATCACGGAATCTGGAAACCACGCTTCAAACCTTCAAAAACCAGATCGAAAAGCAACGTTAATCTAAATGCAGGGGTCTTTAAACATTTTAGACTAAAGACCACACTGCCTCCTCCACTAAGCCCTAAGGGCCAAGATCTAGCTAGCTCATCATACCAACATACTGTAGTTTTGAATTACGCGCAAATTTTCATATTAGGACTAGCCGGCGAGTGAGATATCTATGGCGCAGGAGCGGGGGTGGACTAGGCTACGTTCGCAATTTCGGTTCGTACTTACGGTTGGTGTAGCGATATTTAAAAAAAAAAATATTTAAAGTCATCATTGCTGGAATTTCATAAAAGTCTTCCACTCACACAGTCTGATCAGTTGCATAAATTTGCTCGTGGTTTTTTTTCCGCTATCGGCACTACTTAGCTGTGTTAAACAACATTCTCCAAAATGAAATATACAAAAAATATTTACAGAACCAAATTAACTGATGAGCATTTGAAGTCGCTGCTGATAATTTCCACTAGTAAACTTGATCCACAACTGCAAACAATTGTCAGTGGAAAGATACAGCTACATAAATCTCATTAATCATAATTATAATGTTTAATTTCATTACATGAATTACCTGTGTATATCACTTATTGTAAGTTTTTAGGATAAATCTCATATCATTAATTACAGTTAAAATGTTCAATTTCATTACGTATGTCAGTTATTGTGTTTCTTAATTGGTCATTAAATAAAAACATGTGATTATTATTTTGTATGATTTACTTACATTGTAAATTTTACAATGTAATCAAAATAAACTATGACGGGCCGGATTGGCGGTGCTCGCGGGCCGGTGTTGGTCGTAGTTTGGAGATCCCAGATCTAATGTATCACGTTAAAATACGAGACCTAGTTTATCATGTGAAAACACGGGACCAGGAAGCAACGCTAATCTAGTTTATCACGTTTGAACACAGGACCGGGAAACAACGCTAATCTATGTTAGTTTATTACGTTTATACACGGGACCAGGAAACAACGCTAATCTAGTTTATCACGTTTGAACACAGGACCGGGAAACAACGCTAATCTATGTTAGTTTATTACGTTAAAACACGGGACCAAGAAGCAACGCTAATCTAATTTATCACGCTAAAACACGGGACCGGGAAGCGGCGCTAATGTAGTTTATCATGTTAAAACACGGAACAGGGAAGCAGCGCTAATCTAGTTTATCACGTCTAAACACGGGATCGGGGTAAAAAGTGTTGATGACGACATCCGTGTATCTTTTCATCTTCGTCACAGAAGTGTGGTGTTGAATGCTAAAAATCTCAAGAACAAGCCGGGAACTGGGACAGTTTGTCTTGATGTTGATTGGATCTTAAAGTGTTAATATGGTGGAACTGATAGATCTTATAGATTGATGTTGATGATGATTGGAAGATACGATTATGTGAACGGCGACAAGTTCAAAGCTCTTTATCTGTCGGAATCTCTGTAATGTTGCAGAAGCGTGTTGTTGAATGCTAAAAAGCTCAAAAATAACCCGGGAGCTGGGACAGTTTGTCTTGATGTTGATTGGATTTTAAAGTGTTAATATGGTGGAACTGATAGATCTTATAGATTGATGTTGATGATGATTGGAAGATACGATTATGTGAACGGCGACAAGTTCAAAGCTCTTTTTCTGTCGGAATCTCTGTAATGTTGCAGAAGCGTGTTGTTGAATGCTAAAAAGCTCAAAAATAACCCGGGAGCTGGGACAGTTTATCTTGATGTTGATTGGATCTTAAAGTGTTAATATGGTGGAACTGATAGATCTTATAGATTGATGTTGATGATGATTAGAAGATAAGATTCTGTGAACGGTGACAAGTTCAAAGCTCTTTTTCTGTCGAAATCTCTGTAATGTTGCAGAAGTGTGATGTTGAATGCTAAAAAGCTCTAAAACAAGCCGGGAACTGGGACAGTTTGTCTTGATATTGATTGGATCTTAAAGTGTTAATATGGTGGAACTGATAGACATTATAGGTTGATAATGATGACGATGGAAATATAAGATTCTGTGGATGGTGACAAGTCCATAGCTCTTGTAGACAAACATTGTCGGAATCTCTGTAATGTTGCAGGAGTGTGGTGTTGAATGCTAAAGAGGTCTTGCAATGGTCGCGTTGGTAATGTGAGATAACACAAACTGGATGGACGCAATGCAGAGTTGTTTGGTATTCTGCAGAAGGAGCGATGTAGTGAGGCAATTTTATTACTTCGAGGTGGATAATTCGAATTTATATTTATTGATTCGACGAATAAGGTCAGCGTCCGTGGTCTTTCGGTTAGCACTAAGCAAGCAGGCGTCCTAGGTTCGAGTCTTGACGGATTTACTTTCGGACTGGTTTTACTCTTAGGCCGTTTTATATTTGAGTTAACATTTTTCTTTACTATACACGACCTTCATTATCTAGTTTCATAGACCGGAGGCTGTGGATTCAAATCCTGCTGGGACTCAGGAAACATTTTGCCGAGTGGGCCTACAAGGAACGTGCAATACGACAAGCTGTCTACTTCTTCATTTTACTCATGTAAATAGCTAAAGTCATATGAAAATCCATACAATGCCCATATTGATTATCCAATCTGCACAGTCATGTTATGCAATTGTGTAAATAATTAGTTGAAATCACTTAACTATGTAACAAAACATTTTGACGAGTGGGCCTACAAGGAACGTGTAGCATGACAAACTGACGATTTCTTCATTTTACTCATGTAAATAGCTAAAGTCATATGAAAATCCATACAATGCCCATATTGATTATCCAATCTGCGCAGTCTTGTTATGCAATTGTGTAAATAATTAGTTGAAATCACTTAACTATGGAACTAAACATTTTGACGAGTGGGCCTACAAGGAACGTGTATCATGAAAAACTGACGACTTCTTCATTTTGCTCATGTAAATAGCTAAAGTCATATGAAAATCCATACAATGCCCATATTGATTATCCAATCTGCGCAGTCTTGTTATGCAATTAATTAGTTGAAATCAGTGTAAATAATTAGTTGAAATCACTTAAATATGTAACAAAATATTTTGAAAAGTGGGCCTACAAGGAACGTGTATCATGACATAGGATTTTGTGACATTAATTTCATAATTTTTTATTTATTTATTTATTATTACACATGATAAGAAATATACACAATTTGCGAAAAAACAACAGGTAATTTGATTTGGACATACAATTTTAATGGATCTGGGTTTGTTGCCTTTCATTTGTCGTATCCCTAGTAAACTAGGCTTTTGCCTGTATCTCACTGAGGATAATCATTATGATATATGATTTGACGACATTTATTCCATCATTATGGATTCATACTCGTAATAAGGAAACAAAAAAAAATAGCCAAATAAAATTAATTCAACAAAATAAAAGGCGAGTAGGAAAAAAACAAAACGTCTCTCAAGGGCAACAGGTATATAAAATTAACGGGACAAATCACAAAGAAAAATAAAACAGTTAAGCTGAAATTCAAATGACCCGCAATGCGGGAGTAGAATAAGCTATAAGAAGGATGTATCATGATAGAAAGTCTGTCACTCTCTCCTATTTACCTACCCAAACAGGGAGATCACCATGTCGAACTTCTCACTGTGTGTAACTATAGAAGCCTCGAAACAAGGAGGCATGAATCCATTACGATATTCCTACTAAAGGTTTTTCAAGGTTGCTTTAACTGTCCCACGATACTACTATAGAAGCATTAAGTTTATATGGTCCCAATAAATATAGCCGTGCAAGGAATCACCCTCTGTTCTACATACCAACTTACAGAAGGAATATCATGGCTAAACACTTAGTCACGCGTGGTATAGAGATATTGAACCAACTGAATGACACTGTGGATATAGTCTCGGCACCACCTAGCAGAATGAGAAGAGTCCTGGGGGCTGATATTCTTCCTAACGAATAAGCTAACGCTAGAAGCAGACCCTCTTTGTGTAACAGGAGAAATCCGTGCAAAGTGGATAAAAAAAATCTCGTCATGGTTTGTATAATATTATATATTGGTACTTTCCGTGTTTTTTTTATTCTTGCTAAAATCCATATTTCGTAACAACCTCTATGTTTAAAGTTTAGAGGTACCATTCGGAAGGTCGTCGCTTCAAACCCCACGCTGTGCCACTCCCCTCGAATGACACAAGTTTTTATTCCGTCTAGTATTCGGGGGTATAAGAATATCTAAGACTTCGGCGCCGGTGTCCCTTGCAGGATAGGCAAAGATAACAGATCTCGAAACTTTTCTATCTAAGCACACAACTTTCACATCGTCCACATTCATATTTATACATCTCGTCATGCACAATCTTTCATTATTCATACTTTTCACTTAACCTTCTTTCAAAATCTTGTACATTTGATCCTGCCACGTTTTCCTCGATCTATCTCTTCCACGCACACCTTGCACTTCTTACTTGTATACTCGCTTAACCATTCATTCCCTCCACATGTCCAAACCATCTTTAATCTCCTTTCTTAAAACATTAATTCTATCATATCCGTGCATTTATTCCTGATGTCTTAATTCCACCTTCTTTCATACAGGGAATATCCACATTTTTATAGAGAACGCACACCTTGTTCTTCTGACTTGTATATTCGCTTAGGCCTCGGCCATACAGGTAGGAGCCTTGCTTGATGCTTAGAGCTACGCTGCGAGCTAGGTGACATATCCTAGCGAATAAATGCACCGCATACTATCACAATCGCTTAGGCATCGGCCACACAGGTAGGAGCCTTGCTTGATGCTTAGAGCTACGCTGCGAGCTAGGTGACATATGCTAGCGAATAAATTCACCGCATACTATCGCAATCGCTTAGGCCTCGGCCACACAGGTAGGTAGCCTTGCTTGATGCTTAGAGCTACGCTGCGAGCTACGTGACATATCCTAGCGAATAAATGCACCGCATACTATCGCGATCGCTTAGGCCTCGGCCACACAGGTAGGAGCCTTGCTTGATGCTTAGAGCTACGCTGCGAGCTAGGTGACATATCCTAGCGAATAAATGCACCGCATACTAACACAATCGCTTAGGCCTCGGCCACACAGGTAGGAGCCTTGCTTGATGCTTAGAGCTACGCTGCGAGCTACGTGACATATCCTAGCGAATAAATGCACCGCATACTATCGCAATCGCTTAGGCCTCGGCCACACAGGTAGGAGCCTTGCTTGATGCTTAGAGCTACGCTGCGAGCTAAGTGACATATCCTAGCAAATAAATGCACAGCATACTATCGCAATGGCCACACTGCACGCTTCACGCCACACTACGTGACGACTAGTCACCGAGTGAGTCTCCTAGCGAACAGACGTGTTGGTTAATTTTATTGTGTCACCAAGTGATTTCACAAGATGGCGCAAGTTTTAATAACAGCTGTGTATAAAAGGGAGCTTTTGTGGAACCCGTCGAGCAAATTATACAAAAATGTACCTGTAATAAAATCACATTGAAATGAAGTTGCACAGAAAGTAAATAAAGATAAGGTAAGTTGTAATGAAATTGGTTCGTTTTGAGAGTGGCATCGTTTGTTGACTCAACCACTTCCAAATGTCAAATGAATTTGTGCGAAGTACTTTGGTGTGGCCAAGGATGAAGTCACCTAGTCTGTTAGTCACGTAGCGCCTAGCGAAGCATTTTGGCGTGGCCTTAGCCTTACCAACACGTCTGTTCGCTAGGAGAATCACTAGGTGACTAATCATTATGTTGCGTGGCGTGAATCGTGCAGTGTGGCCGTTGCGATAGTATGCGGAGCGTTGGTTCGCTAGGATATGTCGCCTAGCTCGTAGCGTAGCTCTAAGCACCAAGCGAGGCTCCTACCTGTGTGGCCGAGGCCTTATTCATTCTTTTATTCTCTCATTTAGAATTTATTATCATTCATTCTTTTTACGTGACAGACGACCTCCGTGGCCTAATTGGTATGACGCTTATCTCCCAACCCGAAGTTGTGGGTTCAAATCCCGCTGGAACCAGTAACATTCCAGAATGATTTTCACTTAAGGCCTTTTTAACCTTTCCCTTCCGGTGCTAAAATAAATCGTGCGTTCCGGTGTTGTGTATTCAATACACATGCAAAATAAGCGATATAATATCGGAAAAATAAAAATATTCATTACCAATCGCTTAAATTAATGAAATTTGAAGTTAAAAGTGATTATAATTGAAATTTAATTGCTGAAAACATGAAAAAAACATCGGCCGACGTTCACAAAACGGGTGAAGAGACAACTCAAATGGATGCTCGAGAGCTACTGAAGCGAGAGAAGCGACCGATTCTATTTCTTGAGTTCCCACATACCGAAGTAGAGTGAGACGCGAATAGCGTCGCTTCCTCACCCATATCGGTTTTTAGAATGAATATACCTACGTCACACACTGGCACACGTTTGATTGTATTGGTGAATTTATTCCCGATTTTCACAAAATATCTCTGACGTGGCCGATAAGTGCTAATTGTTATTAATATTATTTTTTTCATTCAATGCGTAAATGTATTACGGAGGAATACCTAAAATCTGAACCCAGTATTTATTATATTTATAGAGATATTAAAGTGTTTAGAAGCAATGTGTACTAGTTACACATCACAGAACAGGAAGGGTTAACATTTATCTGGTTGGTTGGAAGAGATTGCTACATGGCAATCGGCCCGCCAGGTTGTACTGTATACAACGAAAGTGTAATATAATACAATACAACCATCTCATTGCTCATTTTTTTGCATTTTAAGCACCGCATCGTATCGAAGTAGAGGACAACTGTATATAAAGACCTTATTAAGGCAAAATAAACCGTGCTAAGACGCTTGTCTTCCAAACCGAGGGTTGTGCGTGTGTAATTTTTATTTATATCCTCTTATATTTTTCTGATTGGTTGGAATCGATTGCCACATGGCAATAGTCTCACCAGGTTGTGCTGTATACAAAGAAATTGTAATATAATATAAATTTGTGACGTAGTTGGTAAGACGCATGTCTTCCAAACCATGGGTAATTCGTTCGAATCCTGTTGTAGCTGAATTTTTAGTCTGTATTCGTATTTCATTCATACCCTCTAACATTTTTAATTTATTTAACACTTCATTGTACAAACGATCTGACGGGTTTCTTGCCAGACGGCAATCTCTTCTAACCATCCGGACAAAAGTAACTAGTGGTAGTTATATGGTCGTTAAAAATATTGATATGATTATTCACTTGATGAAATTTATGAACAATATCTATACATAATAAATGTGAGATATAATCAATTAAAGGAAAAGGAAGGAAAAGTGGAGAGCAAATATAAATCAGGAATGAAACACGTTATATTACTGACTAGAAATTAAAAGCTTTTTCAGTCACTTCTTAAAGCATGTCAAGGATAGAGCGAGTCTTACATTGGTTTGTAACTGGTTCCAGAGTCTCACTGCACGGGCAGTAAGGCCTCGGCCACACATGTAAGAGCCTCGCTTGATACTTAGAGCTATGTTGCGAGTTAGGTGACATATCCTAGCGAACCAATGTACCGCATACTATCGCAGTGACCACACTGCACGCTTCGCGCCACGTTGCATGACGATTAGTCATCGAGTGAATCTCCTAGCGAACAGACGTGTTGGTTAATTTACCATACAAGATGGTGGAAGTTTTAATGACAGCTGTGTATAAAAGGGAGCCTTTGTAGAACCCATCGAGCATATTATAGAAAAATGTACCTGTAATAAAATCACTTTGGAATGAAGTTGCACAGGAAGTAAATAAAGATAAGGTAAGTTGTAATGAAATTGGTTAGTTTTGAGAGTGGCATCGTGTGTTGACTCAACCACTCCCGACTGTTAAATGAATTTGTGCGTAGCACTTTGGTTTGGCCATGCATGAAGTCACCTAGTATATGAGTCACGTAAAACCTAGCTTAGCACCTAACGAAGCATTTTGGTGTGGCCTCGGCCTAAAGGATGACGTAAAAAAAAGAAGAGCGGTGAATTGTGAAGGCCAATTAATCATCTCTGTTTGAGGGTAGCGATAGTTCACGATGAGGAAAGACATCTTTCTAGTTAGAAACAAGAGATTGCTTAGCAATAAACCCACCAAGTTGTACTGTATACCACGAAGTTGTAATACAACAGACCTTCTTGGCCTAGTTGGAAGACGCGTATCTTCCGATCCGAGGGTAAGGATTCGAATCCTGTTTAAAATAATATTTAAAAAGAGATCCAGTCTAGTTTATCCTAATAGTTTCTGTAACGTATTTCTGGTTGGTTGAAAAATACTGTAACATGGTAATAAACCTGTCAGATATTTTGTTAAGAGTCTCATCTGTTGACATAGTCCGTAATACTCGTCCTAACATACAAGTGAGCCCATGTGTTTTCTATATCTCAAAATTTATCCATTAAATTCTCGAAAAATCCAATTATTGTTCTGTGTAAGCGTTGTTCCACTAATAACAAATCTAAGTTTTTTACCACTATAAAATATGTGTTCCATGAGCCCATGTGTTTTCTATATCTCAAGATCTATCCATTAAATTCTCGAAAAATCCAATTCTTGTTCTATGTAAGCGTTGTTCCACTAAAAAACAAATCTGAGTTCTTTACCTCTATAAAATAAGTCTTGGACAATTACGTAAGTCTGCTTGGTTAAGTTTGGTAATATTTTGTGGTATACATACATATAATGAACTTAAATATACATTTTTTCTTCTTCTTAAACTTTCTGTAGACTCTCAAGAGTCTGTTACTGCAGGATTGTCCTCCTGTGATGCTGGGCTCCAGCTATCTCTCCATCGTTTCGGGGGTCTCCCTGGCGGACGCCGTCCATCCGGCACCCCATGCAGAGCTATGTATGGAATTCTTGTGGAATTCATTCTCTGTACATGTTGGTACCAGTATCGTCGACGCTGTCGTCCCCATCTGACCACATCTTGGACCTCACAGACCTCTCGGATTGTGGTGTTCCTTACACGATCACGCAAAGTCTTCCCAGCAATAGCGTGTAGAGTTCTCATTTCCGTTGTCCTTAGCATACTTTTTGTCCTGACAGTGTCCGCCCTCGCTTCGATGCCATATGTGAGGATAGGTCGCACACAGGAAATATACACATTAATATTAAATAATTTTAAAACAATGACTGTAATTTATTATTACTACTGCTTTTGTATCTTCATGTTAGTTTAAGATAAAGTTTTGTATTATTTGTCAATAATTTTAAGTACTTGTATAACTTAAAATTATTGACAAATAATAAACTGTCACATGTTCATTTGTATATAATAGGTTAGTCACAAAGTTTTGAAAGCGACATCTATGGAGCAGTAGAAAATCAAAATTTCTACGCCATTTTAATATTTCATCTTTCATAAGTTCTTATGTCTACTCAAAACGTACGTTCGTACTCAAAATTTCATTTCGATCTGTCAATTTATTCTTTGTTTACAATCCATTTGAAGTTGACGTGTCAGTGTATTTTTTAACAAGGGAAAAATCCGAATATCGTGCAGTGATTAAATTCTTTGTTTTGGAAGATTTATCGGCTACTGAGATCCATGCAAAGATAATGAAAGTATTAAAGGAGTCTTCTCCTTCATTTCCAACCGTTCACCGATGGGTTTTGGAGTTTAAGCGTGGCCGTACAAGCGTTGAAGACGATCCACGCTCAGGACTTCCAAAAAGTGCATCAACACCAGAAATCATAGCGAAAATACAGGATATGGTTTTGGAAGATCATCGATCGACTGTGGATGTGATAGCTGACACCATAGACATCTCACATTGAACAACATGGCATATTTTGGCTGAAGTTTTGGGTTTCAAAAAACTGTATGCACAATGGGTGCCGCATTTGCTAACAATGCAACAAAAACACGTTCGAATGCGACTAGTAGACACTGTTGTGTCGTTAATTAAATAAATAAATAATGGCATCTTGAAAAAGATGAAGTAGGATAGAGAAATAATATATAATCCAACATATTAAAGATAAATTGAGAGTTTGTAATTTGTTTTATCAAACACTGTTTATTCCACTTTTTGTAACGGTATAACCCTACCGGTTTCTTGTTTGTGCTCCCCTGAAGATGAGGAGAAAGTCTTGAAACCGGTAGGGGTTTTTTTTAATTTCATATGGCGAGTTTATTGCTATGTGTCAATCTCTTCCAACCAACCAGAAAGATTTTTTAATGGGCCCTAAATGAAAACCAGACTGGAATTCCATTTCAAAAAATCTCGATTCCAGCCTCCGGATCGGTAGACAAGCGTCTTACCACCAGGCCACGGAGGTCGTAGGGTTATACCGTTACAAAAAGTAGAATAAACAGTGTGTGATAAAACAAATTACAATGTCTTTAAACCTCCACAACGATAATGCCTTAACTATAAACAATGCATAAAAATAAATTTAGAGTAATTTTGACAAATAATATTAATAAAATGAAAATTTATATAGCGCCGTTTAGAGTGTAGATTTTCCTTAAGGGCGCTTAAAGTAAAATAAAATAATTCGAAGAGAAAAATATAAGATAGAGCCTTCAGTTGATATGGGAATGGTAAATTAAGGGATGAAGAAGGCGTTACTCCTAGTATGAAGAACTAATGGAATGGTTTGATTGTGGTATCATATCTTCGTTCAGACCTGCTGCCTCAAGGGTTAAGGGAGTCATGATGGTCACCAACCAACCTTTGATGAGGGGAGGAACTTTAAAGTAGAAATAATAATGTAATTTATAAAATGAAAAGTAATTGTTTAAATAACTTTTCTATTTATAAATTACGTTTATTTAAATTCAATATAATATATGTATGGTATGCACATCACAAAATGTCTGATGGGAACGTATGCAGATGACACTGAAGTGTTGACAGAGAGTGAATATGGTGGAGTGACGACCTCCGTGGCCTAATTGTGAAGACATATGTCTTCCAACACGGAGAAGGTGGGCTCGATATCCGTTGAAACCCAGTTAATTTATATAAAAAAACTGTTTTCAGTCTGATTTTTACTTAAGGCCTCATAAACATCTTTCTGGTTAGTTGGAAGAGACTGCTGTATGGCAATAATTCTATAAGGTTGTAGTTCTTCTTCCTAGTGTCATGCCAGGTCCCCCCAACGTTAACTATCACATGAGAGTAGACATCTCTGTCCTCGGCAGCCCGAAAAAGGTCCCCAACGCTCCTTATGCCAGTCCAATCACGTATATTGCGGAGTCAGGAGATTTGCCTCCTGCCAACACCTCTTCGACCCTCTATTTTGCCTTGGATGATCAGGTGCAGTAATTTGTACTTATCTCCTCTAAGTAGATGACCCAAATAGGACACCTTTCGGATTTTAATATTAGTTAGCAACTCTCTATAAACTTTTGCTCTTTGAAGAATCCTTGTGTTGCTGACCATATCCATCCAAAGTAACCGTAGCATTCTCCGGTACATCCACATCTCGCGTGTTTCCAGTCGGTTCATACTACCAACTTTGAGGGTCCATGATTCCACTCCATACAATAACACTGACCAAACGTAGCATTTGACTAACCGTTGTCGAAGTTTCAAGTTTAGATTATCGTCGCAGAATAAGCTTTTCATTTTATTAAAAGCCTTGGTTGTAAGGGTATACTATAAACAAAAAATGTGTTATATATGATTCGCTCGGGCGCTGCTATAGCTGAAATACGTGATATATTTAATATTAGTGGGTTCGAGTTCTCAGTTAGTGTGTCTTTGAGGAAAGTTTACTCTTTTAAATTTTAAATAAAACTTCAAGTTGAAATACAGTAAAAAATAAATATAGATATTTAGTCATCCAAATGGTAGACAAGAACAAAACACATTTTATTGATTTTGCGGTTTCAGCAGGGACGTTTCAAGTTCTAGGCATATAAAGAAGTTTTCACTGGCGATCCATTCGGCATGACTGTGGAAAGAATTCACAAAAGTTGTCAGATGTGTTCTATGCTTAACGATATTCAAGAGAAAATTGGAAAAGTATCTCTATCAAGATATTGTTGTGCAACAGAGATGTTCGCTCAGGATTGCCTGCCACGTTTTGGTGCACTTTTGAGGCAACGTATTTGGAGAATACATGAGCGTATAATGTGAACTGACAACACATTAACTAGAGTTCTTTTAAGTCAATATTGTTGCTGGGGTACTGGTGACTGCGAATATAATATAGTTAAATTATTAGTGTCAAAAAAAGTCAATATCTGATTAGAATTATTTTTTATTTATTTTTTATTTATTTATTATTACACATGACAAGAAATATACATAATTTGCGAAAAAACAACAGGTAATTTGATTTGGACATACAATTTTAATGGATCTGGGTTTGTTGCCTTTCATTTGTCGTGTCCCCAGTAAACTAGGCTTTTGCCTGTATCTCACTGAGGATATTTAACATGAAAAAATAAATCGATACTTCTTTCTGATTTTTGATTACACAAAAAAACAAAACCCCGTTGCACGCACTCATCAACCTGACACACAGTGACACTCAACTACAACTGGAAACATCTTGCGAAATACAACTCCTCACACATCATCACTCTAGAAAGAGCAAAAATATTCATCCCACAATATACCGCACACAATCATAAGAATAAAAATTAAAATCAGAACAAAAAAAAATACACAGAAACACAAATATAAAAACAACCAAAATTAAAACAACAAGAAGAAACTCAAACTCACGAGCTCACACAAATCCTTTCCACTCGTCATTCATCCTGAAAACCCAAGTACTCAAAATCCTGTCGCAATAACAACCACGCTCCGATCGACTGTCTAAATGGTTTTCCTACCTTTACCCTTATTGAAGTCGGCACGCCATTGTATGTAATGGGACCCAAATAAGCATATTGCCTTTGGGCAAAAGAGGTTTTAACTCTAGGGATGGTGAACATTTCATTAGTTGTCATGCGTGTCATGATGTGTGTTGGTAATGATTTCATAAATCTTAGAAAATATGTTTGTTTCACTTTATATTGTCATGTTTATACATTTTTAGTGAAAGAAATAAAACATTTATTATGTATTAAAAACTGTTTTATTTAAATCTTATCCAACCAGCTCACCATCATTATAAAAATATCCAACCAGCTTTTTATACATCCAATAAATAAAAAAATAAAATTATGAACAATAGAGACACGGAAAGTAAACTTAACTCAATCCGGAGTTTACAAATTACAATGTAATGATTGTTCATATTTTTATATTGGCAAGACGAAAATAAATTTTGAAAAACGAGTTAAGGAACATTTAAGATGCCTGAACAACAATATTTTTTCAGAGTTCGCTAACCACCTTATTGAAAACAACGATTCGTTCGATATTAATCGTGGTTTGAGGATTCTACATATAAACCGAAGGGGATTGCATCTTGACAATTTGGACATTCTCAAGATTAAAAAATATATAAAATTAAGTTTAAATATCATCAAGAACTAAACCAATTTTATAGCCCTCTGCTTAATATGTTTCCAATTTAAAATCCCCCCCTGTCTTAAAGATTCACATTTACTTTCACATATTTTTTCCCCGCCCCATTCACCATTGTATTGCATCTCTCCCCACTTCACTCTATCTACCTCACCTCTTTTATATTAGGCTATTTACACTTGTACGGAATATATTTTAGCAACTTAGTTTATATTATTTATTTATTTAACACTTTTATTGCAATACAATCTGGCGGGCTTATTGCCAGGCGGCAATCCCTTCCAACTAACCAGACAAAAGTAAATGAAGCAAGTTACGTGGTCGCATAAATCATTCAAATGACTAACCATCCCCAAAAAATCCATAAACATATACGTGAGAACATGCCCACGAACCCCACAAAGACGGACAATCACCCGAATATTATTTTTCATATAAAGTGAGATATCATCAATCAAAAGGAAAGGAAGGGATGGTGGAGAGGAAAGGAAAAGAAAAATCAGGAATGAAACACGTTATTTTACTGACTAGAAATTAAGAGTTTTTTCAGTCGCTTCTTAAAGCATGCCAAGGACGGAGCGAGTCTTATATTGGTTTGTAACTGATTCCAGAGTCTCACTGCATGGACAGTAAAGGACGACGTAAAGAAAGAGGAGCGGTGAACTGGAAAGGCCAATAAACAATCTCTGTTTGAGCGTAGCGCTAATCCATGATTGGAAAGACGCTGAAAATTTTCGGCGAGATAAGAAGGTGCGGCGGGACAGTTAAAGATATTATACAATAGAGACAGTATGTGAGTTTGGCGTCTATTTCTAACATTCAACCAGTTCAATGCCTTCTGGTATGAAGTTATATGATCGTACTTTCGTAGGTTGAAAATAAATCTTAGGCACACATTTTGAAGACGCAGTAATTTGTATTATATTTGTATTATATTCACCTGACGATGTAGACGGTGGTCTTCGAAACTAGTTGTGAACCTAAATTAAACCTGTGGTGAACACAAAAATATAAAATAAGTTTTGTATTTCACTTATTTTTTCCTTTTATGTTTTATTTGAGTTCACTACCGGTTTCAAAGTCTTCCTCGTCAGGTGAAGATTAACTAAATTATGTCTAAAATATATTTTTTCTTATTGTAAAAGGTACAGGAGAGGAGGCCTACAGCCTAGTTCTCACGTAAGGAATCATTGTAGCGTATTGTACTCGTAGTTCACTTTCATTGTATACAGTACATCTGTATACATCTGGTGGGGTTATAGTCACGTGGCAATCTCTTCCAATTAACCAGAAAGATGAGTGTTAACGACGATGTTTTTGCTAGAGCTTTGACGCGACAGGATAGTGTTTTCACTAGAGCTTTGAAGGGACAGGATATTATTGTCATTGGAGTTTTTAAGGGACAGGTTAGTGCTTTAACTGAAGCTTTGAAGGGATATGATGATGTTTTCACTGGAGCTTTGAAGGGACACGGTAGTGTTTTCACTGGAGATTTGAAGGGACATTTTAGTGTTTTCACTAGGTCTTTGAAGATACATGATGCTTTTTCACTAGAGCTTTGAAAGGACAGTGTGACGATTCCACTGGAGCTTTGAAGGGATGGGATGATGTTTTAAATAGAGCTATGAAGGGACATGATAATGTTTTCACTGGAGCTTTGAAGGGACAGGATAGTGTTTTCACTGGAGCTTTGAAGGGACACGGTAGTGTTTTCATTAGAGCTTTGAAGGGGCATTGTAGTGTTTTCACTAGATTTTTGAAGAGACATGATGCTTTTTCACTAGAGCTTTGAAGGGACAGTGTGACTTTTTCACTAGAGCTTTGAAGGGATGGGATGATGTTTTTAATAGAGCTATGACATGATAATATTTTCACTGGAGCTTTGAAGGGACAGGATAGTGTTTTCGCTGGAGCTTTGAGGGGACACGGTAGTGTTTTCATTAAAGCTTTGAAGGGGCATTGTAGTGTTTTAACTAGATCTTTGAAGAGACGTGATGCTTTTTCACTAGAGCTTTGAAGGGACAGTGTGACGTTTTTACTGGAGCTTTGTAGGGACAGTGTGACGTTTTCACTGGAGCTTTGAAGGGAGGGGATGATGTTTTTAATAGAGCTATGAAGGGACATGATAATATTTTCACTGGAGCTTTGAAGGTACAGGTTAGTGTTTTCACTGGAGCTTTGAAAGGATATGATGATGTTTTCACTGGAGCTTTGAAGGGAATGTTTTCACTGGATAGTGTTTTCATTGACGCTTTGAAGGGAAAGGATAGTGTTATCACTAGAGCTTTGAAGAGACATGATGCTGTTTTTACTAGAGCTTTGAAGGAACAGTGTGACGTTTTCACTGGAGCTTTGAAAGGACGGGATGATGTTTTTGCTGGAGCTTTCAAGGGACAGGATAATATTGTCACTGGAGCTTTGAAGGGGCAAGATAGTGTTTTCACTAGAGCTTTGAAGGGGCAGGATGTTGTTTTCACTGGAGCTTTGAAGGGACGTGGCAGTGTTTTCACTGGAGCTTTGAAGGGAATGTTTTCACTGGATAGTGTTTTTACTGGAGCTTTAAAGGGAATGTCATCACTAGATGGTATTTTCACTAGAGCTTTGAAGAGAATGTTTTCACTGGATAGTGTTTTTACTGGAGCTTTTAAGAGAATGTTATCACTAGATGGTATTTTCACTAGAGCTTTGAAGGGAATGTTTTCACTGGATAGTGTTTTCATTGACGCTTTGAAGGGACAGGATAGTGTTTTCACTAGAGCTTTGAAGATACATGATGCTCTTTTTACTAGAGCTTTGAAGGAACAGTGTGACGTTTTCACTGGAGCTTTGAAAGGACGGGATGATGTTTTTGCTGGAGCTTTCAAGGGACAGGATAATATTGTCACTGGAGCTTTGAAGGGGCAGGATAGTGTTTTCACTAGATCTTTGAAGGGACAAGATGTTGTTTTCACTGGAGCTTTGAAGGGACGTGGCAGTGTTTTCACTGGAGCTTTGAAGGGAATGTTTTCACTGGATAGTATTTTTACTGGAGCTTTAAAGGGAATGTCATCACTAGATGGTATTTTCACTGGAGCTTTGAAGGGAATGTTTTCACTGGATAGTGTTTTTACTGGAGCTTTAAAGGGAATGTTTTCACTCGATGGTATTTTCACTAGAGCTTTGAAGGGAATGTTTTCACTGGATAGTGTTTTTACTGGAGCTTTAAAGGGAATGTTATCACTAGATGGTATTTTCACTAGAGCTTTGAAGGGAATGTTTTCACTGGATAGTGTTTTCATTGACGCTTTGAAGGGACAGGATAGTGTTTTCACTAGAGCTTTGAAGATACATGATGCTCTTTTTACTAGAGCTTTGAAGGAACAGTGTGACGTTTTCACTGGAGCTTTGAAAGGACGGGATGATGTTTTTGCTGGAGCTTTCAAGGGACAGGATAATATTGTCACTGGAGCTTTGAAGGGGCAGGATAGTGTTTTCACTAGATCTTTGAAGGGACAAGATGTTGTTTTCACTGGAGCTTTGAAGGGACGTGGCAGTGTTTTCACTGGAGCTTTGAAGGGAATGCTTTCACTGTATAGTGTTTTTAATGGAGATTTAAAAGGAATGTTATTAATAGATGGTATTTTCACTAGAGCTTTGAAGGGAATGTTTTCACTGGATAGTGTTTTCACTGGAGCTTTGAAGGGAATGTTTTCTTTGGAGCGTTGAAGGGATAGGAGAATGTATTCACTGGAACTTTGTTTTGTTTTTTTCATATTGGGTGATTGATTTTTGTTTTTGTACAGGGGCCGTCTGTGTCTCCTCACTGGATGGTATTACTATTAAAGCTGAAAAAAGTCTTCTGTTGCGAGGGGCAAAGATTTTATAAGTTGTCGTGGAGAGTTCGTTTTTCCCGCCGAAAGATCTCGCCGCCATTCAACGTAAAGAAATACATTATTCATAATGTAAAAAACATATGACTTGGCAAGAAGAATTTTGCTTCCATACCACAAATTATTACTGCAAAAAAAAAACATAATTAAAGAGGCATTAAGAAAAAAAACAGACTGCAATCCTTTTTTTCGAATATCTGAGTTCCACCGGGGATCGAACTCACAGCCCTCAAGCTGAGAGACAAACATCTTACCAACTAGGCCACGGGGTATTTAACATATTTTTGATTGATTGGAAGAGATCGTAAATAAATTTGTCAGTTTATATTTTTTTTTATTTCACCTGGCGTGTTTATTGCCATGTGGCAATCTCTTCCAACCAACCAGAAATATGTTTTAATAGGCCCTAAGTGAAAACCAGACTGGAATTCCATTTTTTTTAATTCTGGATTCCAGCGGGGATCGAACCCGCAACCTCCGGATCGGCAGAGAAGTGTCTTACCACCAGGCCACGAAGGTCATCTGTATTGTGTATACATTTAAAGTTTAATAAAAAAGGTGGCGGGTTTGTATCCCAACAGCAGAAGTGAGGTATCATGGATTCGCAAAAGACAAGTTTATACCAAGAGCAAAGGAGGAATAGCATCAAAGAAAGATATTTTTGTCTATTTGGTACACAATTAAAAAAAACTATATTCTGTTTTCTTAACAGTTCGAACCATTTAAACTTATAGTCCATTTTAAAGTTATTGATTGATAATTATTTTTTGAGGCGTCAAAAACCTTTCAGCCAGACCCGAACATGGAAACCTCTGACCTACATCTACAGACCAGTCATTAGATTATTAGCCATGGGTGTTAGTTTGTGTTAGGTGTGACATCTTCTCAAGGTCTGTGTCTTCAATAAAACAGCTCATTCTATCGAGTCATCCGTTCAGGTGTCATTTTAATGTTTTTCACATGTTTCAATAGTGTTTCGTCAAATCTGTTTTGCATCAAAGTCATACGTTTCAATAATACTTCTTTTTCGTCCAAACCTTGTACATTGATTTTGATGTGGGTGGTATTCTGGGGATAGTGATTTTGATATCGGTAACGTTTTAAGGATGGTAAGTTTGATATCGGCGGCGTTCTGAATATGTCGATTTTGATGTAATTTATTCATTATTTATTTAACACTTTTATTGCAAATACAATCTGGCGGGTTTATTGTCAGGCGGCAATCTCTTCCAACCAACCAGACAAAAGTAAATTAAGCACGTTACGTGGTCACATAAATCATTCAAATGACTATCCATCCCCACGAAATCCATAAACATATACGTGAGCACATGCTCACGAAACCCACAAAGACGGACAATCACCCGAACATTATTTTTCATATAAAGTGAGATATCATCAATCAAAATGAAAGAAATGGATGGTGGAGAGGAAAGGAAAAGAAAAATCACGAATGAAACACGTTATTTTACTGACTAGAAATTAAGAGTTTTTTCAATCACTTCTTAAAGCATGCCAAGGACGGAGCGAGTCTTATATTGGTTTGTAACTGATTCCAGAGTCTCACTGCATGGATGTTGATAGCGTTCTGAGAATATTGATAAGCGACAGTATTCTGAGGATGATATGAAGTCGTCTTGATGGGGCCGAATATAATATTTTCTTCCGGAAATGTCAGCCGCGTTTTGAGAATAGGGTTCTGGGAATTTTGATGTCAGTAGCATTTTGAGGAGGGTGAGTTTAATGTCGGTGGCGTTCTGAGAATAGGGATTTTGATGTCGGTAGCGTTTTGAGAATGATGAGTTTTAAGACGGTGGCGTTCTGAGAATAGGGATTTTGATGTCGGTAGCGTTTTGAGAATGATGAGTTTTAAGACGGTGGCGTTCTGAGAATAGGGATTTTGATGTCAGTAGCGTTTTGAGAATGATGAGTTTTATGTCGGTGGCGTTCTGAGAATAGGGATTTTGATATCGGTAGCATTTTGAGGATGGTGAGTTTAATGTCGGAGGCGTTCTGAGAATAGGGATTTTGATATCGGTAGCATTTTGAGGATGGGCAGTTTAATGTCGGCGGCGTTCTGAAGATGTTGATTTTGATGTTGGTAGCGTTCTGAGAATAGTGATAAGCGACAGCATTCTGATGATGATATAGCGTCGGCTTGCTGGGGCCGAAGATAATAATTTCTTCCGGATAAGCTGTTCAATATGACCGTCACTCCAGTTTGAATTTGTTGAAGGTATCATACGAAAGAAAAAAAACCTTGTTTCTGTTTCGCACTTGACCTCTAGAACAGTGGTTACATTTTAGGTCAGAAGGCGGTTATTATGTCACAAGGTCTGTGTAGTTTCATCAATGTGCGTTTATCTGTCGATCATGACGCAAGAATTTACGGACAAAATGTTAATTTTATCGAATTCCTTGAAGGTTTATTAGAATTATAGAAATAATGTCTAAAGAAACGTTTTATTTATGAAAATTTTATATTTGACTACGCACAATAAATTCGCGATCTTCATATTTGACTACGCACGATCTTCATATTTGACTACGCACAATAAATTCCCACACCTACAGACCGACCATTAGATTGTTAGAAGTTAGAAAATATTACCACCTAGAAATAAGTCTGCCACCTAGCAATAAGTCTGCCACCTAGCAATAAGTCCACCAGATGGATTTTGCAATGAAGTGTGAATAAATAAACCCCATACAACATCTACGAGTTCTTAGTATTTTTACTTTTTTTTCTTTCAGAATGTCATTGACTTAGTCCAACACTTGAGTACAAGTATCTGGGGACCATGCCCCACTCATCAATAGACCTAGATTCAAATATTCAGCACCGAATACCCTCAGCTTGGCTGAAATGGCGGGAAGTCGAGGGTGTGACTTGTGATAAAAAGATGCCCGTCAAACTCAAGGGGCTAGTTTACAAGAGTGTCATTCGGCCTGTGCTCACATATGGCTCAGAAACCTGGAATACCTCCCTAAAGCTACGGTTTCCTAAGAAAACGGGTTCGTTATATAGCGCACGCTACAGACGTGATGCTGGCGTGCCGCCAGACGGCAGAAATGAGAGCCCACAACTGTCAGTTGAAAATTTTATTCGGCATATTTTGTTTCAACTGGGCTTTTCTATAGTCTTTGCTCTTTACATTATATAAAACTACACTACTTATTACAAAATCAATCCCTATTTCGTCATTTTCGCTGGTCAAACAGCGAGAAGAAACCTTACAACACCACATCCTCGCTTGGACCGTGAAGTTCTATAAAAGCCAACAAAATCACAGCAATCCCTTAGTCGCTGCCCTGGGGGCTTACGAGAGTAAATCCGACCTACCCTTCCGTTATAAGCACAAGCTCCCGAAGCATTATCTGTTGCCTGACTAGTCCACCTGCAGTATTAGTCTGAGTGAATGTGATGGAATACAAGTAGCCTGAACGGGTGGAATTGTTTTTGCTAAATAATTAGTTGTAAGAATTGTTATCTAGTTAAAAGTAGTATATAGGTGTAAATTATTTCTAAGAAATCATATATTAAGATTGAAAAAAATAAAATAAAATGATATGTAGGAAAATAAGATGAAGTAAGTGCATAAATGATAACATATAATGTAAGATTAGTTAAGTTATAAATGTGTATTTTATTTTATTTTATTTAATTAACGACACAACAGTGTCTTTATATACAAATGAACATGTGACAGGTTATACAAATACTTAAAATTATTGACAAATAATACAAAACTTTATCTTAAACTAACATGAAGATACAAAAAGCAGTAGTAATAATAAATTACAGCCATTGTTTTAAAATTATTTAATAATCTTTGAGAATTTTGTGGGAATTTTATGGATAAATATTGAGATATAGAAAACACATGGCCTCATTAGTAGAACGAGATGCAAGTTGCTTTGCAGAATAGAAACCTTCCACATGTTGATGCAGGGTTACTCAACTCCAGAGGCAAAGTATTGTCCTTAATGTTTTGTTTATATTACGTTATTTATAGTAATAAAGGAGAGCACAAAGTTAGTAGCTATTTCTAAATACTGTTGTGATATTTCTGGCGAATACTATATATACTTATATTAAAAATATCTAAATTGTTGCAAAACTCGTTTCCAAGTCTTTGCATACGAATTATAAAGGAGTTGATTTTATAATTAGTATAGCAACTGTCTTGTGTATCTAGTGGGAATACGGAATGAAATACTTGCGAGTAAGTGAGGTGCATCAATTACTGAGTGAATGATTTTGTATATCGGCTATATAGGTATAGTCTTGACGAATGTTTGTACAATAATTTACTTTGTTTAATAAAAATATAAAAAAAATAAAAAAGTGATCGTCGAACTTTTATATAACAACACATATCTTTCTCCATTAGATTTATTTACACTTCTCTCTTTCAAAATAGCTTTATCTTAATCCTACTAGACTTTCCTTGGTCTTCCTACATCACATCTTTAACTCATATGTGCACTGTATATTTGTTTTTTTTTTAATCTTTTTTCATTCTTCGTTACACGTGTCCAGACCATCTTGGAGTACTTTTGTTTAGTTCGTATAAGGCAAAAAAAAACAATTCAGCCTTACAGAAGATAATATTATTTTGACAATATTACGACATGTAGGAATTCAGTGTAACCTTAAAAAAATATCTTTTGTTCGTGGTAAATTAAAATACCAACATAAATATAAGATGGTAACATAAGTTGTGTCCGTTTTTTTTTTCAATTTAAAAATGAGCACCAAAAATAAAACAAAAAGGTTATACGTCATTCGAAAGAAAACTTTCTGCTCTACAAGATATTGTGTTTGTTTTTACGTTACATATATTATTTTATTTGATTACAAGCCTTCAAAATGGAATGGCAAGTAGACGAAAGTGAGCATTTTCAAGTAGACGAAAGTGAGTGAAAACAACAACAATCAACGTTCGACAATTGATTTTTGTTGTTTTCACTCAAAACATGTGGAACCCAAGCGTCGAACTTCTGGACTTTTCCCATTGATTTAAGATAGCGGTATACAGTCATGTGACTACAATTCATCTGCTTAGTCAATTCTACGGTAGTTTGAAGGGGATCTTCATGGATAATATGGTTTAAGCGGTCGTCATCGAAGTCCACTGGTCGTCCGGAACGCTCCATGTCTTTAAGGTCGAAATTACCGTCTTTGAAACGCAAGAACCATCAACGAGCTGTTCTTTCATTCATAGCATCTTCACCGTACACTTCGCAAATATCGCGAGCAGCTTTGGCAGCTTTATTCCCTCGATTGAACGCGAACAGAAGGAGGTGTCGAAAATGCTCACTTTCATCTACTTGACAGTTTGCTTTTTCGTAACTAAAGGTTATACGTCATTCGAAAGAAAATTTTCTGCTCTACAAGATATTGTGTTTGCTTTTACATTACATATATTATTTTATTTGATTACAATCCTTCAAAATGGAATGTCAAGTAGACAAAAGTGAGAATTTTCGACACTTCCTTCTGTTCGCGTTCAATCGAGGGAATAAAGCTGCCAAAGCTGCTCGCGACATTTGCGAAGTGTACGGTGAAGATGCTATGAATGAAAATACAGCTCATCGATGGGTTTTCTTTCAATAATGACGTCGAATTGTGGACATGGTTGGACGTATTCCTCGAGTCAAGACCTGATGGTTTTTTTATCGCACAGGCATTGAAAAACTTGTAGAACGTTGGCAAGAAGTTGTAAATAATGAAGGAGAATACATTATTGACTAATTTGTTGTAATTGTTTTTGCTGTGTCCTCTTGTTCTCTTCATTTGGAAAAAAAAACGGACACAACTTATGTTAACACCCAATATTTAAAATGCAGGTAAAATATATAATTTAATTATCGATAAAAATGCCATTTTTAAGTATTCAATTGAACTTTAAAAAAAAATAAACACGTTTTATTAATGTATTCGTATTTTACCATAATGCAAAAACCTTGTCACATACATAATATTTCGATTCGATAATAATTATTCGTCGTGAAATATTCTGCGTACTATGTTGTATCTTTTTGATAATTGTCTCTTGATCAATAAGATTTAAATTTTGAGTTTCCTATTTTTATATCAAATTCAAACATTCAAGTGCGCTAAATACTGAACGATTGTTTTAAATATTTTCAGCAATATCTCGTGTCGTAGAATGCTGTTTATTATCGATCAAAGTCTTGATTTGGTCGTCATTATACTAAAGAAAATGTAGCATGGTCCCTGTGGCGTATCACAAATTTGCCCCAATACAACCTTGTAACGACGTTCAGTAATTTTAATTATTTTATCAACTTTAATATAAGCCTCAATTCTAATAAATAACAAGTTATTTAGGTATATACATTACATTCTAGTCCCTGGCTCCATCTGTCAACTCATTGTCTGCGAAGACTGTTGGGGTCAGCTCTCCTCGTCCTCAGGTTGTATGCTCTTCTGTCCCGGACTACATCCCCCAGGCCGTGCCTCTGCATCAGGTTATCTTTTTGCACCACCCATGAATTCTTTGGTCTTCCTCTGGTTGTTATTCGACGAAGATCCATGGGGATTGCCTGGTTCACAATGTGACCGAGTGCTCTGCGTCCAACGTGCCCATACCATGTCAATCGCCTCTCCTCCATCTTACTGTTGATGTCTGTTACGCCTAGGCTTCCACGAATGCGTGAGCTTTTTATTTTGTCTCTTAGGGTAATTATTTATTTTGTCTCCTAGGGTAAATACATTACATAAAACTAACAATAACAACAAATTAATACATCTTGTTACAAATTAGCAAAAATGTGGCAGTTTGTTAAAATCAAATAATATTTGGCGACGTTCATCAAAAGTCACTACGTTAGTCTGCATTGGCTAGGGATGGGGTATACGATAATTGGATTTTCGATTTTTTTATACAAAAAATGAAATGTTCGTAATTAGTATTAATTCATAGTGGATCTTGGCCTATTTAAAGATAGATACAAATCATACAATACATTAGAAAGTCAGTATAATGAAAATTAGGAATTAAAACGTCAGTTCAGGGAAAAATAATTTTACGATTTATTAAAAAAAACGATTCGATTTGTAAAAAAAAAACGATTTTATCCCATCTCTTTGAGACATGACATTTCAAATGTCACAGGGACCATGCTACATTTTCTTGAGTATAGTGTGGTAACCAGCAATTCATAGCGGACACCATATGTGAGTGTTTTATCACCTTTTTCGGATTTTTATTAAACCATATTTGACGCATAATCGTTTACTGCAGGAGTCGGCAAACTATGGTCCGCGGGATAAATACACCCCACCGACTCTTTTTATATGGCCAGCGAGCTAAAATTGGATTTTAGAATTATAAATTCTTTAAAATTTCAAAGTACGCGCTATAACCAGTTCACTTTTCCTCTTTTTTTACAACGTCCTTTACTGTCCATGCAGTGAGACTCTGGAATCAGTTACAAACCAATATAAGACTCGCTCCGTCCTTGGCGTGCTTTAAGAAGCGACTGAAAAAACTCTTAATTTCTAGTCAGTAAAATAACGTGTTTCATTCCTGATTTTTTCTTTTCCTTTCCTCCATCCCTTCCTTTTCCCGTTTTATTAGTTGTTAATAAATATAAATAAAGAAATAATTAATATATATACTATAGTAGTGTAAAAGTGATTGTATTGTATTACACTCTTATTGTATACAGTACAACCTGACGGACTTATTGCTATGTGGCAATATCTTCCAACCTACCAGAAAGATTTTTTAAAATGAGATTTCAGTTTGGCTTTCACTTAGGCCCCATTAAAACATCTTTTTACATGGCAATAAACTCGCCAGGTTAATTAAAAAAAAGATATTTAAGATACCATAAGTGAAAACTATACTGGCATGCTTTAAAAAAAATGAATCCCGCGGGATTTGTACCCGCAACCTCCGGGCTGGGGAACAGGCATCTTACCAACTAGGCCACGGAGGTTTTGTAAAAATTCATGTTATGTAAAAATCCGATCAAAAAAGACAACTATAGGAAAATTTGGAAACGAAAGAAAATAAAACATTTTTAGTGAAATCTTGTCTAAAAAGAAAACATTTGTTTGATAATACGGTTTAAAAGGTTATTGTGTTCAAAGGTTCAAAAAGAAAACGGAACATTTCAGCGAAACCTTGAAAACTTGTATATAAGGTTGTACAAAAACTTGTATAAGGTTGTACAAAAACTTGTGTAAGGTTGTACAAAAACTTGTATAAGGTTGTACAAAAACTTGCATGAGGTTGTACAAAAACTTGTATACGGTTGTACAAAAAACTTGTGTAAGGTTAGGGGTTAGGTTAGGTTAGGTTAGGTTAGGTTAGGTTGTACAAAAACTTGTATAAGGTTGTACAAAAACTTGTATAAGGTTGAACAAAAAACTTATATAAGGTTGGACAAAAACTTGTATAAGGTTGTACAAAAACTTGTGTAAGGTTGTACAAAAACTTGTATAAGGTTGTACAAAAACTTGTATAAGGTTGCACAAAAACTTGTATAAGGTTGTACAAAAAACTTATATAAGGTTGTACAAAAACTTGTTTAAGGTTGTACAAAAAACTTATATAAGGTTGTACAAAAACTTGTATAAGGTTGTACAAAAACTTGTGTAAGGTTGTACAAAAACTTGTATAAGGTTGTACAAAAACTTGTATAAGGTTGTACAAAAACTTGTATAAGGTTGTACAAAAACTTGTGTAAGGTTGTACAAAAACTTGTATAAGGTTGTACAAAAACTTGTATAAGGTTGTATAAAAACTTGTGTAAGGTTGTACAAAAATTTGTATAAGGTTGTACAAAAACTTGTATAAGGTTGTACAAAAACTTGTATAAGGTTGTACAAAAACTTGTATAAGGTTAGGTTAGGTTAGGTTACGTTAGGTTAGGTTGTACAAAAACTTGTATAACGTTGTACAAAAACTTGTATGAGGTTGTACAAAAACTTGTATAAGGTTGTACCCTGAAAATCAAAGAAGTAAAAAAAAAAACAATCAATAAGAATTCAAACATCAGCTCGAACTATCCAACAATAGGTGATGGAATTGGGTATCAGATGTTATACTAACCCACTTTCTTCAGCCGTGTCCTGGCAAGGTCGGCCCACTGCTTCGTAATGCGCTAACCTCAATTCCATCACAGCACCAGCAATGTGCGGAATCTCTTCACCAGAACCGCTAACAAGAGTGACTTTCAATGTTCAGGCTTTACTTCCACCAATCACCTTAAAATATTCTACAGATTCCATCTTCTTATTCATAATACTCTTCATAGAAAGGTCGTTAGAATTTATTTATTTATCTGAAAAGTAAGCAATCTGTCGTATAGCTTATGACTTCTTCCTTTTGGTTTAAGTCGTATGACCTGTTTGTGACGGTGGGCTGTCCTGGGATGATGACTTCCATTGGTCCTTCCACCTTTTCGGGGGCCTTCCTGGTAATCTCCTGCTGTTAGGGTTTTCAGTCTTAGCGATTCTTGCCAGTCTTATATCCTCCATGCGGTCCACATGATTCCTCCAGAAGTGCCTTCTGTTTCTTCCCCACCTCACTATGTCTTCAACACCACAGACCGACCTTATCGTCTCATTTCTGATCCGATCTCTAAGAGTTCTACCTGCGATGGAGCGTAGGGTTCTCATTTCTGCCGCTCTGAGAAGGTTTTTTGTCCTGTTGCTATCGGCTCTCGCTTCTATCCCATATGTCATGATGGGGCGGACGCATGTCTTATATATCCTGACCTTACTTTCGGTTAGCATGTGTTGTTTCTCCATATAGTGTCCCGCGGGCAGACAGCCAAAGCTGTCACTGTCGTGTAGTTCATGACTGAGCATCGTGACTCTCATGATAACCTCTGACGACTCCTCTCCATCCATCCCTGCACTCCGCGGCTCGAAGGGCAGTTGTTAAGGGTAGTCCAGTTGCATCTCTCACTTGGTCAGTCCAACGCATACGGATTTTTTCTCTTGTGCGTCGTCCTTCCACGCCTCCAGTAACTGTAAACCTTTCCAAACTGTCTCTTTAGCCACTAGTAATGTGTCGAAGAACTCGTCGAAGGCAGATTGTCGACAATCTGTTTATAAATATCAGTTATTCGAAAATGAAGGCATTAGTTTGCCTTGCTTTCTATGGAATACTTGAAAAGTATGTTTATATAATATTATATATTTTTTTAATAACATAAATCAAAACTAGTTTTTTTTATTTAAAAAAAAAAACAGACTGGATCCCTTTTAAAAAATCTGCGTTCCAACGAGAATCGAACCCGCAACCTCCGGGCTGGGATACAAGCGTCTTATCAATTAGGCTAAGGAGGTCTGCATAACGTTTAGAAAATCGGGGGTCTATATTGTCTCCTTTGGAAAAAGTTGTAGGCATAATAAATATTTGAAAACAAAAATTAGCCACCATTCCATCCTAAATATCACAAAAAGAGGAAATATTTAAAATTATTTAAGACAGTAGGTTTAACCCTCGTATGTTATTCTTGATTTTACCAAATCTTGTTCGGAGTCTGTTATAAGGTTATCAGGTCCTTCAAGGTTGTTTCGAAGCAGGTGATACGGTAAGGTTTTGCGATTTCAGGAATAACACGTCAATTATTAACCGTATTAAGCAATTATTTTCATAAAATATTTTGAAATAAAAGTAACATACTACCTTGATCAAAAAGTTTTAGGACTTTATTCATAAAATCGAAAATACAAGTTTATTCATCAAAATCGATATGGTCCCCTTCAAAGTACTCCCCAACGACTGCAACGCACTTACGCCAGCGCTTGATCCAATCCTCGAAACACCGCTGGTACTCAATTTTTGGTATGTCCATCAGAGCTGTCTTCAATTTTTTCATGACATCATCTCGGGTGCTGTAACGCGTTCCGCGAAGCTGTTTTTTAAGTCGGTTGAACAGGAAAAAGTCGCAGGGAGCCAGATCAGGTGAATTCAAAGGCAGCTGGATAGTAGTCGTATTGTTTTTGTTAAAAAAATCATGGAAACCATGTCTTTCGCGATTTCAACGCGGTCTTTTTTTTTTTGCATGAAATTGAGGTATTTCGGCACCAGTTTTGCAGCGACACGTCTGAGGTCCAAATCACTAACCAAAATGTTTTGAGCGGATCCATAAGCGATGTTCAAGTCCTCTGCCAGCTCTCTGATGGTCAATTTGCGGATTTCGGCCAACATTTCTTTGATTTTATCGATGTTTTCACTGCGTTCGTCATCCTCGACCGACTCGCGACCACTTCTGAAGCGTTCGTGCCACCGAAAAACACTTCTCCAACATTTCCAAGGTCTGCGGACCGTTAAATCCGTTTTTCACACAAAATTTGTGTGAAAAACGGATTTAACGGTATTTTAATACAAACTCGTTGATACACAGTTGATGCCATTTTCAAACTTGTAAAAAATCGAAAACACGCACAAAGGTAGATGTATTCAGTACAGCGTAACTTTTACAAACTTTCAAGTTATGACGCTGAAATTTAGAGGGAAGTGTCAATGATAGATGTGGTAACCTAACAAAAAAAAAAGAATTCCAATCGGGTGACTGACAGCGCCACACGGTGGCCGTTCCTAAAACTTTTTGATCACGTTAGTATGTTATATGGAATGACAGAAATAAAATAAATTGTGATATGTTCATCAAAAGTGTTGTGCCGATACCGAAAAATATGAATAAATGTAACATTATATAATATTGCCAAGTCAAGATTTGATGAAAAATGGAATTTCGATGAATAAATTCAATATGTTACGCCATAATATGATAATATCGTGGGTTTATTATCAAAAGTTGGTAAATTCGCATTTATGTTAATTTTTTTAAACAAAATACGACACTTAAGTAACAATTTACAGTCGACGCTACTGTACCCAATAGGGAGCGTCATATTATTTCTAATTTCCGGATAATCGAATAATATTTATAGATTTTTACTTGACAGTCAACGATATTGTACCCAACAGAGAGCGTCATATTACTTCTACTTTCCAGATAATCGAATACAATTTATAGATTTTTACTTGACAGTCGACGCTATTGTACCCAACAGAGAGCTATAGCTCGACAGTCGACGCTACTGTACCCAACAGAGAGCTATACCGTACCCAACAGAGAACTATAAGAAGTCGACGCTACTGTACCCAACAGAGAGCTATAACTTCTTCTTTCCGGATAATCGAATACAATTTTTAGATTTTTACTTGACAGTTGACACTTCTGTACCCAACAGAAAGCGTCATATAAGTCCTACTTTCCAGATAATCGAATACAATTTATAGATTTTTACTTGACAGTCGACGCTATTGTACCCAACAGAGAGCATCATATAACTTCTTCTTTCCGGATAATCGAATACAATTTGTAGATTTTTATTTGACAGTTGACGCTACTGTACCCAACAGAGAGCGTCATATATGTAATTCCTACTTTCCGGATAATCGAATACAGTTTGTAGACTTTTATTCGACAGTTGACGCTACTGTACTCAACAAACAGCGGCATACGAGGGTTGCTACTTTAGTTTTGAGACAGAAAAGTAAAAACAAATATTTATCATCGAAAATGACTTTATTGTTTTTTTAAAATACTCTACATGAAGATCAATACACTTTTGCATGCGTTTAAACCAGTTTTCGAAGCACTTTTTCCATTCCAAATGAGGTAACTTCAAAACATGCGTTTTGAACGCATCAACCGCTTCTTCAGGCGTCGAAAAACGTTGACCTAGCAAATTATTTTTGATGTTCGGGAATAAAAATAAGTCATTGGGTGCCAAATCAGGGCTGTACGGCGGATGACCCATCAATTCGATGTTTTAAGTGCTCAAAGAGTCACTTGTTTGAGCCGATGTGTGAGAGCTCGCATTGTCGTGGTGGAGAATGATCCGTCTTCGGCGGTTGGTTTTCCTCATTTCTCCGAGCACTTCTGGCAAACAAATGGTGGTGTACCATTCAGAATTGGCCGTACGACGTTCCACTAAAGGCACTGTTGTGACATGACCATTTATATCGAAGAAACAAGCCACAATTTGCTTCGAAGCGCTTCGTGCGCGAACAACTTTTGTTGGATTTGGCTCGTCTTGAAAAAGACCCATAGAGTCGACTGTTGTTAAGTTTCTGGCTCATGTGCATAGATCCATGATTCGTCGTCTGTCACGATCTTATAGACGTCTTTTGAAGTACCGCGATCGAATTTTTTCATCGCAGGAAAATGTTCACGATTTTTTCCTTTTATAGCCGAGATGAATTTTTCAAGTCACTGTAAACAACACAAATAGCACTCGTATTGACAAAACTTTCTGAGCACGTATACCATTAAAAGTCAAACTTTACGACGCTGATGTCAGATTTGATGTATCTACACTGGCGTTGCCATATCTCAAAACTTAAGTTGCAACCCTCGTTTAACTTCTACTTTCAGATTTTTACTTGACATTCGACGCTACTGTACCCAACAGAGGTTTGTTTTCTCTTTCTCTTTTTTGAAAGAATAGATATGACGGAAGTCATAGAAAAAAATGCTTGTGCAATTCGAGGGTGCAGCACAGGGCGGGGTTCGAAACGGCGACCTTTCGCATGGAATCCTATTGCGGTACCACTGCAGAAGTCTAGTGCGTTAAGATAAAATACTGTTGAACGTTAATAACTCATTTTTGTTAAAGATCCTTACATTTTTTTTTCAGATTTCGGAGGCTGTAATTTGAGAAAGTTTGAAAAACACTGATATAGACAAATACAACAATAAAACACTGAAGTCCAGTGCGTTTCCGCGTGACCATGCACCTCACTTTCAAGATACTGTAGGGAATACCCACGTCCCTAAAATATTGTCAACATGCAGGGTCAACGACCGATGAATCAACCTCTGGATATGTACAAATGTCACATACCAGAACGTCAATACTGTTTACACGCAAATAATATTTACATCGCATTCCACGGTAGAAAGAGAACATATCACGCCGTCTCGCCGTTTTGACAATAAATATTCTACCCACTGTATTATCCGCAGCGCTTGCGACCACCTCAGCACGCGCAGGAGTGAGATCGAGATATACCGCGGACGCATTCACGCGCCCCGTTCTGAAATTCTATATATACCTACTTATCGATGAATAAAGGGCACTTGTTATTATTCGCTTGACCATTCATTTCTGTTTACTATTTATTGATTATTCACTCTCACTTCCCGCATTCCTGAATCGACGTATTTTATTTTAAATACAAAACAAATCATAATCATCACGACGTACGACTAAAGCATACCGCTAAATTGATGACCCCGAACGAAAAGGAACACAGAATTCGACTAAAGCGAATATATAGATGTCAACAACATCATCATCAGCACGTCCTACTAGGACACACGCTAAAATACTTTTGCAAGTGTAGACGTTTTAGAAACGGTCCAATATGGCAACATTTATAATAATCATGTTTCAACCTAGCAGCAACATTGAAAATAGACTGGAGTCTACAAATTTGTGAATCAGGCAAACCAGAATAAAAATATAATCGCAAAATATATTAGGTGTTAACATAAGTGTTTGAAGGGGATCTTCATGAATAATATAGTTCAAGCGGTCCTCATCGAAGTCCACTGGTCGTCCAGAACGCTCCAATGTCTTTCAGGTCGAAATTACCGCCTTTGAAACGTAAAAACCATCGACGAGCTGTCCTTCAATTCATAGCATATTCACCGTACACTTCGCAAATATAGCGAGCAGCTTTGGCAGCTTTATTCCCTCGATTGAACGCGAACAGAAGGAGGTGTCGAAAATGTTCACTTTCGTCTACTTAACATTCTATTTTGAAGGATTGTAATCAAATAAAATAATATATGTAACGTAAAAGCAAACTGTCAAGTAGACGAAAGTGAGCATTTTCGACACCTCCTTCTGTTCGCGTTCAATCGAGGGAATAAAGCTGCCAAAGCTGCTCGCGATATTTGCAAAGTGTACGGTGAAGATGCTATGAATGAAAGGACAGCTCGTCGATGGTTTTTGCGTTTCAAAGACGGTAATTTTGACCTGAAAGACATGAAGCGTTCCGGACGACCAGTGGACTTCGATGAGGACCGCTTAAACCATATTATTCATGAAGATCCCCTTCAAACCACCGTAGAATTGACTAAGCAGATGAATTGTAGTCACATGACTGTATACCACCATCTTAAATCAATGGGAAAAGTCCAGAAGTTCGGCGCTTGGGTTCCACATGTTTTGAGTGAAAACAACAAAAATCAATTGTCGAACGTTGATTTTTGTTGTTTTCACTCACTTTCGTCTATTTGATAATGCTCACTTTCGTCTACTTGACATTCCATTTTGAAGGCTTGTAATCAAATAAAATAATATATGTAACGTAAAAGCAAACACAGTATCTTGTAGAGCAGAAAATTTTCTTTCGAATGACGTATAACATTAACGATTTTGTTTTAATTTTAGTGCTCATTTTTAAATTGGAAAAAAATGGACACAAGTTATGTTAACACCCAATAAAAAGGATTCCCCGCGTTCTGACAATGTTATTTACGAGTATATGTGAATGATAACTAGCCATCGATTTAACACCACGACACGTGTCACTAAAGAATTATTGTCAGTTGATCGAAAAAACCAATGAGAACGTGTGTTCCCATGAACAAGTTCGGGATTTCTGATAAAACGCATTATGACTCGTTCCATCAGGGTCGGACTTGTAAAAAATATTTATTAATTCACACTTTAAGACTTGATCAAAACTCAAGACAACTTTTTCCATTGGCCAGCTTGTTTTCCCAGTGGCTAGCTTGTTTTCCCAGTGGCTAGCCTGTTTTCCCAGTGGTCAGCTTGTTTTCCTAGTGGTCAGCTTATTTTCACAGTGACCATCTTGTTTTCCTAGTGGCCAGTTTGTATCGTAGTGGCCAGCTGGTTTTCCCAGTGGCCAGCTTGTTTTCCCAGCGACCAGCTTGATTTTCTAGTAGCCAGCTTGTTTCTCCAGTGAACAGCTTATTTTCCCACTGAGCAGTTTGTTTTTCCAGTGTCCAGCTTGTTTTCCTAGTGGCCAGCTTGTTTTCCCATTGGCTACCTTGTTTATCCAGTGGTCAGCTTGTTTTCCTAGTTATCAGCTTGTTTTCCCAGCGACCAGCTTATTTTCCTAGTGGCCAGTTTGTTTTCGTAGTGACCAGCTGGTTGTCTCAGCGACTAGCTTGATTTCCAAGTAGTCAGCTTGTTTCCCCAGTGAACAGCTTGTTTTCCCACTGGGCAGCTTGTTTTTCCAATGGCCAGCTTGTTTTCCTAGTGGCCAGCTTGTTTTCCCAGTGGCTAGCTTGTTTTATCAGTGACTAGCTTGTTTTTCCAGTGACCAGTTTATTTCCCAGTGGCTAACTTGTTTTTCCAGTGGTCATGTTGTTTTTGAAAAATTATGATTTTTTAAAAGAATTTACCGAATTCGTTATGTTTTAGTAAATACCAAGAATATTGAAATGAAACTTTTAACATTTGTTTAAAAATACTTTTATAATTATGACAGTTTTGCTAATATTCTCTTTTGTGAAGACCTACGTGGCCTACTTGGTTAGACGTTTATCTCCCCTAGCCCGAAGGTTTGCGCTATCGATTCCCGTTGGAACCTATTTTTTATAAGGAATCCAGTCTGCCTTCACTTAAGACCTTTTTGACATCTTTCTAGTTGGTTGGAAGATATTGCAACATTGCAAATAAGCCCGCCAGGTTATACTGCATACAACAAAAGTGTAATACAATACATTGTGTCGAAACATTGTATTGTATAACACTTCCGTTGTATACAGTACAACATGACGGATTTATTACCATATGGTAATATCTTTCAGTCAAGCAGAAATGTGTTAAAGAGGCCTTAAGGGAACACCAGACTAGGATACTTTTTTTTTAAATGGGTTTTAATGGCTATCGAACCTGCAATCTTCAGGTTGAAAGGCAATCATCTTACCAAGTAGGCCACCGAGATGGGTTGATGTGTAGTCCATCAACTGACAAAAATGAAAAACCCTGCAAAACTTGCAAGGTATGTGCTGCTCACAAGAAGAGAAGTGAGACCCGGTACATGTGTAAGGAGTGTGATGTAGCTCTCCACAGAACTTGCAAGGTGTGTGCTGCACACAAGAAGAGAAGTGAGACCAGGTACATGTGTAAGGAGTGTGATGTAGCTCTCCACAGAACTTGCAAGGTATGTGCTGCACACAAGAAGAGAAGGGAGACCCGGTACATGTGTAAGGAGTGTGATGTAGCTCTCCACAGAACTTGCAAGGTATGTGCTGCACACAAGAAGAGAAGGGAGACCCGGTACATGTGTAAGGAGTGTGATGTAGCTCTCCACAGAACTTGCAAGGTGTGTGCTGCACACAAGAAGAGAAGTGAGACCAGGTACATGTGTAAGGAGTGTGATGTAGCTCTCCACAGAACTTGCAAGGTATGTGCTGCACACAAGAAGAGAAGTGAGACCCGGTACATGTGTAAGGAGTGTGATGTAGCTCTCCACAGAACTTGCAAGGTATGTGCTGCACACAAGAAGAGAAGGGAGACCCGGTACATGTGTAAGGAGTGTGATGTAGCTCTCCACAGAACTTGCAAGGTGTGTGCTGCACACAAGAAGAGAAGTGAGACCAGGTACATGTGTAAGGAGTGTGATGTAGCTCTCCACAGAACTTGCAAGGTGTGTGCTGCACACAAGAAGAGAAGTGAGACCCGGTACACGTGTAAGGAGTGTGATGTAGCTCTCCACAGAACTTGCAAGGTGTGTGCTGCACACAAGAAGAGAAGTGAGACCAGGTACATGTGTAAGGAGTGTGATGTAGCTCTCCACAGAACTTGCAAGGTGTGTGCTGCACACAAGAAGAGAAGTGAGACCAGGTACATGTGTAAGGAGTGTGATGTAGCTCTCCACAGAACTTGCAAGGTGTGTGCTGCACACAAGAAGAGAAGTGAGACCCGGTACACGTGTAAGGAGTGTGATGTAGCTCTCCACAGAACTTGCAAGGTGTGTGCTGCACACAAGAAGAGAAGTGAGACCAGGTACATGTGTATGGAGTGTGATGTAGCTCTCCACAGAACTTGCAAGGTGTGTGCTGCACACAAGAAGAGAAGTGAGACCAGGTACATGTGTAAGGAGTGTGATGTAGCTCTCCACAGAACTTGCAAGGTATGTGCTGCACACAAGAAGAGAAGGGAGACCAGGTACATGTGTAAGGAGTGTGATGTAGCTCTCCACAGAACTTGCAAGGTGTGTGCTGCACACAAGAAGAGAAGTGAGACCAGGTACATGTGTAAGGAGTGTGATGTAGCTCTCCACAGAACTTGCAAGGTGTGTGCTGCACACAAGAAGAGAAGGGAGACCCGGTACATGTGTAAGGAGTGTGATGTAGCTCTCCACAGAACTTGCAAGGTGTGTGCTGCACACAAGAAGAGAAGTGAGACCCGGTACACGTGTAAGGAGTGTGATGTAGCTCTCCACAGAACTTGCAAGGTGTGCGCTGCACACAAGAAGAGAAGTGAGACCAGGTACATGTGTAAGGAGTGTGATGTAGCTCTCCACAGAACTTGTAAGGTATGTGCTGCACACAAGAAGAGAAGTGAGACCCGGTACATGTGTAAGGAGTGTGATGTAGTTCTCCACAGAACTTGCAAGGTATGTGCTGCACACAAGAAGAGAAGTGAGACCCGGTACACGTGTAAGGAGTGTGATGTAGCTCTCCACAGAACTTGCAAGGTGTGTGCTGCACACAAGAAGAGAAGTGAGACCAGGTACATGTGTAAGGAGTGTGATGTAGCTCTCCACAGAACTTGCAAGGTGTGTGCTGCACACAAGAAGAGAAGTGAGACCAGGTACACGTGTAAATAGTGTGATATAGCTCTTCACAAAGAGTAATGCTGGCAGAATTACCAAACTAAACTAAATTATTGAAGTACTTTACACAAAAATATAAATTCTTATTACAATATTTACTAAAATATAGTACATTTAGTAAACCTTCACAAAACTACACCATCATCACGCCGTGTCCCTTGCGAGGTAGGCAGAGATAACAAATCCCCGAACTTTTCTATCCTTGTACACAACTTTCCGCCTTCTCCACATATAGACATGTCATTTTGATTTTTTAAAGTTAATATACAAAGTACTCCTTTGTCTAAGTTAATTTTATCCATGAAGGAGAATGCTGGCAGAATTACTGAACTAAACTAAATAATTGAAGTATTTTAAACAAAGTTTTATTTAAAATTTCTAATATTTACTTAGATATAGCAATTTTAGTAAACCATTCGCAAAAAAAACAGAATTCGTCAAAAACAAGCTAGATATTGGGAAAGGTTGTTTTGACTTCGATCGGTTGAAGTTTTATTAAATAAAACTAAATACTGAACAGTTCAATAGTTTTTTTAAATGGCAAATACGTCCCTGCCCTCCATTATAATACTAACATGATTAAACTGTGAAAGAATTTAACCGCGTTACGTTGTGCAATGAATGCATAACGAACCAGTGCACAGGGAAAATGTCTTCAGATACTCTTCAGCGTCCAGCTGTGGTCTGGCAGCAGGCCATCCACTTCTTTAGCGGTGCTTCGAATTCAAATTACTCTAATCGTCCATGGAAAGCAGGGGTCGGCAACCTACGACCGATCCGGTATAAAATAATTCTGTTATACATTGAATATTTATATGCAGGATTCGAGTCAATGTGGATTTTAGACGAAATATTATAAGATTTATATTTTAAACTTGTTTAAATTCATTTAATACTTTTATTACAAATACAATCCGGCTTGCTAATTGCCAGGCTGCAATCTATTCCAACCAACCAGACAAACGTAAATGAAGCAAGTTATCATACATGATCGAAAAAAAACATTCAAATGACTGTTTATCCCTACGATATCCATGAATATACTATATACGTGACCATACGCCAGAAGACTTTTGTTCAAATGTTGAATTGTTTACAAGAATATTTTCACGATGCCAGTCGTCTTTTTTTTAGTAGAGGTATCGGTCACGTGAAAACACGGGATCAGGTTTCAACGCAAATCTAATTTATCACGTTGAAATACTGAATCGGGATACAAAGTGTTAAGCAAGCACGTGTGATCCACTGCAATATTTAAGCAAGCATGTGTAAGCTCCTGTAATGTTAAAGCAAGCATATGTAAGCTTCTGTAATGTTTAAGCAAGCATGTGTAAGCTTCCTGTAATATTTAAGTGGATACGTGTAAGTTTCTGTAATGTAAGAGCAAACATGTGTAAGCTTCTACAATATTTAAACAAGCATGTGTAAGCTTCTATAATGTTTAAGCAAGCATGTGTAAGCTTCCTATAATATTTAAGTAAGCACGTGTAAGCTTCTGTAATGTAAGAGCAAGCATGTGTAAGCTTCTATAATATTTAAACAAGCATGTGTAAGCTTCTGTAATATTTAAGCAAGCATGTGTAAGCTTCTATAATGTTTAAGCAAGCATGTGTAAGCTTCGTGTATTAATTAAGTAAGCACGTCTAATCTTCTGTAATGTTTAACAAAGCATAAGTAAGCTTCTGTAATGTTTAAGCAAGCATGTGAAAGCTTCCTGTAATATTTAAGTGGACACGTGTAAGCTTCTGTAATGTAAGAGCAAGCATGTGTAAGCTTCTATAATATTTAAACAAGTATGTGTAAGCTTCTGTAATATTTAAGCAATCATGTGTAAGCTTCTATAATGTTTAAGCAAGCATGTGTAAGCTTCCTGTAATATTAAAGTAAGCACGTCTAAGCTTCTGTAATGTTTAACAAAGCGTAAGTAAGATTCTGTAATGTTTAAGCAAGCATGTGTAAGCTTCCTGTAATATTTAAGCAAGCATATGTAAGCTCCTGTAATGTTAAAGCAAGCATACGTAAGCTTCTGTAATGTTTAAGCACCCATGTGTAAGCTTCCTGTAATATTTAAGTGGGCACGTGTAAGCTTCTGCAATATAAGAGCAAGCATGTGTAAGCTTCTATAATATTTAAACAAGCATGTGTAAGCTTCTGCAATATTTAAGCAAGCATGTGTAAGCTTCTATAATGTTTAAACAAGCATGTGTAAGCTTCCTGTAATACTTAAGTAAGCACGTCTAAGCTTCTGTAATTTTTAACAAATCATAAGTAAGATTCTGTTATGTTTAAACAAGCAGGTGTAAGCTTCCTGTAATATTTAAGCAAGTATGTGTAAGCTTCCTGTAATATTTAAGTAAGCACATGTAAGCTTCTGTAATGTAAGAGCAAGCATATGTAAGCTACTGTAATGTTTAAGCAATCATGTGTAAGCTTCCTGTAATATTTAAGTGGGCACGTGTAAGCTTCTGTAATGTAAGAGCAAGCATGTGTAAACTTCTATAATATTTAAACAAGCATGTGTAAGCTTCTGTAATATTTAAGCAAGCATGTGCAAGCTTCTATAATGTTAAATCAAGCATGTGAAAGCTTCCTGTAATATTTAAGTAAGCACGTCTAAGCTTCTGTAATATTTAACAAAGCATAAGTAAGCTTCTGTAATGTTTAAGCAAGCATCTGTAAGCTTCCTGTAATATTTAAGCAAGCATGTGTAAGCTCCTGCAATGTTAAAGCAAGCATATGTAAGCTTCTGTAATGTTTAAGCAAGCATGTGTAAGCTTCCTGTAATATTTAAGCAAGCATGTGTAAGCTTCTGTAATGTTTAAGCCAGCATGTGTAAGCTTCCTGTAATATTTAAGTGGGCACGCGTAAGCTTCTGTAACGTAAGAAGCAAGCATGTGTAAGCTTCTATAATATGTAAACAAGCATGTGTAAGCTTCTGTAATATTTGAGCAAGTATATGTAAGCTTCTATAAGCTTACATATGCTTGGTTTAAACAACCATGTGTAAGCTTCCTGTAATATTTAAGTAAGCATGTCTAAGCTTCTGTAATGTTTAACAAAGCATAAGTAAGCTTCTATTATATTTAAACAACCGTGTGTAAGCTTCTATAATGTTTAAGCAACCACGTGTAAGCGCCTGTAATATTAATGCAAGTATGTGCATGCGTCTGTAATGTTAACGCAAGTATGTATAAGCCTTCTGTAATATTTAAGCAAGCATGTGTAAACTTCTGTAATGTTTAAGAAAAGCATGTGTAAGCTTCTGATATATTTAATGAAGCATATTTAAGCTTCTGTAATGTTTAATCAGGCATGTGTAAGTTTCCGTAATATTAAAACAAGCATGTGTAAGCTTCTGTAATGTTTTAGCAAGCATATGTTAAACTTCTGTAATATTTAAACAAGCATATGCAAGCTTCTGTAATGTTTAACTAAGCAAGAGAGATCTTTTTGTGATTTTTAAACAGGTGTTGTAAGAGTGTTCATTATACATAATATAAAAAAAAGTACCGAGCTCCCGTGAGCGATAAGGTTTATACAGTCGTTTAAGTGTCAAGCCGGATTACTTGTCTTCAGCTTTTCAACCATTGGTTAATTGGTTAATAGATTTTGAGTTCGCGCAAACGAGCGTACCTCAGGTAGGAAACCAGTCAAAGAGTGCAACCTTTATGTTTCACACTCGTATACTAATTGAGTGCAAACGCTGTTGGCCAATTAACCTCTCTTAGATGAATTTCGCACCTTTTTGTTTCTATTGGAAGGGTAAACATTGTGCAATATCCACTTATAGAATGTGCTTTATTCTTTCGTATGAACAACCTCCGTGTTCTCCGTTCAGGGGCTGCAGACAGATCAACAACACCTGAAGTGGTATATATGATACATCCAGGTATTGTGTAGTATGATTCTCCACAGCGAGCACACACCAGCAGGCAGATCAACACTTGAGCAGTGCTACATACATACATACAGGTCCATCCTGTGGATGAATGAGGTGGTGTGGACATGTAGAACAAATTTATCCAGAAAGACTAACAAAATAAATATACAGTGCAAATTGGAGTGGATTACATGGTTTATGATAACGCCCCCTTTTGGGCGTTTGAGACTTACAGGGGGGCAGTAGAAGACCCAGAGAAAATTAGGGGGCGTTGAGATGGCACGGAAGGGCGTGGGCAGATTAAAAAATATAGTCTAAAAAAGACAAAAAAACACGCTAATCACGTACTAACTAAAGTAAACTTTAATATTGGTTAATTTTTGTTATTGTATGTATTTTAATCATTTTTATCACGTGTGCGAAAATTCACATATTTCGGTAGTTCGAAAAGTGGATGTAAATATCAATATTTTTCATCAATATTTTCAAGTAAAAAATCAATTTCATTACTTTTGACTTCCAAAATACCAATTTTTCGTACAAACATGCTTGAATTATAATAAAGAATCAAGACAAAAGTGTAGAAGAAACGCATTGACGTTGATTTAGGACATAAAACGTTAAAAACCTCATATACTCGTATTTTTTAGTAATATATGGAAATTTCACACTTTTTACTAACAAAACCGCCATTGACGACCAAGGTCACGGATATATGTACAAAATCACCACATAATTATTGTTTGTTCCACGTGTTTTCATGTTTTTTGTCCCAAACGTCCAATTTTGCCAAATTTTGAATATTTTGCGTCAATATTTCCAAATAAAAAATCAATTTTCTTACTTTTGACTTATGAAATACCAATTTTTCGTACAAACATGCTTGAATCATAAAAAATTAAGACAAAAGTGTAGTAGAAACGCATTAACGTTGATTTAAAACATAAAACGTTTAAACCTCATACATTTGTTAGTAATATACGGAAATTTCACACTTTTTACTCAAAAAACTGCCATTGACGACCAAGGTTACGAATATATGTACAAAATCATCACAGAATTATTGTTTGTTCCACGTGTTTTAGTGTTTTTTGTCCCAAACGTTTAATTTTGCCAAATTTTGAATATTTTGCGCCAATATTTCCAAATAAAAAATCAATTTTATTACTTTTGACTTATGAAATACCAATTTTTCGTACAAACATGCTTGAATCATAAAAAATCAAGACAAAAGTGTAGTAGAAACGCATTTACGTTGATTTAAAACATAAAACGTTTAAACCTCATACATTTGTTAGGAATACTCGTATATGGAAATATCACACATTTTACTCAAAAAACTGCCATTGACGACCAAGGTTACGAATATATGTACAAAATCATCACAGAATTATTGTTTGTTCCACGTGTTTTAATGTTTTTTGTCCCAAACGTCCAATTTTGCCAAATTTTGAATATTTTGCGTCAATATTTCCAAATAAAAAATCAATTTTATTACTTTTGACTTATGAAATACCAATTTTTCGTACAAACATGCTTGAATCATAAAAAATCAAGACAAAAGTGTAGTAGAAACGCATTAACGTTGATTTAAAACATAAAACGTTTAAACCTCATACATTTGTTAGTAATACTCGTATATGGAAATATCACACATTTTACTCAAAAAACTGCCATTGACGACCAAGGTTACGAATATATGTACAAAATCATCACAGAATTATTGTTTGTTCCACGTGTTTTAATGTTTTTTGTCCCAAACGTCCAATTTTGCCAAATTTTGAATATTTTGCGTCAATATTTCCAAATAAAAAATCAATTTTATTACTTTTGACTTATGAAATACCAATTTTTCGTACAAACATGCTTGAATCATAAAAAATCAAGACAAAAGTGTAGTAGAAACGCATTAACGTTGATTTAAAACATAAAACGTTTAAACCTCATACATTTGTTAGGAATACTCGTATATGGAAATATCACACATTTTACTCAAAAAACTGCCATTGACGACCAAGGTTACGAATATATGTACAAAATCATCACAGAATTATTGTTTGTTCCACGTGTTTTAATGTTTTTTGTCCCAAACGTCCAATTTTGCCAAATTTTGAATATTTTGCGTCAATATTTCCAAATAAAAAATCAATTTTATTACTTTTGACTTATGAAATACCAATTTTTCGTACAAACATGCTTGAATCATAAAAAATCAAGACAAAAGTGTAGTAGAAACGCATTACCGTTGATTTAAAACATAAAACGTTTAAACCTCATACATTTGTTAGTAATACTCGTATATGGAAATTTCACACTTTTTACTCAAAAAACTGTCATTGACGACCAAGGTTACGAATATATGTACAAAATCACCACAGAGTTATTGTGTGTTCCACGTGTTTTAATGTTTTTTGTCCCAAACGTCCAATTTTGCCAAATTTTGAATATTTTGCGTCAATATTTCCAAATAAAAAATCAATTTTATTACTTTTGACTTATGAAATACCAATTTTTCGTACAAACATGCTTGAATCATAAAAAATCAAGACAAAAGTGTAGTAGAAACGCATTAACGTTGATTTAAAACATAAAACGTTTAAACCTCATACATTTGTTAGTAATACTCGTATATGGAAATTTCACAATTTTTACTCAAAAATCTGCCATTGACGACCAAGGTAACGAATATATGTACAAAATCATCACATAATTATTGTTTGTTCCACATGTTTTAGTGTTTTTTGTCCCAAACGTCTAATTTGGCCAAATTTTTTACATTTTGCGTCAATATTTTCAAGTAAAAAATCAATTTTATTACTTTTGACTTACAAAATACCAATTTTACGTACAAACATGCTTGAATTATAAAGAATCAAGACAAAAGTAAAGTAGAAACGCATTGACGTTGATTTAGGACATAAAACGTTTAAACCTCATACATTTGTTAGTAATATATGGAAATTTCACACGTTTTACTCAATAAACTGCCATTGACGACCAAGGTTACGAATATATGTACAAAATCACCACAGAATTATTGTTTGTTCCACTTGTTTTCACGTTTATTGTCCAAAACGTCCAATTTTGCCAAATATCAATATTTTTCATGAATACTATATTTTCAAGTAAGAAATCAATTTTATTACTTTTGACTTACAAAATACCAATTTTACGTACAAACATGCTTGAGTTATAATGAATCAAGACAAAAGTGTAGTAGAAACGCATTGACGTTGATTTAGGACATAAAACGTTTAAACCTCATACATTTGTTAGTAATATATGGAAATTTCACACTTTTTACTCAATAAACTGCCATTGACGACCAAGGTTACGAATATATGTACAAAATCACCACGGAATTGTGTTTTGTTCCACGTGTTTCCATGTTTTTAGTCCCTAACGTCCAATTTTGCCAAATATCAATATTTTGTTTGAATATTTCCAAATAAAAAATCTATTTTATTACTTTTGACTTACAAAATACCAATTTTACGTACAAACATGCTTGAGTTATAAAGAATCAAGACAAAAGTGTAGTAGAAACGCATTGACGTTGATTTAGGACATAAAACGTTTAAACCTCATACATTTGTTAGTAATATATGGAAATATCACACATTTTACTCAATAAACTGCCATTGACGACCAAGGTTACGAATATATGTACAAAATCACCACAGAATTATTGTTTGTTCGACGTGTTTTCATGTTTTTAGTCTCAAACGTCGAATTTTGTCAAATTTAAATATTTTGCGTCAATATTTCCAAGTGAAAAATCAATTTTATTGCTTTTGTCTTACAAAATACAATTTTTTCGTACAAACATGCTTGAATTATAATGAATCAAGACAAAAGTGTAGTAGAAACGCATTGACGTTGATTTAGGACATAAAACGTTAAAAACCTCATACACCCCCGAGTAGAGGTCAAGTCTTTTACCGACTAAGCCACAGAGGGTGTATTGATGAAACTGCCCCTCAATTTCAATCTAAGGGCTGGGGCTAGTAGTGATCAATCCAATTGGTTGGATCTCTCAGCACTGCAAGAGAATCAAGAAATGAATGCATGACAACATGATGCAAGCAAGCAAGCAAACGAGTTCTTTGGCCTATATTGAATTTTTAAAACCTGTGCATTTTACTGCACCGTAGAGATCTTCGTGTCAGTGATTTGAGGGAATACCTATTCCACTGTTGTGTCATATGTGTGTGCAGTGTTATTTATATGTGTATACTTATATTAAGTATTTTGTGTACGAGTTTATCCATAATTTTAACGCTCTCTATATCTCTGCTCTTCATTTGTATCAACCATAGTTGGGCATGGTGACTGTCTCCAAGGGCGCTAGAGCTCTCATGTCAGCGGCCCTGGTGGCGCAGTTCCGGTTTAGGCGTCCTCCCGCTCCTCCCGGGGGCCTCAGTGTAGCGACGATGGTGAAGATGGTAGAGATGAGGTGACGATGCTGGAGAAGACGGTGAAGAAGGCGCAAAGACGTAGCACGGCGAGTCTTCATGAGCTTTCTTTGCTCTTTATCTTGTACTTCACTACCGTCTGAGGGACTGTGTAGGCTGATGACCGAAGAGCGTAGACAACAGCGACGACAACAACATATTTAACAGGGAAATAAATACATAAATTTATAAGATCAGGTGTAGGTGTAGAGTGAAGGGATTGGAAGGTGTCGGCTGCGGCCTGTGTAATTGAAGCTTCCCCGCATTTGCATATGTATTGAAGACACATTCGGTGAGAAAACCGCAGAAAACTCACCGAGGGAAGTCGAGCTTCAGAGGACCTCTGGGCTCTTCCGTTCTGTGATATTAACATATACGGCTTGTGACAACATGATGCAAGTATGTCCGAAGAATTTCTTGTAGAGCAATGATAGATAACATAATCCGACTGCCCATAATGACTTTCCGGGACAATTTCTCTCAATATGGTCAAAATATGGGCCTCGGTTCATACGATTTTCTTATATCAATAAACTATGTTTGTCATGAGAAATGTGAAGAAAACTATGTAAATTGTATATGTTATGGCAAAAATTTAAGTGTAAGAAAAATATTAGAATTGTACGTGAAATGTGTATAAAATTATGTAAATTGTACGTGAAGTTTGAAGAAAATGATGTAAATTGTACATGAAATTTGAAAAAAATTATGTAAATTGTACGTGAAATTTGAAGAAAATTATGTGAATTGTACATGAAATTGGAAGAAAATTATGTAAATTGTACGTGAAATATAAAGAAAATTATGTGAAATTTCGAAGAAAAAGTTTTGAATTCTTCGTGAAATATAACTAAAATTGTTTGAATTGTAGTAACGTGAAATGTAAAAGAAAATATTTGAATTGTTTGTAAAATGTAAAGGAAAATATGTAGATTGAACGTGATATGTGAAGGCAAATATGTGAATTGTACACGAAATGTGAATTGTGCGTGAAATGTGAAGGAAAATATGTGAATTGTACGTGATGTGTGAAGGAAAATATGTGAATTGTACACGAAATGTGAATTGTACGTGAAATGTGAAGGCGACTATGTGAATTGTACGTGATGTGGGAAAGAAAATATGTGAATTGTACATGAAATGTGAAGGAAAATATGTGAATTGTACGTGATGTGTGAAGGAAAATATGTGAATTGTACATGAAATGTGAATTGTACGTGAAATGTGAAGGCGACTATGTGAATTGTACGTGATGTGGGAAAGAAAATATGTGAATTGTACATGAAATGTGAATGAAAATATGTGAATTGTACGTGAAATGTGAAGTTAAATATGTGAATTGTACTTGAAATGTGAAGAAAACGACGTAAATTGCACGTGTGTTGTAAAAAAATTGAATAGTACGAGAAGTACGAAGGAAAATTTTTGAATTGTTCGTGAAATGTGATAAAAAAATACTCCCATACAAACTATTCAATATGCCCGAAACATTTATGCAGATATATTGAAGATTGCCATACGAAAAAAAAAATATATCAGCCATTTGACAAATTTCATTGCCTGTTCTAAGACAGCTGATTGAAATCCACAAAATGTAACATATTCTAAGAATTTCATCTTAAACAAACGTAAAAATTCTATCCGTGCACACGGAACACCGGTTCGTAAAACCGGTTCCAGTCCACAAGTCATGAGATAACATCTATGTACAACTGATAAACCTTGGATCCAACTTTCACCCACTTTCTTCTTGCTGTTGACTGCATCTCTTGTGTTATGTCTGACGTAACAATGCTACTTAGAGGCTTCAAACAAGACCTTGAACTTGATGCACTACTATACAGTGAGGGACTTGCTATCGAAATAGGCTTTGGTCGGTCAAGACCGGTCACTTTTGATGTCAAATACTTTACTTACCCTACTTTACTTTTATTTTTTTACATTAGACTAGAATTTCCTGACTAGTATATCACATAACCCTTGGGTTCTACAATATAATTATTTTTTTATATCTAATTAAAAGTTTAAATGGGAATCTACCTATATGCGGATTGGTGTATGCTGATTAAATATAAGTTAAGGTTGGCCCAAAAGTCACAACTCCATTTTAAAAAGAAATAACTTTTTTATTTCTTAATAACTAACATTTATTCTTTAATAAACAAAAAATATACTTCTTGAAAATAAATTTTATTTAGTTTTGACAATTACATCTTTTAAATAACCACCATTTTGCTCTTCACACTGACGCGCTCTTTCTAAGGCGTGAACCATCACCTGTCGTAATGTTTCTTGGCTTATTTCTTCAATTTCTTCACGGATGTTGACCTTTAATTGATTAATGGTTCGAAGAGTGTTACGGTATACTCTATCTTTCAAATACCCCCATAGAAAGAAGTCTGGAGCAGTTAAGTCAGGTGTGCGTGACGGCCACTTGATTTCAGAGTTTCGCGAAATTATCTTTCGTTCAAAAATTTGTCTTAAGAGTTCAATTGTTGGACGAGCTGTATGGGCAGTAGCACCATCTTGCTGCCACCATACCTCTGGTGTGTCCTCGATTGTAGCACCATCTTGCTGCCCCCCATACCTCTGGTGTGTCCTCAACTGTAGCACCATCTTGCTGCCACCATACCTCTGGTGTGTCCTCAACTGTAGCACCATCTTGCTGCCACCATACCTCTGGTGTGTCCTCAACTGTAGCACCATCTTGCTGCCACCATACCTCTGATGTGTCCTCAACTGTAGCACCATCTTGCTGCCACCGTACCTCTGGTGTGTCCTCAACTGTAGCACCATCTTGCTGCCACCATACCTCTGATGTGTCCTCGACTGTAGCACCATCTTGCTGCTACCATACCTCTGGTGTGTCCTCGACTGCAGGACGCACGAAATTCTCTAGCATTTCTCAATACCTTTCGTCATTGACGGTTAGTGGGTTTTCTGTCTCATCTTCAAAAAAAATAAGGTCCAAGATCTATTTCCGCATTTACACCACACCTAACCGTTACTTTTACGGGCTACAGACTACGTTGATGGACTATACTTGGATTTTCTGTCCCCAAAAATTGCATATTTTGTTTATGAACAAATCCGTTTAGGTGGAAGTGGGCCTCGTCGCCCAAAATGGCAGTTATTTAAAGGATGTAATTTTCAAAACTAAATATTGGGTGTTAACTTAAGTTCTGTCTGTTTTTTTCAATTCAAAAATGAGCACCAAAAGTAAAACAAAATGGTAGAGGTTATACGCCATTCGAAAGAAAATTTTCTGCTCTACAAGATAAAATAGTAATTTTTTTTAAATGAAGGTGTGGCTTTTGGGCCATCATTTATAAGCGAAGAATGAGGGTGGGTTACAGAGTATGTTGACTACATTGTTTCCTTTCATACTCTCCGTCGGTTCTGTCCCTCATGTCTGAGGATGGCGGCAGCCGTTGATGATCCTTTTAACTTTGGGAGAGATGATGATGATGGTTTGTTGATAAATAAAACTCGTTTAGATCGCAATGCGGAAAGAGTAATTTATTTGATAGACGTAGGTATTTATACTATTCTTGAATGTGTGCAGGAATGCGCTCGCGATATGCCGCCGTCTCGCTTCTGCATTCGCACTACGATTGATGTCGTATGTAGGTATCATTCAGATTTGGGAACTGGCGCGACAGATGTGCTGCCCTCTCGCTCTAACATGGAATGCGCTCCACGGCCGGCCGAGAGTTGAATGACCGGCGTGTGGACCTTGCACTTTGTTTGTTTTGAATTGTCAAGGTATGCAAAGGTCGAATCGCCGGTCATTGACCGAGCGTGCGAACGCCACATAACTATCTCTTTCCATCTGGATCTGTCCCATGTCGATCAGAGAGCATACAATATTAAAAATCCCGTTGCTGTCTTATCAGGTCATTCCATCTGGTTGGGGTTCTTCCTCGAGATCTTGTTCCTTCGATGCTTCCGACGATCACAAGTTTCTCTAGGCTCTTCGGCTCTGTTCTTATGATGTAATACCGAAATACTGCAGAACACGTCGCATACACAAGACGAGAGACGATCCTTTATTTTGTGCTTGTCTAAGATGGACACATTTGTTCTCATGGTTGTCCATGGTATCCGGAGTATTCTGCGTTAAAACCACATTTCTTGTAATGTCTAGTCAGTGATAAAGGAATTTTTTTTGGGTGTGATAGGATTTTGAATTGTCCGCCAAGATCGTGCGATTTAACGCCTCTGGATTATTTTCTTTGGGGTTATGTTAAATCACAGGATTACACCGACAAACCCGGGACTCTCGATGAACTTGAGGTCAACATTTGTCGTGTTATTGGCGCCATACAGCCGGAAATGCTCCACCGAGTCATGGAAAATTGGCGTGATCGAATTGTCCAGTGCAAAAGAAGCCGTGGAAGTTATACATTTGAACGATATCTTGTTTAAATCATAAACTGCATGAAATATTCTTTCAAATTAAACCTTCAGATCCATTTTTGGTTTATTAGTTGTTGTTTTATTTTATTTTAAAGTTCTGTCGTTCTTAATGGGAAACCCATCTTATGATGTGAACATAAGAGGTACATAAGAGCCAGCTACACTCAACATATGATCTATATCTTATATTATCAAACAATAATTATAAGTCCTTAAACAGCCTATCAATTCAATTCAAATACACGGCCATTTCAATAATTTATGTGTTTTATTTAAAAAACAAATCCTATCACACTCAAAAAAAACACCTATATAACGTGTTTCATTCCTGATTTTCCTTTATCTTACTTTTACTATGAGTTCATAAAGATCATTCGAATATATTATGCGACCATGTAACTTGCTTTATATACTTTTATCTGGTTGGTTGGAATATATTACCGTCTGGCAATAAGCCAGCCAGAAACTTTTTGCAACGAAGTGTTAAATAAATAAAAATACTTACCATCACGCCATTTCCCTGTCGGGGTAGGCAGAGAGGACAGAGCGCCACACTTTCCTATCTCGACACACATATTAAGCCTCTTCTACATCCATACATCTTCTACGATTTCTCTGATTTGCTGCGTTTCGTTTTTTTCTGAATATCATTCACTTTATCCAACCATACTTTCCTTGGTCTTCCTCTCACACGCCTTCCACTCACACCTGCACTGTATATCTGTTTTGTTGGTCTTTCTTCATTCATTCTATCTACATGTCTAAACCATTTCAACGTACTCTTTTTTAACTCAAACACACCAGCCTTATGTTAAGTTTCATTTCCCATTTGTCGTTTTGTAAAATTTGGACTCCTTCGAGACTTTTCTTTTTTTTCTCGTTCTTGCTGACAGTTAACCTGAGGTGGTATATGTGGGTTTACTGCATTATTTTGTTTTCTGTCATACGTTTTTGTTTTTTATTTATTTATTCTATCTAGATATGCGTGGGTGTGGACAAGAAGCCACCCGATGCCCTTGCGGTCAGGCTCGCCCTACATTGGTGGGGTGTATCTCAGCCGGACCTTTTAATGTCTTCTCTCTTGAATGTATTTTTTTGTATTCTATTTATTTTCTGTGTTTTTTTTATATTCCATTTCTACGTGTTCAAGGGTGTGGGCTGAAAAACATCTGGTGTACCCGTGGCTAGGTTCGCCCTATATTGGTGGGGTGTATCTTGGACGAGGGGATGTTATTAGATAAGCTCAGACCTTTTGATAGCTTCTGTATTTAATGTATTATCTGCAATTTATGTGTTTTAGAAGTGGCATTTAAATATATTTTGTACATACTACTATATGTTGCTGTCAATAAACCTATATTTATTTATTTAAGTTCACATTCATCCCTTATCATTTCATTCCGTATTCTGTTATACATTGTCACTCCATGTTTTCTTCTCCATGCACACATTTTTAAAGCGTTTCTTTGGCTTCTCTGTCTTTTTCCACGACCCCGTTTCACTTTCACATTTTAAATGTCATACATTATACTTAAATGACCAATTGAATTTTTTTTTAAATTAAAGCTAATTGTGTGTTTTATTTAAGAATTTAAAAAAAATAAATAAACCGTTTAATTTGAAAGACTTTTTAGCATTTAGTGCTCCATCTATCGTTGCTGTTCCCTTTCGCCATCCTTCTTGCAATGCCCCTTTAAACTCCCCCATCACACCTAAACATACTGCCCAGATAACAGAACTCATCTCAGAGTTAACCCAAGGATTTATACAATTAGTAGAATATAATTTAGTGTTAAATGTTACGTTAAAATATACTGTTTTATGTCTTAATGCATGCATTGACCCTTTTGTTCTTAACGTAGCTCTTTGATATAAATAAATAAATAAATAGTGGTTTATATTAACCCGAGGATTTATACAATTTAACCCAAGGATTTATACAATTAGTAGAGTTAACCCAAGGATTTATACAATTAGTAGAGTTAACCCAAGGATTTATACAATTAGTAGAGTTAACCCAAGGATTTATGCAATTAGTAGAGTTAACCCAAGGATTTATACAATTAGTAGAGTTAACCCAAGGATTTATGCAATTAGTAGAGTTAACCCAAGGATTTATACAATTAGTAGAGTTAACCCAAGGATTTATACAATTAGTAGAGTTAACCCAAGGATTTATGCAATTAGTAGAGTTAACCCAAGGATTTATACAATTAGTAGAGTTAACCCAAGGATTTATACAATTAGTAGAGTTAACCCAAGGATTTATACAATTAGTAGAGTTAACCCAAGGATTTATACAATTAGTAGATTCTTTCAGAATATCATTCACTTCATCCAACTTTTTGATCAACCAACTTTTTGACCCAAGGATTGCAAGTAACCCAAGGATTGCAAGGATTTATACAATTTGTAGATTTATACAATAACCCAAGGATTGTAGATTTATACAATAACCTTGTAGATTTATACAATTAGTAGATTTGTATAATAACCCAAGGATTTATACAATAACCCAAGGATTGCAAGTAGCCCTAGGATTGCAAGGATTTATACAATTAGTAGATTCTTTCAGAATATCATTCACTTCATACAACTTTTTGATCAAGGTAGTAACCCAAGGATTGCAAGTAACCCAAGGATTTCTAGGATTTATACAATTAGTAGATTTATACAATAACTCAAGGATTGTAGATTTATACAATAACCTTGTAGATTTATACAATTAGTAGATTTGTACAATAACCCAAGGATTTATACAATAACCCAATGATTTATACAATAACCCAAGGATTGCAAGTAACCCAAGGATTGCAAGGATTTATACAATTAGTAGATTTATGCAATAACCTTGTAGATTTATACAATTAGTAGATTTATACAATAACCCAAGGATTGCAAGTAACCCAAGAATTGGAAGGATTTATACAATTAGTGGATTTATACAATAGCCCAAGGATTTATACAATTAGTAGAGTTAACCCAAGGATTAATTCAAGTTAACCCAAGGATTTATACAATTAGTAGAATATAATTTATTTTTAAATGTTATATTAAAATATACTGTTTTATGTCTTAATGCATGCATTGACCCTTTTGTTCTTAACGTAACTCTTTGATATAAATAAATAAATAAATAGTGGTTTATATTATTTATATATTAAGGCATAAACGCTGCGATTGACATAATGTCTTTTTTAATTTTACAAAATACCAACTAGGTTTTTATAAGCTAAAATGCAGTGAAATATGATTCATAAGCAAAAAGACAGCAAGTGCCTATGCGTTTGCTGTGTTTTTGCTTATAAATCACATTTTACTGCTTTTTCGTTTATGAATCACGACATTTTTAAGCAGCAATGAAAAAAAACATAAAAGTACAGTTTTCTAAAAACTTAACTTTTGCCATTAGCTGCGTTTTTGCTTATGAGGGCAGAATACCGTTATATCAAGTGAAATAAATACGAGTAGTGTTTGACTAAAAAAAATACAATAAATGTAGGGTTATTGATAGCAACATAGTATGTACAGTACCCGGCGGTAAGTAATACACATCGGGCTTTAGAAAGAGACTGTCGCTCATAATCGACTAACTTCGGCATTGTACGTCGTCTCTGTCGCACGATGCGCTAACAGTCTCGCGACGGAACACATGTATGAATTACAGAGACGACGCTCTGCAAAGCCGAAGTTAGCCGATTATGGCCGACAGTCTCTTTCTTAAGCCCGATGTATATTACTTACTGCCGGGTACTGTACATACGAGAATATACTGAAATTGTGTATATTAAATATTTCAAGACAATGGCGAAGGAAATACATTTAATAAATAACCTATCAAAAGGTCTGGGTTCATCTCATAACATTCCTACAGTCGAGATACACATCCAATAAAAGAGGGCGAGCCAGGCCGCGAGGACATCAGATGTTTTTCAGTCCACACCCTTGTATAGGGTGGGGCATGAATCTTGCTACAAAAATAAATTTAAATAATAATGACATGATTTTTATGTAGTTGTTCAGACTGTAATGTGGCTATATGTGGCAGACTGTAATGTGGCTATGTTCAGACTGTAATGTGGCTATATGTGGCAGACTGTAATGTGGCTATGTTCAAACTGTAATGTGGGTATAATTTCAGCCACATTATAATCTGAACAACTACATAAAAATCATGTCATTATTATTTGAATTTATTTTTGTAGCAAGATTCATTCCTCACTCTGTACATATAAATTTAAAATATATTTTCGAATGTCGAAAAAATGTGCACATATTAATATTCAAACTAATATTTTTTCTGAAAAAAGCTTAAAAAATCAGTGGTTCTGAACACTAAATTGTAACTGCTTCTTGAAAATCGAAAGAAAATCGATTATTTTTATTTTTTGTATTACAATATACTCGTACATATGTAAGCTATTTTTTCGACATAGTCGCCATTCCTCTCAATGCAGATGGTGAAGCGGGGTATCAACTTTTTGATGCCTTCCTCGCAGTAGTTTCCCGCCAACCCCTCCGTCCACTTCTCCACCTCTTCCTTTACCTCCTCGTAGGTTGAAAACCTTTTTCCACCCATGTGCAGCTTCAGGGAGGTAAAGAGATAGTAATCTGAAGGTGCTAGGTCAGGGGAATGCGCGAGATGGTTCAGGACATCCCATTTAAACGAGGTGAGCAGTTCCGTCTGGCATTGTCGTGCAACAGGCAGACACCCTTTGTCAGCATGCCTCTTCTCTTGTTCAGAATCGCCCTCCGCAATTTTTTTAGGGTCTCACAGTATCTTGCAGAGTTGATGGTCTCCCCTTGAGGCATATATTCAATTAAAATTATGCCTTGACAGTCCCAAAACACGGATGCCATGGTTTTCTTGGCTGAAATTGTGGTTTTGAACTTTTTAGCGGAGGGTGAAGAGATGTGACGCCACTGTTGAGACTGCCTTTTGGTTTCAGGCGTTTAGTGCGTGGGCTGGGTGTGGGCTGAAAAACAAGGGTGTGGGCTGAAAAACATCTGGTGTCCCCGTGGCTGGGTTCGCCCTATATTGGTGGGGTGTATCTTGACCGAGGGGATGCTATTAGATGAGCCCAGACCTTTTGATAGCTTCTGTATTTAATGTATTATCTGCAATTTATGTGTTTTAGAAGTGTTATTTAAATACGAGGCATATCCTGAAAGTAAGTGTACTGAGGCTCTCACGACCGGATGGATTTTATTTTCGACATGTTGGCTACACTTCCGTGTAGCATGACCCTTCCCCTCCGCAACGAGACCGGTTCGAGGTCAGTGCGTTGAGAAGTGTCGACGCGACAACACGTTTCGTGAAAAATGTCAACCCCATCTCCCGCCAAGTTGAATCGAGTGGAGGCCGGGCAAGAGTTTTTGAGGCGCTGCAAACTCCATGGAGATGAATTTCTCCGCTCCATCGTTACTGGAGATAAAACTTGGGTTGCACACTATAAATAAATAAAAATAAATAAATAATAGGTTTATTGATAGCAACATAGTATGTACAGATTATACGAGTACTACGGTAACCACGTAATTTGATCGTTTAAATAAAAAAAATTGTAACCTACAAAAATTCAGTACACTTACTTTCTGGATATGCCTCGTATATTCAATAAGTTCTCGTTCTGCTCCCCAATTCAAGCTGCGCCCGGGGCTGTTGCTCTTCTCGCTCAATTACTTGTTTGACCTTGTGTATTCATAGGTTCATGTATTTTTCCATTCTGTTTCATGGGCATAACTTCAACTAAAATACATTATTTAAAACCAATTCTAGAATAACGTGTTTTTAAAAAAATCCTGTAACTGACATGAAAAATCAACATGTCATTTCAAAAACAAGATATTACGTTATATCTACCGCACTACCTTGATAAAAAAGTTTTAGGACCGGCCACCGTGTGGCGCTGTCAGTCACCCGATTGGAATTATTTTTATTTTGTTAGGTTACCACATCTATCATTAACACTTCCCTCCAAATTTCAGCGTCATAGCTTGACATTTTTGTAAAAGTTACGCTGTACTGAGTACATCTACATTTGTGCGTGTTTTCGATTTTTTACAAGTTTGATAATGGCATCAACTGTGCATCAACGAGTTTGCATTCAATTTTGTGTGAAAAACGGATTTAACGGTCCGTAGACGCTTCAGAGTCGGTCGAGGATGATGAACGCAGTGGCAGTCGAAAACGTTGAAAACATCGATAAAATCAAAGAAATGTAGGCCGAAAACCGCAAATTGACCATCAGAGAGCTGGCAGAGAACTTGAACATCGCTTATGAACCCGCTCAAGACATTTTGGTTAATGATTTGGGCCTCAGACGTGTCGCTGCAAAACTGGTGTCGAAAGACCTCAATTTCATGCAAAAAAGGACCGCGTTGAAATCGCGAAAGACATGATTTCCATGAGTTTTTGACCAAAAACAACACGATTACTATCCAGCAGCCTTCAAATTCACCTGATCTGGCTCCCTGCGACTTTTTCCTGTTCAACCGACTTAAAAAACCGAGCGCGTTACAGCAACCGAGAGGATGTCATGAAAAAATCGAAGACTGCTCTGATGGACATACCGAAAATTGAGTACCAGCGGTGTTTCGAGGATTGGATCAAGCGCTGGCGAAAGTGCGTTGCAGTCTATGGGGAGTACTTTGAAGGGGACCATATCGATTTTGATGAATAAACTTGTATTTTCGATTTTATGAATAAAGTCCTAAAACTTTTTGATCAAGGTAGTATGTTATTTTTATTTCAAAATATTTCACGAAAATAATTGCTTAATAGGGTAAATTTATAATTTTAATTGACGTGTTATTCCTGAAATCGCAAAACCTTACCATATCACCTGCTTCGAAACAACCTTGAAGGACCTGATAACCTTATAACAGACTCCGAACAAGATTTGGTAAAATCAAGAATAACATACGAGGGTTAAACCTACTGTCTTAAATAATTTTAAATATTTCCTCTTTTTGTGATATTTAGGATGGAATGGTGGCTAATTTTTGTTTTCAAATATTTATTATGCCTACAACTTTTTCCAAAGGAGACAATATAGACCCCCGATTTTCTAAACGTTATGCAGACCTCCTTAGCCTAATTGATATATAACATACGAGGGTTGCTACTTAAGTTTTGAGATATGGCAACACCAGTGTAGATACATCAAATCTGACATCAGCATCGTAAAGTTTGGCGTTTTTAATGGTTATACGTGATCAGAAAGTTTTGTCATACGAGTGCTATTTGTGTTGTTTACAGTGACTTGAAAAATTTATCTCGGCCAAAAATGGAATTAAATCGTGAACAGTTTCGTGCGATGATTTTTTTTATGATTTTCGACGTGGACTAACTCAACAGCAGTGTGCCGATCAACTCGCTTCGACTTTTGTTGATGAAGCACCATCCCTGGCCACTGTGGTTCGCTGGTTTTCCGAATTCAATCGTTGTCGTAGTTTGCTCCAAAACGAATTTCATGAAAGTCGTCCAAAATCGGTTGTTGTGCCAGAAAACATCGATGCTGTACGTGAACTGATATTGCAAGATCGTCATGTGACTTATCGTGAGATTGAGGCATGTTTGGGCATTAGTTCCACTCGCATACATTCAATATTGCATGAACATTTGGCCGTCAAAAAGATTTTTTCGCGTTGGATAACGCATAATTTGACAATCGCTCAAAAAAAGGCTCGTGTCGATTGGTCCAAAGAAATGTTGAAAAAATTCGATCGCGGTACTTCAAAAGACGTCTATAAGATCGTGACAGGCGACGAATCATGGATCTATGCATATGAGCCAGAAACTAAACAGCAATCGACTGTATGGGTCTTTCAAGACGAGCCAAATCCAACAAAAGCTGTTCGCGCACGAAGCACTTCGAAGCAAATGGTGGCTTGTTTCTTCGGTATAAATGGTCATGTCGCAACAGTGCCTTTAGTGGAACGTCGTACAAACGCAAGTTTTTTCAAATCACTGTAAACAACACAAATAGCACTCGTATGATAAAACTTTCTGATCCCTTATAACCATTAAAAACGTCAAACTTTACGATGCTGATGTCAGATTTGACGTATCTACACTGGTGTTGCCATATCTCAAAACTTAAGTAGCAGCCCTTGTAGTCATATAAATATTGCAATATTAGTCCGCTTCTAAAACGTCTTCACTAGTTGGAGTATCGTGCAAGAGAGGTGCATGGCCGCGAGGTTACTTATTTGACTTTGGTGCGGAAGGTCGCCAGTTCGAGCCCCGCGCTGTACTACTCCCCTCAAATGACACAGGCATTTTTTTCGACAGTATTTGAGGGTTTAAGGATACCTGTAACTTTGATCATATCTATTATTTAAAAAAAGAGATGTCATACATGTCGGTGTGCTCTGATCGCCTCACTTCGGTATGCCATCGGATTCAGTACGGTGGTGAGTTTGCTGACGTGCAACGGCTTTACTTACTTAAAAAGAAAGAAAAAAAACTCCACTTTTTTTTTTGAGACCATGTAACTTGCTTCATTTACTTTTGTCTGGTTGGTTGTAAGAGATTGCCGCCTGACAATAAGCCCGCCACATTGCATTTGCAATAAAAGTATTAAATAAATAAATAAGATTTATTTTTAATCTGATACAGTAAATAATAAATAAATAAATAAATATAGTCGTAGGTTTATTGATAGCAACACAGTTTGTACTACAGGGTGGCCCATGAAAGGCTGAAGGACAATGGATGAAACTTGGATCTACCACTATACTCTGGAATCAAATCGGCAGTCAGCTGAGTGGAGAGCAGCCGGTGAAAGTCGTCCGAAGCGACCAAAAACTCAACAGTCAGCCGGGAAGGTTATGGCCTCCGTATTTTGGGATGCGCATGGTATAATATTCATCGATCATCTTGAAAAGGGAAAACCATCAATAGCGAATATCACATAGCGTTATTGGAGCGTTTGAAGGCAGAAATTGCAAAAATAAACGGCCCAATATGAAGAAGAAAAAAGTTCTGTTTCATCAGGTCAATGCACCGTGTCACAAGTCGATGGTAAAGATGGCCAAATTGCATGAGTTAAAACTTCGAATTGCTTCCGCACCCACCGTATTCTCCAGATTTGGCCCCCAGCGACTATTGGCTGTTCGCAGACCTCAAAAAGATGCTCCAGGGAAAGAGATTTGGCTCCAATGAAGAAGTGATTGCCGAAACTAGGAAAGCGTTGGAATGAATGTATCACTCTTGAAGGAGACTATGTTGATGAATAAAGAAGAATTTTGGCAAACAAATGTTGTTTTAGTAGTTAGTCTCGGGGCTTATTGATCGATGTGTTGCAATCACACAATAGACCAGGCCTCATTTCAATAACAGGATATAAAAATTACGATTTTTATATTCAAAAATACTTGCTGATTAGGACATTAATTTTAATTGGCGTGTTATTCCTGAAATCTGTACAAAACAATATGGTCGCTGTATTTTAAAAACGTATATTTTCATAATTAAATAATATTGATGTTAAAGAAATGGACATTGTAATTAAAAAAGGATCCATAACACGTTTAAACTGCTTTGAAATGTCAGAGGAAACATTCGATTATTTTATTTCTGTATTTATTGACAATGTGTCTTAGATGAGTTCTCCAATTCTGAGGGTACATTGTTTGTCGCAAAGGATACAGTTTGAAGAGGTTTGTCTTCTTCTTCTTCCTGGCACTGTCCCAACTCATTGCCTAGGTAGACTGTTAGGGTCGGCTCTTCTCGTTCTCAGGCTGTATGTTCTTCGGTTCTGGGTGTCGCTTTCATCTAGGCCGTTTCTCTGCAGGATTTTGGAGCATTGAGTCATCCAGGAGTTCTTTGGTCTTCCTCTGGACGGCTGTCGAGGAAGATCCACAGACATTGCCTGATTTCCAGTATGGTCTGGTAGTCTCCGTCTTATGTGCCCGTACCATCTCAGCTGTCGCTCTTCCCGCTTACTATTTATATCAATAACTCCCAGGCTACCACGAATGCGTGAGATTTATATTTTATCTTTCAGTGATACTCCTGCCGACCACCTAAGCATTAGCATTTCTGCTGTTTCAAGTTGCCTAGAGTAGGACCTGTACATAGTCCAGCATTCTGAGCCATACATAATTGCGGGTCTAACGACAGTCTGGTATACCTTTCCTTTCAGTTTTATAGGCATTTTTGGATCAGACAAGACGAATGAGGAGGTTTGTGGTAATTGTAAGCGTGGAAGGGCGTGGATGGTAATTGGAAGCCTGGAGCAAGCGAGAGACGTAGAATAGAATAGAACACGTGAAAGACGAGGTTCAGGATAAGGATGTTACAGATTCTATAGACAGCAACGCGAACTGAAGTCTCCATTGTTGAAGAACTGAGAATTCTCTGTTTCTTTGGTCACGTTGTTTGTGGCTAATGTGACAGTTCGGAAAGGTTTGAGGTTACTGGAGGCGTGGAAGAACGTTGCACAAGAGGAAGAATCCCAATGCGTTGGACTGACCAAGTGAGAGACGCAAAAGAGCTACCCTTAACGACTGCCCTTCGAGCCGCGGAGTGCAGGGATGGATGGAGAGGAGTCGTTAGAGGCTGTCATGAGAGCCACGATGCTCAGTCACAAGCTACACGACAGAATGATGGGATATCTAACTCTGAGAGTTGCATTTGAAATGTGGTGCTGACGAAGGATGTTACGAATTCCATGGACGACAAGGTGAACTTACGTCTCTATTCTCGAAGAATTGAGAATCACTTGTCGACAATATATATGCCTTTGATGAGTCCTCCGATTCTTTGGGTACATTTCTCGTGGCCATGGAGATAGTTTGGAGAGGTTCGAGGTTACTGGAAGCGTGGAAGGACGACGCACAAGAGGAAGAATCCCAATACGTTGGGCTGACCAAGGGAGAGACGCAACTGGACTACCCTTAACAACTGCCCTTCGAGCCGCGGAGTGTAGGGATGGATGGAGAGGAATCGTTAGAGGCTGTCATGAGATTCACGATGCTCAGTCATGAACTACTCGACAGAATGATGGGATGTCTAACTCTGAGAGTTGGATTTGAAATGTGGTGCTGGAGAAGGGTGTTATAGATTCCATAAACGACAAGTTGAACTTACGTCTTTATTCTCGAAGAATTGAGAATCACTTGTCGACAATATGCCTTCGATGAGTCATGCGATTCTTTGGATGCATTGCTCGTGACCAAGGAGACAGTTTGGAGAGGTTTGTGGTAGCTGGAGGCGTGGAAGTACGACGCACAAGAGGAAAAATCTCAATGCGTTGGACTGACCAAGTGAGAGATGCAACTGGACAACCTTAACAACTGCCCTTCGAGATGGATGGAGAGGGGTCATCAGAGGCTATCATGGGAGTCATGATGCTCAGAGCTACACGACAGGATGATGATTGAAAAATTATTTTCTATACAGTATCTTTAATACGTATATAATATTTTCCACTGTAGTCTAGTGCTAACATTCTTAGCCTTAATCTGTGGATTTCAGGTTCAGTACCCAAAAAAACAACGGATTACAGTCTGGTAAAAAGAGTTCGTTTGGAATCAATATTCGCACACGCTGCGCGGTATTGTTGCCAGCACACTCAATGACGAACCGCGAGTTCCGTGCCTACTCTAAAAGTTCTTTTATTTTATTTATTTTTTATCCACTTTGCACGGATTTCTCCTGTTACACAAAGAGGGTTTGCTTCTAGCTTTAGCTTATTCGTTAGGAATAATATCAGCCAGGATTCTTCTCATACTGCTAGACGGTGCCGAGACTATATCCACAGTGTCATTCAGTTGGTTCAATATCTCTATACCACGCGTGACTGAGTGTTTAGCCATGATATTCCTTCTGTAAGTTGGTATGTAGAACAGAGGGTGATTCCTTGCACGGGCATATTTATTAGGTACATATAAACTTAGTGCTTCTAGAATCGCGGGACAGTTAAAGGAACCTTGGAAAACCTTTATTAGGAATATCGCAATGGATTCTTGCCTTCTTGTTTCGAGGCTTCTATAGTTACACACCGTGAGAAGTTCGACATGGTGAGCATATTTAGGGTAATCCCCCTTTGTTCTGTACCATAGATATCTGAGGATTTTTTTTTGTATTTGTTCTATATTGTTTTTATATTTGAGCTGGTGAGGAGCCCAAACCGTAGATACATATTCTAATTTGGTTCTAATTAGATAATTATATGAGTTTCGGAGGATATCGGTGCTGTTAAATTCTCTTGATATTCTCATTACAAAACCGAGTAGTTTGTAACAGTCCGATATCAAACGTGAGACATGGTTAACGAACGTGAGTCCGACATCGAACATTCTAAACCCGAAGGCTTGCTTACTGAGGCATAAGACGATATTGTCTCCTGGTCACGCTCTTCAATTTGTATGAAATACTATTTCGGATATATTGAGGGGTAACAAACGAAAAATAAATATAATTTGTATATAATATTATTATGGAATACATATATAAAACCATGACAAACAAAAAAGGTCACTGTAATTTGTTTTATCAAACATTGTTTATTCCACTTTTTGTAACGGTATAACCCTACCGGTTTCAAAGCTTACACCTCATCATCAGGGGAGCACAAACAAGACTGAATTCTGTTCGAATTGGTACTGAGATACACGCTTCTAACGGTAAACATTCGTGCTGGGGACTAGGGGTTGGGGGAGTCATGGTATAACCTCGGCGAGCAGCGGAGATATTCTTGGGATATATGTGTTTACCAGATGTTCACCTTGATGCACTGGCTTAGAAATTTCTCGGGCCTCTATATCAGTAGTAACGGAAATAAATTGGACAGATTAGTCATACTATCAAAATCTATAAAATCTAAATTGATTCTTAGATAGCTTGTTCATCCTTGATATTTTTCTGAGAAAATGTCTGCAAAACCATAATCGGATGTGATGTGACATTTGCTAATGAATTTTATGTGAAATGATTAAATTTATGTTAAAATCTACGTAACTGAATTCCGTTTAAGTACATATTAGGTGTTAACATAAGTTGTGTCCGTTTTTTTTTCCAATTTTAAAAATGAGCACCAAAAGTGAAACAAAATCTTCATGAATAATACGGTTTAAACGGTCCTCATCGAAGTCCACTGGTCGTCCGGAACGCTCCATGTCATTGAGGTTGAAATCACCGTCTTTGAAACGCAAAAACCATCGACGAGCTGTCATTTCATTCATAGCATCTTCACTGTACACTTCTCAAATATCGCGAGCAGCTTTGGCAGCTTTATTCCCTCGATTGAACGCGAACAGAAGAACGTGTCGAAAATGCTCACTTTCGTCTACTTCAGTGCTCCGCAACCTTTTCTCACCTACGACACACCAAAATTCTTCCTAGAATTCCGCGGCACACCAAAAGCTAAAATATATAGGTATTAAATTGATACACAAATTTCACAATAAATTTTTGTTTTTTATTTGAAAAGTATACATACATAAAACTATAAATGCAAATTGCAAATGCAGTATAACGCATGCGCATGAGTTTTCAGCGACGCGCATACGGGTAATTTTTCTTTGTCTATGACTAATTTGGTGCGGCCATGGTGTGTACAAAGCACACAACGCAGTTTTCAACAGTTGGCACCAGGCGCTGGGGGACCATTGAAAAATTATTTAGTTATAATAATTATTCTACTATATACTACATTTTGAAATATAGACAATATTATGAAAAATAATTTGTCATTGTGTATTAAATACATAATGAAAAATTGTAAAATGTCAAATACATTGAATTTGACCGCGGCACACCTGTATCCGGCTCACGGCACACCAGTGTGCCACGGCACACCGGTTGCGGAGCACTGGTCTACTTGACATTCCATTTTGAAGGCTTGTAATCAAATAAAATAATATATGTAACGTAAAAGCAAACACAATATCTTGTAGAGCAGAAAATTTTCTTTCGAATGACGTTTAACCTTTACCATTTTGTTTTACTTTTGGTGCTCATTTTTAAATTGGAAAAAAAAGGACACAACTTATGTTAACACCCAATATTCAATTTCCAACGAAAAGTTGACGTTATAACTAATGACGTTGCTACTATTATCTGTATGATTCAAGGTCTAAATGAGAAATCAAGTCAAGATAAAAAACCCAGATAATTTAGTTCATGGTCTTATAAATATCATCATCGTTATGTTGTATTACTTTATTTAAACCCCATTTATCAATTTTATTTCGAATTTCTATGCATGATACAGGTTTCCTTGTATTTGAGAAAATGTAGGATGGTCCCTGTGACATTTGAAACGTCATGTCTCAAAGGGATGGGGTAAAATCGATTTTTTTTTACAAATCGAAAAATTGTTTTTCTCTAAACTGACGTTTTAATTCCTAATTATCATTATACTGACTTTTTAATGTATTGTATGATCTGTATCTATCTTTAAATAGGCCAAGATTCACTATGAATTAATACTAATTACGAACATTAAATTTTAGGTATAAAAAAATCGAAAATCCAATTATCGTATACCCCATCCCTAGCCAATGCAGACTAACGTAGTGACTTTTGACAAACGTCACCAAATATTATTTGATTTTAACAAACTGCCAATTTTTTTCTAATTTGTAACAAGATGTATTAATTTGTCATTATTGTTAGTTTTTTGTAATGTATTTACCTAAATGCTATTTATTAGAATCGAGGCTTATATTAAAGTTGATAAAATAATTAAAATTACTGAACGTCGTTACAAGGTTGTATTGGGGCTTATTTGTGAACTGTCACAGGGACCATGCTACATTTTCTCAAGTATAGCTGATTGGAAGAGAATGCCACATGGCAATTGTCCCGCAGAATTGTATTGTATACGAAGAAAGTGTTGTACACGAATCGCTCGGGCACTGTTATAGCTGCCTGACATGATTTGTTCAATATTAGAGAGTTCGAGTCTCGAGAGCGCTCTTGAGGGGAGTTTAGTCTCTAAACGGCGCTATATTTGACCTAAATTATGAAATTACTTTCTGTAAAAGTCAGTAGATTTTAGGAACAATTCAATTTTCGATTCACATAAAACATTACTTCTATATCAGCTGACGTAACATCACTTTTATATCAGCTGATATAACACAGCTGATGTCAACAGTCGGCCGAGAAGGTTATGGCCTCCGTATTTTGGGATGCGCATGGTATAATATTCATCGATCACCTTGAAAAGGGAAAAACCATCAATAGCGAATATTACACAGCGTTATTGGAACGTTTGAAGGCAGAAATTGCAAAAAAACGGTACAATATGAAGAAGAAAAAGTTCTTTTTCATTACGACAATGCACCGTGTCACAAGTCGATGGTAACGATGACCAAATTGCATGAGTTGAATTTAGAATTGCTTCCGCACCCACCGTATTCTCCAGATTTGGCCACCAGTGACTATTGGCTGTTCGCAGGCCTCAAAAAGATGATCCAAGGAAAGAGATTTGGCTCCAATGAAGAAGTGATTGCCGAAACTAACGCCTATTTTGAAACCAAAGATAAATCGTTCTACACGGCTGGCATAGAAAAGTTAGGAAAGCGTTGGAATGAATGTATCGCTCTTGAAGGAGACTATGTTGATGAATAAAGAAGAATTTTGACAAACAAATGTTGTTTTAGTAGTTAGTCCCTCGACTTATTGATCGATGTGTTAAAGTACATTAATATTGATATAATTTAATGTACTTAATAAATATTAATGACACTGTATCACATATTCCGTCATGCATTAATAATTATTGATTAAGACGTTTCAATATTAGCATTCAATAACATATAGATATGATCAGTGACTTAACGTGGGTCTTCTGCCCAGTGCCGTATTTGTAAAGATAGCGCCCCTAGGCAGTTTGTAACTTGTGTCCAATACTTTAAAAAGCGACTGAAAAAAACTCTTAATTTCAAGTCAGTAATATAAAGTGTGGAATATAAAGCTCTTTCTTTACGTCGTCCTTTACTGTCCATGCAGTGAGACTTTGGAATCAGTTACAAACCAATGTAAGACTCGCTCCGTCCTTGGCATGCTTTAAGAAGTGACTGAAAAAACTCTTAATTTCTAGTCAGTAAAATAACGTGTTTCATTCCTGATTTTTCTTTTCCTTTCCTCTCCACCATCCCTTCTTTTCCTTTTGATTGATGATATCTCACTTTATATGAAAAATAATGTCCGGGTGACTGTCCGTCTTTATGGGGTTCGTGGGCATGTGCTCACGTATATGTTTATGGATTTCGTGGGGATGAATAGTCATTTGAATGTGTTTTGCGAACATGTAACTTGTTTCATTTATTTTTATCTGGTTGGCTGGAAGATATTGTCACCTGGTAATAACGCCGCCAGATTGTATTTGCAATAGAAGTGTTTAATAAATAAATGTAGATTTATTGATAGCAACACATTATGTACAGTACCCGGCGGTAAGTAATACACATCGGACTTAAGAAAGAGACTGTCGGCCATAATCGGCTAACTTCGGATTTGCAGAGCGTCGTCTCTGTCCCTAGAACCCTTGACAACGACTGACAAATCGCGGTTTACATTATTTATAGTTAAGGCATTAACACTGGAGGTTTAAAGACATTTTGTTTAGTCGAATAATGTTTATTCCACTTTATATAACGGTATAACCTTACCGATTTCAAGGTTTTCACCTCATCATCAGGGGAGCGCAAACAAGTTTCTGATGATGAGGTAGGGGTATACCGTTATATTAAGTAAAATAAACAGTCTTTGACTAAACAAATTGCAATAAATGTAGGGTTATTGATAGCAACATAATATGTTATGTACCGGTGGTAAGTAATACACATCAGGCTTAAGAAAGAGACTGTCGGCCATAATCGGCTAACTTCGGCTTTGTAGAGCGTCGTCTCTGTCCCTAGAACGCTTGACAACGATGATTAACAAATTGCGACGGAACACGTGTATGAATGATAGAGACGACGCTCTACAAAGCCGAAGTTAGCCGATTATGGCCGACAGTCTCTTTCTTAAGTCCGATGTGTATTATTTACCGCCGGGTACTGTACATATATAAATACATTCCGAATTCGCACATATAATACATCTCAAGATAAATAGTAAACATTACTTTAATAAAGAATGTCTCAAAAAGTCTGGGCACATCTTATAACACCCCTCGGTCGAGATATACCCCACTTATATAGGGATATCCCGGCCGCGAGGACATTTTTAGACCACCCTTTTCAGTACGATCACATTACTTCATATCAGAATGAGCTAAACTGGTTAAACGTGAGAGATGGATGCAAAATTCACATACCGTCACTGTTGTATAATATCCTTTACTATCCTACCGCCCCTTCTTATCTTGCCGAAAATATTCAGCGTCTTTCCGAGCATGGGCTTGCGCTACGCTCAATCAAAGATTGTTTATTGGTCTTCACAGGCTCTTTTTTTATTTACATCGCCCTTTACTGTCCATGCAGTGAGAATCGAGAACTAGTTACAAACCAATGTTCGTTGTCGGCATGCTTTAACCCTTCCTTCCCTGTGATGTGTAACTAGTACACATTGCTTCTTAACACTTTAATAACTCTATAAATATAATAAATACTGGGTTCAGATTTTAGGTATTCCTCCGTAATACATTTACGCATTGAATGAAAAAATAATATTAATAATAATTAGCACTTATCGGCCACATCAGAGATATTTTGTGAAAATCGGAAATAAATTCACCAATACAATCAAACGTGTGCCAGTGTGTGACGTAGGTATATTCATTCTAAAAAACCACTATGGGCGAGGAAGCGACGCTACTCACGTCTCACTCTCACTCTACTTCGGTATATGGGAACGCAAGAAATTTAATTTCAGTTCGCTCGCTTCGCAACAATAACATGTGCCCAGCGGAAGCGAGATAGCGACATGTTCTGCGCCGTTCTATATACATTTCATACTACGTTATGCAGGAGAGGCAAGAGATATATCGGTGTCTCGCTCTTCGCTACTAGTGAGTTCAATGACCGCGCGGGCGACCTTCGCCCGGCGCCGTCTCGCACTGGCCACAGGCGAGTTCAATGACCGCGCGGACAAGGGTCGCCTTGGTGGGTTCAGTGACCGCACGCACGGTCGCTACAAGTAGCTCTCGGGCTTTCGTTTGAGGTGGTCGCTTCGCCCGTTTTGTAAACGTCGGCCGATGTTTTTTTTTCATGTTTTCAGCAATTAAATTTCAATTATTATCACTTTTGACTTCAAATTTAATTAATTTAAGCGATTGGCTATGAATATTCTTATTTTTTTCGATTTTAAATCGCTCATTTTTACATGTGTATTGAATACACAGCACCGGAACGCGCGGATTTTTTTAGCACAGGAAGGGAAAGGTTAAGCGACAAAAAACTTTTAATTTCAAATCAATAATATGATATATTTCATTCCTGATTTATCTTTTCCTTTCCTCTCCACCATCCCTTCTTTTTCCTTTGATTGATGATATCTCACTTTTACTATGTATATTGTTTGTAAATTTTGTAAAGATGAATAATCATTTGAATATTTTTTGCCACCATGTAACAACCTTTATTTACTTATGTCTGATTGGCTGGAGGAGATTGCCATCTGACAATAAACCCGTCAGTTTGCTTTATAATGAAGTGTTAAAAAAAACAAATACTATTTACCTAGCCATTTTCAGTTTTTCATTCATGAAGAACTCGCAGGGAGTGTATACCATATAAAGGTGTAGATGTTGATGAAGACAGTTAGGATTCTGAATAAGGACTGAGGCCTGGGGTCAAATACAATAATGTCTTCCGACCACGCTCTTCAGTACGTACAAAACACTAATTCGGATATACTGAAGGGTGTGGTTATAGAAGGAGATGTGGTGAAAAGTGTGTGTGATGTATAGGTTAACTCAGAGAAAATTGAGCAGGTCGATAAGTTGTAAAGGGTCTTTTAAATTGAGCGTTTTTTTTAAATTCTTGGATAAAATACAGATGGCGTCGCGAGCTTGTCTGGGTCTCGTGATATTTGAGAAGTGTAATGAATTATTTTATGTATCGTAATCTTCGGAAATGGTGATGTTAATTGGCCACCATTTGTGATCAGACACCGTTGGACTATTTTCTCTGGGGTTACGTGAAAAACCAGGTCTATAAGAATGACCCCCGATCTGAAGGACGAAATTATTCGCGTTATTGGTGAGTTAGAACCGTAATTATGCTACAACAACGCGTTCAAATTGTTGAATTATTTTATGTATTGTTATCTCCGGAAACGGTGATGTTAATTGCCCACCAAGATCATGTGATCTGACACCGTTGGACTATTTTCTCTGGAGTTACGTGAAAAACCAGGTCTATAAGAATGACCCCCGATCTGAAGGACGAAATTATTCGCGTTATTGGTGAGTTAGAACCGTAATTATGCTACAACAACGCGTTCAAATTGTTGAATTATTTTATGTATTGTAATCTCCGGAAATGATGATGTAAATTGCCCACCAAGAACATGTAATCTGACACCGTTGGACTATTTTCTCTGGAGTTACGTGAAAAACCAGGTATATAAGAATGACCCCCGATCTGAAGGACGAAATTATTCGCGTTATTGGTGAGTTAGAACCGTAATTATGCTAAAATGCCACCGAAATTTTTGACAAAAGAGTGGACATCTGTGGAGCTGCAAGAGGTGGACATTTGGCGGATATGGTTTTTTGTGTTTAAATTTCATACATTATACTCCAATGATTAATAAAAGGTAAGGGACACAGTGTGATATGTATATATGTATGTACCACATGAAAAAAAAAATACAAAACATTTTAGTAAAACACATAAAATTGGGCCTTTAAAATTCTCGAGCCGGCCCTTTCCATGTATTGGGTTCAAACTTCCTCGTACCTGATTTAGGAGGCATACAATTCTGTTTGTGGTAATGTCCAATGTCATAATTAGAATAATTGGTAGTGTCCTTTAACTATTTGTCTATGGTTTAGTTTCCTATGCTCAAATAGGATTTTCGTTACTATTTACGTTAAACCCAGATTAGACAAAGAATAAGGAAGCTAATTTGTTTTATTTAAAATGATTTCATCGTCATCCTGTCGTGTAACTCATGATTGAGTATCATGACTCTCATGATAGTCTCTGACGACTCGGCTCCATCCATCCCTGCACTCTGCTGCTCGAGGGACAGTTGTTAAAGGTAGTCCTGTTGCGTCTCTCACTTGGTCAGTCCAACGCATTGAGATTGTTCCTCTTATGCGTCGTCCTTCCACGCTTCCAGTAACCACTAACCTCTCCAAACTGTCTCATTGACCACGAGCAACATGACCAAAGAAACAGAGGACTTATCGAACGCATATTGTCGACAATCTGTTAGTGAATCTTAGTTGTTCGAAAATGGATGCATTAGTTCGTCTTGCTGTCCATGGAATTCATAACAATTTTCTCCAGCACCACGTCTTTCGCATGTTCTGTTCTATTCCGTCTCTCACAGTTCAAGTCTCCGCGCCATACATGAATATTGCGAAGACGAGAGACTTAACTTGACGCATTTTCCTTGTGATGATGATAGTTCAGTTTTTCAATATCTTATTAATTTATGGACTCCTTTAAAGTTTTTATAATTAAATCCTTTTTGAAGATTATGTTTTATATATGAATTATACATCTAATTATTATTTGTTTTGTTATTTTATTTTCAGTGATAGTGTTTTTATTACTAATAAGTATAAAAAAATGTATTTGGTATATCCCGGCTGCGAGTGCAGTCTGGATGATGAAAATATATTTTTTTATTTATTTATTTTACACATGACAAGAAATAAACATAATTTGCGAAAAAAACAACAGTGAAAGGCAACAAACCCAGATCCATTACAATTTCAATCTGTTTCGAAGTAGTAAACACAAGTAATTATAAGGTTCAATATAATAGGAAATAAATGAATTATTTATTGAATTACAATTCAAAATAAATTGACATCGTCCCCTTTTACACCGGTTCGTTCAGTATAATTTCAATCTGTTTCGAAGTATTCCTCTCTCGCTCTCCTGTATTCAAAATTCAATTCTCGTATTCTTTCTTTGGCGACAACCGTACGGGTTTTGGCCTATTTATATTATGATTCACAAAGAATACGCTTTAAGAAATCAAAAAAATTGTTTTTAATTTTTTTATGAGTCAAGAAATCCCTAAATTTAAAATATTTTTTTACTGAAGAAATTTTTTAAGTCCTTTGTGATATCCTATTGAATTTTTATTTTTCTTTAACAAGGTTTTTACATAGAATAAATATTCAGAATATTATTCAAAGTTTGTTCATAAATTATGTATTTGGAGAATGCATCTCCATCAATATTTGGAGTATGCATCTCCATCAATATTTGGAGTATGCATCTCCATCAATATTTGGAGAATGCATCTCCATCAATATTTGGAGTATGCATCTCCATCAATGTTTTCAAATAATACTTATACTGATACACAATTTTAATGGATCTGGGTTTGTTGCCTTTCATTTGTCGTGTCCCCAGTAAACTAGGCTTTTGCCTGTATCTTACTGAAGACATATAGCATGAAAAAATAAATCGATACTTCCTTCTGATTTTTGATTATATTAGGTGTACCGGAAAAGAATGTCGTTTTTTTGTTATCGCTTTTGAGTGGTCAGTTAGGCTTCGGCAGTCGAACTTTTACAACGTGTTCTGTGTTGTTTCTCTGACTACGTATACCTGGAGTGTATTAGGACTTTTAAACAAAAACATTTACAACCCTATATACAATGGTGAGCTTTGTACCGAATGAGGAATTTATTCGAAATATTATGCTTTACCATTTCATGAAGAAAGAAAGTGCAACATGTGCTTTAAAAAATATTTGTGATTTACTGGGAGATATTTTGAATGTTCGTTAATGCCAGAGGTGGTTTAAACAATTTAAATCCGGCAATTTTGATATAAAAAATAACCTTGGAAGTGGTCGACCTGTTAAAATGGATAGCGATGTTTTAACTGAGCTGATTCAGTAAAATCCAACTTCAACGATTCAAGAACTCGCGGAGCAACTCGGATGTTCATGGTCAAGCGTGCAAGAGCATATCAAAAAATCAGCAAGACATGGAAACAAGGAAAATGGATACCTCATGAATTAAGTGAAGAGAATCTCGGTGAGCGTATAAACGCGTGCATTGAGTTATTGGAATTAAATACCAAAACTCCATTTCTACAACATCTTGTAACTGGTGACGAAAAATGGGTGTTGTATTCAAACCAAAGACGCAAGAAACAATGGCTTTCAAAGGGCCATGTACCAAAACCCACCCCTAAGCCCGGGCTCACTGCAAAAAAAGCTCTTTGGTTTGTTTGGTGGGACTGCATGAGAATAATTTATTTCGAAACATTAAAACCCGGACAGACAATTAACGCCCAAGTGTATTGTGATCAACTAGAGCATTTATATGCAGAAATAATAAAAAAAAGACCTGCACTGGCTAATTGTGGACAAGTGTTTTTACAGCACGATAATGCACGACCCTAGGTTGGACTTAACTGTACCCATGTCACCCATCATATTCACCGGATCTTGCTCCATGGGATCACCATTTTTTCCGGTCAATGCAACACTTTTTAAACGGAAAAGAATACAAAAATTATGAGGATGTCAAAAAAGGCATATCTGAGTATTTTGCATCGAAACCAGCTGAATTTTACGAACGCGGTATTAAAAAATTGACTGAGAGGTGGAAGGAGGTTATATCAAACGATGGCAATTATATTTTGAACTAAGTTTTAATAAATAAATACATTAAATGCACCAAATTATTTTATTGAAAAAACGACATTCTTTTCCGGTACACCTAATATAAAACCCCGTTGCACATTCTCATCACCCTGACAAACAGCGACACTCAATTACACATGTATACATCACGCGAATCAAACCCCTCACACTTCATCACTCCAGACAGACCAAAACTTTCATCCCACAATATACCGCACACAAACATAAAACAAAAGAAATACATATATGTAAACACATAAATATAATGGCCGTATAGTTAGATTAAGTGAACTAAGTTTTGAAACAATGATATGTCCTGAAATGAAATGGGAACTTAGATTGGGTAATAATGGATCTGGGTTTGTTGCCTTTTATTAGTCGTGTCCCCAATAAACCAGGCTTTTGCCTGTATCTCACTGAGGACATATAGCATGAAAAAATAAATCGATACTTCTTTCCGATTTTTCTTCGTCTTCTTATTTTAGACCTGTTATGGTCCTGCATCATTGTTTCCCTCTTGTGACGTCGACTGCCAGTTGTCTTTCCATCTTTTGGGAGGTCATCCTGGAGGTCAGCTTGCTTGGGGGATACTGTCCCTGGCCATTCTTACGGCTCTTGGTTCCGCCATTCTGGATATATGTTCGTTCCAGAACCTTCTTCTCTGTCGTCCCCATCTGACAATATCTTCAACTTCGCACATCCTTCGGATTTCTGTGTCTCGTACTCTACCACGAAGGGTTTTGCCAGCGATACTCCTGAGTACCTTCATTTCGCTGGTTCGAATGAGATTTTTGGTTCTGACAGTGTCGGCTCTGGGCTCTATGCTGTACGTCATTATGGGGCGGACACAGGTCTTGTATCATATATCCTCACCTTGCTTTACATGAATTCCGATTTTTTGTTATACTAAACCCTTTTTTGATTATATAAAATAGATTTTTGATTATATAAATTTTTGATTATATAAAGCCGAAAAATACATGAGCTATAAAATAGCTCATGTATTTTTCGACTTTTCTTTTGCGAGACAGATTTGATTTACTAAAAGCCATATCTTTACCGCGTCCAATGAATGTTGCATTTCTTCTTTCTTCGTGGAACTTTTCCACTTATAGATCGATTGTTACATTTTCGAAGCTTAATCGGTTGAAACTTTAAATTATCTAGAATTGTTATTTTTTTTAAATTGCTTTATTATATTGACTTATATGATTGAATATAGTTTGGAAATTCTAGGATGAATCCTGTGACAGCTCACAAATTTGCCCCAATACAACCTTGTGTAATGTATTTACCTAAATAACTTGCTATTTATTAGAATTGAGGCTTATATTAAAGTTGATAAAATAATTAAAATTACTGAACATCGTTACAAGGTTGTATTGGGGCCAATTTGTGAGCTGTCACACGACTCATCCTAGAATTTCCGAACTATAGCGACCCCAATTTGGTGGCACATATCATCCTTGTTTGGGTGGATCACCTAAAGGGTCTTTCAATCCTAAAACAATATTTTCTGTTGTCCACTACAATATCTCCAGAAAAAAAACTGCGTTAAACAAAAACAATGATTTATTATAAAATTTTATACAGAAATTGGAACTGCGAAATAATTAATAGTACAGGGTGTCCCACAAAAATATATACACACTTGGAATGATTATAAATTCAGTATTTATCAAGGTGTATCTAAGATTGAAACTTCAAATTAAAAAGTGATTGCAAGTGTTGCATAAATTGATGGCCATTTTGATCCACGGGCTGCAGATAATGTGGACTCACAAACACCGCACATAATTCGTTTTGGTATTTGGGCTCATTCTCTTTCAATGGCTGCTCTTAATTTATTAATTAACTGTCGTCGGTTCTGTGTCAGAAACTTTATGTTTGATGAGTCCCCATCAAAATGTCTATTGGCGTGAGGTCTGGAGAGTTTGAGGGATATTCAATGCTACTTCTACGGCCAATCCATCTATTCGGAACATTTCCATCAAGATAGTCCCTTACATCATGATGGTAGTGGGGAGATGCACCATCTTGGCGGAAGTAAAAGTCCTCCCCATCGCTAAACTCCTCACGAATGCGTGGCATGACAAATTCCTGCAGCAAGTTCAAGTAAACGGTACGGTGTAAAAGTGTGTACACATTTTTTTGGGACTTCTATATAAATATATTATGAATATGGAAAAATGATTTTAGTCTACTCCGTATAAGGGAATTGTTAACTGCCGACTCCCCATGGGTTGATCATGGGCTGGGGGTTCTGGAGATAAGACATCACCACGGCTGATATTGACAGCATAAAGGAACTCAGGATCTGTAATAAGATAAAAAATATGATTACTCGTCAGATCTTGAATTATCAGGTTTGTAAATATGAAACTGGATTTTTTTTAATAGAAAATACACATTTATTGTATGAAAATGGTAAAAAATATTTTATTTAAAGTATTGCCCATCGCTAGCTACACATTTTTCCCATCTCTCTGGCAATTTGTGGATGCCACGCCAGAAAAACTGTTGCTCTTTTGAAGCAAACCAATCATCGAGCCATTTTCGTAAGAAGTGAAGCGCTGCTCAGCAAGTGTGTGTCCCATCGATGCAAATAAGTAGTAATCGGATGGAGCCAAGTCTGGTGAGTAAGCCGCATATGAAAATATTTGCCAACTAAATGCCTCAATCGTTTCCTTGACCGGTTTTACTGTGTGCGATGGTGCATTATCATGAAGCAAAATCACTTTGTGTTGCCTCTTTTGATATTCTGGACGTTTTTCACACAATGCTTGGTTCAAATCCATCATTTGTTGTCGGTAGCGTTCAGTATTAACGGTTTCGTCAGGTTTTAGCAACTCATAATAGATAACACCCTTCAGATCCCACCAAACACAAAGCATTGTCTACCGTCCATAGCGATTTGGCCTTACAGTCGATGTCGCTGGTTTGCTTGGAGTTACCCATGATCTTTTACGCTTAGGATTCTCGAAATATATCCATTGTTCATCGCCAGTCACAATTCGATGGAGATTCATCGCCAGTCACAATTCAATGATTTTCTTTTGTACCTGGCGAGCACATTTCGCAAGTGGTTTTTCGGTTTTCCTGCTGTCTTTCAGTCAGTTTATGTGAAACCCATTTTCCCACCTTCTGGATCTTTCCCGTGGCTTTCAAACGTTTGTAGATGGCTTCTCGTGTCACATTTAATTGATCCGCGAGTTGTTGTTGCGTTTGAGCGTCATCCTCATCCAACAATGCTTGCAATTCGGCGTCTTCAAACTTTCTCGGTAGTCTTCCACATTCTTCGTTTCTTACGTCAAAATTGCCACTTTTTAATTTTTTAAACCACTCAAAGCACTGTGATTTAGAAGAGCATGCTCACCGTAAGCTTCGACAAGCATTCCATGTGATTCTGCAGTAGTTTTCTTCAAATGGTAATGGAAAATCAATGCTGTCCTCAAATCGTAGTTTTCAGCCACAAAAACAGACATGTTCAACGCTATGAAAATATATATAGTTGTATAAAACTTGTATTGTTGTGAGTTAAAAGTTTTTGACAAATGTTAACACAAGAAAAAGGCGCCAATGATGCGGTTTGACAGTCACTAAATTGACAACTAGAGCCATCTATGAGCAAATTCCAGTTTCATATTTACAGATCTGGTATATGAGTAATGTATAATATAACTTAATACAACATCTCTATCAGTCTCCAGAAGTTTTTTGTTCCAGAAATAAGCATAGAGACTGATGGAGACACGGGTATCTGTCTGTCTATCACTTCTAAAGAAATAAAATGAAACATACTTGTTTGGCATCATCGGAGAGCCTGGAGTTGGCGAAACTGATGCTGGAGCAGTACAAGGCCGTCCAGGCACACCACTTCATGCGCATCATCAGACCACACATGGAGAATATCATACCTAGAGACCAAATAAATTTTATTTTACATTTAACACTTCCCTTACTGTGCTAAAAAATTACGCCAGTAACGGTGTTGGACACTGAGGGTACAGTAAACATGTATGTTTTAAATTAAAATTATACAAAATCTATCAGTTTTTTTTTTTTGTAATTTGCTATAAACATCATTTTATTATGTAATAAAATGTCGAATAATATAAAGTAAGTGTAAGAAATGATAAAATAAGAGTTCAAACAGAGAGGTGACATTTCTATAAGAATATCATTTTTCCACTGCGTTGTTCGGTCTGCGCAACGTTCAGAATGCGCACGACTGAAAAGAGGTCTCCAACCTTTTAAAAAAAAAATCATAAAATTATACAATAAAATGTAGCGTGTATTTTTTGGCAATAAAAATATAATTCGAATTAAGACAATAATTAACATATTAACAAAATATAAAATGAATATATAAATTCAAAAATAATAATATAAAAAAAAACACGAAATTCAAATCAATAAAATATGCCATTTGGAAAATATAAACACTTTGAAAATAGGTCAAAATTTGAAAATAGGACAAACATAAAAAATCAAAATTTAATCCTGTGGCGAAAGTTTATCGCAATTGGGGCACGAAATAACTTTTGTTTCTATTCTATGTACTAAACGCACAGGTGTTTGATAAAACTGGTAACCAATCCGTGGAACGAATGTACTCGTAAAATATTAACTGTCAAAAAAGAATGAGTCATACGGAGTGTTTTGACATTTCGTCAATTCTCGATTTATTATCATTCATTTCTGTTGATATTTATTAATGATTTTATTTCGTAATGACATCATTCAAATCATAGAGGTTTCGATGAGGAATACATAAAGTATGAAGACCCTGCAAGCAGTATATTTCGAGAAATTAAATAAAATATACGTCATGGTCACTCTTGTCCATCCACAGGGAATGGCAGGCAGGCAGGAATAAATAGGCTGTTCCCAACTAATAGGCCAGATATACAAAACCTTAGGATGGCACTGTCATATGGCAAATCATGTGATCTTCTGTGAGAAAACAGCCAGATCCTAGATGCCCACTCCTTCCCGCAGATGTCACAGACATACGGATCCTGCTGAGTTCTCTGGCAATGTTGACACATGTTCGCAGCACACTGACTGTTTTTCTCACGTCTAGCCGCTGAGATATCATCAGCCCAAGAACAGATTGCTCTCCATCTTCCACGGTCCTGAGCCATCTACTACCAGCTCTCAGGCGTCCCGCACAAAGTCAGCGACTCTCGCAGACTATCCTTATAGCGCTTTCTCTGCCCACCAACACTTCGCTTACCCACTACTTCCTCGTACAAGACGGGTTTAGTGAGCCTATGATCGCCCATGCATATCAAATGTCCATTTCATCGCAATCCCGCCTTTACAACCATATCTTCTATATGTTTACAGTTGCAACGTTGCAGGTGTACCGGACAGGTACAAAGACTGTAAATAGGTGGATGGTTGCTGCGCAATGCTCGTAGAATTCAGATCGCGGTTTGGAAAGCGTCAATCACCAAAGTTAATTGTTGGCGAAATAAACACTAGGGGCGGGGCTTGTCGCTGCTCGGGGCAGGGCCTGTCGTGGCTATTCAAGATGGCTGCTCGAAGCGACTCCAGTTGCGTGATGAGCGGAGCGATCAGTGAAGCGAAGATGGTTTCTCGAGTAGAGATTCCTCTGTAGAAGTTCAGGAGAAGTAAAACACAGATGTAGTCCAGTAGCGAAGTATTATATTTATGCCAACTTTGAGCCCTCTATATTAATGGTCAATTGGTCATAGCAAGCGCCCGTTACCCGCAAATTACAACCACTTTCGGGGCTCGGGGCGCCGCTTAGCCCGACTGACTTTGGCCTTAGTCTCGATGCCTCGGCCGCCAGGACATTTTCCCTGTGCGGTCGCGAGCGCAATCGGACTCAAACAAACATACATATTTCAGATCACATATTATCATATTAACATATGCATTGATTATACAAATAAAAGAAAATTAGAATGACACGATACATATAAAAGGTTCATACACAGATGAAATAGACAAATACATCAATTTTATATATATGTACAGATCTACACCTAAATGTCCTTTTCCTCATATCACATACACACACACACGGGTGACGGCACACGTCCTATACAGCAGAATCGAGACATTTGTGACATGATCACTCCAGTGGATCCGAAAAATTAGAAGGAAACGCTGGTGGAACATTTCAAGGCTTTGAATGTGCCTTCTATAGGGAATCCATGTCTCAGAACCGTGAATGCTGCTAGTTAAAGTTATGGTAATTGTATTAGGTGTACAAATAAGTTTCCGCCGTTTTTTATCAAAAATTGGGCATTTATTGTGAAAGAACGGAACCTCATGTTTTATTCAAAGTAATGCCCATCGCTTGCCACTACTTTTTCCCATCTTTCTGGCAGCATACGGATACCGCATCGAAAGAATGCTTCATCTTTTGAGGCTATCCGCGAATCGACCCAATTTTTGGTATCTTCATATGATGTGAAGTGCTGCTCAGACAGGCCATGCGTCATCGATCGAAACAAGTGGAAATCAGAAGGAGCAACGTCTGGTGAATACGGCGGGTGGGGTAAAACTTCCCGATTGAGTGTTGCCAAATAGGTTTTGACCGGCTCCGCAACATGTGGATGAGCATTATCATGCAGGAGTATAATTTTGTCGTGTCTGGAGTAGTAGTGGGCGCGTTTTTCCTCGAGTGCTCGACTCAATCTCATCAATTGTGTTCGGTAGACAGCCCCAGCGATGGTTTCGTTCGGTTTGAGCAATTCATAATACACGACACCAAGCTGATCCCACCAAATACACAACAAGAGTTTTTTTCCATGAATATTTGGCTTAGCCGTAGATGTTGAAGCATGGCCAGGGGGTCCCCATGATTTCTTCCTTTTTGGATTATCATAGTGGATCCATTTTTCATCACCAGTGACTATACGGTGCAGAAAACCCTTTCGTTTATGCCTGGCAAGCAGCATTTAACATGTGGAAAATCGGCATTCAACGTTTCTCGGTGTCAGTTCATATGGAACCCAATATCCTTGTTTTTGAATCATTCCCAATGACTTCAATCGATGTGTAATTGCTTGATGAGTCCCTCCTAATGTAAGTGCAAGTTATTCTTGCGTTTGGCACGAATCTTGATCCAATAATACTTCCAATTCCGCGTCTTCGTACACTTTCGGCCTTCCGCTACGTTCTTTGTCTTCGATGTCAAATTCACCGTTCTTAAACTTTTGAAACCACTCACGACAACTTCTCTCACTTAAGGCAGCCTCACCATATGCTTCTACAAGCAATCGATGCGCCTCAGCTGCTGATTTCTTTAAACTGAAGAAGTAAATCAAAAGCTCCCGCAAATGACGCTTATTTGGCTCAAAACTTGACATTTTCGCACACAAAAGAATATATTATACTGATAAAAATTCACTAATATTTCAAGGTTATGTTGTTGACAGATGTCCAACCTTACGACAATGACATTTTACATCTGACAATTTTAACCATAACTTACTGGTGGCGACAACTTTTGTCAAACGGCGGCGGCTTATTTGTACACCTGATAATTAAAAATTAATATTTCTGTATAATAAAATATTCGTTTCTAAAAATTGTCTCATAAATTTGGTGTCCGTCTTATCATCTGAAAAATATCGATCTTGATGATATATAAATTGTCCTTTATTCAATTAGACTATTTAATAGTAAATTTCTTTGTTATTTTAACAATCACTGGTGTCTGTTACTTGGATGTTACAGAGGAACAGCAGAACAAATTACAGCGTCTTCAAAATGTTTGTCTAAGATTTATTTTCAACCTACGTAAGTACGATCATATAACTTCATACCAGAAGGCACAGAACTGGTTGAACGTTAGAAATGTACGCCAAATTCACATACTACCTCTATTGTATAATATCCTTAACTGTCTCGCCGCCTCCTCTTATCTTGATGAAATTTTTTACCGTCTTTCCGATCATGGACCAGAGCTACGCTCAAACAGCGATTGTTTAATGGTCTTTCCAGTTCGATACTTTTCTTTTTTTTTATGTCGTCTTTTACTGTCCATGCAGGAGACTTTGGAATCAGTTACAAACCAATGTTAGACTCGCTCCATCCTTGGCATGCTTTAACAAGCGACAGAAAAAAACTCTTAATTTCTAGACAGTAATATAATGTGTTTCCCTTCCTTTTCCTTTTGATTGATGATATCTCACTTTATATGAAAAGGAATGTTCGGGTGATTGCCCGTCTTTGTGGGGTTTATGGGCATATCCTCACATATGTGTTTATGGATGGATAGTCATTTGAATGTTTTTTTGCGGCCACATAACTTAATTCAGTGTTCCCCAACCTTTTTAGACCTGTGGACCGGTAAAAAAAGGAAAAAAATTTCGCGGACCACTAATTCAAATAATTGAAGATTTTTTTTACTTGTAATTGAGAAAATCATTTCGGAAAGAACGAATAACTAAGCGCGTGTTACCTTTCAATTAAAAAATGCAACTGAAATAATTTTAAAGTAAATATGTTTCTAACCGTTAGAAACGGACGCAAAAAATAAATTTCAGATGAAACAAAAAAATATATATGAATAGGCGGTAAATATGAGGTGGATTATATTCTTTGGAAACCTCCGTAAAACAATAAAATGAATATGTATTTATTGTAAATTTACTTTCTCACCGGTCCATTCCAAAATGAAAACAATTACATATTATGAAATTCTTGGAAATATATTTAGGTAGGGTTTTGCATCCGAGTTCACTATCCAAGAGCAAATATTTCCGTTCTCCCTAAGTGTATGTGAGAAGATTTATGACTGGCCATTCTGAGAAAACCAGCGACCATCGTGTCGCATTATCATACCAATTATATTTAACAATTACTAAAAATACAAGTCAACGTGCAAGCGAAAAAATCCTATATTTAATAATTTTACATAGCGAATTTCTTGAAATTTGACATACTGTTTGCGGCCCGGCGGAAAGTCTCTGCGGCCCGGCACCGGGCCGCGGACCACCGGTTGGGGAACACTGACTTAATTCATTTACTTTTGTCTGGTAAAAAAAAACACAAAAAAGCTCCAGACCGCACAAAGGGGCATGGAGAGATGCATGTTGGGATATACTAAAAGAAACAGTAATCAAAACACCTGGATTCGCAATATAACAAAGGTAGAAGACGTTATAAAGGTGTGCAAGAAAATGAAGTGGCAATGGGCAGGACATGTAGTCAGAATGTCATATTCCCGATGGACGTCTGAAGTACCCAAGAGGCATAAAGAGGCCCAGAAGAAGACTGAAGGTACGCTGGATAAATCAGGAAGCATGGCAGCATCATATGGCACCAATGGGCCAAAAACCGAATTATTTGGAGACCTTCATCCAGCAGTGCATCAACCCTGGTTGACAATGATGATATATCAAGCCTGATGGGATATCCCTCAATATTTTGTTATCTGAATCAGTCAGACCTCCGACACCAAGGGTTTACTCTGCTGTACATAAGGAAGAAACTAACACCGTCTCCAATTGCCCACTATTGTACCTGAAGAGAAGCTGAGACCATTGATGGGGGATAACAACCTCATCATCAGTGGAATAAACAGTATTTGACTAAACAAGGTCTTTAAACCTCCACAAAGTTAATGCCTTAACTATAAATAACATCAGAAGTTTGATTTGAGTTGTCATAAAAACTGCAATAGGACGAAGGGGCAAGATTAAATTTAAATAGTTTGCCATTGTTGTCCAGTTTCGTGAGAAATTTCTTCAAGTCCAGAAGCTTATAGTGCAGTGATGGGTAAACTTTTTAGCTCGGCATGTCAAAATTCTGAAAGAACCTGGCTTGACCCGGGTGCCGTGTCACATGTAGGAATATTAATCATTTTTGCAGCCCTATTAATGAAACAGTTTTGTTTTTGAACTATTTATTATTATAAGCAAAAACAAAATTATTTACATTAGTGACTTTTTTGTTGTTGAATTGTATTTGCTAAATCTTCAATTGAAGGTTGGTATTTCGTACAAACCATTTTCTATAAAAGGTTAATAGGTTTCTTACCTATGTAACAGTGATGTTATTAACCCTTTAAGTGCCGGAAGTTATTAGTATGGCCATACCCAGCAGGCCGGAAGTTTTTCAACAAAAATAAAACTTAAAAAAATTATATTTTTTGTATACAGATATAAAGGATATTATGAAAACTTTCTAAATATATACACTGTGGGGCGTTTGAGCTGTCGTTCCCTCAGAAAAACACAGTTTAAATATTCACAAAATGTCAGGGCTGTCACAACTTGACACAGAAAACACGTTTACTTATAAATATAGCGGAATATAATATACTTTGTAAACTAAAATCAACAAATTATCTGTATGATGTATAATAAAGCGCAAAAGGTAAATAAACTATTAAATAAAACCGTAAAATGTCTATATAAACGTCGTATTATGCCGCAAAACTACCGCCAATAACAAAAGAATACATGAAAGCACACTTCGTAAATAAATACTTTGAAAAATTAACAAAAATAACGCATAAAAGTTAAAAATCAACCATTGAACAAAACTACAAACGAAGTCGTTATAAATCGTCGCAATTACGTCGCAAAAAACTGTAGTCGGTAACCCTGTATCAGAGACACGTATTGACTGTCGGTGAAAGCTTTTAGAAAGATGACTGTAACTTTGATAATATCGGTAAATTGTAATATTTTAGTATTTCTTGACCATCCCAATAGATGTCTCTATGTGTTATAATTTATAAATTATTACAAAGGGATTTGATATTGGCTTGCGACAAGCGCAAAGGAGAGCGCGTTTACGTGATCATTTTGTATGGCCGGCCTGGCGAGCACTGAATCGGAGAGCGCGTCAACGTGCTCGTGGCAGTGAACCGGTTAAACAGTGCTGCTGTTCAACAGTGTTGTTATTAAACACTTCATACAAACAACAAATACATGGGAATTATGGTGGTGTATTGTAAAACAAACGTCCGACTCGGAACATGCCAGAACGGCAGAAAATCAGGTTGGGCACTGTTGCAACAATAATGCCGCAATGTTTCAAGCCGCTACCGCTCGAACCCCCACTATCCCGTCAAGTGCAGTCGTAAATATATGAGCGAAGAAAGCACATCGCTCGCGTGTCACCCAAAATGTCTTGGTGTGTCACCTCTGACATGCCTGTATTGGGTTACCCATCACTGTTATAGTGTACGCGGAGACTTCAGAGAATAGAACATCCGATTACTTTCCCTCACCTAATATGTTCATGTAGTCTGTGGTCAAATCCTCAGTGGGAAGAGTGGAAGCCGGTGGAGGCTTGAACCTCTGCTGTCTCTCAGGGCGTCTGGGGTCTGATCCCTGGCCTGCCTGCATTTTGACTAAAAAGAACAATAATATATTTCAAACTTTTTTTACATACGGCAAGAATTATTAATATGATGCATATATTTTGGATAATCAGTCTTTGTTCTGTACTTTAGATATCTGAGGATTTTTTAATATGTTTTATCTTATATTTAAATTTGTTTTATTCGCTCCAATACACTATTGTGGACTATCATCTTAGTAAATTTTATACTGTCCAGTTTGAGTATACATGTCAAAGTGACCCATTGATTTCTTTTCCTATCGCTGCACACCGTTCGATATCCCTCTTAACTCTTCCGTCATCTGAGAAAATACAACCCAAATAGCAGTATGTACAATTTAAATATCGACAACCGGAGAATTAACTAAATATGGTGGAGGTGACAACACAATGGCAGGCAGAGCATAAATAACCATAAAAACCTACGAACACAATAAAATTACATTATTTTCTGAATAATCAAATATTTTGAAATCGTAACACTCGAAAACATACTAACAAAAATTGCATTGCTAACTTAATTCCAAACATGCTGAAAGTATATTAATATATTTATTTTACACATGACAAAAAAAAAACATAATTTGCGAAAAAAAGGTAATTTAATTCGAACACACAATTTTAATAGATCTGGGTTTGTTGCCTTTCATTTGTTGTGTCTCCTCTAAACTAGGCTTTTGCCTGTAACTCACTGAGGACATATAGCATGAAAAAATAAATCGATACTTCTTTCCGATTTTGATTTTATAAAACCCCGTTGCACATTCTCATCAACCTGACAAACAGTGACACTCAATTATATATTATGTATACATCACGCGAATCAAATTCCTCACACTTCATCACTCCAGACAGACCAAAACATTCATACCACAATATACCGCACATAATCATAAAAAATATAAAACAAAACACACCACACTCAAGAGCTCACACAAACCTTTTCCACAAATCATTCCTCTTGCAAGCCCAAGTACTCAAACTCCTGTCGCAATAACAACCACTCTCCGATCGACTGTCTAAATGGTTTTCCTCCCTTTACCTTTATTGAATTCGGCACGCCATTGTATGTCATGGGAGCTAAATAGGCATATTGCCTTTGGGCAAAAGATGTTTTAACTCTAGGGATGGTGAACATTTGATCAGTTGCCATGCGTGTCGTGTGTCTCTGCTGAGTCTACATCTTCCCTTCCTCTCGATGATAGTGTCAGAGAATGGATTTAAAATGCAAATTAGCTATGTTCAGGACCCTGAAAAGCTCCGCCGTGGGATATACCGAGTAGGAAGTTTATTAATTATTTTTTCAATAGATTTTTGAAATTTGAAAGGTAAAATAGAAAAAAACGTAATATTAATACAAAAAAAACATATTTTAAAATTGCCGAAACAGCTAAATAGCCTTCAAAACAATTTTTTTCTTTGATAATTTATTCGAGCTGACCCTGATACGCGCAACTTAAATGATATAACAATAAAAACGAATTTATTGCAATAAAATAATACATATTATAAAGTGAAATATTCAGCAATTTTTAGAAATAGATTGATAAAATATACTCACTTTGTAATAAAAAATATTTCTAGTGAAAAAAAGTAAAATTAATTCGACAACAGGCTTCTAGGTGACAAAATTGACAGCTGTCATATTATTGCCATAGTTTAAAAATAACATTCCTTATAAAATTCTAAAACAAAATTAGTTTTTATTATAAATCAAAATAAATTACTCTTGAAGAAAGCTGTATCAAAAAAAAAGTGCTATTTTTTTTCAATAAAATATTTCAATGCAAATATTTAGCCTTGACCTTGGCACTGTTTTTTTACTTGTAACATTGTTGACAATATATTTCCCTTGAAAATGTTTATTTTGGGAATGAGAAAGTTGCATCATATAACACTAATGTCATTCCGTATTGTGACTGTTCACACTATTAGTGAGAATTGATATTTATTTCCATTGCACGGGGGGGACAATATATGACAGAATACAAAATGGAGTGATATGGATAACTCTGAACTTAATGCTGATGTATTAAGTAAGATGAAGAAGAGAACTTTTATAAATAAATTTAGGTTTATTGACAGCGTGACGTATTTGAAAATTAGAACAATTTTTCTGTATATACGTTTTATTTCATTTTCCCTTCACGATGACAGTATGTTTTATTTCTCTTTTGCCTTTACGACATTAGGTAACTCATATGATCGAAGATTATCTTGAAAGAAGGTGAAATTAGGAATAAATAAATAAAAATGTTTATTGATAGCAACATAGTACAGTACACGGCGGTAAGTAATACACATCAAGCTTAAGAAAGATACTGTCATCCATAATCGGCTAACTTCGGCTTTGTAGAGCATCGTCTCTATCCCTAGAACGCTTGACAATAACTGACAAATCGCGACGGAACACGTGTATGAATGACAGAGACGACGCTCTACGAAGCCGAAGGTAGCCGATTATGAACAACAGTCTCTTTCTTAAGCCCGATGTGTATTACTTACCGCCGGGTACTTAAATTCTATATATTTCTCAGGATAATGTTAGAGAAAACGTATTTAAGAGAGGAACTCTGAGTTCATCCTATAACATCCCCCAGTCAAGATATTCCCCCATCAATATCAGTCGAGCCCAGCTGCGAGGACATCAGATATTTTTCAGCTCATACCCTTGTACATAGTTTGTGCATAAAGTAAAACTAACAAAATAAAAACTCATTACAAAAGTGTGACGTGGTAAATTAATACCAATGAAAGTATGGTTGGAAAAAGTGAATGCCATTTTGAAAGAAAGAAATAATGTCAGAGAAATGATAGACATGTTATGAGAAAATGTACGGATTTGAAAGAGTTGTGTCACGATATTTGGTGCTCTTTCCACTCTGTCTATCCTGCCAGGGAAATGGTGTGATAATATGAATGTTTCTTTTTATTTAAATCTGTAATTTTATTGATAAACGAATATTTGTATGCAAAAAAAAACATTAAAATAGTTTACAATACAGATCAAAACTATTAATTTATTCTCAAATTGATGTTTCTTAATTCATTAAAAGATAAACTTTGATTACGAAAACCTATTATTGTTTTAATTTTTTGTTTCAATATAGCTTAAATATCTAACTTTTATATTATTTATAGTTAAGGCATTAATATTGTGAAGGTTTAAAGACATTTATAAAACAAATTACAATATCTAACAATAAATTTTACTTCGATTTTACGTGTTAGATTTTCCAATTTAAGGCTTTTTCTAATAGCAACTAGAAAATATAAATGTATACAACTAAAAAAGTAATTATATTGTTTCAACAATGTATACACTTAGAAATCATATATAGAATCCATTAGCCAAATAACCTCTGACAGACAAATTCTTCGAGTGAAATTTTGGTGACATGTTCACATAATTATGGTTTAATTTCAACAATAACTCAACGACTATTATATTTTAGCTCTTGAATCGTTTGTGGATTGTTAGCATTGGCTTTTGATTTAACAAACTCCAAAAGAAAAAAGTTCGTGGTGTTATATCACGCGATCTAAGCGGTCAGTTTACGTTTACTCTAAATTACGTGTCCAGGATTTTTTCTTACAACAACGCCATTGTTTCATTGCTTGTGTGACAGGTGACACTTTCTTGTTGAAATCAGATGTCTTCTTAGTTAATTCCATACAATTCATGTCACATAAAGTTTTGATTCTTGTATCGATAACGATTTCTATTGAGTGTTATTGCTATTTCTTGACCATCTTCGAAAAAATATGATCCAATCAGTTCAACGTATTCACTTACCACAGCAATATTTTCAATTTAATGAGCTAAATCGTTGATGTGTGATGACTTATTTATGCATAACTAAACCCGTTTATTAAATGTTTTTTTAATTTGAAATTTTTGTGTATTCTTTTCAATAATGTCTATCTTCAATCTTAAATTCCCCTAAATTATAAAACAGTTGTGAAGCGTCAATGTATAAAAAAAGGGACTAGACTCCAGTTCGTTTTTAATGCAACTGCTAGGTCGATATAAAATAGTCATAAATATTATAGTCATAAATATTCCCTATTATAGTCATAAATATTCCCATATTGGGCCGCTTCTAAATTATCTACACTGCCGTTAATTAAGTGACACCAACGGATTGATTTCAAACTTTGTATTCAAGTCCCTTAATGAGATGTCTCCATTGTACCTTAAAACCTTTGTCTGAGGGATGTTCCTTTGGAAATAAGTAGAACTTCGAGGTTAATTTTCATTTCATCTAATAAATCAGTTGTTCTAAATCAATCCGATAGGGCGGGGTATTACGATAAAGCTTTTATTTGCCATTGCTGATCCTGTGATGTGGAATAGTCCACCTCCTAGTTTCAGATATGGGTGGCATGTGCAGCTTTAGGAAGCACTTAAAGACAATCCTTTTCGGGAGGTATTATCAAAATTTATGAGTAGGTTCGAATTTTGAGTTAAACGCCCTTTGACGAGTTTGCATTCTAAACGGCACTATATAAATTGTCCTTTTATTCTTATTGAATGGAATGAAGAAATTTGAAATGAATGCATGGATAAAATAGATGTTTGATGAAGAAAGAAGTTTTAAGATTGTTAGGAGATGTGGATAGAATGAATTACTAAGTGAGCATACAGATTAAGTTGGACAGAGTATACAGGTTAGATTGGATACAGGTTATGTTGGATATAGGTTAGGTTGGATACAGGTTAGGTTGGATACAGGTTAGGTTAAGTACAAGGTGTGCATGGAAGAGGTAGACCAAGGTAAGTGTGACTTGATGAAGTGAAGTAGATTTTGAAAGAAAGTAAAGAGAAGAATATGAATAACAACAGATTGTGCATGACGAGATGTATAAATGTGGAGGAGACGAAAGTATGTACTTATATAAAAAAGTGTAGAGATCTGTCATACCCGCAAAGAACACAGCGTGAAGGTTTGCGTGTATAGTAGTGTGCGAATTAATGTTAATTTGTAATATATTATTTATAGTTAAGGCATTAATATTACGGAAGTTCAAAGAAATTGTAATTTGTTTTTATCAAACACCGTTTATTCCGCTTTTTATCAAGCGGAATAAACAGTATTTGATAAAAATAAATTACAATGAATTTGTGAATTGTAAATTCATGATTTTTTTTAGATTATTTGTAAACCCGGGCTCCGGAAAACAGACTATACAAAACGAAACAGAAAATAATTGAAGCAGTAATTAACATGTGGTTTCGGGATAAGCAAATATTGGAAAACTGCAAAAAAAACTAATTTAAACCATGACAAAACGTGTATAAAAAGTTATAAAAGCTAAAGCCATCTTTAGCTTATAACATATTCCTTTTTAAAAATGTTTCGGACTTTTAATGACTAATTAATATTTATTTCAGCTGTTTTACCTTTATATATTATTTATAGTTAAAACATTAACATTGTGGAAGTTTAAAGACATAATTTGTTTTATCAAACATTGTTTATTCCACTTTATATAAAGATATAACCCTAACGGTTTCAAGGTTTTTACCTCATTAACCGGTAGGGTTATATCATTTACATAAAGTGGAATAAACAGTGTTTGATAAAACAAATTACAATATTTTTTCACATTATATTCGTATCTTATATAACAAAATAGTGTGGACTTGCACAATAAAATTGAATGACAGTCCTTGTGTGAACGTTACGGTGTATACATCATTAGTGTGAACGATCACTTTTATTTTTATATTCTATTTAAATTCTATCGATACAAAATAATTAAGTCGTATTTTTAAGTTAAATGTTTTAGTTAAGTTAAATAAATAAGTTTAGATAAATCGTGAAATGCAAAAATGGCAAGAAGAATAGTGGGTTTCTTCAAAAATATTAAAGGGTCCGCCGAGACTAACCTAAAAAATGGTGAAAACGCAGTTAAAAGCAAAAAAGACGAACTTATTGCGCAAATGGGCCAGCTGAAAGATCGTTTGCCTTCGATTAAAGATGGAATTGATGCAGTCAAGTCGGTACCGTCGAAAATACCCGACGATTTGGTGAAGAATCGTTTGAGGGATCTGATATCGAAATATGAGAAATTCACTGGAGTTGACGAAATTATGATACTGCAGAAATCTGTACTTGAAGCACAGGTAATGCCTTTTTCTTTTTATGTAATTTTTAATTTTTTTTTATCAGTGGCGCGTTTAGATATAAAACCAGGTGATATACATACATACCATCACGCCATTTCCCTGTCAGGGTAGGCAGAGAGACATTATTATATAATATCCTTAACTGTTCCGCCGCCCCCTCTTATCTTGCCGAAAATTTTCAGCGTCTTTCCAATCATGGATTAGCGCTACGTTCAAACAGAGATTGTTTATTGGCCTTTCCAGTTCACCGCTCCTCTTTTTTTTACGTCGTCCTTTACTGTCCATGCAGTGAGACTCTGGAATCAGTTACAAACCGATATAAGACTCGCTCCGTCCTTGGCATGCTTTAACCCTTCCCTTATGGTGATAAAAATAATATGCGTGCTCCGGTGTTGGGTAGTGAGTACGCAATAAAAAATTAGCGATTTTAAATCGGAAAAATAAGAACATTCATAGATAATCCCCTTAATTAATTATAATTGAAGTTAAAAATTATAATAATTGAGATTTATTTGCTGAAAACATTAAAAAACCATCTGGCAACGCTCACGGAACGGGCGTACGTCTAACCTATTTGCAAGCTTAGAAGCTACTAGTGGCGCGGAACGTCAGTCGCATACCCCGGCGCTTACGCTTATGCTTGCGACGTTGAGACAATTCAGCTCTTCGCAATTCAATCTAGTATGCAAGAGTGAGATGCGAATATAGTGTCGCGCTTCCCGCATACTATTCACCTATCGTCAAGACGAGGCACTCGCAGCGTTTAAATGCGAATTTGTTTTCGATCTTTACAAAACACCTCGATGTAGTCGATAAATTCTGATTATTAATAATATTATTTTTTAAATCAATGCGTAAATATATTATGGAGGAATACCTAAAATCTTAACCTTGTATTTATTATATTTATAGAGATATTGATGGTTATTAGAAGCAACGTGTAGAAGATACCCAACACAGGGAAGGAAAGGTTAAGAAGTGACTGAAAAAACTCTTAATTTCTAGTCAGTAAAATAACGTGTTTCATTCCTGATTTTTCTTTTCCTTTCCTCTCCACCATCCCTTCCTTTTCTTTTTATTGATGATATCTCACTTTATATGAAAAATAATGTTCGGGTGATTGTCCGTCTTTGTGGGGTTCGTGGGCATGTGCTCATGTATATGGATTTCGTGGGGATGGATAGTCATTTGAATGATTTATGCGACCACGTAACTTGCTTCATTTACTTTTGTCTGGTTGGTTGGAAGAGATTGTCGCCTGGCAATAAGCCCGCCAGATTGTATTTGCAATAAAAGTGCTAAATAAATTATTCTTGATTGTTCTATCAACCTATAAGTCGAAACAACCTGCCTTTGGAGATGCCGATGGTAGGTAAAGCAATCACACTGTTCAACCGTGTGTGTCCTCATATAGACGTGTTCCATGTGCCACTCACCTCCTTCAGGAAAAATCTCTTAAATGTAGTGTAATACTTGAAATAATTTCATTTTTTATACTATTTAATACGCTACATTTTGTCATAATGTTTTAGTGTAGCATATACAGTTTTACTATTGTCCTTATCAAATCAGTCTTAAAATGTTTTATACTTGTTATGTTTGATCCTTGTACCAATTAGGGGAAACCTGTATTGTGCGAAGGACCTGAAAAAAAAAAAAAATTATAAATGGAGTTTAATACTTTCCTAACTCAACACACATACATACCCTCTTCCACATTGATATACCTTCTAATAGAACCTCCGTGGCCTAGTTGGTAAGATGCCTGTCTCCCAACCTGGAGGTTGTGGGTTCAAATCCTGCTGGAACCCAGATTCAAAAAAAATATTCTAGTTTTCACTTAAGGCCTCTTCAACCTTTTCCTTCCTGTGCTAAAAAATTCCGCCCATTCCAGTGCTGTGTATTCAATACACATCAATACACATGTAAAAATGAGCGATTTAAAATTAAAAAAATAAGAATATTCATAGCCAAACACTTAAATTAATTGAATTTGAAGTCAAAAGTGATAATAATTGAAATCTAATTGCTGAAAACATGAAAAAGAACATCGGACGACGTTCACAAAACGTGCGACGAGAGCGTAGAAGCAACGGGAACATGTGGTCAGATAACATATTTTGATTGAGAGCGTAGAAGCAACGGGAACATGTGGTCAGATAACATATTTTGATTGAGAGCGTAGAAGCAACGGGAACGTGTGGTCAGATAACATATTTTGATTGAGAGCGTAGAAGCAACGGGAACATGTGATCAGATAACATATTTTGATTGAGAGCGTAGAAGCAACGGGAACATGTGATCAGATAACATATTTTGATTGAGAGCGTAGAAGCAATGGGAACATGTGGTCAGATAATATTTTGATTGAGAGCGTCGAAGCAATGGGAACATGTCGTCAGATAACTTATTTTGATTGCGAGCATAGAAGCAACGGGAACATTTGGGTTCAGATAACATATTTTGATTGAGAGCGTAGAAGCAACGGAACGTGTGGTCAGATAACATATTTTGATTGAGAGCGTAGAAGCAACGGGAACATGTGATCAGATAACATATTTTGATTGAGAGCGTAGAAGCAACGGGAACTTGTGATTAGATAACATTTTGATTGAGAGCGTAGAAGCAACGGGAACATGTGGTCAGACAATATTTTGATTGAGAGCGTCGAAGCAACGGGAACATGTCGTCAGATAACATATTTTGATTGCGAGCATAGAAGCAACGGGAACATTTGGGTTCAGATAACATGTTTTCGTTGAGAGCGTAGAAGCAACGGGAACATGAGGTCAGATAACATATATTTCGTAGAAACAAACAAACTACTTTTCTTGCGCTTCACTTATCTACAGAAGCTAGAATCGTGTCCAATTATAAATTATTTAGTAATACCTTTAGAATTTTTTTTAATTCATTTCTTTTATGCGTAGGATAAATTTTTAGAGAGCGTAGAAGCAACGGGAACATGTGGTCAGACAATATTTTGATTGAGAGCGTCGAAGCAACGGGAACATGTCGTCAGATAACATATTTTGATTGCGAGCATAGAAGCAACGGGAACATTTGGGTTCAGATAACATGTTTTCGTTGAGAGCGTAGAAGCAACGGGAACATGAGGTCAGATAACATATATTTCGTAGAAACAAACAAACTACTTTTCTTGCGCTTCACTTATCTACAGAAGCTAGAATCGTGTCCAATTATAAATTATTTAGTAATACCTTTAGAATTTTTTTTAATTCATTTCTTTTATGCGTAGGATAAATTTTTAGCAGCGCAGGAAAGTAGAAGAGAAGCAGGAACGAAACTGATGAACTTGCAGAGAAGAGTGAAGGACATCCACGAAGAGATGCAGATCACGCCCAAGGGTGACCAGAAGTATCTTAAACTGATCACTGATGAACATAACGTAAGTATAAATTTACGTATCTTAAACTGATCACTGATGAACATAACGTAAGTATAAATTTACGTACGAGGTTTGATAAAAAAATAACACTTTTCGTTTTTATTAATATTAATATTGTCCCCTTTAACCTTTTAAGTGCCGCAAGATATTAGTATGGCTGATCCCGGAGGACTGTGAATTTTTTAGCAAAAATAAAACCTAATAGAATTATCTTTTTCGTATATATATTCAAAAGATATTACGAAGACTTGTAAGACCAAATATGTACAATATGTGTCGTTTGTGCCGCCGTTCACTCAGAAAAACACAATATCAGGGTTGTCACAGATTATCACAGTAAATACGGAAACATACATTCATTGAATATTTGATAGAATTTAAAGTATATGTAACACGGAAATATTAATTATTTTAATAATGCACGGAAAGTAAATAATGTAACTATAAAATCATTTCAAATTTCAACGGTTAAATAAGTAAAACGCTTGCACTGACAATCCTCTATTAGATACACATGTCGACTGTCATGCCAAGCTTTAAAATAGATTCGATAATATCTGTAAACTGTAATATTATAGTATTTATTCATCATCTCAATAGATGTCTCTATATGTTCCATATTTTAGATTATTCGAATTAGTACTAGACATTGGCTAGAAACAGGCATAAAGTTGAGCGATTTAATTAGCTAATTTTGTATGGACGGTCCCACAGCAGCAGAGAGCGAGTAAACTTGCTTATGGCACCTAACCGGTTAAAGTAGTCCCCATAGAAGTAAATACACTTTCGTAAACATTTTACAATTCGTAAAACATTTGTGGAACGTACTTTTTAGGATAGTCTACAGCTCACCTGGCGATTTTGCCTTTGGCTCTTCTATGGTCACAAAATGTTGTCCTTTCAATGTCCTCTGCATCTTCGGGAACAAGAAAAAATCACAGGGGGCTACATCTGGTGAATATGGTGGCTGCGGCATCATGACGGTGTTCGTTTTGACCAAAAATTCACTAATTATTAGTATTGCCAGTACTTTCACAAAACAATTCAAATGCAGCAAAAGTATCCTTTGACGCGACTAGATCGGAGTAGCCAATCGGCCCGAAGAAGAACTAATGTAAGGCTGAGTTGAAATCCCTTCAATAATTATTGACTCAATTATAAATAAACAGCTGTCTCAATAAATCAATGTTCTAATTGACGAAAGTCTACCGAACAACCTGTATGTCTGTTTCCAGTTGATAGTGGAGGAGCAGCATCTACGTAAAGAGTTTACGGCCATTGAGAGAGAGGAAAGGGAACATTTCAACACCATGTCTGCAGCCGTCAAGCTGAGTCACGAACGGGAGAGAACCCACGCCGATAGGAACAAATATTGGACTATCGTGGCTTCACTTGTTGGTAAGAATTCTTCATTTCCATGTTCAAACCTACCAGTAGTTCTTAACCTTTCCCTTCCTGAGCTAAAAAAATCCGCCCGTTCCGGTGCTGTGTATTCAATACACATCAATACACATGTAAAAATGAGCGATTTAAAATGGGAAAAATAAGAATATTCATAGCCAATCGCTTAAATTAATTGAATTTGAAGTCAAAAGTGATAATAATTGAAATTTTATTGCTGAAAATATGAAAAAAAAACATCAGTCGACGTCCACAAAACGGGCGAAGCGACCACTTTAAATGGATGCCCGAAAGCTACTGAATTGAGAGAAGCGAGCAAATTGAGATTCTACTTTTTGCGTTCCCATATACCAAATTAGAGTGAGAGTGAGACGTGAACAGCGTCGCTTCCTCACACATATTAGTTTTTCAGAATGAATATACCTACGTCACACACTGGCACACGTTTGATTGTATTGGTGAATTTATTCCCGATTTTCACAAAATATCTCTGATGTGGCCGATAAGTGCTGATTATTATTAATATTATTTTTTCGTTCAATGCGTAAATGTACTACGGAGGAATACCTAAAATCTGAACCCAGTATTTATTATATTTATAGAGATTTTAAAGTGTTTAGAAGCAATGTGTACTAGTTACACATCACAGGGAAGGAAGGGTTAAAATACTTAATCAGTGACCAGCCCATCGTGTATCTGTTTCATTCACGTTTCACATTCAACCCGCGCCCTGTCGTCTACTATTTTGGTGTCGTAACCGAGTTGTAAGTATTATGAAAAATAATATAAGTTTAATTTATCACTTGGAAGTTGAATCGAACGAAAAACCAGAAAACGTGTTTTCATTATTTTGTGGAAACGGAATATTTTTACCCGTTTTCTTGAATTTACTGCAGGAATTTGTTATACCACACATTCGTGAGGAGTTTAGGGATGAAGAAGAGTTTTACTTCCAGCAAGATGGTGCACCTCCCCACTACTATCGTGATGTGATGTAAGGGTCAATTTTGATGTATATTTGCCAAACAGATGGATTTGATGTAGAGTTAGCATTGAATACCCCCCCCCTGTGCTCCTCAGACCCCACGTCAATCGACTCATCAAAGATAAAATTTATGACACAAAAAGTCAACGAATTGAGAGTAGCCATTGAAAGATAATGCGCCCAAATACCAAAACAAATGATTAATAATGTTAGCGATTCTACATTATCAGCAGTGCATGTACCAGAATGGCCATCAATTTAAGGGAGTATTCTACTCTAGAGGCGTGAATTTTGGGCGTTTTTTCAGACTAAATAAAAAAATAACAAAAGATATTTTTCCAATACATTGTTTTTACAGTTTGTTTATTGATGATTTGAGAATGTACAAAAATTAAAAAAAAAAAAATTGAAAATTCAAGATGTTATCTGCTGTGCTTGTCGTAAAAAAAAAAAAAGGGGGTGAGCTGGTCGACATGATTGGAGCCCTTTCGCAAATCTGAAACCAAAATCATACTCAGTTTCTTGATAAGAAATAATGTCGTTATAGTTGGTACCAAAGACAGAAAAAATCAAGAAAAATCGTAAAATGGCGGCTGTCTGAAAATTTTTAATTTTTTTACCCTTTTTTTCAAATATTAAATTTTAAAGAAAAATAGTAAAATATATAGTTTTGAAATTTTCCAAGGTAGGGACGATATAAAAACATTTATCAAAGTTTCATACCAAATTTGAAGGCAATCTGTTGGATAGAACTTGAGATTTTATGTCGACCAGGCCAGAAAAAAGTAGTTTCGAGAAAAACGCTTTTAAAGTTTTGAGATGATTGTCCGAGTCATTCGGGTGCGGCGTAATTGCTGCCTCATTTATAGCTATAACTTCGTAAATATTGAGAATTTTTAAATTTCCTTTTGAGACCATATTTTTAAAGGTCTAAATTTTAAGAATATGCAAAAAACAAAAAAAAAAACGATTTTTTCAAATTTCTAGAGTAGAATACTCCCTTAAGCACTTGCGATAACAAAATATTCTACATCAGTCTACTTTAATTTGAAGTTTAAATCTTAGATACACCTTAATAAATACCAAAACTATAATAATTCAAATTGTGTATATTTTGTGTTGGGACACACGATGTATTAAGCAGTTTGTTCCGAGATTCCAAAACTCAAATAGCTCATTGCATTTTAATTTTCAGGCACTGCCCTCGGTGTGTTCGGTTCCACGCTCAACAACCGAATGAAGATGGCCGAGTTCCGAGAGATGCTTACCGAACAGGTGGAGAGATCCAACAACATGCTTATGACAGTCGGAGCACCGGGCGCGGCCATGATAAACCGAGGAAGTGGTGCTGGTTCGGGCTCGATGCCTGCAGCTGAGATGGAAAAGCATAGACAACAACTTAGAGATGTGGAAATGAGAGTTGCAGCCATAGCTAATAATCAAGGGACAATACTTGGTGAGCATAAATTCATATTACAAATTACACTATCACTAAAAACAATCCGTTTTAATTTGCGCGGTACTGTTCAACAGCTGGGAATATCGTGACCATTTTTTCTTACTATAAAAATATCAGTCAAGTCGACATATTTTCATAATATTTAAACAATAATTATAAATGATAAAATTAATGAAAAAACATGTACTAGGGGCAGCCAACACGTACGAATAAAAATAAAACACTTTATCAGATAAGAAAGAATAATAATAAACAGGGATATTAAAGCGTCTTTCAAATTGAGCGTTTTTTTAAATTCTTGGATAAAACACAGATGGCGTCGCGAACTTGCCTGGGTCTTGTAACGTTTGAGAAGTGTAATGTATGACATTTATAAAAATGGAGTCGTATACAATACAACAACGCGTTCAAATTGTTGAATTATTTTATGTATCGTAATCTCCGGAAACGGTGATGTTAATTGCCCCCACCAAGATCACGTGATCTGACACCGTTGGACTATTTTTTCTGAGGTTACGTGAAAAGCTAGGCCTATAATGATGCTCCCGCGATCAATTCCTGAGCTGAACGATGAAATTATTCGCGTTATTGGTGAGTTAAAACCGCAATTATGCCAAAATGTCGTCGGAAAATTTGATAAAAGAGTGGACATCTGTGGAGCTGCAAGAGGTTGGACATTTGGCGGATATTGTTTTTTGTGTTTAAATGTCGCACATTATACTTCGATGACCGATAAAACGTTTTTTTGAAATCAAAGCAAATTGTATGTTTTATTCAAGAATTTAAAACATTTGAATTTAAAAAACCGCTCAATTTAAAAGACCCTTTTAAAGGGTCTTAGGATGTGTGTCAAGATAGGACAGTCTGGTGCTCTCTCTCAACCCATCTAGTATTTTTAATATCTTAATGTAACCCTGCACTCACTAACCTTGGAGATACCTGCAAAAGGGCGTAGAAGAGTTGGCAAACTGAACTTGATTAAAATGGAATGGAATGTAATTGACAGATCTCGTGACAAATTTCTTATTTCTTTTTTCAGAACACATGCGAAAGGCGGATAAAATAGTCAATGTGCAACTCGAAGACATCAAACGTCTGGTTATGGCTTCGATGGCATCTAGCGCCAAGTCCGACAAGGCTTTAAAGGAAGCCCTCAAGAAGGCCTCTGTCTCCACGGACAACTCTGACCTCGGCTCTCAGACCCTGGTCCAAAAAATTCAGGACAATGAGGAATATGTCAAGATGAGCTTTTTCGTGGCCATTGTCCTTTTAGCTATTTACGGAATCATGGGAAAGATGAGTTAAAAGTGAGATTTTTTTCGTCTTGTATCACTCGTTACTTGTAACATTGCTAAAGAGATCAATTTTTATAGAAACAAAAGTAACTTTTATAAATTTTGAGATGCTGAATATGAAAAACAACGTTAAATTTTGGTTATTTATTGTTTTTACGTTACGCCAAGGTGGCCCATAAGTCGAACACCAATAATAATTTACTATATCTTATTCTTCCTCTTCTTTTAGGCCTGTTGGCCTGTTATGGTCCTGCATCATCGTTTCCCTCTTGTGACGTCGACTGCCAGCTGTCTTTCCATCTTTTCGGAGGTCATCCTGGAGGTCTGCTTGCTTGGGGGATACTGTCCCTGGCCATTCTTACGGCTCTTGGTTCCGCCATTCTGGATACATGTTCGTTCCAGAACCTTCTTCTTTGTCGTCCCCATCTGACAATATCTTCAACTTCGCACATCCTTCGGATTACTGTGTTTCGTACTCTATCACGAAGGGTTTTGCCAGCGATACTCCTGAGTTCCTTAATTTCGCTGGTTCGAAGGAGATTTTTGTTTCTGACAGTGTCGGCTCTGGACTTTTTGCTGTATGTCATTATGGGGCGGACACAGGTCTTGTATCATATATCCTCACCTTGCTTTGGATGTTCATATACTTGTTTTTCCAGATAGTGTTCTTTAAACATCCGGAAATAGCTGCGGCCTTTTGTGATTGTTCATTTCAATCTACTATATAATTTGCCTAATAATGTGAACCCGAAAATTAAAAAAAAAAAACATACTGTGACTACGAAGTGAAAATGAAACAAAACATATGTGCAGAAGCTTCTGTGTATTGTAAGTATTCCAATTTTCTAAAAATCCATAACTTATTTGAGTTCTGATTCAATTGACGATACAAACTGAATCGCTCAATGAATTAACACCTTCAGGTATGCCACTTTACAAGCTAAACCTTAATATATGAAGTATCGTTATTGTATTAAGAAATTTAAATACCAAACATGGCCTTTGCAACGGATCTCGGTTGATTATCAAAGAGCGTCTTCAAAATGTTTGTCTAAGATTTATTTTCAACCTACGAAAGTACAATCATATAACTTCATACCAGAAGGCATTGAACTGGTTGAATGTTAGAAATAGACGCCAAATTCACAAACTGTCTCTATTGTATAATATCCTTAACTGTCCCGCCGCACCCTCTTATCTCGCGGAAAATTTTCAGCCTTTTTCCAATCATGGATTAGCGCTACGCTCAAACAGAGATTGTCTATTGGCCTTTCCAGTTCAGCGCTCCTCTGTTTTTACACGTCCTTTATTGTCTACGCAGTGAGACTCTGGAATCAGTTACAAACCAATATAAGACTCGCTCCATCCTTGGCAATGCTTTAAGAAGCGACTGAAAAAACTCTTAATTTCTAGTCAGTAAAATAACGTGTTTCATTCCTGATTTTTCTTTTCCTTTCCTCTCCACCATCCCTTCCTTTTATTTTGATTGATGATATCTCACTTTATATGAAAAAGAATGTTCGGGTGATTGTCCGTCTTTGTGGGGTCCGTGGGCATATGCTCACGTATGTGTTTATGGATTTCGTGGGGATGGATAGTCATTTGAATGATTTATGCGACCACGTAACTTGCTTAATTTACTTTTGTCTGGTTGTTTGGAAGAGATTGCCGCCTGTTAAATAAATAAAGAGCTGAAGTCAAATTTAACTATTGTCAAGGTGCTGACGAAAATATCCCATCCCTAGCCAATGCAGACTAACGTAGTGACTTTTGACAAACGTCGCCAAATGTTGTTTGATTTTAACAAACTGACATATTTTTGCTAATTTGTAACAAGATGTATTAATTTGTCATTATTGTTAGTTTTATGTAATGTATTTACCTAAATAACTTGCTATTTATTAGAATCGAGGCTTATATTAAAGTTGATAAAATAATTAAAATTACTGAACGTCGTTACAAGGTTGTATTGGGGCAAATTTGTGAACTGTCACAGGGACCATGCTACATTTTCTTTAGTATAGTTATTGTTTTCGCACATCCTTGGATGAGTTTTTCAGCTAGTAATAATAATAATGAAAGGACTGTTTATATAGCGCTGTTTAGAGGACAGACTCCTCAAGGGACCTCTAACTCAAGATTCGAACCCACTAATCTTGACAGATTAAAAGCATTATAAAACTAAAAACTACTTTAGTGTACGAATAAGAAGATGGTGGCTGCGGCCATTAGATTAGAATCATCCCCCGCATCTGTTTATGTTTAGAAAAATATATTTGGTAAGAAAACCGCAGAAAATTTATCAAGGGAAGACAAACTTTAATGAAACCTTTGTTTATCTTCCGATATGAATTGTCTTGAACCGGAAACTAATCCGTAATTTGACTGTTGTTCTTATATTCAGCGACTCAAAATCTATAAAATAAAAGTACTTTCGTTTTTGTAAGTAACAAAACTTAAAAATGTATAAAAGCAGTGTTATTCATTTAGGCTGGAATTGAAACTATGCCAGAGCTGTTCCTACTTTATCAATCAATCAATCAATCAATCCCTTATCCAGCCTTGGTTTTATCAAAGAAACATAAGCTGTACGAATTAAAAAAAAAAAAACGGGATTTATTTTTGATAATTTATTTTTATCTAGAAATTGTTTATTATATATTTTTTTGTGTCACGTCCCAATTATCACAGCATATTTGATAAAAGTGAGAATGGATAAATTGTGTAAATACTGTAGAAGTTCATGTATTAGAACGATAATTCGTACTTTCGTAATAAATTTTACTGTTAATGAAAAAAAAACGGTAACGATTATACGAATAATTTGATTTATTTTATTATTAAATGCAATATTGAGACATAATAAAAAATATCAGTTTTTTATCAACCATTCTAAAAAGTTACTCAAATAAAAATTTCGTGACTATAAATAAATACAACTCGTCACATAAACTATAAACATGTACATTAATCATATCTTTTTCTTTCGATGGTCTTACAGCCCATATCAAGCTTAGACCTCCGTCAATCTTCGCCTTCAACTCCTCCTGTCCTCCGCCACGACCCTCCAATCCTGCGCCTGTAGCAGCCGGGTTGCGTCCCTCTCAACTTCGTCATCCCATCGCAGCCTTGGCCTGCCCACTCTCCTTCTCTCACCCGGGTGTCCTTCCAGGATTCTTTTGGGTGCTCGTGATGACGGCATTCTCGGCCCATCTCAATCTGCTCAGTCTGAAATGTACAGATCGCCTGGGAGCTTTGTAGATATTATACAGCTCGTCGTTGTATCGTATTCCAGCCAGGTTTCGCCGTCATTCACGGGGCCCAGGATCTTACGTAGTACTCTTCTCTCGAAGGTATCCAGCAACTCTGCGGATTTAGCTGTCCGTGTCCATGCTTCGCATCCATATGCCACCACTGTTCTAATAATTGTTTTGTACAGGGTGACTTTGGTTTTTCTATGGACACTTCTGGACTTGAACACCGGCAGTAGGGAGAAGAATGTTTTGTTCCCTGTTGTGATTCTTCTCTTAATCTCAGCATGCTCCTCGTTTTCCTTCATTATAGTTAGGTGGACTCCACCTAACTATAATGAAGGAAAACGAGGTGAACCCAGGTAGGTGGACTCAAAGTCATATTCATCCTTGAATCTAATGTTACCTTGTGGACCATTGTCTGTTCTCTTACAATAATCATATACAAAAGAATATTAAAAAGCAAGACACACTTGCATAACACCCATCACATATATAATACAAACTTAAGACAGGTCAAGGCTCAGGCAATCAAAGACCCGTAACATACAAAAAGAAAGAAAAAAATATCTATACACACCATCAATCTACTTCAATATATAAAAAAAAAACACGTGGATATTTTCAACATTACAGATATCACGAAAAGTTTGAGAGAAACAAAATCAACGAAAGTCACGTTACGGCGTCGAATATATGGTTTAGACCAACGAAACAGGTCTCTCTAAGAAAACTTTTTAAGTTATTAAGATTATTAGCAAATATGTCCGAGACTGCAGCATATGATAGTCATTGCCCAATCGACGTAATCTGGGTACGGGAGAATTTGAGTAATACGAGGGTCATCCAGAAACTAAGGTTACAAGGGCTCCTGAGGCCGGGGGATTTTTTTTGTTTCAAAGTTGGTGCACCTGGCATGTAGGGGGGGATCCTAACGGTCAGTTTGTTGGGTCACACGTGTTTGTCGGCCATTTTGTTCAGTCACAGTAAATTCTTCCGATGGAGAGGTCGTCGCGCGCTCCCGCCAACTCTCGTCCGTGCGAGACCCGCGCAGTCATCAGTTTTTTTACTTTTGCATAACAATACCGCCGTGAATATCCATCGGAAGCTCGTGGAAGTTTATGGTAGTGATGTGATTAGTCGACGACATGTCACGAAGTGTGTTAGGTTGTTCAGAGAAGGCCGTACTGATACTCACGACAAGGCAAGGCAGTGATTTCTGACGAATTTGTGCAAAAAATTGAAGAACAAGTGCGAAATGACCGCCGTGTGACGCTTGACGACCTTTACGAAGAATTACCTGACATTTCTCGAAGTTTCCTTGGTGATATTGTGTCAGAAAAAACGTTACAAGAAGTTGTGTGCGAGATGGGTGCCCAGAATAGTCACACCAGAGCACCGTCAAAATCGCGTGACTGCCACACGTGAATTTTTGGATCGTTTTGCACAGGAGGGAGAAGCTTTTCTGAACTCTATCGTGACGGGGGATGAAACGTGGGTGTGTCACTACACCTCAACAATTTTCCAACGATCAGGAGGTCGATGAAGCTGTGAAGAAGTGGCTGAAAGAGCTGGCGGCGGAGGTCTATGACACTGGCATACAAGAGCTGGTGCCCCGACTACAGAAATGTCTCAATCTCGACGGCGATTACGTTGAAAAATAGTTTAATATATTTTTGAAGTATCCTGTGAACTTCCATTAAATACAAGCATTTTTCGATCGTACATAAATGTTGTAACCTTACTTTCTGGATGACCCTCGTAGTTCTACAAGTCTCGTACCGAAATAGTCTATATATTTCGGTGTTTAAATACGTTACGTCTCAATATTACAGAAATATATCGATTAAACTTTATTTGATTGACATTATTTTTGAAGTTAAAAAAAATTGCGGCGATATTCCCAGCCATTGGGAATCGCCACATAAATTTATATATATTTTTTTTAGTTAATATGTAATTTGATTTATTTGCGAAATTAGGTCCGTTGCTTATTTGATTTTGACATGGTAACTTTTTACAACAATTAAGTTTTTTATGTTTGTACACATGCTATAAATATAATGTCACTAGTTTTTATTTAATCACTCACTTGAATACGAGATTATAATATACTGTTCAAAGTTATTGACAAATAAATTTTTATAGTTGTGAAATTATTAAAGATAAAATAAAATAGCTTAAAAATATGTAATAATTTTATGAATACTCAAAACCGCATACTTGCGATAATAATCTTGAGATATTTTGATATTTAATCATTGAATGTAGGAGCTGTGATAATTTAACCGTTTGCCGGCGTATAATACAGATTGTATGGCTTGTGGTCTCGCTGCCATGGACGTCTACCACGTAGATCCGTGATTTAATAGAATTCATTAATAGTTTTTGGTAAAAAATATTATGAAATATGCGGTTTTTCAAATTGACTGTATAATTTTTTACGAAAAGTCGATTTCATGACTTAGAAAATGGTGAAAAGTATTTACTATCGTTGTTCTAATTAACGGACTTTTATTGTATTGTACTTACCTTGATCAAAAAGTTTTAGGACTTTATTGTTAAAATCGAAAATACAAGTTTATTCATCAAAATCGATATGGTTCCCTTCAAAGTACTCCCCATCGACTGCAACGCACTTACGCCAGCGCTTGATCCAATCCTCGAAACACCGCTGGTACTCAATTTTCGGTATGTCCATCAGAGCCGTCTTCGATTTTTTCATGACATCCTTTCGGGTGCTGTAACGCGTTCCGCGAAACGCTTTTTTAAGTCGGTTGAACAGGAAAAAGTCGCAGGGAGCCAGATCAGGTGAATTCGAAGGCTGTTGGATAGTATTCATGTTGTTTTTGGTCAAAAACTCATGGAAATCATGTCTTTCGCGATTTCAACGTGGTCCTTTTTTTGGATGAAATTGAGGTCTTTCGGCACCAGTTTTGCAGCGACACGTTTGAGGCCCAAATCACTAACCAAAATGTCTTGAGCGGATCCATAAGCGATGTTCAAGTCCTCTGCCAGCTCTCTGATGGTCAATTTGCGGTTTTCGGCCAACATTTCATTGATTTTAGCGATGTTTTCATCGGTTTTCGACTGCCACTGCGTTCGTCATCCTCGACTGACTCACGACCACTTCTGAAGCGTTCGTGCCACCGAAAAATACTTCTCCAACATTTCCAAGGTCTGCGGACCGTTTAATCCGTTTTTCACACAAAATTTAATGCAAACTCGTTGATGCACAGTTGATGCCAGTTTTAAACTTGTAAAAAATCGAATCATAAACGTTTCCAAGGTCTGCGGACCGTTAAATCCGTTTTTCACGCAAAATTTAATGCAAACTCGTTGATGCCATTTTCAAACTGTTAAAAATCGAAAACACGCACAAATATAGATGTACTTACTCAGTACAGCGTAACTTTTACAAATGTCAAGCTATGACGCTGAAATTTGAAGGGAAGTGTCAATGATAGATGTGGTAACCTAACAAAAAAAAAGAATTCCAATCGGGTGACTGACAGCGCCACACGGTGGCCGGTCCTAAAACTTTTTGATCAAGGTAGTATATTAGAAAGTTTCGTATCATTTGTATGTACGTGTAGCTTTTTGTATAAGCAAAAATATTTAATATTATCTTGGTAGTATTTATATATATGAAAAGAACAAAGACATTTTGCTGTCAATTTATAAGGTCCAAAATATTTTGCCTTGTTTTTTCTATGATTGATCAGATAAAAAAAATAATACGCTTTAGTAGAATACAAAATGAAATAAGCGACTGTTTAACTAATTTGGTGTGTCTTCAAAGCTTTCATAACGTACGCCTTTTTCCACCTCTAAAGCTAGGGTTTCCTAAGAAAGCGGTTCCGTTATGTAGCGGCCGTAACATGACGTGATGCTGCGGACGTAAGAACGGTGTAACCAGAGATGTAAACTTAAAAAAAGACGGAAACGGTCAGTGAGCGTATTGCGGTGGAGAATGGACGTGTGCTCAATTAGTTTGCGTCGTATACGCCTGGCGCGCCGCCATACGGCAGAAATGAGAACCCACAACTGTCAGTTGGAAACGTCAAATCTGACAGCTCCGTGAACGAATTTATGAAGGCTTTTATTTTTTTAAGGAAGAATTAACATTAGGTTCTTTTAAATTTGGTTAGAATAATGAATCATATAAACCCCTAGCAAGGCAAGGCAAGGCAAGGCAAGGCAGGAATACAGCCTTATCAATTTACAATACACATACATTCCTGATTTTTCAAGTGTAGTCCCGATATTATTCCACATATTCTGTTTCAACTGGGCTTTTCTATAGTCTTTGCTCTTTACAATATATAAAGTTTAATTATTTCTTACAAAATCTATATTTCGTCATCTTCGCTGGTCCAAATTACGTTTGCACTCATTTTTTATTTTAAAAAGTTCACCGCTACACGGGAAAAAACGTTCCACGACTGTTTGTTCCGCTATGACGGACGTCATGCAAATTGCGGCATCGCTATTTCACGTTACGCTCACAACCAACGCTCTCTAGGAAACCAACGCCATTGGTTTGCATAGACAATGTTTTGTTACGGCCGCTACATAACGGAACCGCTTTGTTAGGAAACCCTAGCTTAAAGAAGTTTATACCATGACATCAATAAAATATTTGTTATAGTTCGGAAATTCTAGGATGAGTCCTGTGACAGCTCACAAATTTGCCCCAATACAACCTAATGTAATGTATTTACCTAAATAACTTGCTATTTATTAGAATTGAGGCTTATATTAAAGTTGATAAAATAATTAAAATTACTGAACATCGTTACAAGGTTGTATTGGGGCAAATTTGTGAGCTATCACAGGACTCATCCTAGAATTTCCGAACTATAGATTTGTTCGGTTGTGTCTATTTGTTCAATTCACGTCAAATCCACGTGTGAACTGGACATGACAGATTTAGGCAATCTCAGCGTACCGGACTATTTTTGTATTGAAACTATTTTATATTATAGAATAACACATTTACTGCTAAATAATTTCTTTTTATAATTACTGTGCTATTAACGAAAAAATAGATTGCAGTCTAGTTTACATTTAATGTCTTTTGAACATATTTTCTGGTTATTTGGAAGATTGCCACATGGCAATAAGCCCGTTAAATTGTACTGTAAACAATGAAAGTGTAAGGCCGAGGCCACACCAAAGTGCTTCGTTAGATGCTAAGCTAGGTTTTACGTGACTCATATACTAGGTGACTTCATGCCTGGCCACACCAAAGTGCTATGCACAAATTCATTTGATATTTGGGAGCGGTTGAGTCAACACACGATGCCACTCTCAAAACTAACCAATTTCATTACAACTTACCTTATCTTTATTTACTTCCTGTGCAACTTCATTCCAAAGTGATTTTATTACAGGTACATTTTTGTATAATTTGCTCGATGGGTTCCACAAAGGCTCCCTTTTATACACAGCTTTTATTTAAACTTCCGCCATCTTGTAAAATCACTTGGTGACACAATAAAATTAACCAACACGTGTGTTCGCTAGGAGATTCACTCTGTGACTAATCGTCATGTAGTGTGGCGCAAAACATGCAGTGTTGCCATTGCGATAGTATGCGGTGCGTTGGTTTGCTATAGTTCGGAAATTCTAGGATGAGTCCTGTGACAGTTCACAAATTTGCCCCGATACAACCTTGTAACGATGTTCAGTAATTTCAATTATTTTATCAACTTTAATATAAGGCTCAATTCTAATAAATAGCCAATTATTTAGGTAAATACATAACATAAGGTTGTATTGAAGCAAATTTGTGAGCTGTCACAGGACTCATCCTAGAATTTCCGAACTATAGGATATGTCGCCTAACTCGCAGCGTAGCTCTAAGCATCCTATCCGTGTGGCCGAGGCCTAATACGATACCACGCTTCGCACCCGTATGTCACTACTCTTTCGTTCAAATTACAGTCTCCGAAATCTGAAAAAAAATGTAAATCTCTCACGAAAATGAGTTATTAGCGTTCAATAGTATTTCATCTTAAACACACTAGACTTCTGCAATGGTAATGCAATAGAATTCCGTGCGAAAAGTCGCCGGTTCGAACCCCGTACTGTGTTACTCCCCTCGAATGACACTGGTATTTTTTCTGCCTAGTATTCGAGGGTATAAGGATACCTATGACATCAGTCATATATATTCTGTCAAATAGAGAAAAAAAAACATATCAGTGTGCTCCGATTGTCTAACTTCGGTATGCCATCGAATCCAGTACAGCAACGTGGCCGGTAAGTTTGCTCGTATGCAACGGTCACTCTATTAAAATAAACTCCACGGTATACCTTTGTTTCCCAAATAAATTGACGTTGGAATGGCGAGGGGATCCTCGACTACGAATTAAAATAAACTCCACGGTATACCTTCGCTTTCCAAATAAATTGACATTGGAATGGCGAGGAGATCCTCCTTAATTAAAATAAACCACGGTATACCTTCGCTTCCCAAATAAATTGACATTGGAATGGCGAGGGGATCCTCGATTATGAATTAAAATAAACTCGACGGTATACCTCCGCTTTCCAAATAAATTGACGTTGGAATGGTGAGGGGATCCTCGATTACAAATTAAAATAAACTCCACGGTATACCTTCGCTTTCCAAATAAATTAACATTGGTATGGCGAGGGGATCCTCGATTACGAATTAAAATAAACTCCACGGTATACCTCCGCTTTCCAAATAAATTGACGTTGGAATGGCGAGGGGATCCTCGATTACAAATTAAAATAAACTCCACGGTATACCTTCGCTTTCCAAATAAATTGACGTTGGAATGGCGAGGGGATCCTCGATTAAGAATTAAAATAAACTCCACGGCATACCTTCACTTTCCAAATAAATTGAATTGACATTGGAATGACGAGGAGATCCTCCATAATTAAAATAAACTCCACGGTATACCTCCGCTTTCCAAATAAATTGACGTTGGAATGGAGAGGGGATCCTCGATTACAAATTAAAATAAACTCCACGGTATACCTTCGCTTTTCAAATAAATTAACATTGGTATGGCGAGGGGATCCTCGATTACGAATTCCAAATAAATTGACGTTGGAATAGAGGGGATCCTTGATTACGAATTAAAATAAACTCCATGGCATACCTTTGCTTTCCAAATAAATTGACGTTGGAATGGAGAGGGGATCCTTGATTACGAATTAAAATAAACTCCACGGTATACCTTCGCTTTCCAAATAAATTGACGTTGGAATGGCGAGGGGATCCTCGATTACAAACTAAAATAAACTCCACGGTATACCTTCGCTTTCCAAATAAATTGACATTGGAATGGTGAGGGGATCCTCGATTACGAGACTCAGCAACGACGACAATTTCCTTTAATAGGTACATTTTTGTTAAAAAATTATACAGCACATAAATTTACTTGTTTATAAAGATTATTAAATGGAATTGATTCTGACAGGAGCTCCGTGGCGCTCTAGGGGGCCAACCCTCCCAGTTTGAGAAGCCTGATCAATGTTACGTTACATACTCCCTTGTCCTAAGTTTTAGCGTAGTTAGTATGTTTTGTGATTTATTTTGCCTAGTCTAATTTATTGTTATATTGTTAAATAATAAAATTATAAAATTACTATTGCTAGTTTTATTTTTAATTCAATTCAATTCACCCTTCTTTTAAAGCTCCACAAGGGAGCATAGGGAGGCCACCAGTCTTCTCCATTCAGAGCAGTTTTGGGCTGTGTTGGTAATCTCCCTAAACGACATTCCTAACACTCTGACTTCCTTGTCATAGGAACGGTACACCGTGAGAGAGGGTCTTCCAGGCCGATGGACAGAAAAACCGCTCTCCTCGGCCAACTATCATCGGGCATTCTCGGAACATCGCCTCTCCCGAATTACAGAGACGACAGACCCCTGCCGGGTGCGCTGGCATCGTTTGTAATGTGGTCATACCACCTGATTCCCAATATCCTCCTGAGACACCTGTTTTCAATACTAAGTATCTGGCGCTCCTGAGCCTTGGTGAGATGGCAAGATTCACGGCCGTACAGGAGGACCGGGATGACACTTGGGTTAAACAGGCGACACTTTGTTGTGACACTGAATCCAGTCGCCTTCTAAATCCTATCCATGTTGATTATTTTTAATTACTAAGGCTAAATGATAATTATTTTCTTATCATAAGAAACATAAATATTCCACTAACCTTAAAACTAAATTTATTTCACATATACATACCATTATGTCTCTTCCCTGCTGGGTTAGGCAGAGAGGAGAGAGCACCAGACTTTCCTATCTCGACACACATCCTTAGACTCTTCTAAAGGGTCCTTCAAATTGAGCGGTTTTTTTAATTCTTGAATAAAACACATAATATGCTTTATTTTCAAATTTTTTTTATTGGTCATTGAAGTATAATGTATGACATTTAAACACAAAAGAAAACAATATCCACCGAATGTCCACCTCTTGCAGCTCTGCAGATGTCCACTCTGGTCAAAATTTTCGGTGAAACTTTGGCATAATTGCGGTTCTAACTCGCCGATAACGCGAATAATTTCGTCCTTCAGCCCAGGAATTGATCGGGGGACATTCTTATAGACCTGGCTTTTCACGTAACCCCAGAGAAAATAGTCTAACGGTATCAGATCACACGATCTTGGTGGCCAATCAACATCACCGTTTCCGGAGATTACGATACATAAAATAATTCAACAATTTGAACGCGTTGTTGTATTGTATACGACTCCATTTTTATAAATGTCATACATTACACTTCTCAAATGTCACAAGACCCGGGCAAGTTCGCGACGCCATCTGTGTTTTATCCAAAAATTAAAAAAAAACCACTCAATTTGAAAGACCCTTTATGAATACAACAAAAACAAATAAATAATTTTTTAAAAGTTTATTTAAATATATAATGTTATAATAATGTTCAAATCGCTTGGATTTTGGTTATATAATCTCTCGAAATAAATAAAAATGACTTTTTGTTAAATTGCCCATTACACATCTTTAAACAATTTGAGATATATACTTGGACACGGTTATTCACGTAACGGTCTGGATCGAGAACGGACTAAAGCGATCACATTATGGTTGTTACAAAAAACTGTTTTTAGCCGAGGCATTGTACGCAAGTTGAGTTAAAATTTGTTCGGAAATTGTGTTCGTAAGCTTGTTAGTTTGTGAGACGTTCGTAACCCGAGGTACCACTGTATAATGTTTCTTGTGTAATGAAAAAAAAAAAACGATTATTATTCGTTCAGTGTAACAATGTTGTTAATTTCAGACTAAACAAGTAATAGAAATGGTCTCACGTTGTACGAAATTGTGCAACACAAATCGAGAAATATGGTAAATTATTAAGCGATTTTCATAGTTGATGATATCAGGGTTAAATGCTTTAATAAAGGCAATAATTGTTTGATGAATTATAAAATACAAAATAGATTGTAGGTGGTGGGGGGTGACCGGAGGTGGGGAGCTCGATGGACCGAGTTTTAGCTCTCCCATTTCTTCCATTCCATGCCGTCGGGTGGTTTCACGTCGACTTTATCTTTGGCTACGTCATTCCAATTTGTGCTCAGGACAGTGCCTCCGGATTCCATCTGTAAAATGAAACATAAATCAGGTCTGTAAATATGTGTAGCGTACCTACGTCCCTAAATAAATAATTGTCAAACATAATTTGTTGTCAAAATAAATTGTAAACATACAGGGTCAACGACCGATGAATCAACCTCTGAACAATCTACAATTGTCACATACTAGAAACGTCAATGTGTACTCACAAATAGTATTTACTCTTTGTCTCGCCGTCTCGGCAAATAAATATCCTACCCGTTATACTAGGGCACGCGCAGGAGTGAGACAAAGTATATATCGCGGGCGCATTCACTCACAACTATAAAATACCTACTTGTAGACAAATAAAGATTATTATTAACTCGACCGCTCATTGACTATTCACTTTCACTTTTATCCGCATTCCTGAGTTTTGTATTTATTTTAAATACAAGACATATCAAAATCATCACGACGTATCAAGATAAGCATTTCGCTACATATGAAACATAAATCAGGTCTGTAAATATGAAACTGGATTTTTTTTACAGAAAATACACATTTATTGTATGAAAATGGTAAAAAATATTTTATTCCAAGTATTGCCCATCACTAGCTACACATTTTTCCCATCTCTCTGGCAATTTGTGGATGCGACGACAAAAAAACTGTAGCACTTTTGGGGCAAACCAATCATCGAGCTATTTTCGTAAGAAGTGAAGCGCTTCTCAGCAAGTGCGTGTCCCATCGATGCAAATAAGTAGTAATCGGATGGAGCCAAGTCTGGTAAGAAAGCCGCATGTGAAAGTATTTGCTAACTAAACGCCTCAATCGTTTCCTTGACCGGTTTTGCTGTGTGCGATGGTGCATTATCATGAAGCAAAATCACTTTGTGTTGCCTCTTGATATTCTGATTGTTTTACATGCAATGCTTGGTTCAAATCTATCATTTGTTGTCGGTAGCGTTCAGTATTAACGGTTTCGCCAGGTTTTAGCAGCTCATACTAGATAACAACCTTCTGATCCCACCGAAGCGTCTGAACCGAAGCGTATGTTTATGTTTCTTCTTCTTCTTCAACTTTCTATAGACTCAAGAGTCTGTTACTGCAGGATTGTCCTCCTGTGATGCTGAGCTCCAGCTATCTCTCCATCGTTTCGGGGGTCTCCCTGGTGGACACCGTCCATCCGGCACCCCATGCAGAGCTATGTATGGGATTCTTGTGGAATTCATTCTCTGTACATGTTGGTACCAGTATCATCGACGCTGTCGACCGCATCTTTATGTTTGTTTATTCTAAACCAGTCTTAGATGTTCAGACTTGAATACATGTGCTGTAACTGCATTAACCGAAAATAATGTAAAGTGCCGATTATACGGGGCTCAATTGACCGTTTTGACAAACGTCGACATTTCGAACATAACAAAGCAAGGACCTAAACTGTTATAATAAAATCTATGGTTTACATTACTACCTTGATCAAAAAATTTTAAGACTTTATTCATAAAATGGAAAATACAAGTTTATTCATCAAAATCGATATGGTCCCCTTCAAAGTACTCCCCATCGACTGCAACGCACTTACGCCAGCGCTTGATTCAATCCTCGAAACACCGCTGGTACTCAATTTTCGGTGTGTCCATCAGAGCCGTCTTCGATTTTTTCATGACATCCTCTCGGGTGCTGTAATGCGTTTCGCGAAACGGTTTTTTAAGTCGGTTCAACAGGAAAAAGTCGCAGGGAGCCAGATCAGGTAATTTCGAAGGCTACTGGATAGCATTCGTGTTGTTTTTGGTCAAAAACTCATGGAAATCATGTCTTTCGCGATTTCAACGCGGTCCTTTTTTTGCATGAAATTGAGGTCTTTCGGCACCAGTTTTGCAGCGACACGTCTGAGGCCCAAATCACTAACCAAAATATCTTGAGCGGATCCATAAGCGATGTTCAAGTCCTCTGCCAGTTCTCTGATGGTCAATTTGCGGTTTTCGGCCAACATTTCTTTGATTTTATCGATGTTTTCATCGGTTTTCGATTGCCACTGCGTTCGTCATCCTCGACCGACTCACGACCACTTCTGATGCGTTCGTGCCACCGAAAAACACTTCTCCAACATTTCAAAGGTCTGCGGACCATTAAATCCGTTTTTCACACAAAATTTAATGCAAACTCGTTTATGCACAGTTGATGCCATTTTCAAACTTGTAAAAAATCGAAAACACGCACATAGGTAGATGTACTCAGTATAGCGTAACTTTTACAAATGTCAAGCTATGACGCTGAAATTTGGAGGGAAGCGTCACTGACAGCGCCACACGGTGGCCGGTCTTAAAACGTTTTGATCAAGGTAGTATACCAATTGACTAACGCTAGTAAGTTGGCAGTGTTTCTCCGCGTTCACTTCGACACGAAAATATGTGGGTCCGGTGTTTCCCAAATTAACTGCTGCGGTATGATACCGAGGTTTAGTGATTGTATCTATCAAATATGGAGAAAGCTTGTTCGTATACTCATCTCGCGTAGCAAAATTTATCTAGCATTTCAACTCTTAAATAAATGTTCTAACTCAATTTGAATCGACCGTGTTTTTCAACTGTCCAGGTTCGAGTGTCCCACAGTTACCACGGATAATCGGCGATTTACTATACTAGCATAATTTATACGTAACATTGGTGTAAAACGCGATTGAGTCGTATAGCGAGTCCACGTGATGATTCAATTTACGCGCTAATCTAAATATGAGTTTGGATCACACAACTCGGAGGCATAAAAGTGTTCGATAGGTCGTCCGTAAAGATGATCCAGAGCAGGGGTCTCCAAACTACGGCCCGCGAGCACCACCAATCAGGCCCGTCATAGTTTATTTTGATTACATTGTAAAATTTACAATGTAAGTAAATCACACAAAATAATAATTAGATGTTTTTATTTAACGACCAATTAAGAAACACAATAACTGACATACATAATGAAATTGAACATTTTAACTGTAATTAATGATATGAGATTTATCCTAAAAACTTACAATAAGTGACATACACAGGTAATTCACGTAATGAAATTAAACATTATAATTATGATTAATGAGATTTATGTAGCTGTAACTTTCCACTGACAATTGTTTGCAGTTGTGGATCAAGTTTACTAGTGGAAATTATCAGCAGTGACTTCAAATGCTCATTAGTTAATTTGGATCTGTAAACATTTTTTGTATATTTCATTTTGGAGAATATTTTTTCACACTGATAAGCAGTGCCGAAAGTGGAAAAAAAGCCACAAGCAAATTTATTCAACTGATCAAACTGTTGTCAAATTCCAGCAATGATGACTTTAAATATTTTTCTTTAAAATATCGCTACACTGCAAATTAATCATTTCCATTTGAAGTTCTGGGGCGAGGGTTTCTATATCGGCGTTAAAAGGATTTTGAAAAATCTTGATATCGTTTGCAATTGCATAAAAATCTACCCTCGCACCCTGCGACATAGATATCTCACTCGCCGGATAGTCCCGATACGGAAATTTGCGCGTAATTCAAAACTACAGTATGTTGGTATGATGAGCTAGCTGGGTCTTGGCCCTTGGGACTTAGTGGAGGAATCAGTGTGACCTTTACACTAAAAAGTATGGAGACCCCTGCTCTAGAGCAATGGAACCAATATACCGCTCTGCCGAGCAACCGATGCCGACCTCTATCGAAAACTCAGATCCGCAGTAAACCTTCCCCCTTCAAAAGACAAAGGAACTTTGGAATTTACGTAAATCTTAGAATACTTACATAGCTTTTGTTCATGGCTTTTTTGACTTCGTCACTGCCCTGGCCGTAGATTTGCTCGAAGAGTTTCTTCAGTGCTTGCTCTCCCTCGGGTTTCTCTTCCTCTTCCTGAAACAGAACAGTCAACATCAGTGTTGGAATTTTTATTCCATTTTATATTCGGTTTTAGAAGAGCATTTGTTTTCCTTTTATTTCTCGTCTCATATCAGGTTTCTCAGATGTCGGCTATCATTTGTGCAAAGGCCTCTCTGTCTTGCATCTTATCTCTTGGACTCCTTGTATTCTGGTTCACTTTCAAACGTTTCGGAGTCAGAATATCCGTTGTCCCCCTTCGTGGTAAGACTGATATTTAAATTCTTTCCTTGCATCAGGGCGCGCCTCGGCTCCCCGTGTGTCTGGCCATGGCAGCTTTAATGGCAAACTCTCTTTAGCTTCAATCTTGTTCCTTCGCCCTGATCCAATTTTTGCAGTTATCTACATCAATCCGTAGACCACATTCTGTGGTACTGCGATGGTAATAGAGTCAGTAATTTCCGAAGGGAACTCCACTCAGCCTTACATCGGTTCATTTTCGGACCGATTGGCTACTCCGATCTAGTGGCATCAAAGGATTTTTTGGTGAAAGTACCCGCAACTTGCATTTATTAATAATTTTTTTTAAGTTCTTTGCACATTACAGATTTTCCCTAATTCCCACAAGGACCAAACATAACAAGTACAAAAAAAAACATGTATAAAACAATTCAACATTTTAAGACTTATTTGATAAGGACAATAGTAAAAATGTCTATAATACTTTGATCAAAAAGTTTTAGGACCGGCCACCGTGTGGCGATGTCAGTCATCCGATTGGAATTCTTTTTTTTTTTGTTAGGTTACCACATCTATCATTGACACTTCCCTCAAAATTTCAGCGTCATAGCTTGACATTCGTAAAAGTTACGCTGTACTGAGTACATCTACCTTTGTGGGTGTTTTAGATTTTTTACAAGTTTGAAAATGGCATCAACTGTGCATCAACGAGCTTGTATTAAATTTTGTGTGAAAAACGGATTTAACGGTCCGCAGACCTTGGAAATGCTGGAGAAGTGTTTTTCGGTGGCATGAACGCTTCAGAAGTGGTCGTGATTCGGTCGAGAATGACGAACGCAGAGGCAGTCGAAAACTGATGAAAACATCGATAAAATCAAAGAAATGTTGGCCGAAAACCGCAAATTGACCATCAGAGAGCTGGCAGAGGACTTTAACATCGCTTATGGATCCGCTCAAGACATTTTGGTTAGTGATTTGGGCCTCAGACGTGTCGCTGCAAAACTGGTGCCGAAAGACCTCAATTTCATGCAAAAAAAAGACCGCGTTGAAATCGCGAAAGGCATGATTTCCACGAGTTTTTGACCAAAAACAACACGACTACTATCCAGCAGCCTTCGAATTTACCTGATCTGGCTCCCTGCGACTTTTTCCTGTTCAATCGACTTAAAAAACTGTTTCGCAAAACGCGTTACAGCACCCGAGAGGATGTCATGAAAAAAATCGAAGAAGACTCTGATGGACATACCGAAAATTGAGTACCAGCGGTGTTTCGAGGATTGGATCAAGCGCTGGCGTAAGTGCGTTGCAGTCGATGGGGAGTACTTTGAAGGGGATCATATCGATTTTGATGAATAAACTTGTATTTTCGATTTTATGAATAAAGTCCTAAAACTTTTTGATCAAGGTAGTATTACACTAAAACATTATGACAAAATGTAGCGTGTTAGATAGTATAATAAATGAAATTATTTCAAGTATTGCTCTAGATTTAAGAGATTTTCCCTGAAGGAGCTGAGTGACACATGAAACACGTCTATATGAGGACACACACGGTTAAACAGTGTGATTGCTCTACCTACCATCGGCATCTCCAAAGGCAGGTTGGTTCCACTTATAGGTTGATAGAACAATCTATGGGAGCGTTGTCTCAGATAATTATCTGGAACATACGAACCAAGACTGTTTAGGACGGGTGGGTTAACTTGATTACCCCTAAGCTAACAAATAAAGTGGACATCCAATCGAAGAGATCTTCCCCTCTCTGATGATCTGTAACTAAGCATCCCCAGTAAGAAGACACTTGGATAAGCCAGAGATAATGTCCATACTCTCTCGTGTAGAGACAACGGAGAAATCTTTTCTGAACCCTATCTACCATGAGTGAATACGTAATCCCTGCTGGCGCTCATATTATAGAGCAATATCCCAAATGACTTCTGATCAAAGAATTATATATTAGGTGTACAAATAAGTTTCCGCCGTTTTTTATAAAAAAATGGGCATTTATTGTGAAAGAACGGAACCTCATGTTTTATTCGAAGTAGTACCCATCGCTTGCCACTACTTTTCCCCATCTTTCTGGCAGCATACGGATACAGCGTCGGAAGAATGCTTCATCTTTTGAGGCTATCCACGAATCGACTCAATTTTTGGTATCTTCATATGATGTGAAGTGCTGCTCAGACAGGCCATGCGTCATCGATCAAAACAAGTGGTAATCAGAAGGAGCAATGTCTGGTGAATACAGCGGGTGGGGTAAAACTTCTCAATTGAGTGTTTCCAAATAGGTTTTGACCGGTGCCGCAACATGTGGACTAGCATTATCATGCAGGAGAATAATTTTGTCGTGTCTGGCGTAGTAGTGGGCGCGCTTTTCCTCGAGTGCTCGACTCAATCTCATCAATTATGTTCGGTAGACAGCCCCAGCAATGGTTTCATTCGGTTTGAGCAACTCATAATACACGACACCAAGCTGATCCCACCAAATACACAACAAGAGTTTTTTTCCATGAATATTTGGCTTAGCCGTAGATGTTGAAGCATGACCAGGGGATCCCCATGATTTCTTCCTTTTTGGATTATCATAATGGATGCATTTTTCATCACCAGTGACTATATGGTGCAGAAAACCCTTTCGTTTATGCCTGGCAAGCAGCATTTCACATGTGGAAAATTGGCATTCAAAGTTTCTCCGTGTCAGTTCATATGAATCCCAATTTCTTTGTTTTTGAATCATTCCCAATGATTTCAACCCATGTGAAATTGCTTGTTGAGTCACTCCTAATGTAAGTGCAAGTTCTTCTTGCGTTTGGCACGAATCTTGATCCAATAATACTTCCAATTCCGCGTCTTCGTACACTTTCGGCCTTCCGCTACGTTCTTTGTCTTCGATGTCAAATTCACCGTTCTTAAACTTTTGAAACCACTCACGACAACTTCTCTCACTTAAGGCAGCCTCACCATATGCTTCTACAAGCAATCGATGCGCCTCAGCTGCAGATTTCTTCAAATTGAAGAAGTAAATCAAAAGTTCCCGCAAATGACGCTTATTCGGCTCAAAACTTGACATTTTCGAACACAAAAAAATATGTTATACTGATAAAAATTCACTAATATTTCAAGGTCATGTTGTTGACAGATGTCCAACCTTACGATAATGACATTTTACATCTGACAATTTTAACCATAATTTACTGGTGGCGCCAACTTTTGTCAAACGGCGGTGACTTATTTGTACACCCAATAATATTCTGAGTATGATGTCATAGATGTTTTTTCTCGGTATTTGATGTTTTTTTACTACTGCAAAGATATATTGTGACAAAAAAAAAAATAGGTGAACCGAGTATAGCGACGATGCAGTATGCGATCACGTGTGTCAAATGTGGTTTGATAAAATCCGCAACGGTGATACGACACTCGAAGATGGTATTTACTCTAGAAGACCGATTAGCACTGATGATCAAATAAATGCTTTGATCGAGAATTCGCATTCTACGAGACGAGAGATTGCCGAGATAATAATGAAAATATCAAAAACCACCGTCCACGAACAAGTTTAACATAAATATTGGGTGTTAACATAAGTTGTGTACGTTTTGTTTTCAAATTTAAAAATGAGCACCAAAAGTAAAATAAAACGGTAAAGGTTATACGTCATTCGAAAGGTTATACGTCATTGTGTTTGCTTTTACGTTACATATATTATTTTATTTGATTACAAGCCTTCAAAATGGAATGTCAAAAAGACGAAAGTGAGCATTTTCGACACCGCCTTCGGTTCGCGATCAATCGAGGGAATAAATCTGCCAAAGCTGCTCGCGATATTTGCGAAGTGTACGGTAAAGATGCTGCGAATGGAAGGACAGCTCGTCGATGGTTCTTGCGTTTCAAAGACGGTAATTTCGACACGAAAGACATGGAGCGTTCCGGATGATCAGTGGACTTCAGATGACGCGCGAGCAAACCAGCAGAAATTGTCGAACGTTGATTTTTGTTGTTTTCACTCAAAACATGTGGAACCCAAACTTCTGGACTTTTCCCATTGATTTAAGATGGCGGTATACAGTCATGTGACTACAATTCATCTGCTCAGCCAATTCTACGGTGGTTTGAAGGGGATCTTCATTAATAATATGGTTTAAGCGATCCTCATTGAAGTCCATTGGTCGTCCGGAACGTTCCATGTCTTTCAGGACGAAATTACCGTCTTTGAAACGCAAAAGCCATCGACGATCTGTCCTTTCACTCGTAGCATCTTCACCGTACACTTCGCAAATATCGCGAGCAGCTTTGGCAGCTTTATTCCCTCGATTGAATGCGAACAGGAGGTGTCGAAAATGCTCACTTTTGTCTACTTGACATTCCATTTTGAAGGCTTGTAATCAAATGAAATAATATATGTAACGTAAAAGTAAACACAATATCTTGTATATTTTCTTTCCAATGACATATAGCCTTTGCCATTTTGTATTACTTTTAGTGGTCATTTTTAAATTTAGAAAAAAACGGACACAACTTATGTTAACACCTAATATATAAAAATTTGTACTTGCATCTGACGTAAGAACACTAAATTACATTCCGGATACCCGATAGACATACCTGCTTGATAATATCCTTTTCGATTTTGTCCCAATCTCTTCTGAAAGGGCACGAACTGGGATATTTGGTTGTTTGTGGGCCTGACGCGTTTATTATGGCTGGAAACAAAAATAAAATATTAATTCTTTTAACCATACTATTAATATTATGTATCTCGATCCAGAGTCTTAACGTGATAAACTAGACGGAGGGTATTTTTTTGGGTGTGATAGGATTCGTTTTTGAAATAAAACATATATAAATTATTTAAGTGGCCGTGTATTTGAATTGAATTGATAGGCTGTTTAAGGACATATAATTATTGTTTGATAATATAAGATATAGATCATACTACTTTGATCAAAAAGTTTTAGGACTTTATTCATAAAATCGAAAATACAAGTTTATACATCAAAATCGATATGGCCCCCTTCAAAGTACTCCCCATCGACTGCAACACACTTACGCCAGCGCTTGATCCAATCCTCGAAACACCGCTGGTACTCAATTTTCGGTATGTCCATCAGAGCCGTCTTCGATTTTTTCGTGATATCCTTTCGGGTGCTGTAACGCGTTCCGCGAAACCGTTTTTTAAGTCGGTTGAACAGGAAAAAGTCGCAGGGAGCCAGATCAGGTGAATTCGAAGGCTGCTGGATAGTATTCGTGTTGTTTTTGGTCAAAAACCCATGGAAATCATGTCTTTCGCGATTTCAACGCGGTCCTTTTTTTGCATGAAATTGAGGTCTTTCGACACCAGTTTTGCAGCGACACGTCTGAGGCCCAAATCACTAATCAAAATGTCTTGAGCGGATCCATAAGCGATGTTCAAGTCCTCTGCCAGCTCTCTGATGGTCAATTTGCGGTTTTTGGCCAACATTTCTTTGATTTTATTGATGTTTTCATCGGTTTTCGACTGCCACTGCGTTCGTCATCCTCGACCAAATCACGACCACTTCTGAAGCGTTCGTGCCACCGAAAAACACTTCTCCAACATTTCCAAGGTCTGCGGACCGTTAAATCCGTTTTTCACACAAAATTTAATGCAAACTCGTTGATGCCATTTTCATTTTCAAACTTGTAAAAAATCGAAAACACGCACAAAGGTAGATGTACTCAGTACAGCGTAACTTTTACAAATGTCAAGCTATGACGCTGAAATTTGAAGGGAAGTCTCAATTATAAATATGGTAACCTAACAAAAGAAAACGAATTCCAATCGGGTGACTGACAGCGCTACACGGTGGCCGGTCCTAAAACTTGTTGATCAAGGTAGTATGTTGACCGTGGCTGGCTCTTATGTACCTCTTATATACACATCATAAGATGGGTTTCCCATTAAGAACGTTAAAATAAAATAAAACAACTAATAAACCAAAAATGGATCTGAAGGTTTGATTTGAAAGAATATTTCATGTCGTTTATGATTTAAACAAGATATCGTTCAAATGTATAACTTCCACGGCTTCTTTTGCACTGGCCAATTCCATCACGCCAATTTTCCATGACTCGGTGGAGCATTTCCGGCTGTATGGCGCCAATAACACGACAAATGTTGGCCTCAAGTTCATCTAGAGTCTCGGGTTTGTCGGTGTAAACCTGTAATTTAACATAACCCCAAAGAAAATAATCCAGAGGGGTTAAATCGCACGATCTTGGCGGACAATTCAAAATCCTATCACACCTAAAAAAACACCCTTTATAATTGGATCAAGTGTATATTTTGAAAGGTTATTTAAAAAAGGTCAGATAAATTGTGCTGAATGTAGAAGCGTAATAGGAGAATCTGGTACTCTCTCCTTTCTGCTTACCACAATAAGGACAAGGTGTGATGATATGTATGTATCTATTTCAATGTATACATACATAGCACACATGAGAAGGTTCTGAATATAAAGGGTCTTTCAAATTGAGCAGTTTTTTAGTTCAAATTTTTTCAATTCTTGAATAAAACAATTTGCTTTGATTTCAAAAAACTTTTTATTGGTCATTGAAGTATAATGTATGACATTTAAACACAAAAAACAATATCCGCCAAATGTCCATCTCTTGCAGCTCCACAGACGTCCAATCTTTTATTAAAATTTTCGATATCATTTTGGTATAATTGCGGTTCTAACTCACCAATAACGTGAATAATTTCGTCCTTCAGCGCAGGAATTGATCGGGGGTCATTCTTATAGACCTGGCTTTTCACGTAACCCCAGAGAAAATAGTCCAACGGTGTCAGATCACATGATCTTGGTGGGCAATTAACATCACCGTTTCCGGAGATTACAATACATAAAATAATTCAACAATTTGAACGCGTTGTTGTATTGTATACGACTCCATTTTTATAAATGTCATACATTACACTTCTCAAATGTCACAAGACCCGGTCAAGTTCGCGGCGCAATCTGTGTTTTATCGAAGAATTAAAAAAACGGCTCAATTTGAAAGACCCTTTAGAAGATGCGAAATATGTGTGTCGTAATAGGTAAATCTGGTACTCTCTCCTTTCTGCTTATGTCCCTAATAAGGGACATGGTGGGACAATATGTATGTATCCATTTAAATTTGGACCTAGTCTTCACTCACCTTGTGGTATAGGTTTAACATTGTCTCCCTTATTTCCTGGCTCTCCCTCGAGCGTGTTCCACCTGAGTCCGTCTTTCTTCCTGAGTTTAACCTCTATCTTGGAGGCCATGGCGTTGTGGCTGCACTGCTCCGGGACTATCGGATGGCTCAGCTCCAACTCCAGACTGTACTCAGACTCTGAGTCGGAGATTGGCGAGGAAAGTGACAACTGCAAGAAATTACTTTTAATATAAATGGAGCAAAGTCCTATTTATAAAAAATATATCAAATGAAATAACCAAAAATATTCCAAGTCACATAAAGCCAGCTTTTTACACTAACTTTAATCTCCGGAAACTCTTATTTAATGGGAAAGGCAAAAATGGAATACTTAGCAACAGTGCTGTGTGTATACACTTTTATGTGCTGACTGTGATAATTTCTATATAGGAAAGACAGGAAGATCTTTTGAAAAGAGATTTCGTGAACACAAATCTGCCTTAACAAATCCTCTAATTTATTCTGAAATGGCTAATCATTGTCACCGTGAGAATCATACTTTTTCTATCGATGATGCCAAATTCTTACATATTAGCGGCAACGGAAATAAATTGGACAGATTAGAGGCCCTAGAAATTTCTAAGTCAGTATACCGATCGGAGCATCTGTTGAACGGTTATTTCCCCAAAATCTCCCCGCTCTTGGCCGAAATTATCCCTAGCCTTCCTCACCCCGCAGCCTCCAACCGTTGAAGTGTCTATATCGGTACCAGTTCGAACAGCATTTAGTCTTGTTTGCGCTCCCCTGAAGATGAGGTGAAAGCCTTGAAACCGGTAGGGTTATACCGTCACAAAAAAGTGGAATAAACAGTGTTTGTTAAAAATAAATGACAATGTCTTTAAACCTCCACAACGTTAATGCCTTAACTAGAAACAACATAATTAATTTTAAATAATAAAATACACATTTAACAGTGAAATCGTAATATTTTTAAGGTAGTGATGAGCATTTTTTCATAATCAAATGTGATCTTATGGAAGAGATAAGAGATAGACTTGTGTTTGTATAGATAGAGTATGTATCAGCTGTTACACTTCAGCAAGCATACAGTCTTGATAGATTAAACCTGAACAGTGAAGAGGTTCATAGACAATCAACAGGTTTTATCTACGACAACCTTTAATGTTAACTATTATATAACTAGGGTTATTTATATAGCACCATTTAGAGAGCAGACTCACCTGGAGAGGGCGCTATAACTTGGGACTCGAACCCATTATTTATATAGCACCATTTAGAGAGCAGACTCACCTGGAGAGGGCGCTATAACTTGGGACTCGAACCCATTATTTATATAGCACCATTTAGAGAGCAGACTCACCTGGAGAGGGCGCTCTAACTTGGGACTCGAACCCATTATTTATATAGCACCATTTAGAGAGCAGACTCACCTGGAGAGGGCGCTATAACTTGGGACTCGAACCCATTATTTATATAGCACCATTTAGAGAGCAGACTCACCTGGAGAGGGCGCTCTAACTTGGGACTCGAACCCATTATTTATATAGCACCATTTAGAGAGCAGACTCACCTGGAGAGGGCGCTGTAACTTGAGACTCGAACCCATTATTTATATAGCACCATTTAGAGAGCAGACTCACCTGGAGAGGGCGCTATAACTTGGGACTCGAACCCATTATTTATATAGCACCATTTAGAGAGCAGACTCACCTGGAGAGGGCGCTCTAACTTGGGACTCGAACCCATTATTTATAAAGCACCATTTAGAGAGCAGACTCACCTGGAGAGGGCGCTCTAACTTGGGACTCGAACCCATTATTATTGGCAACACAAAAACATTACAAAATAAATATGTATGTTATATATATAAATTAAGTGTAAAGATAGGAAAGTAGCGGCTACGGCCAATATATTAGATACTTCCCTGCATCTATTGTATTAGCCCGACTATAAGGCGAGGTTTTTATTTTAAAAGGCGACACGTAAAAATAGGGGGGGGGGGGGTCGCCTTATATTGGAGTCACAAACATTGTGGGTAACAATAAATTCACTACTCCCGATTAGCGAAATAGCAACATTGTAATGAGAGCGTTCAAATGGCGTCATTGTTTACACATAGCCTGTGCGTAGTCATTTCTGTCAGTTTTTGAGGTGTTTTTTTTGTACTGTGCTCCGTTTCGCATCTTTGCTACCTAAAAAAATATTATGACTGACCATATTGAAAGACGAGGAGCTCGAGTGAATCGAGGAATACGCAGAAGCTATGATTCCAATTTGAAGGTTATGGTGGTGCGTGCTGCAGAAACAACCAACAACTGTGCGGCTGCCGTCAATGGATTTAAAAAATGTTGCATATCCAATGAAATGGACGGTGCTGAAGATGATATTTTGTGGGAAGATATGATTGAGGATTCCGAAGACGATATGGTAATATCACTGAAGATGAGATGAGACTGATGCTGAGGATGCTACGAGTACCTATATGGTATAGCCATATGTGAATCTGACTGGACTGGTCAGCTACTGTAGTTGGACTATTTTATTTCTTCTTTTCATGTTTAAACACGCACTTTACTATTATCCGAGTACTTTGTTTTAATTAATATTTTACGCTAAATATTTTGCATTTTATTTTTCATAATATTATAATGGTGAGGGAAATTTAACCCCTATTTTTTAATCTCCAAAAAGCAGATTAAAAAATAGGGGTTGCCTTATAATCAGGGTCGCCCTATAGTCGGGGCAATAAAATATCTCCTGCCAAGACCAATAGGTGTTGGCAGGAGGCAAATCTCCTGGTTCCGCAATATATTGTTTTGTTTTGATTTTTGTTTTGTATTTGTGTTTCTGTATATTTTTGTGTTAATTTTTATTCTTATGATTGTGTGCGGTATATTATGGGTGAACATTTTTGGTTTTATTTTTGTTTAATTTTGGGTTCATTTTTGGTTTTACTTTTGTTTTTACTTTTATGATTGTGTGCGGTATATTATGGGATGAACAGGTTTGGTCTTTCTGGAGTGATGATGTGTGAAGAGTTTGATTCCGCATGATGTTTCCAGTTGTAATTGAGTGTCACTGTTTGTCAGGTTGATGAGAACGTGCAACGGGGGTTTTGTTTTTGTGTAATCAAAAATCGAAAAGACGTATCGATTTAATTTTTCACGCTAAATATCCTCAGTGAGATACAGGTAAAACCCTAGTTTACTGGGGATACGACAAATGAAAGGCGACAAACCCAGATCCATTAAAATAATGTATGTCTAAATTAAATTACCTGTTGTTTTTTCGCAAATGATGTATATTTCTTGTCATGTGTAATAATAAATAAAAAAAATATATATATATATGTGATTGGACTGGTAAAAGGAGCGTTGAGGATCTTTTTCGGGCTGCCGGGGACATAGATGCTTACTCTCAGGTGATAGTCAACGTTGGGGGGACCTGACATGACACTAGGAAGAAGAATGTGTAGTGTTCATATATGTTCTCAAAAAGAGATATCTGCAAGTGTTTTCTAAGGCACTTGAAAACATCCCTTTTAAAAAAATACTACAATTTTCACTTACGATCAATTGAAATAAATTTAAGTCAAAGTTACTCACATTAGTAATCCCATAGTTGACTTTGATCTTATCTTTGGGAGCATTCTTAAGCAGGATGGTGATGACCACATCTGTCTCCGTCTGGTACCAGTCGTGCTTTATCTTGGGCCTCGCTGGGGGGCACTCCTGTAGGAGAAGAAATGCTGTTACAGCGAGTAACAAAACACAGCGTGCATATCATGGAAAGGAAGAACGATATATACTTGAGAAAATGTAGCATGGTCCCTGTGACAGTTCACAAATTTGCCCCGATACAACCTTGTAACGACGTTCAGTAATTTTGATTATTTTATCAACTTTAATATAAACCTCGATTCTAATAAATAGTAAAACAACACAGCGTGCAAATGATGGAAAGGAAGAACGATATATACTTGAGAAAATATAGCATGGTCCCTGTGACAGTTCACAAATTTGCCCCAATACAACCTTGTAACGACGTTCAGTAATTTTAATTATTTTATCAACTTTAATATAAGCCTCGATTCTAATAAATAGCGAGTTATTTAGGTAAATACATTACATAAAACTAACAATAATGACAAATTAATACATCTTGTTACAAATTTGCAAAAATGTGGCAGTTTGTTAAAATCAAATAATATTTGGTGACGTTTGTCAAAAGTCACTACGTTAGTCCGCATTGGCTAGGGATGGGGTATACGATAATTGGATTTTAAATTTTTTTATACCTAAAATTAAATGTTCGTAATTAGTATTAATTCATAGTGGATCTTGGCGTATTTAAAGATAGATATAAATCATACAATACATTTGAAAGTCAGTATAATGATAATTAGGAATTAAAACGTCAGTTAAGAGAAAAACAATTTTTCGATTTAAAAAAAATCTATTCAATTTGTAAAAAAAAAAAAACGATTTTACCCCATCCCTTTGAGACATGACATTTCAAATGTCACAGGGGCCATCCTACATTTTCTTTAGTATAGATCTGAGAAAGAAGGTTCTAAAGGGGATCGCTCTGCTTCTTATATGACTCAGTAGTCCGAAAAGAACTCTATCGTAACAAAGACCCAAATAACATATACTGACCTGTGCATTTTTCTAATCTTTGTATTGTATCTATTATATAATTTATCTACTACTGTAGAAAATGGAATAAAATGCACAGTGACCGCGAAGTGAAAATGAAACAAAACATATATACAAAAACTACTGCGTATTGCAAGTATTTATTATTTATTTATTTAACACTTTTATTGCAATACAATCTGGCGGGCTTATTGCCAGGCGGCAATCTCTTCCAACCAACTAGACAAAAGTAAAGGAAGTAAGTTACGTGGTCGCATAAATCATTCAAATGACTATCCATCCCCACGAAATCCATAAACATATATGTGAGAACATGCCCACGAACCCCACAAAGACGGACAATCACCCGAACATTATTTTTCATATAAAGTGAGATATCATCAATCAAAAGGAAAGGAAAAGAAAAATCAGGAATGAAACACGTTATTTTACTGACTAGAAATTAAGAGTTTTTTCAGTCGCTTCTTAAGCCAAGGACGGAGCGAGTCTTATATTGGTTTGTACCTGATTCCAGAGTCTCACTGCATGGACAGTAAAGGACGATGTAAAGAAGGAGCGGTGAACTGGAAAGGCCAATAAACAATCTCTGTTTGAGCGTAGCGCTAATCCATGATTGGAAAGACGCCATTGGAATACGAAGTATTCCAATGTTTGAAAAAGCCGTCACTTATTTGATATCTGATTTAATTGACGACGTAAACTATAGGATAACAGAATAATCCAATTCAAATACAATTTTTCACTGAATTAACACCATGGGGGATCCCGCTTTACGAGTTAAAACTAAACACAGGAAACATCGTTATTCTATTAAGAAATTTAAATATCAAACGTGGTCTTTGTAACGGATCTCGGTTGGTTATCAAAGACCTGAAGCCAAATCTATTTATTGCCGAAGTGCTGATGAGAAGTACAGAAAAGGATATACTACCTTGATCAAAAAGTTTTAGGGCCGGCCACCGTGTGGCGCTGTCAGTCACCCGATTGGAATTCTTTTTTTTTTTGTAAGGTTACCACATCTATCATTGACACTTCCATCCAAATTTCAGCGTCATAGCTTGACATTTGTAAAAGTTACGCTGTACTGATACATCTACCTTTGTGCGTGTTTTCGATTTTTTACAAGTTTGAAAATGGCATCAACGAGTTTGCATTAAATTTGGCGTGAAAAACGGATTTAACGGTCCGCAGACATTGGAAATGTTGGAGAAGTGTTTTTCGGTGGCACGAACGCTTCAGAAGTGGTCGTGAGTCGGTCGAGGATGACGAACGCAGTGGCAGTCGAAAACCGATGAAAACATCAATAAAATCTAGAAATGTTTGCAGAAAACCGCAAATTGACCATTAGAGAGCTGGCAGAGGACGTTAACATCATTTATGGATCTGCTCAAGACATTTTGGTTAGTGATTTGGGCCTCAGACATGTCGCTGCAAAACTGGTACCAAAAGACCTCAATTTCATGCAAAAAAAGGACCGCGTTGAAATCGCGAAAGACATGATTTCCATGAGTTTTTGACCAAAAACAACATGAATACTATCCAGCAGCCTTCGAATTCACCTGATCTGGCTCCCTGCGACTTTTTCCTGTTCAACCGACTTAAAAAACTGCTTCACAGAACGCCTTACAGCACCCAAGAGAATGTCATGAAAAAATCGAAGACGGCTCTGATGGACATACCGATAATTGAGTACCAGCGGTGTTTCGAGGATTGGATCAAGCGCTAGCGTAAGTGCGTTGCAGTCTATGGGGAGTACTTTGAAGGGGACCATATCGATTTTGATGAATAAACTTGTATTTTCGATTTTATGAATAAAGTCCTAAAACTTTTTGATCAAGGTAGTAGAATTTGACCCAAAGATAGATTTGGCACCGGTTAATCTAGATTTATTTGTCTTTTATTCTCTGAAGAAGACAATTCTCAAATAGACTGGCATTTGCCATGACTATTATGAAGTTACAGGGACAAACACTGGAAACGGTAGGATTGTTTTTAACACAGCCAGTATTCGGCCGCGGCCAATTATACGTGGCACTGTTAAGAGTACGACAGTCTTCTAATGCCAAAGTGAAAATTTTAAGAAATGTTGTGTACAAAGATATATATTCAAAATTATATCCCGTACTTAATTAAAGTCCTATCTAACCTTTCCCTTCCTGTGCTAAAAAAAATCCGCCCGTTCAGGTGACGTGTATTAAATACACATCAATACATATGTAAAAATGAGCGATTTTAAATCGGAAAAATAAGAATATCCATAGACAATCGCTTAAATTAATTAAATTTGAAGTCAAAAGTGATAATAATTTAATTGCTGAAAATATGAAAAAAAAAACATTGGACGATGTTCACAAAACGGACGGAGCGACCACCTCGAACGAAAGCCGGTTGGCTACTAAAAAGAGAGAAGCGAGTGAACTGAGATTTTATTTCTCGCGTTCCCATATACAGACGAAGAGTGAGAATGAGACGTGAATAGTGTCGCTTCCTCACCCATAGCGTTTTTTTAGAATGAATATACCTACGTCATACCCTGGTACACGTTTGATTGTATTGGTGAATTTATTCCCGATAGTCACAAAATATCTCTGATGTGGCCGATAAGTGCTAATTATTAGTAATATTATTTTTTCATTCAATGCGTAAATGTATTACGGAGGAATACCTAAAATCTGAACCCAGTATTTATTACATTTATAGAGATATTAAAGTGTTTAGAAGCAATGTGTACTAGTTACACATCACAGGGAAGGAAGGGTTAAAAAAATCAAGGTAATGAAATTAGAGTAAAATTAAATTCACATTGAAGTTTAGATGCAATCGTCGAGAAGGATGTGTGGGAAAAGATTGATAGATAATGTTAGAATTGTGTATTAGGGAAAGAATGCGGATGTGAGATGATAGGATGACTAAGAAAAAATATATTATATGGCTGAATGAAGAGGAGCAAGGAAAAAGGAAGTCCGAGAGTTGCATGGAAGACGCATGTAAGTCAACTATTGAAAGAGGGTGAGGTGAAAAGTATGAATAATAGAAAGAGCCGCATAAGATGAACTAAGGATATGGTAGAGGCGATGATGTCTAAGGACCGGAATGTGTAGCACTCGATCCACTCTGTCTATCCCGTAAGCAACATGGTATGATAAGATAGAATGCACAGTACTCAGCGGTAAGTAATGCACATCGGGCCATCATGCGACAGAGACGACGTTTTACAAAGCCATGTGTAATACTTACACTGTGACAATTTATTTTACGTAAAAAGTCGATCGATAGTATTTTTTACGTAAAAAGTGGATCGTGACTATTTTTTTTGTGTAAAAAGTCGATCGTGACTAATTTTTTACGTAAAAAGTCGATTATGATAAATTTTTTTACGTAAAAAGTCGATCGATAGCATTTTTTACGTAAAAAGTGGATCGTGACTATTTTTTTATGTAAAAAGTGGATCGTGACTATTTTTGTTGAGTAACAAGTCGATCGTGACTATTTTTTTACGTAAAAAGTCGATCGTGTCTATTTTTTACGTAAAAAGTCGATTGTGACAATTTTTTTTACGTAAAAAGTCGATCGATAGTGTTTTTTACGTAAAATGTCGATCGCGAGAGCTAACAAGTTGGCCACCTCTGGTATATAATATTAAGTGCTCCATTTATTTTGTTTTCTGTCGCTACCCTTCTTTCAATGTCCCTTTCAACTCGCCCATCACACATAAACATACTGCCCAGATAACACAACTGATCAACCTGCTTCAGTTTCTCTGAGTTAACCCATACAACGCACACACTTTTTACAACACTCCTTTCTGTAACCATAATCTTTGATTTCGCTACATTCATTTTCAAACCTTTTACTAGCATCTATCAATATTTATAATAATATTGATAAAAGAAACCAAACAAATAAATAAAATAATATATTTTATCAGCAAAAGTGTTATTTCACCAATTTAAATATCCAATATCGTTTCAAATAAACTAAATAAGAACATAAGGCCAATGATAGAAAGTTCTAAAAATATTCTTTTCACATAACCTAAAAAATTACCTCGACTACAACTGGCGTGCTCTCGTTGCCATTGGCCATTTTCGTCAAAAAACAATGTAGTTTTGATAATTTATTTCTGTTTTAATGCGTCAATCGACGTTTTTTTTAAATGAATAAATATATTCTTCGATGATAAACAATTGCGCAAAAAGTGACTTGAACTATTTCGTCTGTTGGACACACTGACAAATAAAACGTGTTAGTCGTGAAAAACATACGTAAAAGGATCTCACGTGTTTAACGAACTAGAAAACTAAAGATTTAATGTTATATTGCAAGTAATTATTTATACTTTCCTTATAGAAACAGAAAATAATACAATAACTTTTAATGATAACATACTTTACATTCTTTTAAATATTTTGACATAAAATCTTTTGAATCTTAGAATATGAAATGCTTACATGATGACAATAGGAAATGCTATTTATTTCACAAATTTAAACATTTTCTTCACGATTTCAATTGAATAGATCAATTATGCATTGTTAAAGATACATAATTATGTAATATATTGCAATAGACATGACACAAAATTAATTATTAGCATCCGCATATTTCATTGTGAAAAGGAAACGTTTTCAATGTGAAATTTAAGTAACTCTTCCTCTTTTTGTATTTATGTGCTTTGATAGCTGATTCTTATGAATATAATTGCAAAATGACTATTGTATTATATTATTATACAATAAGTACGGAGATAAACAAAATGGTTTCCTTTTTCGATAATTTATTTCTTAATTAAATATTGCATTGCTAAATATTCCACGCGAGACATCCATTTACTATATTCTTATTACTCCCTTTCAATGCTCAGGATTCACTTCTATATATCAATGCTGGCGCTAGTTCACTACAGTGCATAATTGATTTTAAAGATGTTGTGATTGATTGTTGACAAAAAGTAATAAATGTGCCATACACCTGTAACTTGCACAACACGCCTTTAACCCTTCCTTCCCTGTGATGTGTAACTAGTACACATTGCTTCTAAAAACTTTAATATCTCTATAAATATAATAAATACTGGGTTTAGATTTTAGGTATTCCTCCGTAATACATTTACTTCCTTTTAATGCTCAGGCTTCCCTTATATTTATCAATGCTGGCGCTAGTACACTACAGTGCATAATTGATTTTAAAGATTTTGTGATTGATTGTTTACAAAAAGTAATAAATGTGCCATAGACCTGTAACTTGCAGCAACACGCCTTTAACTCTTCCTGGCCTGTGATGTGTAACTAGTACACATTGCTTCTAAAAACTTTAATATCTATAAATATAATAAATACTGGGTTCAGATTTTAGATATTCCTCCATAATACATTTACGCATTGAATTAAAACAATAATTTTAATATTAATTAGCACTTATCGGCCACATCAGAGATATTTTGTGAAAATCTGGAATAAATTCACCAATACAATCAAACGTGTGCCAGTGTGTGACATAGGTATATTCATTCTAAAAAAACGCTATGGGCTAGGAAGCGACGCTATTCATGTCTTACTCTCACTCTACTTCAGTATATGGGAACGCAAGTTATAGAATCTCAGTTCGCTCGCTTCTCTCGAAGGGAAATGTTAAATATCTTGGATAACTAACTGTTTGTAAGATATGGATGTTAAAAGTTTCTAATTAAGAAATGAATCTTAAAATGGTTTGGCTTTATTGAGAAAATGAGGAACGAAAGACTTACAAAACAATTTATTTATGTTTGAAATTAATTGGGTGCATGAAAAAAGTACACAGAGAGAAATTTTAAGTGATGGAAATATAGGAATTATGAGAAATAACATAACAGCATGTATGATGAAAATATCGATAAGAACAAGGCAATAGCTGTGTGTATGGATTTATTATTCATGGCGTGGCGATTTCATCACTACCTATCTCAAAAGGGACATGGTGTAATGGTAAGTATGTGCATGAATAAATAAATCTCAATATACTAATATATTGTTTATAGTTAAGGTATTAACGTTGTGGAGGTTTAAAGACATTGTAATTTATTTTATCAAACACTGTTTATTAAATTTTTTTGTAATGGTATAACCCTACCGGTTTCAAGGTTTTCACCTCATCTTCAGGGGAGCACAAACAAGATGTCTTGTTTGTGCTCCCCTGAAGATGACAGCAAGTCTTGTTTATGCTCCCCTGAAGATGAGGAGAAAGCCTTGAAACCGGTAGGGTTATACCGTTACAAAAAAGTGGAATAAACAGTGTTTGATAAAATAAATTACAATGTCAATATACTAATTACCATAAATACATCAAATTAAATAATGGCTGGTAAAACTAATTAGGTTACTAACACAAAAATGATTGAGTCAATTATGAACTAAAGCTACCAACTGTAGTTCTCTCATAATACAAAAACTGCATTTTTGGGTCATCTGTCAAGTACCATTCCAGACGGGTCAACCTTCATATCGTCGTTGTTCTGCGAAAAACATTTAAGTCCAAATATTGAGTTTTAAGATAAATGCAATTTAAGTTTAAATAACATCTGTTTGCATTTTATTTTATTAAAAACTTGATTTTAAATCGCCTTCTTAAAGACAGTTTATTTATTTATAAGAATTACTACAAAAAAACTCTTCTTCCTCTTGGTTTAGGTCGTATGATCTGTTTGTGACAGTGGGCTGTCCTGGGATGATGACGTCCAGCAGTCCTTTCACATTTTCGGCAGCCTTCCTGGTAATTTACTGCTGTTAGGGTTTTCAGTCTTAGCGATTCTTGCCAGTCTTATATCCTTCATGCAGTCCACATGATCCCTCCAGAAGCGCCTTCTGCTTCTTCCCCACCTCACTATGTCTTCAACACCACAGACAAACCTTATCGTCTCATTTCTGATCTCTAAGAGTTCTACCTGCGATGGAGCGTAGGGTTCTCATTTCTGCCACTCTGAGAAGGTTTTTTGTCCTGTTGGTATCAGCTCTCACGTCTATCCCATATGTCATGATGGGGCGGACGCATGTCTTATATATCCTGACCTTACTTTCGGTTAGTATGTGTCTGTTTCTCCATACAGTGTCCCGCAGGCAGCCAGCCAATGCTGTCGCTTTATTAGTTTATGCTCGTACTTCACTATATAGGTCACTGGTGCTGGAGATCTCTACACCTAGGTAAGTGAATCGCATGACTTGCTCAAACGAGTAACTTAAAAACATAATACCTAAAAAAACGAGTACTTAACTTAAAAACATATTTCCTAAAAATTTAAAATACGGACACCTGTTTTGGACTTAATCCTTTCTTGGTGAAAACAAATGTAAAAAGGTGACTTAAACCCTTCTAAAATATTATTTATTCTGAATGACTTGATGTGTCGGGGTTTATTTAGTCATGAACTCTTGTGCTGGTTGGTAGGGATGAATACCAACTGTGTAATTGCTTCGGGATGATATGTTTTTTTTATCTTTTCATAACAGCGAAACCATATAACTTTTGGACATAAATATTTTTTCCATGTGTAGATATTTTAATTTTAAGTAAAATCGCATCAAAAAGTAATTTTAAGCAAAATGGACTTAAATACTTTTCGCAGAACAACGACGATATTATCCTGGTCACAACCCAATTACAAATTTGTTACATTATGATGTTGGTTGTGACGAAATTTGTACAAATACAATTTTTCGAAGAATAATATACCTTTTAAATATCATAGAAAAATCGTTTCCACGCGGAATGTCCTTTAAAATTTTCCGTAATATGTATTGAGGGCGATTTTTTTAAGCAGCTAATAAACCTGTTTCTTAATATGCATAATGTGCACAAATGCAAGAGTTGTTGAAACTATAAAAAAATATGTGAGAAATGAACTACGTAAAAATAATATGTTCTCATACAAAAAAAAATCAATTAAAAAGGCTTGTGCTGCAAAATATATTTTAACTATTGAGATTAAGTATTTTGTTTAAATTTAAAGAATCACTTTTTCATATAATTAAATAAATATAGGTTTATTGACAGCAACATAGTATGTACAAAATATATTTAAATAACACTTCTAAAACACATAAATTGCAGATAATACATTAAATACAGAAGCTGTCAAAGGGTCTGGGCTCACCTAATAGCATCCCCTCGGCCAAGATACACCCCACCAATATAGGGCGAACCCAGCCACGGGGACACCAGATGTTTTTCAGCCCACACCCTTGAACACGTAGAATATTGATAGCAACATAGTATGTACAAAATACATTTAGACACATTTCAAGAACACATTAAAAAAAGTATACATTAAAAAACAGAAGCTATCAAAAGGTCTGGGCTCATCTAATAACACCTCCCCGGCCAAGATACATCCCACCAATATAGGGTGAGCCCAGCCACGGGGACACCAGATGCTTTTCAGCCCACAACCTTGAACACGTAGAACGAGAAGATAAAAAAAACACAGAAAATAAATAGATGACAAAAAAAATACATTCAAGAGAGAAGACATTAAAAGGTCAGGGCTCATCCCACAAACATTCCCCCGGCCGAGATACACCCCACCAATGTAGGGCGAGCCCAACCGCAAGGGCATCGGGGGGCTTCTATCCCACACCCCCGCATATCTAGATTAAATAATAAATAAAATAAAAAACAAAAACTTATGGCAGAAAAAAAAATTAAAAGTAAATCCACATATACCACCTCAGGTTACTACTAACTGTCAGCAAGAACGAAAAAAAGAAAAGCCTCAAAGGAGTCCAAATTTTACAAAATGACAAATGGGAAATAAAATAGTTGAGACAACATTAAAATACAATAGTTAGGCAGTAATACATTGAAATAGTTAAGCAGTTTCCAAATAATTAATGAGGAGATAACGCACAAACACGTATGCACAATCCCCGATTCACTACCAGCGAAAAGAAAGAAAAAAAAATCAAACAAGAGACCCATTAACCACCCAGAAGATAACACTTTAGAGCATCTCTGAAGGTATAACTATTCAACCGCTCCTTCAAGGCCTGGGGCAACTCATTCCAGCATTTGCTGGCTGAGTATGAGAAGGATCCCTTGAATAGTGTTATTATATCAGTATATATTTTATTCAATATCTTAAGTAATCTAAATATTTGTTAGAAATTTATTTCAAAATTTGTGTCAATGCTTTTCAAACCCAGGTATGTCCACATTATGATATTTTTGAGCTAATATACCAAAATGTAGCTTATGTGGTTCTGGATAAATCTGCATTTTTTGAAATAAGATATCTCCTCGTGAAATCCTAGCAAAATGGTGATTGGAATAAGAGTTTTTTCAAACTCAGATATGTCCACGACGTTGTTTTTATCAAAGTCAGACATGTCTATTTAGACCAATCATTCAAGATGGCCGATCAGTCGTAGCGTAGTCGTACTGTCAATAACAATCAAACTCGGGTATGTTCATGCCTGTGTTATATCAAAATCACGCATTTTCAATGGTCGTTTTTCAAAGGTGGGTATGTCCAAATTGATAGTTGCTTTATTTTTCCTACTGACTTGAATTTCTAGATTTTTTTTAAACACAACGTCGTCTATAGAGCAATAATTCTCAAAAAGACAAAATTATTTTTATATACAATATATAGTTTTCAGTGATCAGGGACAAAATACCATTTTGCTTGGTTTGAACTTGCGTGGACATACCTGGGTTTGAAAAGCGTTGACACATTTTATCCCAATCAATTTTGGCGTCTTATCACACTCAATGACTTTCATGACGAGTGTGCTCATTGCTTATAAATAATTTTAAATACTCGTTTTTGTTAAAACATTTCAAATTCTGTAATATCTTTCAACTAAATAATAAAACTTGAAATAAATTCGTCAATGCAGTCAATTTTTATATGTATAATTGATACACAATAGATTTTTAAAAAAATATTATTTTACAAGGAGAGAAATAAAAATGATGTATGGGGGGAATTATGAAACATTGGAACAAGTTGAAGCTTACTGATATTTTCTCAGATGATGGAAGAGTTAGGAGGGATATCAAACGGCCTTCAGCGAGAAGAAATAAACGCCAGTGTACGGCACCGGTACAAAGAACTGTAGCAATAGGTGGATGATTGCTGCTCAATGCTCGGAGAATTCAGTTCATGGTGAAAAGTAGCAGGGTTGAAGAGATTCCTCTTTGGCAGGTAGTAGATGGTCGCAAGTAAAAGGCAGTAGACAGATTGAACTGAGAATGTATTTTTTGACTTTTGGGATCGTTATGTGTGGCCAATCGCTCATCGCAAGCGCCTGTTTCCACCCGTGCATGCCGTCATAACTTGCGAAATATCACAATTCTCGCAAGTTTTTCGCATGCATGGGCCAGCCGACTTTTGATACTGTCTCGCGATGACCACGCATAAGGAACATTTCAGTTACGATCGCGACACAGCACGGACCCCAACAAACATAAAATGTACATGCAAATCAAATCATCAAAAAATATCCAAGAATTTATATATCAAAATAACTCAAAATATCATATCATAAAAGTACCAAATAACAAACACGAAAACAAATACATCATATGTTTTGGCTGACGCATACGTCCGTTACAGCTAGTATGGCTCTAAAACGTATACTTGAATCGGAAAGCATCAAATCTGCTAAGATGACAGTCCACAATAATATTTTAGTACCAATTTTGATGTATGGCAGTGTAACGAAGATGTGGAAAATTACTAAAAAGAGCTGAATTGCGAAGATTGCGAAGTTGCGAAGATTTGTGCACAACGAACAAAACATGGGATGACAATGTATGATTGTATGAAATGAAGTAAATATGAATGCATGTGAACTTAAGCTTGATGTGTTGAGTAGTTGAACTAAATATCCCTCTGAGATATTTTGTTAATCTAATTTCACATTGCAAGTGTGGGTAGAGAGCGTGATAAAGGAGGACCTAGTTAAGTATGATTGGATCAAGTGAATGATATTGTGAAAGAAGGAAATGTAAAAAGTTAACCTGTAAGTGAGCATGAACGTACGGGTGCGTATGAGCCTAACTTATCTAAAGTTAGTACGAACGCACCGGTGCGTTTCACATTAACCCTGAGAGATCGGCGCACTGCTATAGCAGTGGAAGAAATTTGTTCTACCCTTGTATTCTAAATGAATATCATTCATTTAGAATACAAGGGTACATATTTTAAAATATATTTATGTTGTAAACATATATTTTTTTTTGTTTTTTTGTTGTTTAAAATAAATATTTATCACGAACGTCCGAATCGTAAATATATCTTAGCACTAGATAGACAATTATATTTTTTTCTCGTAGCGCTCTCAGGGTTAATATCCAAGAAAAGTATAGATTACTATATACAAAAAAAGTTTATTCAAATCACATAAAAAAAATGTAAAAATATATAAAAAAAAACTCACTCGTTGGGTACATATTGTTCCTATATAACGCACTAGCTTACATGTTAAAGAAATCGTAGAAGTTGTATTAGAAGTCTATGTATATATCCTTTCTGCCTACCCCGACAGGGAAATAGCGCGATGATATAAATGTAAAAATAAGATTTTCGAAAAATACAATTGAATACTTTCAATATAAATAATATTATTTGGTATTATATATATTCAATTGCACATACTGTAAAAACTTGTAAACAATCTGTCATTGTGCTACCAACATAACGATGTTATAGCGGTATTTTAAAAATATTTATTGTTTAATTTTTGATGTTCGTTTTGATTTATTAGTCTTACATCGGTATATATTTCGACTGATTACTTCAATCCAATGGCGACAAAGAAAGAAGGTTTTACTTCATTCATATGAATTCCGGTAAGAGCTCTATGCGCACTAGAAATAAGTAAATATATCGCACTGTTAAAGTTGATATGTTGTGTACATAAGATCCATTAGGGTTGCCATAGTGCCTGGAACCACTGAAGTACGCACGTCACTCGCGGTTCAAATGTACGTGTTTTTAATGCTACTGTGTGTGGATGTAACATTACTAGTGTTGCTAACATAATTTTGATTCAAAGACTTCGGGTATGAAGACAATTCTTTTCGTTTTGGGTTTTTAAAGATTTTTTTCGGGTTAACGAAAATATTTTTAAAGTTTTATTTAAAGGTCTTTTATTTTGAATAACAATTGAAATATTTAAAGAACCTCAAGTCTGAATATATACTAGAAATTTAATCAATATTAAAAACATATTAATGAAGATCGATTATCATCGTCATTGCTGGGCCTCGTAGCTGAGAATCCCCTCGCCATTGAAGCTGTGTCGTGAAGTTTGTTTTAAGTGAGTGAGTCGTTGTACACCAGCAAACTTACCGCCCACACCGCTGTACTGGATCCGATGCCACACCGAAGAGAGACGATCGGAACACACCGGTTGGTTTTCTTTTTATCTTTTTTGATAGAATAGATATGACGGAAAAAAATGCCTGTGACATATTTTTGCTTATAGTATCCATTTATACATTTCTTACTTTAAAAAAAATTCAATGAAGACATTTTTTAAGTTAGTGAAACCGTAGTAGTCGTATAGGAAGGTTTATGGACGTAGAATATGCGAATGATGTGTGTTACGTTAGAAAAGTCTGGCACTCTTTCTATTCTACCTACCTTGATATGAACACTAGACCTTTTTTTTATCTTTAGGGGAATTTTTGGTTTTCGTGTACATTTTGCCAATACTACTCCACTAAGAGAGATATAAATAATCTTGTTGAATAACTTTTGGTCCCACTGGAACCCTCTTAATTTGGGTCCATTGTATTTTTGTAATATATTTTCGTTGTATAAAGTCAACCTTGTTAACACATTGTAATAGGGTACTTTTCGCGACAAGTGATGACGCAATGCGGGTACTTTTAGACTTTTTTGTGCCAAAATTAGACTTTCGTAAAAAAACCATATCTCTCAAACTAATTAGTATTTTTTCGAAAAACTTTTTGTATCTTACTAAGAATAGAACTATCTATATCTTTATTATGCAAAATATGGGTTGCTCTATTTTTTACTCACACAAAATGACTACATTCTAGGTAAACATTGAAAAAAATACTATACTCTTTCACCATCAAAATTATTTTATTCACATTAAATTACAATATAATTACGAAATTTTCAATAGATCTTATAAGAATCTTATAAGATCTTATAAGAATCTTATAATAGATAACACGCAGTTCCCACCCCATTTGGCGACCGTGTTTACAAGTTTCCCGCATACCACCGCTTGGCAAACCAAAACGAGTAAACTCGTCTCCCGCTCTCTACCATAAGACGGGATAGAACGAGTTTTATCGTTTCCCGCAAACAATGTGTTAACACTGTATCCCGATCCCGCGTTTTAACGTGATAAACTAGATTTGCGTATTTTAATGCGATAAATTAGATTTGCGTTGATTCCCGATTCCGTGTTTTAACGCGATGAACTAGATTTGTGTTGAGTCCCGATCCCGTGTTTTAACGTGATAAACTAGATTTGCGTTGAGTCCCAATCCCGTGTTTTAACGTGATAAACTAGATTTGCGTTGAGTCCCAATCCCGTGTTTTAACGTGATAAACTAGATTTGCGTTGAGTCCCAATCCCGTGTTTTAACGTGATAAACTAGATTTGCGTTGATTCCCGATTCCGTGTTTTAACGCGATGAACTAGATTTGCGTTGAGTCCCAATCCCGTGTTTTAACGTGACAAACTGGATTTGCGTTGAGTCCCGATCCCATCTTTTAACGTGATAAACTGGATTGACATTGAGTCCCGATCCCGCGTTTTAACGTGATAAACTAGATTTGCGTTGATTCCCGATTCCGTGTTTTAACGCGATGAACTAGATTTGCGTTGAGTCCCGATCCCGTGTTTTAACGCGATAAACTAGATTTGCGTTAAATCCCGTGTTTTAATGTAATAAACTAGACGCTGGAGTGGTGAGGGATTCCTCGAATCTCATAGAAGATCACATAATTGACGTGGAAGAACAGCTTAATATCGGGTAAGAAGTGGCAAGGGGATCCTCGAATCTCATAGAATATCACATGATTGAGGTGGAAGGGCAGCTCAAGATCGACGCTGGAGTGGTGAGGAGATCCTCGAATCTCATAGAAGATCACCTGATTGACGTGGAAGAACAGCTTAATAACGGGTAAGAAGTGGCGAGGGGATCCTCGAATCTCATAGAATATCACATGATTGAGGTGGAAGGGCAGCTCAAGATCGACGCTGGAGTGGTGAGGAGATCCTCGAATCTCATAGAAGATCACCTGATTGACGTGGAAGAACAGCTTAATAACGGGTAAGAAGTGGCGAGGGGATCCTCGAATCTCATAGAATATCACATGATTGAGGTGTAAGGGCAGCTCAAGATCGACGCTGGAGTGGTGAGCGGATCCTCGAATCTCATAGAAGATCACATGATTGACGTGGAAGAACAGCTTAATATCGGGTAAGAAGTGGCAAGAGGATCCTCGAATCTCATAGAATATCACATGATTGAGGTGGAAGGGCAGCTCAAGATCGACGCTAGAGTGGCAAGGGGATCCTCGAATCTCATAGAATATCACATGATTAATGTGGAAGGGCAGCTCAAGATCCACGCTGCAGTGTTGAGGGGATCCTCGAATCTCATAGAATATCGCATGATTAATGTGGAAGGGCAGCTCAAGATCGACGCTGGAGTGGTGAGCGGATCCTCGAATCTCATAGAAGATCACATGATTGACGTGGAAGAACAGCTTAATATCGGGTAAGAAGTGGCAAGAGGATCCTCGAATCTCATAGAATATCACATGATTGAGGTGTAAGGGCAGCTCAAGATCGACGCTGGAGTGGTGAGCGGATCCTCGAATCTCATAGAAGATCACATGATTGACGTGGAAGAACAGCTTAATATCGGGTAAGAAGTGGCAAGAGGATCCTCGAATCTCATAGAATATCACATGATTGAGGTGGAAGGGCAGCTCAAGATCGACGCTGCAGTGTTGAGGGGATCCTCGAATCTCATAGAATATCACATGATTAATGTGGAAGGGCAGCTCAAGATCGACGCTGCAGTGTTGAGGGGATCCTCGAATCTCATAGAATATCACATGATTAATGTGGAAGGGCAGCTCAAGATCGACGCTGCAGTGTTGAGGGGATCCTCGAATCTCATAGAATATCACATGATTGAAGTGGAAGGGCAGCTCAAGATCGACGCTGCAGTGGTGAGGGGATCCTCGAATCTCATAGAATATCACATGATTGACGTGGAAGGGCAGCTGAAGATCGACGCTGGAGTGGCAAGGGGATCCTCGAATCTCATAGAACATCACATGATTGACGTGGAAGAACAGCTTAATATCGGGTAAGAAGTGGCGAGGGGATCCTCGACTACGAGGCCTAACAACAATGAAAACGATACATCGTATGTAGAGAAGCAAATATTTAATTTCTAGATGAATTATTTGCGAAAGTCGAAGACTGCCTGTATTTAACAAGTGTCGGATGTAAATATTTTAATTTGAATCGCAGCAAAACGTTTTATTGTTTAATAATAATTGGTCATAAAATTAGTAAAATTTCGCACCCAATTTTTATAACCTTATAAATAACCTATTTTAAATTGTATGTTGTATATCACGTATGCGAAATTTTTAGACCGTGTACCAAATCCGGTATTGGGTGTAGGCTCGCGGGCCGTATTTGTATTTTTTTAAATCAAAAGACATGCAAATTTGAGTGCCTGTAAACAAGGTAATATGTTTCAAATGATGCTTCAAGGTCTAGCGTTTTGATACGAACGATATTACAAAAAAACGGGAATTAAACTAGGGACTTTTGGTTCATGAGCCAAGTGACTTAACCACTGAACCATAAGGGTCGATACATTTTTACATTGTGTTTGTTTTATTGAATGTAAATACATTCAGATAATTTAAGTACCATAAAGGGTCTTTCAAATTGAGTGTTTATTTTAATTCTTGGATAAAACACAGATGGCGTCGCGAACTTGCCTGAGTCTTGTAACATTTGAGAAGTGTAATGTATGCCATTTATAAAAATGGAGTCGTATACAATACAACAACGCGTTCAAATTGTTGAATTATTTTATGTATTGTAATCTCCGGAAACGGTGATGTTAATTGGCCACCAAGATCATGTGATCTGACACCGTTGGACTATTTTCTCTGAGGTTACGTGAAAAGCCAGGTCTATAAGAATGACCCCCGATCAATTCCTGAGCTGAAGGACGAAATTATTCGCGTTAATGGTGGGTTAGAACCGCAATTATGCCAAAATGTCATCGAAAATTTTGACAAAAGAGTGGACATCTGTGGAGCTGCAAGAGGTGGACATTTGGCGGATTTTTTTTTGTGTTTAAATGTTGGACTATTTTTTCTGAGGTTACGTGAAAAGCCAGGTATATAAGAATGACCCCCGATCAATTTCTGAGCTGAAGGACGAAATTATTCGCGTTAATGGTGGGTTAGAACCGCAATTATGCCAAAATGTTATCGAAATTTTTGACAAAAGAGTGGACATCTGTGGATCTGCAAGAGGTGGACATGTGGCGGATATATTTTTTTTTTGAGTTTAAATGTCATACATTATACTTCAATGAACAATAAAAAGTTTTTTGAAATCAAAGTAAATTGTGTGTTTTATTCAAGAATTAAAAAAAAATCGCTCAATTCGAAAGGCCCTTTAGAACAATACATTCCTCACTCTTCCTCTTACACGCCTTCCACTCACATTAGCACTATACATCACGAGAACAGAGCACCAGACTTTCCTATATCGACACACACGCTTAGCTTATTCTATATCCATGCAGCATCAACGATTTCTTTGACTTTCTATATTTACTTCTTACAAAAAAATCTTCACAAGATCTAACCATACTTTCCTCGCTCTTTCTATTACACGCCTTCCACTCATATTTACACTATACACCTGTTTTGTCAGTCTTTCTTCATTTATTCGTCCCATATGCCCAAACTATTTGAGCGTGTTCTTTTTCGTTCATTTGATGCATCTGTTATCACTTCATTATGAATTTTATAATAAATTGAAGCCTCACGAATAAACAGTGTTTTTTTTAACGTGTTCCTCGCGGGAAGCACAAACGCCTGTGATCTGACGACAATCCAAGTTTCAAATCACAAATACTTAAAAAGAATGACACAAAACCGGAATGAAAATGAAACTAAAATTTTAAATAATCTTTATTCTAGCGACATCTCTGAAAACCTTGTCAAATAATATATGAATTTATGAGATATTGTTGAATAAACAGAACGCCGAATTTTTTTGGTTTCTCAATATTTCCAGCTATTGCGTCACATGTAACGACCTGTCGCGCGGATCGAGTCCTGCGATGAGTCTCTCTTATGTAAATAAACATTACTAAGTCTCTCTTACGTAAATAAACATTACTTGTGCTATATGCATTTGATTGGGTGAGTGTAATGAATCATTGATTTGATCGTAGCATTCCTTTGTTTATTTTACGTAATGTTTAGTATATCTCCTTTATTTAATGAGTCTCCTTAAAGAGTAATGACTATTATTTATTATCAGAAAATTACTTGAATGTCATGTTTACTTGGTGGTGTAATCAAATATCAGTGGTTCTAAACAAAATACGCGTTAAAACTTAGAAATTAAAAAACGCCCAAATTGTGCTGCGCACAGGATTCGTGGAATTTGATTTTTAACGCGGTGAACACATTATATACATGTTCTTAATAATATTTAATTTAATATATAAACCGCATTCCACGTTTTGTACTGTCATTTTGATAAAACAAGTAAATAAAACAGAGGATAAAACATAGCTGGATGTACAGGGACAACACCTGGAGGAAAGGTCTTAACCGTTGTAATATTTTAATACAAGTACTTTTACCACAATTGTCTCTACTTTATTTATTTGTTGATTTAACACTTTTATTGCAAACTCAATCTGGCGGGCTTATTGCCAGGCGACAATCTCTTCCAGCCAACCAGACAAAAGTAAATAAACCAAGTTACATGGTTGCGTAAATCATTCAAATGACTTCAAGAAATCTATAAACGCATACGTTAGCATATGCCCACGAACCTCACAAATACGGACAATCACCCGAATATTATTTTTAATATAAAGTGAGATATCATCAATCAAAAGGAAAGGAAGGGATGGTGGAGAGGAAAGGAAAAGAAAAATCAGGAATGAAACACGTTATTTTATTGACTAGAAATTAAGAGTTTTTTAAGTCGCTTATTAAAGCATGCCAAGGAAGGAGCGAGTCTTATATTGGTTTGTAACTTATTCCAGAGTCTCACTGCATGGACAGTAAAGGACGATGTAGAAAAAGAAAAACAATCTTTGTTTGAGTTTTACTATTTTTAACAAATTTGAAAAAGAGGGAAAAAATTTAATATTTTTTAAACTGTCATCATTTTACGATTTTTTTTATTTACCGAACTTCTGGACTTTTCCCATTGATTTAAGATGGCGGTATACAGTCATGTGACTACAATTCATCTGCTCAGTCAATTCTACGGTGGTTTGAAGTGGATCTTCATGAATAATATGGTTTAAGCGGTCCTCATCGAAGTCCACTGGTCGTTCGGAACGCTCCATGTCTTTTAGGTCGAAATTACCGTCTTTGAAACGCAAAAACTATCGACGAGCTGTCCTTTCATTCATAGCATCTTCACCGTACACTTCGCAAATATCGCGAGCAGCTTTGACAGCTTTATTCCCTCGATTGAACGCGAACAGATGGAGGTGTCGAAAATGCTCACTTTTGTCTACTTGACATTCCATTTTGAAGGCTTGTAATCAAATAAAATAATATATGTAACGTTAAAGCAAACACAATATCTTGTAGAGCAGAAAATTTTCTTTCGAATGAAGTATAACCTTTACCATTTTGTTTTACTTTTGGTGCTCATTTTAAAATTGAAAAAAAAAACGGACACAACTTATGTTAACACACAATATTTCCAGCATAATATGACAAAATACGACGTTCAATTATTTATACCCACCGAAAACAAAGCATTTATGTTAGTACTAGGTGATAATAAATATACCCAAAGTAACATATTGTATATTAGAATCATTTTACTGTGTGTTGTTGACAGTTTTTCGGTAATAGTCAATTCTTGGATAATAGAGACGTTGGTAGAGTCCGCGCGCCGTAAGGAAAGAACAGTGTAGAAGGGTGACCATGATTTTTTATTTATTATACATTCAGATTATTTATTTATCATTCATTTAAAAATACAGAAGTGGATATTTTTGTTTAGAACAAATATTTGTTTATTGATACAGAAAAAAGAAAGTTTTAAAGAAACAATAAGTTTTATTTATTTCTAACAAACATTATATTTTATTTAAAAAAACTTTTTGATTTATGTGAAAATCATAAATGCATCTCCTAATAACGCACTCATCAAAATTGTCGATTTGTATTGTATTTGGCCGATTCCTTTTCTTTTTGGTGACTTGGTGGCTTCTCCTTTCCCACTATTTTTATTGGAATATGCAACCAATTTTATGGAACTCTGTGATATTTCCGTGGCCTTTGAGACTTCAGCGATATGAACCAAAACATCGATGTTCTAAAAAGAAGTTAAAATAGTATAAAAATATAGAAATAGTATGTAACAATAAGTACGTAGACATACATAGAAATAAAAAAATAACAATGAACAAACCTCGCCGTGAATTATTACTAGAAATCATGGTGACACTATTTTTTTGACACGATGACACACTAATACTAGAAACTGACCAATCAGCAAACATGGGTTGACTAACACAATCACACGCTCTGTGTACCTACGATTTTTTCCTTACGCTGTGTGGACTCGACGCTTTATGGTCCAAGGAATACAAAGTTTCCACCTTCAACATCCCATATCAAAAGCATTATCATGATTATTTTCATTTATCTCATCGTCAACATTTGCATTAGTTATCGCGTTATTTTTATGTATGACAAATCAAACTGTAAGACTGCATGCTGTCGACCGTGGGTTGATCAGAATGAAGTTGACGCAGATTAAATGTGATATGACTGACATCATGTGGGAATCTGGTATTTCCCTGAAGATTTATTGTTTTTTTTTAGATAGCAACATATCTTATTAACACTTTGTATCTCGATCCCGTGTTTTAACGTGATAAACTAGATTCGCGTTGAGTCCCGGTGCCGTGTTTTTTAACATGATAAATTAAACTTGCGTTGAGTTCCGGTCCCGTGTTTTAACGTGATAAACTACAATATATTTGCGTTGAGTTACGGTCATGTGTTTTAACAGGATAAACTAGATTGACGTTGAGTCTCGGTCTCGTGTTTTAACGTGATAAACTATATTTGCTTTGGTTCCGGTCCCGTGTTTAAACATGAAAAACTACATTTGCGTTGAGTTCCGATCCCGTGTTTTCACATGATCGATACCTCTTTCAAAAAAGGGCATGTTACTGACATTTAGCAAATATTTTTGTAGTGTATAGAATAAGGTGAAGAGGGATATCGAACTGTGTAGAGTAATGTGAAGAGGGATATCGAAGTGTGTAGAGTAATGTGAAGAGGGATATCGAACTATGTAGAGTAATGTGAAGAGGGATATCGAACTGTGTAGAGTAATGTGAAGAGGGATATCGAAGTGTGTAGAGTAATGTGAAGAGGGATATCGAACTATGTAGAGTAATGTGAAGAGGGATATCGAACTGTGTAGAGTAATGTGAAGAGGGATATCGAAGTGTGTAGAGTAATGTGAAGAGGGATATCGAACTATGTAGAGTAATGTGAAGAGGGATATCGAACTGTGTAGAGTAATGTGAAGAGGGATATCGAACTATGTAGAGTAATGTGAAGAGGGATATCGAACTGTGTAGAGTAATGTGAAGAGGGATATCGAAGTGTGTAGAGTAATGTGAAGAGGGATATCGAAGTGTGTAGAGTAATGTGAAGAGGGATATCGAACTATGTAGAGTAATGTGAAGAGGGATATCGAACTGTGTAGAGTAATGTGAAGAGGGATATCGAAGTGTGTAGAGTAATGTGAAGAGGGATATCGAACTATGTAGAGTAATGTGAAGAGGGATATCGAACTGTGTAGAGTAATGTGAAGAGGGATATCGAACTATGTAGAGTAATGTGAAGAGGGATATCGAACTGTGTAGAGTAATGTGAAGAGGGATATCGAAGTGTGTAGAGTAATGTGAAGAGGGATATCGAACTATGTAGAGTAATGTGAAGAGGGATATCGAACTGTGTAGAGTAATGTGAAGAGGGATATCGAACTATGTAGAGTAATGTGAAGAGGGATATCGAACTGTGTAGAGTAATGTGAAGAGAGATATCGAAGTGTGTCGAGTAATGTGAAGAGGGATATCGAACTGTGTAGAGTAATGTTAAGAGGGATATCGAACTATGTAGAGTAATGTGAAGAGGGATATCGAACTATGTAGAGTAATGTGAAGAGGGATATCGAACTGTGTAGAGTAATGTGAAGAGGGATATCGAAGTGTGTAGAGTAATGTGAAGAGGGATATCGAACTGTGTAGAGTAATGTGAAGAGGGATATCGAACTATGTAGAGTAATGTGAAGAGGGATATCGAACTGTGTAGAGTAATGTGAAGAGGGATATCGAACTATGTAGAGTAATGTGAAGAGGGATATCGAAGTGTGTAGAGTAATGTGAAGAGGGATATCGAACTATGTAGAGTAATGTGAAGAGGGATATCGAACTGTGTAGAGTAATGTGAAGAGGGATATCGAACTATGTAGAGTAATGTGAAGAGGGATATCGAACTGTGTAGAGTAATGTGAAGAGGGATATCGAACTGTGTAGAGTAATGTGAAGAGGGATATCGAACTGTGTAGAGTAATGTGAAGAGGGATATCGAAGTGTGTAGAGTAATGTGAAGAGGGATATCGAACTGTGTAGAGTAATGTGAAGAGGGATATCGAACTATGTAGAGTAATGTGAAGAGGGATATCGAACTGTGTAGAGTAATGTGAAGAGGGATATCGAAGTGTGTAGAGTAATGTGAAGAGGGATATCGAAGTGTGTAGAGTAATGTGAAGAGGGATATCGAACTGTGTAGAGTAATGTGAAGAGGGATATCGAACTGTGTAGAGTAATGTGAAGAGGGATATCGAACTATGTAGAGTAATGTGAAGAGGGATATCGAACTGTGTAGAGTAATGTGAAGAGGGATATCGAAGTGTGTAGAGTAATGTGAAGAGGGATATCGAACTGTGTAGAGTAATGTGAAGAGGGATATCGAACTGTGTAGAGTAATGTGAAGAGGGATATCGAAGTGTGTAGAGTAATGTGAAGAGGGATATCGAAGTGTGTAGAGTAATGTGAAGAGGGATATCGAACTGTGTAGAGTAATGTTAAGAGGGATATCGAACTATGTAGAGTAATGTGAAGAGGGATATCGAACTATGTAGAGTAATGTGAAGAGGGATATCGAACTGTGTAGAGTAATGTGAAGAGGGATATCGAAGTGTGTAGAGTAATGTGAAGAGGGATATCGAACTGTGTAGAGTAATGTGAAGAGGGATATCGAACTATGTAGAGTAATGTGAAGAGGGATATCGAACTGTGTAGAGTAATGTGAAGAGGGATATCGAACTATGTAGAGTAATGTGAAGAGGGATATCGAAGTGTGTAGAGTAATGTGAAGAGGGATATCGAACTGTGTAGAGTAATGTGAAGAGGGATATCGAAGTGTGTAGAGTAATGTGAAGAAGGATATCGAACTATGTAGAGTAATGTGAAGAGGGATATCGAACTGTGTAGAGTAATGTGAAGAGGGATATCGAAGTGTGTAGAGTAATGTGAAGAGGGATATCGAACTGTGTAGAGTAATGTGAAGAGGGATATCGAACTGTGTAGAGTAATGTGAAGAGGGATATCGAAGTGTGTAGAGTAATGTGAAGAGGGATATCGAACTGTGTAAATGTTCACTAAATCTTTCACTAAAATTGGGTTCGAATCCCGACTGAGGAGAGTCTGCTCTCTAAACGGTGCTATAGAAATTTCTCTTTCAATATTATTTCACTGTAAAATAACGTGTTTGTACAAACCTTGATGTATGAAAGCAAAACATGGATACTACCTAATCTAATAGCCGCAGCCACTACCTTCCTATTAATGCTTTAACTATAAAATAGAAATGTAGTGAAATGAGATACTTGAAGAAATTTTGACTGAAGGAAAGTTAAGAAGTAGACGAGGCAAGAGTTGTGTGTATGTATAAAAAGGCGTGGAGATTCCTCTATATATGTACTCGTATGTATTCAAATAATTCCATTGACCTTCCCACACTTCTCTATGGGTCTGAGACTTGGGTTCCCTGTAGAAGGCACATTCGAAGTCTTGAAATGTTCCACCAGCGTTACCTTCGTCGAATTCTTTCGATCCACTGGAGTGATCATGTCACAAATGTCTCTGCGATGGATCGGACATGTAATACGAATGGGCTATTATTAATTGGATATCGAACTGTGTAAATTGAATGAGGAATTTGCAAGATCTTATCGACAGATTATCACATTCTTTCAGAATATCATTCACTCGATCCAACCACACTTTCCTTGGTCTTCCTCTCACACGCCTTCTTCTCACATCTGCGTTGTATATCTATTTTGTTAGTATTTCCTCATTCATTCGTTCTACATGTCCAAACCATCTCGACGTACTCGTCTTCATCTTACTTAACACATCAGCCCATTCATCTCTTATCACTTCGTTCCGTACTCTGTCATACATTGCAACTCCATATATTCTTATCGATGCACGTATCTCTACACCATTAATTCAGCTCCTCTTAGTCTTTTTACACGACCACGTTTCACTACAATAAATCAAAGTTAACACCAAAATACTATTGCGGACTTCCATCTTAGCGGATTTTGATACTCTTCGGTTCGAATATATATATGTTTTAGTGTCCCACTGACTTTGTTTCCTAACGCTACACGCCGTTCGATATCCCTCTTGACACTTATATCATCTGAGAAAAGACTATCTTGCTCCAATCTTTAATTTTATCTACACATGTGACATTTACTTATCCTTTCACACTTTTCTATCACCAATAATTTGGATTTTACAACATTCATTCTCAGATCTTTCTCTTCCCATCTCTCATACAATTTACTTATCAAACTCTCCAATTCACCTTCACTCTCCACCAACACTATAGTTCGGAAAATGTAGGATGAGTCCTGTGACAGTTCACAAATTTGCCCCAATACAACCTAATGTAATGTATTTACCTAAATAACTTGCTATTTATTAGAATTGAGGCTTATATTAGGTCCTTACATATGAAATTGGCGTTTTGTTTGGGAGGAACATAAAGTTGATTTTTTTTTAATATAATATATTTATTTAATCAAAGTATGTAACATTGCTATCTATGCACTTTTGCCATCTCATAGGTAGTTCATCGATCCCTTTACTAAAAAAACCATTCGGACGGGAATCAATAAAATCTTTGAAGTCGGTTTGGACTGCCCCATCGGAGTTGAATTTTTTCCCTTGCAAGAAGTTATCCAAATTTCGAAAAAAATAGTAATCTGTCGGGGCAAGGTCCGGAGAGTACGGTGGATGTCTTAGACATTCCAATTGAAGCTCTTCTAATTTGGTAGCCGTCTGTTGTGCAGTGTGTGGTCTAGCGTTATCATGAAGCAGCAGTGGCCTAGAGCGATTAACCAGCCTCGGTTGTTTAGCAGCTAGCTTTTCCATCATGATTTGCAGTTGCTGACAATAGACATCTGCCGTAATCGTCTGGCCAGATTTAAGAAAGCTGTAGTGAACGACACCAGCACTAGCCCACCAAACGCTCACAAGTAACTTTTTTGGAGTCAATTTTCGCTTGGGGCATGGTTTGGCTGGTTCGGCAGGGTTCAGCCATTGCGATGAGCGCTTCCGATTATCATACAGGATCCATTTTTCATCACAGGTAATGATTCGATTCAAAATCCCTTCATTATTGTGCCGGTTGAGTAATGCAACGCAGCAGTCAACGCGCGTTTGTTGATTTGCTTCACTCAATTCGTGAGGTTCAAGCTTTTTCACCTTCCCAATTTGCTTCAAGTGGATTAAAACAGTTTTATCACTAACACCGCAGCCTGCAGCTAACTCGGACGTGGTTTGCGATGGATCCGCTTCCACAATAGCCTTCAATTCTTCATTATCAACTTTGGTCTCCGGGCTTGTTCTGCAGGTCGAAATTTCCAGAACGAAAACGTTGGAACCAAAAACGCATGTGTTTTCTTTTGCGGCACCGTCACCATACACATCATTAATCCTTCGAGCCGTTTCTGCAGCACTGGTGCCACGGTGGAACTCGTACTCGTAAATAACGCGATATTTCCAGTTTTCCATTTTGTAAACTGAGTGACGCAAAGAAAAAAAACAATTGAGGAAAAAACAAATGAATTATAATTTTCGAAACACAAATACTTGAGTAAATAGCTGTATAAATTTTAATTTGGAATTCCTAACCAAAGAGAAGATATTTGAGATCAAAGTTGCCAGTACGGCAAAACGCCAATTTCATATGTAAGGACCTAATATTAAAGTTGATAAAATAATTAAAATTACTAAACATCGTTACAAGGTTGTATTGGGGCAAATTTGTGAGCTGTCACAGGACTCATCCTACATTTTCTGAACTATACAATGTAATCTGCATACAGCAATTCGTTTACGTTACCATTTGACATTTGTATGCTACCAATTGACCTCTGTAGTTTCTTGATACATTAATCTACTCGTATATAGAAATGAAACAACCAGGTTGACATGAGCGTATAAACCCTTCAAAAAACAAAAAAATCCTCAAAAAAACAAGTTGGCCACTGGAAAAGGTTGTTTTGTTTTTGACCGGGTCTTAAAGTGTTAAAGGAGTGTGGGAAAAACAAATCATTTTGTTTTTTAGCCATGTTCTATGCGACATACCTTGAAAGTACTTCCTGTTGGTATTTCAAATTGCTTTTGTTTGTATACTCGTACATACATTTTTTAAAAGAGCAAATTGATATACTTCGTACGAACCCGTTTATTCTATTTCTATTTGCTTAAGTGCTTATAACATGAAATTAATCAGCAAATATTTATTTACTTAACACCTTTATTGCAAATACAATCTGGCGGGCTTATTGCCAGGCGGAAATCTCTTCCAACCAACCAGACAAAAGTAAAAAAAAAGCAAGTTACGTGGTCGCATAAATCATTCAAATGACTATCCATCCCCACGAAATCCATAGACGCATACGTGAGCATATGCCCACGAACCCAACAAAGACGGACAATCACCCGAACATTCTTTTACATATAAATCAATATTTATAATCTTTCACTAAAAGTGGGTTCGAGTCCCGACTGAGGAGAGTCTGCTCTCTAAACGATGCTATATAAATTTCCCTTTTAATATTATTTCATTGTAAATTGACGTGTTTGTACAAACCTTGATGTATGAAAGCAAAATATGGATACTACCTTATCTAATAGCCGCAGCCACTACCTTCCTATTAATGCTTTAACTATAAAATATACGGTCGTAAGAAGTATGAGAAACACAAGAGCATGTATGGAGAGATGTATACATGTAGACGAGGCAAGAGTTGTGTGTGTGTATAAAAAGGCGTGGAGATTCCTCTCTGTCTACCTCAAAAAGAACATGGACTGATGGTATATATGAATGTATTCAAATAATTCCATTGACCTTCCCACACTTCTCTATGGGTCGGAGACTTGGGTTCCCTATAGAAGGCACATTCGAAGCCTTGAAATGTTCCATCATCGTTTCCTTCGTCGAATTCTTCAGATCAACTGGAGTGATCATGTCACAAATGTCTCTGCGATGGATCGGACATGTAATACGAATGGGCTATTATTAATTGGCTCCCAAAGCGCGTCTTGTACGGGGAAGGAATGTACGATCGAAGGGTTGGTAGACAGATAAAGCGACATATGGTAAGTACAGTTTGCGAGAGTCGTTGACTTTGTGTGGAGTGTCTGATGACTGGGAGCAGGTGGTTTAGGACCGTGGAGAATGGAGAGCTATCTGTTATCGAGCTGATGGCGTCTCAGCGGTCACGAGACGTGTGAGAAACATTCAGTGTACTGCGAACGACATTGCCAAATGACTCAACATAATCCACATACCTGTGACATCTGCGGGAGGGAGTGCGCATCTAGGATCGGGCTGTTTTCTCATTGACCACATGATCGACCTTGGAGTGGCGAGGGGATCCTCGAATACAAGGACCAGCAACGACGTCATGTTAAAATAACTCTTTCGAAATTCCCAACTTCTTCTTCCTCTTATTTTAGGCCTTTTGGCCTGTTATGGTTCTACATCATTGTTTGCCTCTTGTGACGTCGACTGCCAGCTGTCTTTCCATCTTTTGCGAGGTCGTCCTGGAGGTCTGCTCGCTTGGGGGATACTGTCCCTGGCCATTCTTACGGCTCTTGGTTCCACTATTCTGGATACGTGTTCGTTCCAGAACATTCTTCTCTGTCGTCCCCATCTGACAATATCTTCAACTTCGCACATCCTTCGGATTTCTGTGTTTCGTACTCTATCACAAAGGGTTTTGCCAGCGATACTCCTGAGTACCTTCATTTCGCTGGTTCGAAGGAGATTTTTGGTTCTGACAGTGTCGGCTCTGGACTCTATGCTGTATGTCATTATGAGGCGGACACAGGTCTTGTATCATATATCCTCACCTTGCTTTGGATGTTCATATACTTGTTTTTCCAGATATTGTTCTTTAAACATCCTGAAATAGCTGCGGCCTTTTGTGATTATTCAAGCACTTCGCCATAAAGGTCCTTATTGCACATTATGCTAGCACCCAAGTATTTAAATTTTGTAACTTGTTCGATTGGTGTGTCGTCGATCGCCACACTGCATCCAACTTGCTCTCTGGCTAGAGTCATGCATTTAGTCTTGCTGATGGAGATATACATGTTGTATTTTTTGGTAGCAGTGTGCAATCGATGTAGCATTTGTTGCAGATCTTCCTCTGATTCGGCTATGATGGCGGCATCGTCAGCATAGCATATGATGTTTAGCATATTGTCGTCCATCTTGTATCCCAGGTTAAGGTCGGCCACTTCTTCTATAATTTTATCCATAACCAAGTTAAAATTCCCAACAACAATTATAATTAATTAATTGATACTCCGAATTCGTAAATTTTTATTAATATTACTCTTAAGTATTAAGTCGGCTAAAGAATATTAATGTCGTTTATTTCATATGACCACTGTACAAAGCTCATTGTCATTTCCTAATACCATATTCTTATGTGTAAGCAGGGCCAACGCGAGAGTTATAGCCGCCTATGTCCAAAAAACAAAAATTCTATATAAATATATATTTTTTGTAATTTGTTTTATCAAGTTTCATTATTCCACTTTTTGTAACGGTATAACCCTACCGGTTTCAAGCTTTTCTCCTCATCATCAGGGGAGAACAAACAAGACTACGAAAACAAGAAAAAGTACATATTTCACGAATCTTAGAAAAAATGTTTGTTTCACTTTGTGGTGTCATGTATATAAATTTTAAATATAATAAATAAAACATCTATTTTTTTATTTTGTTTGTTTTACCATATTATTACGTTGTAAGCAGGGCAACGCGATAGTTATAGCCGCCTATGTCCAAAAACCAAAAATTCTATTATATATAAATATTTTATGTAATTTGTTTTACAAAGCACTGTTTATTCTACTTTTTGTAACGGTAAAAATCTACTATATATTAAAATAAATAAAACATTTTTTTTTATTTTGTTTGTTTTACCATATTATTACGTTGTAAGCAGGGCAACGCGATAGTTATACCCGCTTATGTTCAAAAACCAAAAATTCTATATAAATATTTTTTGTAATTTGTTTTACAAAGCACTGTTTATTCTACTTTTTGTAACGGTAAAAATCTGACCACTGTACAAAGCTCATTTTCATTTCCTAATACCATATTATTATGTGTAAGCAGGGCCAACGCGAGAGTTATAGCCGCCTAAAAACCAAAAATTCTATATAAATATATATTTTTTGTAATTTGTTTTATCAAGTTTTATTATTCCACTTTTTGTAACGTTATAACCCTACCGGTTTCAAGTTTTTCACCTCATCATCACGGGAGAACAAACAAGACTATAAAAACAAGAAAAGTATACGAGTACATCATATTTCAGGAATCTTAGAAAAATGTTTGTTTCACTTATAAATTTTAAATAAAATAAATATATATTTTTTTATATTGTTTTATTTGAGTTCATTACCTGTTTCAAAGACCTACGTCATCCTCGACAGGTAAAGTTTAAAAAACTAAATTGATATCATTTTAACTAAATTGACTTATAAATATATTGATAAATCATATTGTGTGAATATAGTACCGCAGTGTTAAAAAATTATGAGAGTTGGTCGTTGGTGGTTCCCAATTTGTCGGGATGGTCGACTCCTAATAAGTTTTTATGTAGGTTTTAATCCACTGATTGTAAAATATTTTGTTACAAATGCTTGGTAAGCAATTTATTCACATATTTTGAGTACTTGGGCTTTTAGGATGAATGACGTGTGGAAAAGATTTGTGTGGGCTCTTGAGTGTGAGTTTCTTCTTGTTTTGTATTTGTGTTTCTGTATATTTTTGTGTTTATTTTTATTCTTACGATTGTGTGCGGTATATTATAGGTTGAACATTTTTGGTTTTAATTTTGTTTCATTTTTGGTTTTACTTTTGTTTTTGTTTTTATTCTTATGATTGTGTGCGGTATATTATGGGATGAACAAGTTTAGTCTTTCAGGAGTGATGATGTGTGAAGAGTTTGATTCTGCGTGATGTTTCCAGTTGTAATTGAGTGTCACTGTTTGTCAGGTTGATGAGAACGTGCAACGGGGTTTTGTTTTTGTGTAATCAAAAATCGGATAGAAGTATCGATTTATTTTTTCATGCTAAATATCCTCAGTGAGATACAGGCAAAAGCCTAGTTTACTGGGGATACGACAAATGAAAGGCGACAAACCCAGATCCATTAAAATAATGTATGTCTAAATTAAATTACCTGTTGTTTTTTCGCAAATTGTGTATATTTCTTGTCATGTGTAATAATACATAAATAAAGAAATAAATATCATAAGTGTAAAAATAAAGTTTTTCATTATAAATGCCAAACCAATCAATAAATAAAAACGTTTTCAGTTTTATTTATTTATTTTATTATTACACATGACAAGAAATATACACAATTTGAGAAAAACAACAGATAATTTGATTTGGACATACAATTTTAATGGATCTGGGTTTGTTGCCTTTCATTTGTCGTATCCCCAGTAAACTAGGCTTTTGCCTGTATCTCACTGAGGATATTTAGCATGAGAAAAATAAATCGATACTTCTTTCCGATTTTTGATTACACAAAAACAAAACCCCGTTGCACGCTCTCATCAACCTGACAGTGACAAATCTTTATTTTAAGAATCCATCCCCTATACTTGGCGTGTTACTTTTACCCCCATTAACGATAATTCTGTTAACGTAACAATTTTGAGGAACGTTTTCCTATCGTTAAACGATATTCTGTATATAGAAATAAAAGACTTCACAATACTTCTTTGAGAATTATAATTTAAGAAAATTACGTAATTTTGCGTTACGTATGAATTTATTTAAGTGAAAAAAAAAAGTTAGAAAGTTTGAAAGTAACGTTTGCATTTTAATTGAGGTTTCAGAAAGAATTTCTTAAACATACAAAAATATTGTTATTTACATAATTTTATACTATTTTTTACTTAACTGATATTTTGAATAAAATAAAAGATCCGTGGAGTAATGTTAAAACGTTTGACTTCTTTTCTGTTTGTTTTTTTTTTTAAATTTATTTTTAAAAATAATTATAAACTTTTGCAATTTAAATCGAATTCATTTACGTCTATCATTTTACTTAGATGCCAAATTATAACAATTCGTGAATCAGTGAAGGCACGAAAAAAAATATACAAAACAGCACTTTATAAATCAGGACAAACTGGAGCGTGTTACCTTGTTTTCAAGCCATCAAATTTTAATATGTATACTAGGTTAGTCAAAAAGTTTTGAACGCGGAAATGAAAATACATTTTTTTTGGGGGGAAATCACTTTTATTGCTCAGTATAGTCTCCCATAAGATCAATACACTTGGTCCAACGATCTTCCAACTTTGTTGTCCCATCACGGAAGTGACTTTCTGGAAGGCCTGCAAAATACTCCTCTACGACGGCTATAACCTCTTCGTTTGATGAAAAATGCTTTCCACGAAGGAATTTTTTGAGGTGTGAGAACAGCCAGAAGTCCGAGGGAGCTAAATCTGGCGAATAGGGTGGATGCTGCAACAATTCGTATCCCAATTCATTGATTTTCGCGATGGTTTTTTGAGCTGTGTGAGCAGGTGCATTGTCTTGATGAAAAATGATTTTTTTCTTCTGCAAACCGGGTCTTTTTTCACAATTTTTTTCATCCAACTGGTCCAAAAGGTCACAATAATAATAATCAGAGTTGATTGTCTTACCAGTTTGGAGATAATCTATCAATAAAATTCCTTTTGCATCCCAAAAAACTGACGCTAACACCTTCTTGGCCGATTTCTGGACACGAACTCGCTTCGGAGCCAAAGTGCCTGGTTCACACCACTCCTTAGCCTCTTGTTTTGATTCAGGATCATGGTGGTAGACCCAAGTCTCATCTATAGTGATGAATCGACGCAGAAAATCCTTTTTATCCTTTCGAAATTGCTCCAAATGTTGCTCAGAAAGTCGCATTCGAACGTGTTTTTGTTGCATTGTTAGCAAATGCGGCACCCATTGTGCACACAGTTTTTTGAAACCCAAAACTTCAGCCAAAATATGCCATGTTGTTCCATGTGAGATGCCTATGGTGTCAGCTATCACATCCACAGTCGATCGATGATCTTTCAAAACCATATCCTGTATTTTCGCTATGATTTCTGGTGTTGATGCACTTTTTGGACGTCCTGACGGCTTTTTGGATCGTCTTCAACGCTTGTACGGCCACGCTTAAACTCCAAAACCCATCGGTGAACGATTGGAAATGAAGGAGAAGACTCCTTTAATACTTTCACTATCTTTGCATGGATCTCAGTAGCCGATAAACCTTCCAAAACAAAGAATTTAATCACTGCACGATATTCGAATTTTTCCATTGTTAAAAAATACACTGACACGTCAACTTCAAATGGCTTGTAAACAAAGAATGAATTGACAGATCGAAATGAAATTTTGAGTACGTTCTTATGAAAGATGAAATATTAAAATGGCGTAAAAAATTTGGTTTTTCTACTGCTCCATTGATGTCGCTTTCAAAACATTTTGACTAACCTATTATCTATTATAGAAACATTATGTGCAGACACCGCTAGCCTTTTTCCATACCGGTTTTTGCACGCGACCCTAAAAGGGTGACTACCACTAGACTATACAAAAAAAAAAACCGATATCATGTTCCAGCTCTGAAATTGTCCTTTCAAGTCTTGTTATTTTTTAATATAGTAAATAATACATTTATTTATATAAATAAACGGTACAATGTACCTTATAACAAAAATAATAAAAAAATAAAAGATCGAGTAGTGAGTGCTCAACACATTAAAAGATCGAGTAGTGAGTGCTCAACACATTAAAAGATCGAGTAGTGAGTGCTCAACATATTAAAAGATCGAGTAGTGAGTGCTCAACTTATTAAAAGATCGAGTAGTGAGTGCTCAACACATTAAAAGATCGAGTAGTGAGTGCTCAACAACAATCAATTAAAAAGCTGTTCAAAAAAGTTCTTCAAAAGTTCTCGAAAGACACGCAGGATTCCATTTTAAGGTTCGGATAAATGACCTAGAGACACGCAGGATTCCATTTCAAGGTTTGGATAGATTACCTAGAGACACGCAGGATTCTATTTCAAGGTTCGGATAGATTACTTAGAGACATGCAGGATTCTATTTCAAGCCTCGGATAGATTACCTAGAGACACGCGGGATTCCATTTCAAGGCTTGAATAAATGATCTAAATACACACGGGATTCCATTTCAAGGCTCGGATAAATGACCTAGAGACACGCAGGATTCCATTTCAAGGCTCGGATAGATTACTTAGGGACACGCAGGATTCCATTTAAAGGCTCGGATAAATTATCTAAATACACACGGGATCCATTTCCAGGCTCGGATAAATGACCTAGAGACACGCAGGATTCCATTTCAAGGCTCGGATAAATGACCTAGAGACACGCGGGATTTCATTTCAAGGCTCGGATAAATGATCTAAATACACACGGGATTCCATTTCAAGGCTCGGATAAATGACTTAGAGACACGCGGGATTCCATTTCAAGGATCGGATAAATGATCTACAGACACGCGAGATTCCATTTCAAGGATCGGATAAATGATCTACAGACACGCAGGATTCCATTTCAAGGCTCGGATAAATGACCTAGAGACACGCAAGATTCAATTTCAAGGCTCGGATAACTGACCCAGAGACACGCAGGATTCCATTTCAAGGCTCGGATAAATTACCTAGAGACACGCGGGATTTCATTTCAAGGCTCGGATAAATGATCTAAATACACACGGAATTCCATTTCAAGGCTCGGATAAATGACCTAGTGACACGCAGGATTCCATTTCAAGGCTCAGGTAAATGACCTAGAGACACGAGGGGTTCCATTTCAAAGTTCGGATAAATGATCTACAGACACGCGGGATTTCATTTCAAGGCTCGGATAAATGATCTAGAGACACGCAGGATTCCATTTCAAGGCTCGGATAAATGACCTAGATACACGCGGGATTCCATTTCAAAGTTCGGATAAATGATCTACAGACACGCAGGATTCCATTTCAAGGCTCGGATAAATGACCTAGATACACGCGGGATTCCATTTAAAAGTTCGGATAAATGATCTACAGACACGCAGGATTCCATTTCAAGGCTCGGATAAATGTCTTAGAGACACGCAGGATTCCATTTCAAGGTTCGGATAAATGACCTGCTAAATATATCAATTTTTATGGAAACAAAAGTAGCATTTATACATTTTGGGATGCTGAATTCGAAAAACGCCGTTAAATTTTGTTTATTTATTGTTTTCACGTTACATCAAGATTGCCCATAAGTCGAACTCCGATAATAATCTACTATATAATTTGTCTAATGCTGTGAACCCGAAAACTAAAAAAAAACATACTGTGACCACGAAGTGAAAATGAAACAAGACATATATGCAGAAGCTACTGCGTATTGTAAGTATTCGTAGAGTACAAGAATATGAAGCATGGTCCCTGTGACGTTTGAAATGTCATGTCTCAAAGGCATGGGGTAAAATAGTTTTTTTTTCAAATCGAATCGTTTTTTTATAAATCGAAAAATGGTTTTTCTCTAAACTAACGTTTTAATTCCTAATTTTCATTATACTGACTTTCTAATGTATTGTATGATTTGTATCTATCTTTAACCCTTCCCTTACGGTGATAAAAATAATACGCGTTTTACGGTGTTGGGTAGTGAGTATGCAATAAAAAATTAGCGATTTTAAATCGGAAAAATAAGAACATTCATAGATAATCCCCTTAATTAATTATAATTGAAGTTAAAAATTATAATAATTGAGATTTATTTGCTGACAACATTAAAAAACCATCTGGCACAGCTCACGGAACGGGCGTAGGTCTAGTCTCGTTGCCAGCTCAACAGCTACTGCAGCGCGGCAGGGCTGGGGGCTAACTCGGGCGTCGCTTACACTTGCGAGGTGGAGACAATTGCGCTCCTCGCTATTCAGTGACGTATGCAAAAGTGAGATGCGAATATAGTGTCGCGCTTCCCGCATACTTTTCACCTATCGTCAAGACCGAAGATCGAGGCACTCACAGCGTTTAAATGCGAATTTGTTTCCGATATTCAGAAAATACTTACGATGTAGTCGATAAATTCTGATTATTATTAATATTATTTTTTTAATCAATGCGTAAATATATTATGGAGGAATACCTAGAATCTTAACCTTGTATTTATTATTTTTATAGAGATATTGATGGTTATTAGAAGCAACGTGTAGAAGATACCCAACACAGGGAAGGAAAGGTTAAATAGGCCAAAATCCATTGTGAGTTAATACTCATTACGAACATTTAATTTTATGTGTAAAAAAAATCGAAAATCACATTATCGTACACCCCATCCCTAGCCACTGCAAGCTAACGTAGTGATTTTGACAAATGTCACCAAATATTATTTGGTTTTAACAAATGGCCACATTTTTGCTGATTTGTAACAAGATGTATTAATTTATCATTATTGTTAGTTTTATGTATTGTATTTACTTAAATAACTTGCTATTTATTAAAATCGAGGCTTATACCATATTAAAGTTGATAAAATAATAAAAATTTCTGAACGTCGTTACAATACGTATTGGGGCAAATTTGTGAAACGTCTCAGGGACCATATTACATTTTCTTTAGTATAAATACACGCAGGATTCCATTTCAAGTTTCGAATAAATTACCTAGAGAACGCAGGATTTCATTTCAAGGTTCGGATAAATGACCTAGAAACACGTAGGATTTCATTTCAAGGTTCGGATAAATGACCTAGAAACACGTAGGATTTCATTTCAAGGTTCGGATAAATGACCTAGAGACACGTAGGATTTCATTTCAAGGTTCGGATAAATGACCTAGAGATACCATACATGTTGATCAACCAGGACTTAAATATATTAGATAATTTAAAGATAAAAGGAAACGTTGGATTGCATCGTAAAGTTTAATGTTTTATAGCAGTTTTATTACGCTTGAAAATTTTAGCCGCTTGATTAGTTCCGTGGTAAGGTTGTATATTTTTTTACCAAGGTACGCAATATATATATAGGGTGGCGTAACCAGAACTGCAATTTTAAATTGATAAAAAAAAAACAAGTTGTTTTTAATGTTCATGTTTATTGGTGTCAATATAATTAATGTACATGGGAATTATGTGTAGAAATTGATATCGGCCAAATGTCTACCTCGGCTCCTGTTACAGATGACGACTCTTTGAGCAAAATTTTCAATAACGGATTCGCCTAAATGGATACGTATAAATTGGGTGCTAGCATAACTTGTCTGCCGATCCGGAGGTTGCGGGTTCGATCCCCGCTGAAACCCAGATTTTTTAAAATAGGATTCCAGTCTTGTTAACACTTAGGGCCTATAAAACATCTTTCTGGTTGGTTGGAAGATATTGCCACATGGCAATAAACTCGCCAGGTTAAAAAAAAGTGCAATAATGACCTCTATGGCGAAGTGCTTGAACAATCGCAAAAGACCGCAGCTATTTTCGGATGTTTAAAGAACACTATCTGGAAAAACAAGTATATGAACATCCAAAGCAAGGTGAGGATATATGATACAAGACCTGTGTCCACCCCATAATGACATACAGTATAGAGTCCAGAGCCGACACTGTCAGAACCAAAAATCTCCTTCGAACCAGCGAAATGAAGGTACTCAGGAGTGTTGCTGGCAAAACCCTTCGTGATAGAGTACGAAACACAAGGATGTGCGAAGTTGAAGATATTGTCAGATGGGGACGACAAAGAAGGTTCTGGAACGAACATGTATCCAGAATGGCGGAACCAAGAGCCGTAAGAATGTCCAGGGAAAGTATCCCCCAAGCGAGCAGACCTCCAGGATGGCCTGCCAAAAGATGGAAAGACAGCTGGCAGTCGACGTCACAAGAGGGAAACGATGATGCAGGACCATAACAGGCCAACAGGCCTAAAAGAAGAAGAAGCATGCGTACTCGTATATCTGCAATGACACAAGTGATATTGGATTTAAGGTTAATGTTTTTTTTTTAATTTTTGACGTAAATTTGATGTTTGATATAACACCAGAGAAAAACATGTAAAGGGGTTAAATCACACGATCGTGGCGGCTAATTCACATTTCCACGACGAGAAACTACACGGTCGGAGAACTTTTCCTGCAATAAAGGCATTGTGTCATCAGTAGCATGACAAGTAGCCCCATCCTGCTAGAGTCACATGTTATCCAAGTCCAAACCATTCAATTGATGCAAAAAAAAGTTTGAATCATGTCAAGATATCGATTTCCATTGACCGAAGGTATTATTTGATAGGATGGCGCAATAAAAGCTGCAATTTGCCGCCATTTTTTATCTGCCAAACTTAAAATATTTAAAATGGACATAGGTCATCTACGTAACCTATACATTAATTATGCAGCGGTACACGATTGCAGAACATAATTTAACCCTTTTAATCCCACGGGGCCGATCATCGGCCCCAACTGATTTATTGGAAAAATCCCTCGGGGCCGACCATCGGCCTCAAAGTTTTCATACAAGTTTTTATGTTGAATATATATCTTTTTAAACTTTGAGAATCATTTACTTTTAAAAGAATGAATTTAAAACTTAATATTAACTGAGAAAAAAATAAAATATAAACAAGTGTTTTTTGCCCAAATATGCTAGGATTAAAAAGATTAAATAAAATAATTGCAGTTCTTATTGCGTCACTTTATAAAACATGACATAAAATCCCATCCCAGATAAACAAGTGTTATTTTTATAGCTAATTTAACAATCAATCAACAATGGCTCTACAACCCAGGTCGGGTCTTGGCCTCCTTTAAAGCACGCCTCCATGACTGGCGGTCCTGTGCTGCTGTTCGCCAGTTCTGGATGCCAATGAGCTGCGCATCCCTATCGACACCATCCAGCCATCGAAGCTTCGGCCTTCCTGGCTTTCTTCGACCCCCCGGTGTGCCATTCAAGAGCCTTCTCGGAATGTCTTCCTCACTCATTCGCTGCACGTGTCCAGCCCACCTGAGTCTCCCAATTAAAATCTCTTGTGTTATGGTAGGGTCTCCATACAGACCGTACAGCTCCTGATTATACCTGATACGCCATTCTCCGTTATTGCAAATGGGGCCATATATTTTGCGCAGAATCTTCCTCTCAAATGTCCCTAGAGCCCTCATGTCCACTCTACTTAGAGTCCAACATTCTGAGCCATAGGTGAGCACAGGTCGGACGAGTGTTTTATAAAGTAGAGTTTTGGTTTTTCTAGAGAGATGTCGTGATTTCATGTACCTCTGCAGTCCAAAATAGCATCGGTTTGCAGCTATTAATCTTCGATTTATTTCAGTGGAAACATCGTTCTTACTTGTCACCATGGTACCGAGATACACAAATTCAGAAACGGTTTGGAAGGTAAAGTTGTCTATTTGTAGACTTATTGGGTTTTGGCGTCCATTTACGGGCATATATTTTGTTTTGGTCTCATTGACTACCAAGCCTAGGTTTTTTGCTGATGCTGCTAGTGCTCGGAAGGCATTTATAAGTTCATGTTCCGACCTCGCTATGATGTCAATGTCATCTGCATAGGCCAGGAGCTGCACAGATTTACTGAATATATGGCCCGTTGTTTGTATGCCGCTATCCCTAATGGCCTTTTCCAAAGCCATATTAAACAGCGTACACGCCAAAGCATCTCCTTGTCTAAGTCCATTAAATGTTTTAAGAGGTTCAGACAGATCCTTTTGCACTCTGACACGGCACTCAACGTTGGACATTGTAAGCCTGACTAGGTTAATGAGTTTGACAGGAATATTAAATTCAGCCATAGCTTCATAGAGTTTTGTCCTATTGACCGTGTCGTAGGCAGCCTTAAAGTCTATGAAGAGGTGGTATGTATCTAATCTAATTTAACAAGTATTGTTTATTCAACAGAGAGGCTAATCTACCTTTTGTTATAAACAGAACACGTAACAATAGGTGCATACATCTCATAATTGATTGATGCAGTAGAGTGCATGTCAGTTGGATGAGTTGCAGTTTGAAAGGTACACTTGAAACTTTGTTTGAAACTACATTTCTACAACAAGAAATTACACGGTCGGAGAATTTTTCCTGCAACAAAGCCATTGTTTCATTAGCAGTATGACAAGAAGCCAACATCCTGCTGGAACCACACTGTAATTTAAAATAGTAGTTGCTGCGCCACCCTATATAAGATGGGCGGACTAGATACCTATAAGGGTTAACATGATCCTGTTTGAACATTGCATTGAACACACCCATGGATCGGTAGAGATGGTACGAGACTGCCGCATGGTAACAAACCCACCAGGTTACTATTGTCTTACAAGTTGGCATATGTTAATACGAGTATCACGTCTTTAGAAACAGTTTCCGCAACATCTCTCCTTACCCTCAGCAGAGGGGTTTATCAAGCAGTCGTCGCATTCCGTAACCATATTGTTCCGCAACAGTTTCTTGTTTCATATTAATAATATGAATGATGTAAATCATAAATATTCGGCACCATTGTCTCGACACTCGGTACTTGGCACTTAGATTACCTCGAGTACATTGCGTAACTCTTGAACAACAAAAATATTACAACGACACTGCGCAATCGAATACATTTAAATATTAGGTGTTAACATGAGTTGTGTCCGTTTTTTTTTCAAATTTAAAAATGTGCACTGAAAGTAAAACAAAATGGTAAATTTTATAAGTCATTCGCAAAAAAAAATTCTGCTCTACAAGATATTGTGTTTGCTTTTACGTTACATATATTATTTTATTTGATTACAAGCCTTCACAATGGAATGTAAAGTAGATGAAAGTGAGCATTTTCGACACCTCCTTCTGTTCGCGTTCAATCGAGGGAATAAAGCTGCCAAAGCTGCTCGTGATATTTGCGAAGTGTACGGTGAAGATGCTATGAATGAAAGGACAGTTTGTCGATGGTTTTTGCGTTTCAAAGACGGTAATTTCGACCTGAAAGACATGGAGAGTTCCGGACGACAAATGGACTTCGATGACGACCATCTCAAAGTTCAATATCTTCCAGCCAACCAGACAAAAGTAAATGAAGCAAGTTACGTGGTCGCATAAATCATTCAAATATCTACCCATCTCCACGAAATCCATAAACACATACTCGTACGTGAGCATATGCTCACGAGCCCTACAAACAAGGACAATCACCCGAACATTAGGCGGCAATCTCTTCCAGCCAACCAGACAAAAGTAAATGAAGCAAGTTACGTGGTCGCATAAATCATTCAAATAACTATCCATTCCCACGAAATCCATAAACATATACGTGAGCACATGCCCACGAACCCCACAAAGACGGAGCATACGCCCATAAACCCCACAAAGACGGGCAATCACCCGAACATTCTTTTTCATATATCATCAATCAAAAGGAAAGGAAAAGAAAAATCATAAATGAAACACGTTATTTTACTGACTAGAAATTAAGAGTTTTTTCAGTCGCTTCTTAAAGCATGCCAAGGACGGAGCGAGTCTTATATTGGTTTGTAACTGATTCCAGATAATAACATTGTACTTATGATAGTAAAAATAATCACAATAATAATAATATCATAACAACAATAATAATAATAATTGCTAATAGTAAAATAATAATAAAAATAGTAAGAACAGTAATAATAATAGTTGTAATAATCATAATAAGAAAACGAAAAATAATAATAATAATATCAAAATAATAAGAATAATAATTATAACAAAAAATAATGATACAATAAAAGTTAGAATAATATGAATAATTAAACTATTACTAAAAGTAGTAAAAATATTATAAGAATAATAATTGTAATAATAATAATTATTATTATTTAATAATAATAAATCTATTAGTACTTACGACTAATAGATTTATTATTATTGAGTTATGTTAATAATAATTATGATGATAATAGTAATAATTCTTTTATTTAAGCCAGTATGTATAATATTATACATAGAATGGTAAAATGCAATAGTGCATGTAGCGTAGTAAGATGCATGGCCACACAATAACACATTGGACTTCAGTGCGGTTCGTTCGCCGGTTCCAGACCCGCACTGGTGTGCGAGACAGACATTTTTCCGCCTAGTATTCAAGAGTATAAGGATACCTATGACTTCGGTCATATCTGTTCTTTCAAAAAGAAAAAAAAAACATTTCGGTATGCTCCGATCGCCTCACCTCGGTGTGCCACCGGATTCAGTACAGCTGTGTGGCCGGTGAGTTTGCTGGTAAGTAACGGACCACTTACTTAAGGGGGTGTTCTCATTTTATAGACCGAAAAATCTATGATTTTTAAGATTGCTTTTTTCAGTGAACGAATTCTTCTCCCTGGCTCCATCCCAACTCACTGTCTGCGAAGACTGTTGGGGTCAGCTCTCCTCGTCCTCAGGTTGTATGCTCTCCTGTCCCGGACTACGTCCCCCAGGCCGTGCCTCTGCATCAGGTTATCTTTTTGCACCACCCACTAATTCTTTGGTCCTCCTCTGGTTGTTATTCGAGGAAGATCCATGGAGATTGCCTGGTTCACAATGTGATCGAGTGCTCTGCGTCCAACGTGCCCATACCATCTCAATCCATCCACCTCTCCTCCATCTTACTATTGATGTCTGTAACACCTAGGCTTCCTGTCTCTTATGGACACACCAACTGACCATCTTAGCATGCGCATTTCAGCAGTTTCTAGTTGTCTGGAGTAAGAGTTATACATCTTCCAGCATTCGGAAACATAGAGGAGTGCGGGTCTGACAATCGTTTGGTATACTTTTCCTTTTAACTTTATTGGCATTTTCGGATCACATACTCGTAGAACTCCCGTCATTGATCTAAACTTCATCCATCCCATACTAATTCTATGTGTTACATCTGCCGCACATTCTCCATCGCTATGGATGAGTGACCCGAGATACTTAAAGGAGTCACAATTTGGTAATGTTTCTCCATCCATTTGTATTACGGAAGTGACAGCATTTGTGTTCTCGAATGGTAGGTACAAATGCTCTGTTTTCTTTCAGCTCAGTCTCAATCCATTGTTCTCCAAGATTCTTCTCCACCTTTCCAGACTATTTTGCAGGTCTTCATGTTTTTCACTTATTAATACGATATCGTCTGCAAATAGTAGGATCTTTAGGAGACTGTTCATTTCCTGGTTAGTTAAATAGTCCATGACTAAGATGAACTGTAGCGGACTGAGTACAGATCCTTGATGTACCCCCACCTTTACAGGAATTATTTTTTTGAATTATTGTTTTTTTAGATAAATGGTCCCACTCCATGTACGAGCCTTACTTCCGACTTAAAACAAACTTTACGGTATAACTGAAATATTAACGTCGAAATGGCGAGAGAATCTCATCATTTGATAAAATATACGAAAATATAACACATACAGAATAACAAAAATATATACATGGAATATAAATACTAAAAAATATATTTTTCACTTAAAACCTCGTTAACATCCTTCTGGTTGGTTGGAAGAGATTTCCATATGGCAATACGCCCGCTAAGTTAAACTGTGCACAACGAAAGTGTAATACAATACAATAATATAACGTTATGAGATGAGCGCCGACCTTTTGAAAGCTTACCTCTCTCTCCAATGTAATTTTTCCATTGTATCAACATACACTTCGCTCCCTCCTTGGCATGCTTTAAAAACTTAAGAACTCTGAAATGACTATGCGGACGTTTGTTATTTGGATTTTACAGAAGAACAGCTGGACAAATTACAGCGTCTTCAAAATGTTTGTCTAGATTTATTTTTAACCTAAGAAAGTACTATTACACCACTTCATACCAGAAGGCACCGAACTGGTTGAACGTTAGAAATAGATTTATATACAGTCTCTATTGTATAATATCCTTAACTGTCCCGCCACCCTCTCTTATCTCGCCGAAAATTTTCAGCGTCTTTCCGATCATGGACTGGCGCTACGCTCAAATAGAGATTGTTTATTGGTCTTTCCGGTTCACCACTGTCCTTTTTTTAAATCGTCCATCAAAGTTTCATACCAAATTTGAAGGTAATCGGTTGAGTAGAACTTTTTATGTCGACCAGGTCGAAAAATGTAGTTTCGAGAAAAACGCGTTTAAAGTTTTGAGATTATTGTCCGAGTCATTCCGGTGCGGCGTAATTGCTGCCTCATTTATAGCGATAACTTCGTAAATATTGAGAATTTTAAAATTTCCTTTCGAAAACATATTCTTAAAGGTCTAAACTTTAAGAATATGAAAAAAAAACGATTTTTAAAACTTCTAGAGTAGAATACCCCCTTAGTACATTATTTATTTATTCAATTATTGTACATTATAAATATTTGCAAACTATAGTGCTATCAATTAATGTACTATTTATTTATTCAATTATTGTACATTATAAATATTTGCAAATTATAGTGCTATCAATAAATGTACTATTTATTTATTCAAGTATTGTACATTATAAATATTTGCAAACTATAGTTCTATTAATAAATGTACTATTTATTTATTCAATTATTGTACATTATAAATATTTGCAAACTATAGTGCAGACGTGGACAAATGCGGCTCTTCGTTGGGTTAAGTGCGGCTCCCAATGTCTCTTATAAAAATATAAATACTTTCTTTCCCCATTATACTTGTATTTTCGCGATTTTCATTTCTAAATGTTGTAAGTGACAAGATGCGCATGCATGAATGCAACTGTCAAAGACCCAAGTATTGGTGTATACGTGTGTGCTGTGATTTCAATGTGTAGGGTGCGCGGCGTGCATCTCCTGCCTCTTTATGTGCGTAAACCACGCAAACCGTATTCTGCGCTATTTTTATATTTTCTTATATGTGTATTTTTTATACTTTATATAGCAATTAAGATATGTGTAGAATATGTAATAAATTAGAATGAGTGTATTTAATACTACGTGAGAACGTGACTATGGTGTGGTTCTTTATATATGGTATATGAAAATCCAGAATGTGGCTCTAGTTGATCTCATATATGCCCACCCCTGCTGTAGTGCTATCAATTAATGTACTATTTATTTATTCAATTATTCTACATTATAAATATTTGCAAACTATGGTGCTATCAATTAATGTACTACTCGTATTTATTTATTCAATTATTGTACATTATAAATATTTGCCAACTATAGTGTTATCAATTAATGTACTATTTATTTGTTCAATTATTGTACATTATAAATATATGCAAACTATAGTGCTATCAATTAATGTACTATTTATTTATTCAATTATTGTACATTATAAATATTTGAAAACTATAGTGCTATCAATAAATATATTGTACTATTTATTTATTCAATTATTGTACATTATAATTATTTGCAAACTATAGATAGTGCTATCAATTAATGTACAATACTATTTATTTATTCAATTATTGTACATTATAAATATTTGCTAACTACAGTGCTATCAATTAATGTACTATTTATTTATTAAATTATTGTACATTATAAATATTTACAAACTATAGTGCTATCAATTAATGTACTATTTATTTATTTATTCAATTATTGTACATTATAAATATTTGCCAACTATAGTGCTATCAATTAATGTATTATTAATTTATTCAATTATTGTACATTATAAATATTTGCAAACTATAGTGCTATTAATTAATGTTCTATTTATTTATTCAATTATTGTACATTATACATTATAAATATTTGCAAACTATAGTGCTATCAATTAATGTACTATTTATTTATTCAATTATTGTACATTATAAATATTTGTAAACTATGGTGCTATCAATTAATGTACTATTTATTTATTCAATTATTGTACATTATAAATATTTGTAAACTATAGTGCTATCAATTAATGTACTATTTATTTATTCAATTATTGTACATTATAAATATTTGCAAACTATAGTGCTATCAATTAATGCATAATTTATTTAATCAACTAACATTTTGTACATTATATAACGTGACCGCCAAAAAATGCGTGTAATATTTATCATAGACTTTTTGTATAAATTATTATGTTTTTGACCCCAATATATTACTCGTTATCTATATTATGCAAACCGTTACTTTGTCAAAACTTGTCTCTCGAGTAGTGATGATTTATTCAAGACAGGGGTGGCTAACTTTTATGGACCGTGTGCCAAGTGCCAAGTGCCATGACCGTCTACGGTCATATCACTTCATACCAGATGGCGCTGATCTGGTTGAACGTGAGAAATAGACGCCAAATTCACATACTATATCTATTGTTTAATACTCTTAACTATCCCACCGCCCTCTATTATCTGGCCGAAACAAATGTAAGCGTCGTGCCGATTATAGACTTATTTTACGCTCAAACAGAGATTTATTTATTTTTTCAAAACAGGCTTAGCCCAATTACTTTGAAAAATACAAGACATTAAAAAATAAGAAAAATTACATAGAAAAACAAATAAAAAAATTATATAAAATAAAAAAATAATGCATATGCATATATACGAGTATATATACACACAAACATATGATACACATATATTCACAGTCACTTAAGTACGTTGATGAGTGCTTTCTAACGCGCTCAATCTTAAAAGAAAATTTACTTTTGCTTTTGGTAATGTGATATGGAATATGTCAATATCCGAAGCAGTCCCGTTAAGAGGAGTTAAGGCCCTTCCAACAGGCATAGCGGCTGGAAGACCCGTTCTTGCGTATGTTATTGAGAACAGTTCTTGCCGGCGCAGTCTAGTGTAATTGTTAGGAACATTTAACGCTAATCTTTGTAGTAATGCTGGACAGCTCACAACTCCTCGAACGAGTTTGACGACGTATACCAGGAGACGCAGATCTTTTCTTACCCTCAAGAAGTTATACCCGAGCATGCCCAGCAGGAACTGAGTAGGATAAAGATTGTTTATTGGCCTTTCCAGTTCACCGCTCCTCTTTCTTTACGTCATCCTTTACTGTCCATGCAGTGAGACTCTGGAACCAGTTACAAACCAATGCTACATTCGCTTCGTCCTTGGCATGCTTTAAGAAGCGACTGAAAGAACTCTTGATTTCAAGTCAGTAATATAACGTTATTCATTCCTGATTTTTCTTTCCTCTCTCCCATTCCTTCCTTTTCCTTTGATGATATCTCACTTGTACTTTTATTATGTATATATTCATACATTTCATTAAGATTATAATCATTTGTATATTTTTTGCAACCATGTAACTTTTATAATTTATAAAAAAAAAACAGCTTGTGGGTTTCACCAAACACTCTGCTGAGATACAAAGGACTGACGGGCCGCGGGTTAGTTATATCTGATTTTAGCAACATAACCGATTTTGCAACCAATTGGCGAAAAAAAAATAAAACCGAAACATCTGCGTCTTATTCTGATGGAGAATTATGATTGTGTAAGCATTATAAAGAGAGAAAAAAAACATGTTTATTGGTTGTAAAAACGAAGTACAATTTACATGTCTACGAGTTTTGAAAAACGTGTGTCTTGTTTTTTACTTGGGAATGTAATTGTTGAAAGATACTAGCGAACATATTTCAAACATCTGACAACTATAGTTCGGAAATTCTAGGATGAGTCCTGTGACAGTTCACAAATTTGCCCCAATACAACCTTGTAACGATGTTCAGTAATTTTAATTATTTTATCAACTTTAATATAAGCCTCGATTCTAATAAACAGCAAGTTATTTAGGTAAATACATTACATAAGGTTGTATTTGGGCAAATTTGTGAGCTGTCACAGGACTCATCCTAGAATTTCCGAACTATAATTGAAAGTGCAGAAAATTTACACAAACCAGCATTAAAATAAATAAATAAATCTAGGTTTATTTATAGCAACATAGTATGTGCATAATATATTTAAATACACTTGAAAAAACACATAAATTGCTGAAAATATATTAAAGACAGAAGTTATCAAAAGGTCTGGGCTCATCTAATAACATCCCCTCGGCCAAGATACACCTCACCCATTTAGGGTGAGACCAGCCACGGGGACACCTGATGTTTTTTAGCCCACACCCTTGCACATGTATTAGGTGTTAACATAAGTTGTGTCCGTTTTTTTTTCAAATTTAAAAATGAGCACCAAAAGTAAAACAAAATGGTAAAGGTCATTCGAAAGGAAATTTTCTGCTCTACAAGATATTGTGTTTGCTTTTACGTTATATATATTATTTTATTTGATTACAAGTCTTTTTTTTTCAGTCGCTTCTTAAAGCATGGCAAGGACGGAGCGAGTCTTATATTGGTTTGTAACTGATTCCAGAGTCTCACTGCATGGACAGTAAAGGACGACGTAACCATTTTTATGCGAAGATATCGTATATTTGTTGGCCGACTTACTGGGTTTTCCCGTTTTAAACCACTAACCTATCACATGTTCTAATTGTAAACACACACGTCATTAAAAAGAACATTAAAACTTCTAAAATATATGACATTTACAGTCTTTAGTAATTAAAAAAAAAACCAATGGCAAGGAGTTCTCAAAAAATAGCCACATTAATGAAGATATATGATGCGAAAACATTGAAAATGCTAGGGATGCGCTATAAATGTAACAATTATAATAAAATTACAATTTATATAGCGCCATTGTAACTTAAATTATTAATTTACTTTTTTCAGGTCCTTTGCATACAACAGGTTTCCCTATATGGGTATCCCGAGGATATTTGTTTTTTGTATGAGTCTGTACCATGATTTTTGTATGAGTTTGTACACGAGAACACTTGATTTTTGTATGAGTCTGTACCATGATTTTTGTATGAGTTTGTACCGTGACTTTTGTATGAACCTGTACCGTGACTTTTGTATGAGTCTGTACCGTGACTTTTGTATGAGTCTGTACCGTGCCTTTTGTATGAGTTTGTACACGTCTACATGAGGATATTTGATTTTTGTATGAGTTTGTACACGTCTATATGAGAACAGTTGATTTTTGTACGAATCTGTACCGTAATTTTTGTACGAGTCTGTACCGTGATTTTGGTATGAGTTTGTACAGTGACTTTTGTATGAGTTTGTACAGTGACTTTTGTATGAGTTTGTACACGTATATACGAGAACACTTGATTTTTGTATGAGTCTGTACCATGATTTTTGTACGAGTTTGTACACGTCTATACGACAACACTTGATTTTTGTATGAGTCTGTACCATGATTTTTGTATGAGTTTGTACCATGACTTTTGTATGAATCTGTACCGTGACTTTTGTATGAGTCTGTACCGTGCCTTTTGTATGAGTTTGTACACGTCTACATGAGGATATTTGATTTTTGTATGAGTCTGTACCATGATTTTTGTATGAGTTTGTACACGTCTATATGAGAACAGTTGATTTTTGTACGAATCTGTACCGTAATTTTTGTACGAGTCTGTACCGTGATTTTGGTATGAGTTTGTACAGTGACTTTTGTATGAGTTTGTACAGTGACTTTTGTATGAGTTTGTGGTGGTATGCTGCAACTCGCTACTCGCTTCCGCTCGGTGCAGCGGACGGCCCCCCGCGGCAGTCGGGTTTAATGTACGACGGCGAATGCACGCGCATTCTTCGATCTACTTCCCGCGCTTCTCTGCCGTAAACTATTACGTTACGAATTAAACAGATAATTAACTTTAATCTATAGTGTACGTTATCTTATTGTAAATTGACTTTGTGACTGTTGTGTAAAAAACGTGCATCCTCTAATAAAACTTTAATGGTGATTTAATTGTGTTTTGTTATCTACCTATCGACGGACCCAACTGTGTACGGTAACAGCTACCTACATTGGTGACACCGACCAAGAACACGACAAATACGAAATGCAATCGGAAAACGTAGAAGTTTTTCGCGTCGGCGTACGTATTCCACCCTTTTGGCCCGAAGAACCGGCACTTTGGTTCGCTCAGGTCGAAGGTCAGTTTGTTCTGTCAAATATCACAAATGACGCTACAAAGTTTTACTACGTGACTGCGCAACTGGATCACCAATATGCAGCCGAGGTGAAAGATATTATCACTGCACCACCGGATTCCGACAAGTATGACAAGCTTAAAAGTCAACTCATCAAACGGCTGTCGGCTTCGCAGGAAAAAAAGGTAAAGCAGTTACTAACGCATGAGCAGCTCGGAGATCGCAAACCGTCTCAATCACCTACAAGTTTGTACACGTATATACGAGAACACTTGATTTTTGTATGAGTCTGTACCATGATTTTTGTACGAGTTTGTACACGTCTATACGACAACACTTGATTTTTGTATGAGTCTGTACCATGATTTTTGTATGAGTTTGTACCGTGACTTTTGTATGAATCTGTACCATGACTTCTGTATGAGTTTGTACAGTGACTTTTGTATGAGTTTGTACACGTCTACATGAGGACAGTTGATTTTTGTATGAGTATGTACCATGATTTTTGTATGAGTTTGTACACGTCTATACGACAACACTTGATTTTTGTATAAGTCTGTACCATGATTTTTGTATGAGTTTGTACCGTGACTTTTGTATGAATCTGTACCGTGACTTCTGTATGAGTTTGTACAGTGCCTTTTGTATGAGTTTGTACACGTCTACATGAGGACAGTTGATTTTTGTATGAGTCTGAACCATACGACAAGCGATAACGTCTGTGGTCTAGTTAGTAAAAAGCTTATTCTCCAGCCCGGAGGTTGCGGGTTTGATTCCCGTTAAAAGCCAGATTTTTTTAAAAAGCATTCCAGTCCGGTTTTCATTTAAGTCCTCTTTAACATCTTAATGTTGGTCGGAAGATATTGTCACATT